>CM056551.1:15653936-16853936 GCA_029721515.1 Synanceia verrucosa | reverse complement strand
AGCCCAGGGGTACATCAGAAGCAATTCTGCTTCTTGGGGAAAATGATGAGACATCTTCAACTGTGACACAGACTACCTTTGGGGCAGTCCAAACACAATTACCATTTAAGTGTTTGATAGTTAATATTCATGATCCTGGTAACTGACTGGTGTGTGTTTAAGACCAGTGGTACTTCTTCTACCAGTTACTGCCAAGTATGTTTGTACAGTAGGTTTTATGGGTAATTGTATGTGTGGCTATGTGCCTCTGTGCAAATGTCGTGAAGTGAACAGAGGGTGCACTGACATCATGTGAGTGAGACACGTGGACAGATGGACAGACACACAGGGAACAAAGGGACAGGGAAAAAAGAAGTACAAATAGAAACATGCTCACAGCATCTTTGCCCTGTTCTACCAGCATGCTTCACTCACCTGGAGATCAATTTGCAAATGTAAAAAATTATACACAACTGTTGTCAAGGAAGACCAATATACACACACTGGCTGTGGTTTTAATGTAATTTAACATAATTTATTCATAACTAATAACATTTAGTTTGGTGTAGTGACAAGCATGCAAAGCGACACAAGTGGCTCACAGACTGAGTACATACCCAATAAAGACCCATAAAGTCAACTCGATTGTTTTCTCACTTATTACAGAAGAGCCTTCAAGAGAAACCCTTATCCATACATGAGCAGAATTTATTTTTTAAAACATATTCTATATTCATATATGCAAATTTACATTTCAGAAAAAAAAATAATGCTCATCACAAGATATTTAACATTTAACATTTAACGTCCAAAATCCAAAGAGAGAAAAAGCAACAGTCTCTTTTCACAGCAGACATTTTGACGTCTTGCCAAGCAATAAAAGCACAAGAGGAATTAATAACGTTAATGACAGGTGAGACAGTTCCAGGGCTCACTCACTGACAGGACTCATTAGCACCTTTTTGAAAGGAGCCTTTCATGTGACTATTTACACCTGTGCTTTTCCTGATCTGATGCACCAAACTGTCTGCAGTGGAGAGGGAAGGTTTGGAAATAGAGCGACTCATCTCGTTGGAAGAGCTACAAAGAATGACTTGACATTGTTGCTGAAATGATCAATCGATTTGAAACACACAGAGCAACAATTTGCTGAACGTAAGAACAATGTTGGCCTTTGCTATTATTGTATAACCTGCCCTCTGCCTCACAATAAATCTGATTCATTCTTTGTCCTTCTTTCACACTGGTGGCATTTAGCTCTCAGAGTGGCCCACTCATTAGCAATCTGCTTATACCAACTGGGTCGCCTAATGAGATCAAGGACGGTTGATCCAATGCCTTGAGCTTGAGATCACACCACCAGCACTTTTTATTTGAATATATGCTGTGTCAACATACAACATGCAATTCCCCTTCTAGTATTTAGTATTATTTGATCCTAGGTTAGTTTTAGATGCAATATTGTGGAAAAAAAAATTCAAAATTAGCTTCAAAACAATGTTTAGCATAAATACTATAAATAGACAGTGGAGCAAGAAGGTTTTAGATAAGGTCCAATACACCCATCCCTCCTTTTTTTTTTCTTTTGCTGTTTTCCAAGAAACAGCAGCATTGAGCTTAAAGCTGGTTTAGTAATTCTCCAAGTAGATTAGGATGCCTACTGCATGCTTGCAGGGGATTGGGCACACAAGTCCAACAATACAACAAGACAGATTACCTTTCCACAGTGGCACACAACTCACCACAGCTACAGAAAAGAAGCATTACTGCTGATTTCTTCCTCTTATAGTCTTACATTTAAAACCATTCATCAACACACCATTTAGCAGCTCTCTCCACATATGCATGTTGTACACACATACCAACATGTACACATACTCCGCACACACCAGCGCCCGTGCACTTGAGCCTGATCATCTGGTGCTGAGCTCTCCTGTTTGTACAGAGGTCATATTACATTCTTAACAATACATAGTATTATCTACAAACCTTTCACCTCGGAGATAATCCGCTTGAGAGTGTAATCAATTTTCCACAGTGCATTCACCAAGTTATTTTATTTTTGAATAGCCATTAAAAAAGCTGTGCCTGTTTCATTATCAACATTTCTCTAAACACCAGCCCTGGTGTATCTCTTTATTTGGCTGTGAGTTATATGTAGAGGTAGAACGCAGGTGGATATGAAAATCGTATATGTATAGACTGGCCTTCTCCACAGGATTTATATTCTGGTGAAGAAATACTGAATCGTTTGTTCATTTAGTAGTAGTGCGTAGATGCTCAGTGTCCTTGGTGGTTGCAGCAGCGCTGTCTGTATCATGAGCACAAGGTTAATTTGAACTATGAGGAATATGGACAGAAAACATCCCAAGTGATCCATCTATATCGGCTGAGCTGTTGTTGTTATCCCCCAGACTGTTGTTTCTAGAGCTAAACCACCGTTTCCTATTAAAAAAAAATCACATTGGTGTGTCCTGACGAATAACACCACATATATAGTATATTGCACAGTCACATATTGCAAAGTGTTCACACACACACACACACACACACACACAAAGGGTGCTGGTGCTGCACTGGCGAAGGCTCCATCTGCATGTCCACACTGAGTGGGTCTGACCCAGTCTAAAGACTCAGAGTCCCAGAGGACTGGAGAGGGTCTCAGGGCCCCTGTGGTTGAGAAGAGGTAGGTGATCTATATTCATTGGCCAGCTTTGGAGAGGCCTGCTGTCATGGCCTCCCCACCCCCTCTACCCATGGCAGACCAGATCAGGGACCTGTGTGTGTGTGTGTGTGTGTGTGTGTGCGCGCTCCTCATGGCACTAATAAAGTCTGACAGAGATGAATGGTGCTGGACCACACGGTTTCCAGCAACGATATGTCCAGAGAGCAGAGTGCGGAGGGAGTGATCTGCATAAAAAGGCAAAGAGAGAAGAAATGGAGAACACATAGGTGAGGAGATGAAAACAAGAGAGAGAGGAAAGACAGTAGGGGAGGAATGGAGGTAAGAGCCACTCCTCTGTGGCACCACATCTGCATTAGAGGTGGGGGGACAGTGGTATGAACAAGAAAATGACAATACTGAAAAAAAAAAATGAAAGGAGAAAAAAGATGCAGCTGGACCATGGAGAGAGGGACAGTGAAGAGGAAGAACAAGGGAGAGAGTGAGCAGTGAGGACGGTTTCAGATGGGGGCAAGTCCCATTAATGTTAATCAAACGGCTCTGACAGGTCCTAATGAAGATTTCAGAAGATCTCTCCTTAAGCTCTCAGTGTCACATTTCCATACCAGAGGTGGACTGGAAAGAGGCCATCAGTGAACATGACTAAGTTTCCTCAGTCATTTCTTTCCCACAGAAAGGAAGATATTTCGAAATGATATAAAAACATGAACAATCAAGCAGAATGAAATATTTCTGGATGTTTGCTGGACTGCTGATGGCAGAAGGCCTGTTTCAACTCAGGGTCTCCTTACAATCTGATTACAGTTGAAATAAGCTCATGCGTTTGTCGCCATACACGGCATGACACTGGTATAACAAGTGTTACAAATGCCAGGAATCTGGGAAACGCAACAGATTAAAAGTTGTGTTTAGCATGAGCATAAACAGAACTTTCCTCACATTTTCTGACAGCTCTGCCTTTCTGATTCTGTCCTTTCCAACAAACAACGTCCCAAATTCACCCTGGGGAACTCAAGACTGAGGTTTGACTGAAACTGAGACTGAAACTGAGTCCTCACCCAACCATCCATTTTCTATCGCTAATCCTCATAGGGTCACAGGGAGGCTGGAGCTTATCCCAGCTGTCTTAGGGTGGAAGGCAGGGTACACCCTGGACAAGTCTCCACCTCATCGCAGGACACATAGAGACAGACAACCACTCACACTCACATTCACACCCACGGTCAATTTAAATTAGCCAATTAACCTAATCCCCATGTATGTTTTTGGATGGTGGGAGGAAGCTGGAGTACCCGGAAAGAACCCACACAGACACGGGGAGAACATGCAAACTCCACACAGAAAGGTCCTGGGTCCAGGATCTGAACCCTTTACCTTCTTGCTGTGAGGCGACAGTGCTAACCACTACACCTACACTACACCACGTCCTCACATTTGCTAAATCAACAAGAACTGAGTAATTGCTACAAGGAAATTCGCAGTCTGAACACACCTTAGAACTTTGCAAGACAGTTATAACTGCACCTTTAAATGCTCTCTAAATGTTTAGCAACCACATTATGAAATCCTAAAGAGATCTTTACCTAATGTATGGTGTGGATACCTGCAAGCTTCTGGGATCGGAAATATTTACCTTTGTAGCGCGATGGGACTTCATGACCACCATGTTTAGCTACAGCATCTATTTGAGGTGACAATGATGTGAGCACCTATAGAATAAAACATGGCACCCAGAAATAAAGACTTGTGCTGTACAGTATAGTGAATATGTGTCTGCGTGTGTGCAGGGTGACTGTTGATCATGGTGTTATTCCAGATGTCTGTTGGACCAGCTCTCAGGGTGTCCATACTTGTTATGGTCGTGATAATGATTGTTTTGCAGAGGATGTGCACACACACATAGTCCTCTGTTCCCTTTCTGCAGGGTGTCTGGGGTGGCAGCATTGATGTGTTTATGTACCATATGCACCATGCTGGTTCCCATTATGGACCCAGGGGCTCTCTTACCTCCCTCCTCCGCTCGCCACGATTAACAGCACTCTCCTGTCAGACTAATGAACATGCCAGAAAGCATGGACAGCGTGAGGAAAAAGAGAGAGAGGGAGGGTGGTTATGAAAGAGGCAGAATGAGAGAAAGATTGCAAGATACGAGGAAGGATATTAATAAGGGAATGAAGTGAGTGGGGACAGCGGGAAAAATAGAGGAGGCTGCAGAAAAAAGGGGGTGATCAGAGAGGATGTAGTTTCACAGTCTGCCATCAGATCTTGTAGCAATCAGGTTTTATTATGACAGCAGAGAGAACGAAGCCCCACACTGAATGGAGAGGGCCTGACCTGCTTATCAGGGGGACAAACAAAGCAAATAATGTAACAAATAGCGACCAACAAACAGTATATGTTATGAGAGTGGACATATTGTAGAGTGAGAGTCATTATTGTAAGGTTTTTACAGGCTGTAATAAATGAATCCAATGAGAAACAGACTAATGGACTGATTGTTATGATTGTATACTGTTTCAACATTCATTCCTTTAATTCTTCCATAGAACAAAGGGCTGATTAAGTTGATTACATGAGAGAGCATCTTCAAAGCATCCTTGATGAGATGGAGAAAGGAGAAAGTGTGTCTTTCAAGCAGCCTTGTGCCACACAGGCTCTATAGAGCAGCCTTGAGTGAAAAAAATGATGATTAGTGAATCTGATAGAGTGGCAGATGCTGAGCTCCTGTATGCCTTAAATGAAAGAAGCAAGATGACAACGATGACCCTGGTGAATGCCCACCCAGTGAATGCCTATTTATACAGCACATTAATGCATGTACAATGTCACATTTGAGCACTCTGAAAATTAATGTCCATGAAGGATGATCAGAAATAATTCCATCAGCTTGTTAATAAAGCATTTACTGCAGCATCCCTGTATCTGGGCTAGATTAGTGGGGGAAATTCATAAAATGAGGAGAGGTGTGGGGGGCGGTTGCTGTGGCAACACTAATGATACCCACCCCCTCTGTCTGCTGGCTGGTGCTTTCCTCAAGATACCATGTAATGGTGGCTGCTGCAGAGGTTGGTAGTGCAAACCCTTGTGGAAAATTGTCTGACTTGAGGCTTCAACAGGAAAATTGCACATTAACACTTCTTTTCTCACACCGGTAAGATTTGTGATCACTGCCTAGTAGGTGAGATGAAATTGCCAAGTCTGTGATATATTTGATTTAATCAAGATGGAACATCAGCATCAACAAATGCAGCAAAGGCCTTTTTCATGGAACATGTTCTCATTATCTGATCAAAAAACCGTGTACAACTATAAAAGAAATTCATTGGGGTGCAAAAACTAAAACAGAGTCAGCAGATGCTGTTCAACAGTCTTCTCTTGATGATAATCGGTTGAGGAATTTTAAAAGTCTTAGATGACATACACATACACCTGGTATATATTAATATCTGTCTCTCACTTCACATACTTTCTGCATGTGCATTGATAAAAACAATGGCATTAACACTCTCTGCTCAATGTGGGCACAGTGCATCCCTGACCACATACTGTACCTCCGGAGTTGGTTCAGCTGACTGGATCACGAGCCGTCCTTAATGCATTTTGGGCCCATTTACAACTTTTATGTATTTGAGCACTACCCGACTGCAACACATAATGCCAAGTGTAAAGGATGTCTCTTTTGAAATGATATGTTTCAACTGTCAAGTGAACATTTCGACATCTCCAAAAGGTCTTTTTCTCACAAACAAAGACAAGCCATTTCAGATAAGCTGAACCTGTGAAAACAGCAGATGTGTTGCACTACATTTATGGTCGTATGTATTCAGTCATTAATTTTGCTGAATGTGTGTTAACGCATACATATGCCTGACTGTGTCCATTATAACTATGTGTCCATTATGATACTGTGCTGTTCTTAGCTTGTCTGCAGGGTAAGAACACTTGACAATTGAGCCTGTTAATAAAAAAGGACACTAGCCCTTTCCTGTGTGTGCAATAGGCAGGCACAGTGATGCTTAGCTCATATCCCTCTGACTGGGATGTGATGACTGAGGAACCTGGGCTGTTGGTGTGAAGAGAGGCTTAGACCCATAGGCTGATTACTGATTACCACAGTACTGCTGAGTATGCTAAAGCATGGAAGCTCAAGGTGGGCTGGGTCACTATGATTAAGAGAAGGAGAGTGTGGGTGTGGACTGTAGTGCAAAGAAGGGGACAGGGCCACTGAGACCCCACCAAGAGAAACAGAACTGCTGAGGTTGCCCGAGTAAAGCCATTGCAGACAAAATCATCTCCCTAGTCTGCTCTGTGCATCCTGGCGGCCTGCATACCCATACAGGAAACACATTAGGAAAGTAACCACTTTTTCACACCAGGAAATTACATAAATATTCTATAGCTGCAATGTTTGGAGGACTGCTTGTATGTAGTCATAGTTAGAAGTATCAGTCACAGACATAGAGCCTGACCCCTTTTAAACAGTGGAAGAAGAGGGCAGAAGAGGAAGCCTGGAGCAAATCAGTGTCAGTATGTTCAAGTCTTGAGGGGAAGAGGTTCCACAGACTCATGAAGAAATACAGAAAGAAAATGTGCTTTGGTAGAGGAAACACTAAAAATGCTGAGTTCACCTTTAGTCCATTGTGTGTGTGTGTGTGTGTGTGTAAAGACCCAGAGTGAAGATTATTGAATCCATTTGTGTGCTTGTGTGTGTATTCATCTGTCCCCTTGAGGTAGTTCATGATTTTATTGCCTGTCGACTTATTGCAAAGGTGTAAGTGTCCAATCGCTGGGGGTGAGACCATAATGAAGTTGTCTTTTATTGTTTTAACAGTCAAAGTCAAGAGGCCACCTCCCAGCTGCAGGACACAGCTTTTTATGCATAAGTGTGTGTGTGTGTTATATACATGCAGGGCCTTAGAGACTATTGAATTGAAGAATAACTTGGTCTTCTTTCATTTTCATTTGTATGAAAGTAAATTTGTACATGATTGAATCTCAATTTCTGTTAATCACATTGAATATTAAATTATCTGTTAAACCTTACATTACAGTAACATGTATATTAATATATCTAACATGCAGATGGATTTGGTTTTAATTGTGAAGTATTTTTGCCTCCACCTCCACATAACAGAAGTAAATAGAATCCACAGATTTTCACCCAGGAGACCACTATTTGTGTGTGAAACCAAAAGTAAAAGTGTTTATGCTTGTTACGTATCCTTATGTAAGACAGTCCACCAAGGGCAGCTGTTACGCGTTTACACTATTATTTTTCTAAACTCAGTTTTGCCACCAAAACCTGACCAGTTGTTTCACAAGGTTAATGCAAAGTTGCAGTTTTGTTTCACAAACACTTGACATATCCTGGTGACTAGACTGAGGATAAAATAAACAAATTTAAATGGCACAATGCTTTAAAAACATAAAGCAAAATTATCAGATAACTAAGCTGCAGAGAAAATGTCAACGTGTGGCCGTTTCTCTGAATGAAAGCCATTAGGGGCCATTCAAAAACAACTGACATGACATGAAGAAATACCACAGCAGAGGGATCTTGTGACCAACAGCCTCACTGCCACACTAAATCAATAATCATTAACACCATAGCTATGTAATGTTATTACATACATAACATTTTCAAAGCACTACATCGAGTCACACAACGGAGATGCTGGAATGTTGGCTGTAATCGATTGAACGGAGCTCTTCTCATGACTCATTGTACCAAGTCTTTTCTAGATATAGATCATCCACACTTCATTTATGCTCATCTAGAGAAAATTGATATTGCTGTGGAAGCACATATTAACACTAAATAGATAGGGGGCTCGTCTTTCTCTCATGTGAAATCTGGAATCTGCCTCCATGCTGCAAGCCACAGTGCGCGCACACACACAGACACACGCACACACACACACACACACACACACACACACACACACACACACACACACAGCAACAGTATGGCTGCCAGGCAGGGTGGAATTACCACAGATGTGCTTCGACTTGCACAACCACATTCACCAGAAACCATGGCAACCTAGGTATAGCAAGAGTGTGTATGTGTGTGCATGGTGTGTTTAGTTGTCTTTAAGGATCTCCTGTGCCCATCACCCTCACACACCCTGACTGACTGCACCAACCCTCACTGGAGCCACTCCACAGCTTTCAGGAGCTGAATGGGGTCAAGCCTGCATGGCAACAATCTCTTCTTCCTTTGTGGCTCTTAGGGATCCTTAAAAGAAACCAGGAGGGCATAAAACTCATTCACTGACTCACCCACTCACTTGTACACACACACACACACACACACACACACACACACACACATATGGACATGTAGAGCTGCAGATTGTGGTGGTCTTGTGGGAACAGAAAAGTATAAGTGCAATGCAACCTCAAACTGACCCTTGGTTGAATGAAGGTGCATGTATTTGTGCACACTGAGGCACACACAGTAAACTGAATAAAGATTCAAGGACCAGGTTTAAAAGAGGAATCCAGAGTCGCCATTCAAATCCAGCTATCTTGAACCCTTTCAAAGAAGTAGCTGACACATTTATTTTGAAACCTGTGTTGCGTACAGTTGCACGTGGATTCCTGAACAACACTGGCTACGGGTGAGGACAGCAAGGGGTCAGTTTACACATCTCTCCTTCTCTGTTTTTCTCTCTCTGCTCAATTATTCATACACTATAACATTCCCTCCTGCACCCGGCCAATCACCATAAGCTGAGGATGAGGAGAGGAGGCTTGGGGGAGGGCATGGAGAAACTTGGGAGCGAAGAAAGAGCTGATGAATCCGTGGGCTCTGTGAGAAGCTGCCACTCAGTCATTCACTATGGGCCCCATTATCTCCTGAAAGGCTTCAGACACGGAAGTATCTGATTGCACAGGCACAAATTTGATGGTATACACAGACGTACACATGTACAGTCATTACATACAGCAGTTTCAACCACCCCACCCTCTCTTTAAAGCACACATATGAGCATGCACAAGGAAGCCTTCACTGAACAATACTGCCACAATTGCTGTGTAAGCATTAGCATAGTAATGGTGTGTTGAATACAGGGTCAGGCACAGCTCTTAGGTCATTAGACTCACTCCAGGTGCCTTAAATCTATTCAGCCGTGGCTGCAGGCTCAGTTTATGTGTCAATGCAACATTTTTCTAAGGGCTCATGATCATAGAATAGATGTAACTGTACACAAAGCAGGCTATCTGGGGCATACTATGTACGTAAGTGCAAAGGTTTCTGTGCAGGAGCAGATAGGGTTCTTACCTCGGTGAAAAAAAATTAAGTGAAAAGGACTCAGAGCAATAAAACACTCCCCAGCTTCCTGAATGGTGTTAGCTAGATTTGCTGAGCTTGTGCCAATTGTATCAAGGTTAAGCGAACCAAATTGAATTTCTATATAGGATGAAGCAGAAAAGATTCTGACTCCTTGTCATACTAAAAGACATATTTTCTATACAATCATCTTTATTTCATAATAAAATATTTTGACGTCATATTTAAAGGAGCGCTCCTGCAGTTTAATAATGAACAACAGACAGATACAGTATCAACAGAGCTATCCATACTTCTAGTCCCTTATATTGTTCAGGCTGCAAAACATTGGACCCGACATGTCCCATAATGCAAATTCAAAGTGAACTTTATCCATAAAATTGGTGGAGTACCCCTTTAAAACACGCATAACCCTATGAGCCATGTGTCAAGAGTCATCTTTTCCCATCATCTCACCACTTACCATACTGAATAAATGAGACGACAGGCTACACATTACAGAAATATTTTCTGTTACGCTAGTAATTATGAAACACAAAAAAATAACACTTTTCTCTTTTGCATGTTGTTGGAAGGAACTGAGCACAAAGCCTAATCACAGTTTTTCCCTTGGGTGAGGCTGCCACTGGCCTCCTTCCCACAATGCACTCTGATGTCTTCAGGGCAACGGGTGTAGCTCAGTGCCACAAGGGAGCTTTCCCGCCCTGCGACACACAACCATTACCTTTATTATATTCCTCTCTTCTGCTCTGTCCTTCCCTGGTCTTCCTCTGTCTTTGATCACAAAGTAAAAACACACAAAAGAGAGTGAAAGAGCAAGGGCCAAGAGAGAGCAACAGAGACAATGAACAAGGGTTTTTTTAATGAATATATTGCATTATGGGCGAGGCAGAGAAGCAACCCAAAAAAGGCAAAAGAAGACAGAGGAAAGAAGGAGAAAGTGAAGCAGATCAAATTCTGTCCAATTACAGCAGGAGCTGAGGCATAAAGCGAAACGGTTACAGAGGAAGGAGGAGGTGTGCTTACTTAACTAATGTAACAAAGAGGAGAGGAGAGGAGGCAAGTGGATGGTAGATGTCGAGTCAAATGGTGAAAAAAGGATAGGGTGTGAAAAGTGATGGAGATAAAGAAGTGACAAAAGTAGTGAGATACAAAAAACTAGCTTCCAAATAATGATGAGTAGCTATGAATATGAATGGGTCACTTTCTTCTCACAGCTGATTCCTGAATGTGCTATTGAGACTACTGCTTGTGAATGGTTTTGTGGTGAGCTTTATTGTGGATGTGAATCAGGTGTGCGTGGTCAGCTGACTCAGGAGGAGCATGACACCTCCTGCCTCTCACATGCCCAGCTTAGAGGAAGACAAAGGGAAGGAGGAGAAGCAAAAAACAAAACCAACAACTACAAACAAAAAATAAAACCAGAACAGAAGAAAGACAAAATATGTATGGCACCTATAAGTGGAGGCCCCAGGGTAATGACTGACGATATAAACTTATGAAAGTTATAATAGTATAAAATATGTTTTAGAAGTTATAGTAGCTGACAAATACAGTACAAAGATAAAGAGATAGCTAACATACTGTAAGTGTTTGGGGTGTCAAATGAAAGGGAAGTAAATCCATCTATGATTTTTTTTTTTTTTTTTTTACTTTTCTGCTCTGTTTAAAAGATTGATAAATAAATGTAAAAAAAAACACAAAAAAAAAACACAATGGTGGGAGTGCGTGGGGGTTCAATTTTTACTAAATGTTCAGCCTTGATGGATCTGTAATGTAACTTAACAGGCACCATGTAATTTGTAACAAACAATAACCAGAAGCTGATTATGAAGCGTAAAATTCATCATGTAATTAGCCCAAATGAACATGAAGAGTGCTAATTCTCAACAATATGCTTAATATTTGAACATGTGAAGCCCTCACAACGGCTTTGTCTGGAAGATCCTTTCCTCCTTTAACGAGGAGCAAAAAGCAAAGAAGAGGAATTTCTCTCAAACTCACAGCTTGATCTTCTAACAGTGCCAGATCCTTCAAGGCTGTTTTTATGCCATCATTGTTACTCCTTTTAAAATATGGAAATGAGATATTTCATTCTTCTTTTACATGGACATGCTTTGATTTTCATGTAAGGTAAGAAAGGACTGGCACTTGTAGCAGGGAATCATTTAAACAACATAACAGAGAGCAATACATCCCACTGTCCTGCTGTTCTGTTAAATGTCCTTTATATAGTAAAACTAAGAGGCACGTAATAAATATGTAGGTGGGTGAGCAGCGGGCAGTAATTCAATTTTTATATTTTCCACACAGATTGTCTGTGTGTGTATGTGTGTGTGTGTGTGTGTGTGTGTGAGAGAGAGAGAGAGAGATGTGTTTCAGTGTGTTAATATGAACTCTGATTAATACTCAAAGTCAGCCACTGAATGATAAATTAGGCGAGTTATAATTCACTCACCACCAAGGGGAATTACAATCAAAATACAACCACACACACACACACACACACACACACACACACAAGGAACAAGACAAACAAATTAGTACAAAGGGGAGGAGATTAGTAGCCAAATGAGTTTACCCATACGCCATGACGCTGATTACAAACAAGACAGACAGACTCTTTCCCCTCATGATATCCTTCCACTGTTTGACTTAACTGTGTCATTGTAGAGGGCAAATGAATGAGAAACAGTGGGTGACCTCATATGTAGACACTCAGAATTAACTGAATGAAGCATAGCTACAATCTAGAATTGTCTCCACATGAATCTGTATTTTCTTTTTTATTAATTAGTTGATTCAATGTCCTAAAAAAATCAAATCATACTCAAGATGTTTTGTTACCAGTGAATTCTGCAGGTGTAAGTACAGTATGTTGACCGTGCCTTTTTCTCTCTGGTTGCCATGGAGAATCAAGGTATCGGGGCTCCATTGATGATGGCTTTCTATTGTGGATGTGTACGCACTTAACACATTTCATATCAGCTGTTCTGGAACCAGTTACTCAGAGTTTCCCATCTCAGGGTAAGTCAACTCAGAGTTCAGGATTAGACTCAGAGTTTGTTGAACCTCCTACCTGGAATACCCCCTGGTATTTTTTAAAGACTAAATTGTTAACACAATGGCTATAGGCCAGCAAACACAATGGAGGATGAGACAGTGTTATTATAGCACTGAGGGGAGAGCTGGAGCCAGAGGAATCTAGAAGGAACAGGAAGCAACGAGGCACAGCGAGTCTGGAGACAGGAGAGTAAAGGTAGTATTTTGCAGGAACACAAGGGACAATGTAAGGGAACCATGAAGTTGCAACACCAATTATCTGGTGCAGGGTGAAGAAACCAGGCTTTTATGGTGGATTGATTGGGTGATAAGTGTCAGGTGTGCCTCGCCAGCTGTCTGGAGCGCCAGCCACACCTGCCTCACAGCCTGAGAGAAACCAAGGGGAAGAGGGAAAAGAGAAACCAAACACTACAGGGACACAAAACTAACTAACTAAGCTCATCCCATTTGACAAACTGGAAACAGAGAATAGTTGGCATTTTACTTGACAGACATAATTATTGAATGATGATGTTTTTTTTTTATTACTAATCAAGTCTGCCCAGTTGGCCATAAAATGTCCTTTTTTACTACACTTTCATAATCTTTTTTTTTTAACTTTTCGTACTGCTGCAGCAGAAATTCGCTTTCAAGCCAACGTGGATGAGAAATTGTCAGTGGGATATAATAAATAAAATCTGAAATTTTGCTGCTAAAATTTTTTTTTACACAATATCCACCATTTTATGTGAGTGAATTCTGAATGTGCATATCTCTCTCTAGTAACCTAGAAAAACACAGTAGTATCCATGGCATGGCACTATACTTTCTGTCCAACATCTCAATTAACTGCTGACTACAGAATGAACAACTGAGCTTTCAAAATGGCACCAAGAATTCATCCGTAACTATAAAGCATACATCATTGACATGTTTCAAACTAGGAGTAAAGAGTATCTGATTTTCTTATGTGTCCTCGGATCGGTTCAAAAGAAACAAACTGTTTTATAGTTGACAGGAAGTTTGGTGAACACTACTCTGACTCCTCTAACAAAAAATATTTCTGACTGAACAAAAACCAAAAGCACAGCCTGTAACATGAAGCAGGTCAGACAGTCTCTAATTCTTATTTAGCACTGAAAATGGGATAATGATGATAATGAGCATGATTACCAAAATGGATGTCCTGGAGCACATTTATCTAAACTGTCCATCACAAAGAGAAAAAAAGGATGGGTGCATTTTTAGTGTGTTACAGCTTACAGTACTAGTCCGCAAATGAACTGGCATTAGCATGCTCTGAATGGAGCAGGGCTGGGGTGGAAGGGAGCAGGTGAAAATCTCACTTTGAATCATTTCCCCTCCCGGTCCCTGCCATTGTTCCTGTTCTCACACATGGCAGAGGCAGAAAGAAAGGATCCTATTATTCTGGCCAAAGCCTGTTCTCCTCGTTTATCGTTTAAAGAGGGGGAAGAGAGGGGGAATATTCTGATGGAAAGCAGGGCCTCTGTGGCAGCCTAGCAGTTGTGTGCCAGCTGAAAAGACTCCGGCGGGCTGAAGCTGTGGCGGTGCCCACCACCTGCTGAGCTCTTTCTCCTTCATCTCTCCCTTCTCTCTCCACTCTCTTTCTCTGCCTTTCACCGTCAAGCGCTCAGTGACTCAGCGGTTCAGGTTCAATGAAGACTGAGGCCTCGTGATATAAAGAAAAAAAGGGAGGGTACAAAAAGAGAGAGAAAAGATTAATTTCTTGAGTGGGAGAATGAAAAGGGTTGAAAGAAGCAGGCAGAAACACAGGTACTGTATTTAGTTTTACATTGAAAGAGAGGTCTCAGCTGCACCTGCACTCTGGGTCCTGAAGTGATTTCCATGGGTGTTGAAGAAGGATGAGGTGTATCTAACTTCTCAGAAATCCACCCAATCTCAGGAGTGAAAGAATTTCAGTCTACAACACAACACGTCACTGGATCGTTCTTTGGCCTTGTCTCATTGCAATATACCTGCACCAGAGGCCTTGGACATCCTCCTCATGCCCCATGAACAGACTCACTGAATTTAAGATCAGGTATTGATGTTGAGTGTACTCAGTGCCCATCAATACTGATGGGTTATTGATGAAGGAGTGAATCCTTGCACCACACCATCATGAAACCAGTACTGTCAGGGTAACATCTGTGTGTGATGAAATAATGAGATGGGGCTGAGGTGTTGTCATATATATACGTGTGCACACTCACACAGTAAAAATCAATGAAATCCCACACAAAAGGTGATGTATACATTGCCTGGAGCGCTGCACATTTGTGCCAAGACATGTGTCCTCCCAGTGGGATGGGATCCACTGCACTCTTCCCTGAGGAAAAAGAGGAGGAAGAGGAGGAAGAGGAGGAGGAGGAGGAGGGCATGGTAACTACACGGACAGAGGGAACGGCCCCACAGGCAGAGCCAGGGAGATGAAAAGATGCCACTATGAAGAAGAGACAAAGTGTTGGAACCTGAGATGAACAGAGCTTTTTATCAGCATCCAATCAACGCTTCTCTCCCCGGCTCCACCAGAAACACCTTCTCATAATGGCTTTACAGACAACGTGGAGCTTCAAGACATAAATTCAACACATGGTTAATAATTGATGTGCATGAAAACATTGAAGACATATGCACACATGATCAGAATGCATAAATTCAACTTGTGGGTGACTCTCTCTCTCTCTCTCTGGGTTTTTATCAATCTGGTTTGCAGGCAGCTGGTATATCTTTCCTCTCTCTTTACAGCGACTTTGGACTTATAGAAGAAATCCAGTTTCTGCATTAATAGCCCTCACTGCCAATTATATATAGATTTTTTTTACCTCAACGTGATCATAGGTGGATTTTTTTTTTATAATGAACACAGAATGTATTTGATGGTGAAACTGTCTTACACCTCTGGTGTGTCTTTACAAAATCATGTTGTTTTTGCCAAGCATTACTTAAACCCACAGAGTGTGAATATTTCACTAAAAACAAGCATGGCATCATATTCCTTCAATAAAGTGTGAAGTTAAACTGGGCTTTAAGGGACTACATACATTTATTCACACTACTCCTCACAAAGAGGTTAAAAGAGGCAGTGACCAAGAGAAGACACGTCCTTCTGCTTAACATCAGTATGCAGACAAGAAGGTCTTCTGGCATTGGAGATAAAGGTGGGTGTGGGTCATCTGTGTTTGTGTGTGTGTGTGTGTGTGTGTGTGTGTGTACCACGAATAACAGACGCTGTCCATCTCCCTCGCCCACCATGGGCAGGCCAGGCATCTCTCATCCACATTCCTCAGATAATAGAGGGCCATCCCAGACGAGCAGAGGCAAGCCTGGACCCACCTGGGCAGACCCTGGTGAATTCCTCTCATGCTCGCAGACCCACTGGGATAAGAGAAGCTGAGGCAAAGTGGGGGGCATTTTTAGGAATTCTTCTGTTCACCAGATACAATCGAAAGAGGCGTCTGAATCTGCTGAGCCTTGTGCTTGTTCTCGAGGAGCCAAAACAGCACTCAACATGAATGACCCCTAGCAGGCAAACAGCCACTCCAGGTTTGCTGAGGGCAATGTCCACCCCGTATACCGACCACCCCCCCACTCCACCCGCTCTCACTATTGTGTTTACTTGGCGCTGATGTGAGGGGAGAGAGGGGCTTGGGTGGGGTGGGGGAGGACAGGGTAGGGCTATCGACACCAGGGCCATTGTTTCCCAGCGACCCCCATTCAGGGTCATTTAGCATGTGACACCTCGAGGGGCACAGTGCATTACTAATGGCACAGAGGAGCAATAAATGTGCCAGCTCCCTACACTCTGACTTGAACCAGGATGGAGAGAAACAAGGCAGGAGAGATAAGGGGGAAGGAAGGCGGATGGCAGAGGGAGGGGGAAATTATTGTCTCAATATTAGCTCCTTAACGCTGACTGTCATGAATTTGCATCATACGGCTTTGATCCAAAATGCAGCCGAGATTGTGTGTGTATTCAGCATGAACCTAGGAACCTTTTGCAAGAACTGGTTTCCACTAGGGTTAGGGTTGCTCACTGGGTGACATGATGAAGACGTGTGACTTTGACCCAACTGTGTCCAAATCAACTGATTAACTTGATTGGTGCTGTAATGTAAATAATTCTAAACCATTTTGTGGTATTTATGATGAAGAAAAAAAAGGTTTGGGGTTTAAATTTATCTTAACTCACTGGGTCCCAGCCCTTTTTTAAAAATGAAAGTGTCTTGTGCCAGCGTTTTTGGTCATTTTGAGTCATCTTTCATTATGCACAGAATATTTTGTACTACGATTCTGAAAACACAGAATAGCTCAAATGAAAGAAGAGACTCTCTATTGCATCATGACAAAAAAACCCAAAACTTTGTTTTGCGTTTCCTACTTTGTTCCATTCTTGTTTCATCTGGAGGAGAGTAGAGGCCAGTTCACCAAAATCACCACTTTTCTGTTTGTTTTGCTCTCTAATTGAGATTGTCTCCACTTCCTGCTTTAACTTTTTATGTCCCAACTACAAATCCCAGAAGCCCACAGGCTGTGTGAAAGTGTGGTGTAGCTCTTTTGTCCCTGCTGCCGAAACAAGGAAAGACATATATATACACACACGTTCATGGCAATCGAAGAGTTAAATGCTAATGTGCATCATACCTGAATTTATGTGTATTCCAGCTATAGATAAATTAATTATCTCCACTTAATTTAGCATCAGTTTGAAAGCAAAAACACATTTTTAATATAACTATAAATAAATTCAGGTGTCAAGAGGTTAGGGACAAGAAAGCAGTGGAAGAAACACATTATGGATGGGTGGCGGTGAGAAACGTCAAGACCAGACAGTTGGGGGAGCCCATCTACATACCTGAAGAGGGTGTGAGCACGGCTGTGTGTGATCTATGCAAGAGTGTGTTTACTGTAAGTGATGGGAACGTCAACAGCCAATAGCCACGGGCATTCCTGCCTGGGCATCAAAAGGAATAAGAGTAAGAGACACTGGGGGGGAGGGAGACGCAGACAGGCTGGAAAAGGCCCAGTGTTTACCAAAGCTGGGTTTGTCCTGACTACAGATAATATTAGAAACAGTGCAATGAGGTGAAGCCCACCACGCTCTGTTCTTAAAGACTTTTCGGGAATAATATCACATTTTGGAGAATATAATTTTTTAACTGAGTGTTAGATGAAAATACTTCATTACGGTGATACTTTTTTGTGGTTGTGCTGCAACACAGTATTTTATTATTAATTTCTAACTGTATATCACTAAACTTTTTTTTTTCCTTGTGTCCTGGCCGCAATATCCGTGTTTAGCATTATTCTTTAATTCGAAGAATTTCCCTTGGCTACAGTACATGTATCAGTCACAACAAAGCTCTAATAACTGCCATTTTAATCAGTTTTAAGGAGACTTATAGAGGTATAAAGAGATCAGACAGCTTGCATCAGTGGTAAAATGTAGAATTGTGCAGTGTGGCACACTGGCAAAGGAAACGACTCAATAATCATGACGCCATAAGCAGCTATCAGCCACAAGTTGACACGGGTCAAATGCCACTAAATGACTTTTGGCAGGAAATTTGCTCATGACATTACAAGAATGAATGAATTCAAAAACAACTGACAAATGAAGCCAATACCTCTGTCAAATACCAAATAACTTAAATCAGTGTCTCACTGTACTAATAATTACTGCAGGGCTCTGTCAACAGGATTTTACATCACAGGAATAAACTACACATGCACAACAGCATGCACAAAGAATAAACATGAATTAAGCCCAGGGCAAACTGCATAGGGTAGAAATACCTGAAACAAGAGTGGAGAGACAGTACCCACTGGATACCATGAAGAACAGGATCATTTACACAGCGGCAGAGTCACGAAATGGCAACAGAAAACACAGAAAAGTCAAACTGGTTTTCAATCAAGCTTTTAATGAAAAGATCATAAAATAACAGTATATTTTCCTCACTGCTGTACATTAAGACTGCAAGGTTGTGAGTGCTGAGGTCAGCTGTATTACACATTTATGACACTTTGAGTTTGCGAGCCCCATCGCTATGCACGGCGGTGGCTCTGACCTGAATACGAGCTCTCTGAGAAGTGGAGACAGAGAGAAAGCCCAGCCTGGGTGCTGCCACAAGCCACAAGAAAGGGGTCACAGAATCTCACCTTAAAATACTGGTGTGTGCATGTTAGGTTGTGTTTTGAAGTCCACCCAGTGGCATCTGTGTCTGCCTGAGTGGAGGTGTACGCGCATGCATGCCAGCAAATGTGCACCTGGGTGTGTACACCTTTGCATGTGAAGTGTGTTTGCCAAGGGGGAAGGGCTTCTTAACCTTTAAATTATTCATCAGCAAAGACCCTACATGTCCATTCCAGAGCCTCTCAGCCTAAAGGATGCTGATACATTATTGAGAGGATGTTCCTGAAGAAAACAGATGAGAGAGGAAGCTCGATATACCCACTTCATGGGCAGCTCCACTAATCAACAACTAGTTTTCTTTAGCAGCTAATCATTCTTTCCCCATTAATGTAGTGCACATCAAAGTGACACTGTGCCTTTGTAAATTCAAAAACAGATGGAAATTAAATCAAAGGTTAAAATATGCTGCTACAAACTCCATTTCAAAAAAGGATATTTTGGTTACAGGTGGACGGCAAAACAAGTATAAATGCTGAGATGTAATGGCAAGATAGCACATTTCTGTAAACACTGGACGAGTTGAGGTAATTTGGTGTTTTCTGTTCTTCAGTTACTACTGCACATCGACACTGGAGGCGCAGTAAATACTGATGGGAAATGTAAAATGCAGCAGAGCTGAGGAAAAAGTCGCCTGCGCATTAACAAATACTACAGAAGGTCAAAGGGCTAAAGGGGGGGGTCAGGTGAACTGAAGATAAAGCAAGGGACAATAAAGCTTAGAAATGCTTCAATGGCACTGGAGGCCATTTTACAACTGGCTTTGGTTTAGTCTGCCAAGGTAAGAAGGAGCATCTCCATAATAACTGGACAGACAGCACCTCTACGATACAAACTGCCTGAAGAGGATGGCAATAGTGACAACCGTACATAGTGTAACAACAATGATACCAAGAAATGAGATGGAAACTTCAATGCTTTGAGCCAAGTAGTCTCTTGGTTCCGTTTCCTGCTTTTTATATCTATTCTTAAAGCTTTAGTAACACTGCATAATGATATGATACTTCAACAGACACACAAGAGCAATGATGAGGTAAGACGAGAAAGACGAGGAGTAATGTCCTCAGTTAAATGGGAACTGATATGAGAGCACCCGGGTTTTCCCAGAGGCTTTGAAAAACATACAAAGTGCACTTAGTAAAGCTATCTCACCCAACGTTTCTAAAATTTTCCCATGTCGAGCTAATAGACACTAAAAACACACATCATGTAAAAGAGAAAGAAGAAGTGGCAAGTGGTTTAAGACAAGACATGTAATGTAGTCATGAGAACGCTACCGTTCAGCAGAGAGAGGTGACGACTATGTGCGTTTGTGCTGTGTGAATGTTTGTTTGTCATTTTTAAACGGCAGCAGCATGGCAACACCCAGGGAGAGCAAGCTTGAGAAGATACAGTAGCCTCCATTCTGCACAGGCAGGTCACTGTCCTGCCTGTGTCCACAGACACACACCAGGGGTTAAAGTTCAACTCCCCTAGCGCGCAGCCATTCAGTGAGAACTCAAGAACACACGGGCGACGAAAACGCCCATAGTGAACCACATGAAATAAAAACCCTACAGACTGTCAGGTGTAACTGAGAAAGTAGATATTAAATGCCATAGACCATTTTCTTTGCGTTGGAGGTTAATGGCTATGTCTTGTCTCATTTTTGATTCTCAGCTTGAAATCCTCAAAACAAAACAAAAAAGGGGGTCCTGCCTCCACCTCAGGCTCACACACTGAGCAAATTATTTGCAGAGGTGAGGGCAGGACCAGAAATAAATACATTCATCACTGACAATAGACATTTGATAAAAAAAGAACACTGTCAATAAGTGTTTGCACCAACTTTGTATGAGACCCGGCCAGCCAGAGGTTTGTGCTGCTTTTACCCACAGAAAATAGGCAGCTAAGAAAAAGAAAGGACTCAAAAAAACATCATAAAAGCAGAAAACATTCACAGTTAAGACTACCAGTTAAGCCTGTTTACATGGAGTGAACAAATCAAAGCTACATTCTCCAGATAGATTTCAAGAACCGCCAGCAATAAGAGATGTACCATGTTACTAAAACAACCCAAACCGTTCACATCACTCGCCTACTCCTACATACTATGAGACCCAAGCAGCAGGGGTAGTCCTCAAGCGCATTTTGGGTAAACAGAGACACAAGATTTAGCTAAAGACCCTGACTAACAATGCCGTTTGATTAATACATCAAGGACGTACTGCCCACCCCCATCTCTGCGGTCCCATCTGAAGACAGGGCAGAGGGCAGGGGGACTGGGGCGCAGGGTCACCCCAAAGCCAGCTGGCAGAGAGAGTGGGGGCGCCCCTAAACCACACACACCCCTCCCCTTAATTGAATATGCAGCAGTTCACACCATGTTTGACGCTATGCTTTTGTTTCGGCAGCAACCTCAGTGGAAAAGCATCCTTTAAAAAAAAAAAAAAAAAAAAAAAAGTACACACAAAAATCACCTCTCTGACTGGCCGAGCCTCGACTGAGGTCTGTAAAACTGTAAAAGTTTATGTAAACAATGAGATAAATACATATGTTTCTTTTTAGAGCCACTCATGGTTCCATAATCATTCAAATGTGCTTTGGTTTAAAAAATAGTTTGTGAATTTTGGGTATGAGCTTCTTTTTTTTTTCTTCTTAGTTCTTTGTACAACTTTGCAACTATTTCTGAACATAGTGTGTCACTAACTAAAATGTAGACTTGTTTCGAGCTGCCTCGCCTTTGTCAAGGCTCTTTGTGTTAGTTGAAAAAGTACCCCCCGTTTGTCTTAAATATGAAACTAGTGTTTTGCTTTTCCCATGATTAAAATACAGAGAAATTGATACAATACTATGTCTTACAAATGTAGCTGAGAGTCTGCATTCACAGATGCGGAACAATCCCTGAAGTATTTTGAATAGTAGTAGTACTAGAAGTAGTAGTAGAAGTAATAGTAGTAGTAGTATGGTCACAGTTTGGAGTTCGTAGTTTTTTTTTTTTTCTTTATGTCAAACAAGCAAGCATTCAAATGCAGCTGCAAAGTCTTTGCAGAGATGGCTAGAGATCTTGATGTACAAAAACACTGTTTGCATGACAGACATTACGCTGTACTGCAGTAAGTGCTGACAAGTACAATAACGTTTGAAGGCAATGCATTGTGGACTCCCTCTTAAGCTGGGAGAGGTCACAAGCAACAGTGGATCAGGCGATAAATAACATGTTTGTGGTTGGGGGAGGGCGGGGAGTGTGAAAAATTCATAGATGTACCATGCAATCACTAAACAGCAACTGCTTAACAGCGAGACACCAACATCCAACATAACCAAGTAACAACTCTGGGAGTCCAGGACGCAGGTACCTTAAAATGGTAGTGATGTTTGTGTAACTGTAGCTGCATCCCTATGACAACAAACATTTCACAGACCATAACATGAGGATGAAAGAGAAATAAAAAAAAAATAATCAAGAAGACAGTTAAACCAACATAATAGAGGAATGCCTATACCAAAAACTTGTAGTGAAGTTCATGCTCCACAGTGTAACTGTTGAGAGTAGATACACTGGACAGGTTTCAGTGAGACCAACAGACAACAGAGAGGGCATTCCCAACTCAGGGCTGCTTATGATGAGATAAAGCTTTGGAGGTTAAAAATAATTTAAAATCATTCTGTGATGTAATGGAATACAATCAGAAACAAAAGGATGCTGCAGGAGATCAATGAGTTGTCCAACTGTCCAGTGCATCCCTGCTTCTCCCTTCTTATTACAAGCTTTCACAAGTCTGGCTCAAAAAACTAACAAGCAACTTGAACTTCACATTAAAATTCTGATTATAATTCCTATCTTTTTTTTCTTTTTCTTTTTTTGGTCTGAACAGAACACATACAATGTCATCAAGTCCTGTTTTTAAAGTCAGGGAATATAAAGTGATAAGGACTCTGGATACAAACAAAACGGAAACCCAAAACATGTTCAGGGAACACATTTTTTTTTTTTTTTAAACTTTACCATTTTTCGTTAGGTAGTAAAGTTTAAATTATACCAGCCCACCAATCAGCACAAGCTTTCCTTGCAAAACCACCTCACCTTGCCTCAGTCTCAGCATCATTGGCCAAAACTCCATCAAGAGAGGGATTTCTTTGACTGGACTTAGAATATAATTCATAATTTGTTTTATACAGCAAAAAGAAAATCAAAATGTGAAATAATTTAGTATGCTATATATCTTAAGTACATCTTTTTTAAAAACTTTGGTTATGAACTTGTCTAGCAATGTTAGTTAGCTCTGTTCTCCTCAACATTCATAAGATCTTTGGAACACTATACATCTACACTAACTAACCACTATTTGCTCCAGGCAGGAAGCTACAGTACACTTTGAGGTGGCACCACACTGAGCAGGGCGCCCAAAAAAAGCTATATTTGACAAGTAAAAACAACAGCTAAAAACAATATTAATGTGTAAAATCTACGAGCATTAAAAACCTGTGTTGAGAGATGGGCAGGTTAAAGCATTAGGTGAAAAGTTACCATAATCTACACACTTTTTACAATTAATTACATAGGAACTTTCAACTAATCAACATAGAGTTCGTAAGAGTAATCAGAGGTAGCGAGGTCACAAGCCTATATATAAATAGACTTTTCTTTTTTCTGAGGGGAGGAAAGCTATACAGACAAAGAAAATAATAATAAACGTACCCACTGAACATAATGTTCAGTCTACAACACCCTCTCCTTAAACTACCCGCCCACCCTAACCCAAATCCCTCCCCTCCACAAGAAAAATCCCAAGACTTTCCAGTTTAAACATTCACTGAAACATTACAGGTTCTTTAAGTAAATCAAGTACCTCAAGGGGTTCATCTTTCCAACCAGGATTCATTCCTGGGAGCACTAGCAGGCAAACCCTAGAACGATGAAAAATCCTCTCTGTGCTACTGTGAACAGCTGTAGAGAGGACTTTGTGTAAATGTGGGCTGTATAAAGTAAAACTTAATCCAATGTCATCCCACTATTTCTTTCAGGACTTTTCAGTTAAAGCATGGAGATGGTCCCAAACCCAGTTAACCCTCATCTTACATACAGATCCCCATCACCAACATAACAAAGGATATAAAGCTGTCAGGGTAAAAATCATCTTTTTGCTGAATTATTGCCAGTATTATTTGCACGGGTTTTTGGTCAAAATAGCACTGGAGTACACAGGGACTCTTGAGTTAGTCAGTTTGAGGAACAATCTGAAAGACTCAATACTCAAAGGTAGAAGAGACACTTGACAGACCAGAAGTCATGCCACTCCAGCATGACTTTGTGACTTTGGAGAGAGACAGGAGTCATTGTCCCTCTAGAACTCCTGAGAGGTGAGCAGACATCGCTTGATATCAATGATGACATGATCCTTGCGTCAACAAATTTCCCCATCACCACCAAAGCCCACCGTGGCTCACAGCTGTATCATTCAATAAGCCAGGCTGTTGTAAACTGGAAATCATATGAAGACCTGTGAGTGTGTGCATGTGAATGTGTACATGTGCGTTTTCTTTGCTTTTGAGATGGAAAAAAGAGAGAATTTTCTTGTATTCTATTCCCAGAGTTCTTTGGCTTGATGCATTTCTAAGAGGGTGAGGTGTGCATTCTCAGGTGACTGATGAGGTTGCGCTGCTGGGTAAACTTCCCCCCGCACAGCTGGCATTCATACGGCTTCTCTCCAGAGTGGACACGCATGTGCTCTGTCAGACGGTACTGCCGTGTGAAGCGCATGCCACACTCTTCGCATGCAAATGGCTTGAGGCCAAGGTGGCTGCGCATGTGGCGTGTCATGGTGCCCCTCTGGGTGAACATTTTGCCACAGATGTTGCAGGGGAAAGGCCTGGTCAACCAGTGGCTCTTTTCATGTTGTCTCAGCGTTGCTGGGTCTTTGTAGCTCTTACTGCAGACTGTACACTTGAACGGACGTGCTTCAGAGCCAAAGCTGGAGGGACCCACAGGGGCAGAGAGGTCTTCTGCCTCCTCCTCATCTTCCTCTTTCACGAAAGTCCCTCCCTCCTCTTTGATGTAGAGCTCATCCTCATTATGTGTCTCCACGTGAGCATTGAGCTGCTCAGAGCTGGGGAAGCCCTTACCACAGGGAATGCACACATAGAGGTTGTCTCCAAATGCTGGTTCAAAACCTTCCTGCCGGTACACATAGTTGGCGCTGTGGTGTCCCCCTCCTGTTCCTCCTCCACCACCACCTCCTGCACTCTCTCCGTCACTTTGTCCGCTCTCATCCGTGTGGTCCTGGCCATTCTCTCCTCCTTCTTCCTCATCTTTACACTGGAAGGAGTGGTCGGAGGAGCGGCCATCTTTGGGACCCACAATTACCCCATTAACCACAGGTCTATCATGATCTTCACACTTTAACCCTGATGCCTCTTTCTTAGGCCACTCGTTCTTACGAGCACCCTGTCTGGATTTCTTCTGGGGTGGAGGGCCATCAAGCTGCTGTTGGGTTTCCTCTGATGCTTTAGAGAAGGAGTTGAGATCCATGGTCTCTGAGCCACAGGTGTCTACACCTGGTAGGGTGGTAGAGGAGTCATCCAGTGAGGCACTGTTGGTTGTGGATACTGAGGCAGATTGAGGGGACTCTTGGGAGTTGCTATGTGGGCTGAGGGCATCGGTGGCTGTGCCTGCAGAGGGAGGGCTCTTCTTGGACAGGTCCAGTCCAAGGTCCGGCTCTCCAGCACTTCCTCCACTGCTGAGGTTACCATTACTGCTGCCATTCCCTCCATTGCCATTCCTCCCAGAGCTGCCGACAAACATTTCATCGTCTGAGAGCTTGTCCCGAAGGCCTTCATCTGGCTGTGGCTGGTCGGCATCAGAAGAGGTTGGGGGATAGTGGTTTTTGGGGCCAGCAGGGGTAGAAGTGGAAAGGCGCTGGTTGTTGAGGCGTAAGCGGCTATGTGGACCTGGAGTGGATGGTTTACCTGGCAGAGGTTTCCCACCACTGCGCTTGAGCTTCTTCCTGCACAGAGCAGCGAGGTCGTGGAGCTGGAGGTAGCTGGCTGCAGTTAAGAGAGCAGTAAAGTTCTGCTCACTGCTCTGGTCCGAAGAGGACAGGAGCTTCCCAGTGTAGATGAAGTCCAGAACTTGTCTGAATACAGAGGGGTTAACCATCTCTGTGTCGAGGTTAATGAGGTTATCGTGGAGGACCAATGATTTGAAGTAGATGCTGCTTGCCGCCAGGATGTTCTTGTGGGCACGGAAGAGTGCGTTCTCCACCACGATGATGACATCACACAGGAAGCCCTTGGCTCTCTGCTGGTTGAGTTGCAGCAGCAGTTGTTTGGCATGATTTGGCAGTTCCATTTCCACCTTCCTTCTTTCTCTGTGTCTCGCTCTCTTGCTCGCTCTCTCTCACACTCTCTCTCTCTCTCTCTCTCTTCCTACACGAGCACCACCTAAAGCTGAAAGAAAAAAAAAATGAAACAGGTGGTTAATTTTAGACATGAATAATTAGACTGATATTATAATAAACATCAAATAAAAACTGAATGTACTATGACTCCCACAGTGAGTACACCAATCTACGCCTTTAGCTCTCACAGGGAAATGAGCATTACCTGTGCGCCACGTAACCACACGACAGCTTAGAAACTGGAACCCTTCCCTTCCTCTCAACTTCCTTCTAAAACAAATTGCAACCCTGCATGGATCAGGTTCTGATACACATTGCCACTGTTCTGGCCAAATGAGAGGAGAGGACGAAAGGGTAATGTAACCACTTTTCTCAGGTGCCTCCCCTTAGCTTCTCTTCCCTATCTCCACAAGAGCAACTCTAGTTTCGCTGGGGTGCCCTCTTTGGAAACTCGGCTCACTTTGGCCTCCATTAGGTCATGGTAATGTCAGCTCTGCCCTATTGTCTGAGGGTGGGGGTCGGTGCCACAGCAGGGCCGGGGGGAGGGATTAGGTGACACCTGAGCAGGTAAAACCACTACTACTAGGGCAGGGGGTGGGGGGCAGGGTGTGGCTCAAAGACAAGGACAGCAACACCTGATACACAAGAGAGGCCCTCATCTATGGAATTAGGACAGATGAATCTCATCCAGTGTTAAACTACACAATGATGACCTATTACCACAGCCCTCTACCACTTGCAATAGATGCAAAGAGCCTACCTGCACCACAACACCTATCGATTTACAGCAGCTCCTTAATACTCAGAATAGGTTAAATGCAAAGGTCAAAGGTCATGTATGCACCTATATATAAATGATGATTATTCACAACTTTTGTTGTTTTTAAAATATGTGATGTAATAGTAGTGTACTTTATGCCTTGTTCACACTACACCATTTTAGCCCAATCACAGGTCGATGATGTTTTTTTGGAGCTGCAGCCAATAAGAGCAGACATGGTTGGAAGGAGCAGCGGAAGAGCAGCAGCAGCAATATCAACAACAACAACAAAAACAACTTTTCTCTTTTTGTTCTTTCACTACATGGTAGGACACAAACAGCCTGGGGGGCTGTGTTCTGCTCCGTGTCCATGTTTATAATGAAAAGCTCACTGTTGACTGAGGTCCAGTCAGCCTCCTCTCGCTAATTCCTGGTTAATGAATGAGCCATTTTGAGCCATACTGTCACTCATATTTACAGTGAAATACAGAAAAAATACCAGGGACATTTTTCTTTATCTCTTTATCCCAGTTTAAGTTTAATAAATGATGTTCTTTAATAAACGCTGTGGAAAAAGAAATGCTCCTGTCAGCCTCAGAGCCCTTTCAGTGATCACTGTAAACACCCGATCATTTGCACGCTAGAAAACAAACAGCGGCTCATTTAAACAGGAATCAACAAGAGGTGACTGACTGGACCTCAGTGCACGTTGTAAAGTAGGACAGACGACCACGCCTGCTGTTGGAGGGTCATGTAGTGTGAACACCCCAAAACTCTGACCAGAGAACAGAGAGTCGAGTAGTGAGAACAGTGCAGAGAGTCAACGACTCCAACAGTCGTGTAGTGTGAACAAGGCTTTATTTGAAGCAGCAGGATGTGTCTTTGACTCGTGTTTACCATGTTGCTAAAGCCTTGGGGCATGCTGGGAAAACGGACGCACATCTTTAATGCCTCTGATCAGAAGAGGGTATACCGCATTATAGCAGATTACCCAGTAATGCAGAGAAATGCTTAACTCAATCCGTAAATACATGTGCAAACGTGCCATTTCAACTCAGTGCCAACCTAGATTATTAAAAACAAAACAAAAAAAACTTTCATACACAGCTGGAAAGAAATGATTTGTAAACCTCAGCTAGAGTGATAGAAGAGAGAGGAATATGAATTGTTTCTTTAAAAAAAAAAAAAAAAAAAAAAAAACTCTTGTAAAACGGTTCATCTGAAGGCTGAAATTTACAGAAATGTCCAGGCCACAGCTCATTCTTGAAATCACTTTCTTATTTACTTTTTGAAGGTATGCTAATGAAGAACTGAATAAAGGTAATAAATGCTAAGACAGAAATTTCATAATCTGTTCATTTACCTAGTCGATTCAGTTTGCTAAAACAATGTTGTCAAATTTATTCAATGTGTCCTCAAGTAATGTAAAATTTCCAGTATAATGATGACTGCTGCTGAGGAAGGTGACAATATACATGCCAGGGGTTTGTTAGGTCTGGATGTTAAGGAGAGCACTCCATCGCAAAACTGATCAATTACACTGTGCGAGAACAACAAGGTGAAAAATGTAAACTGGTGACGGCTGGCTGATGTATCAAAGCTGGCTCTGTTGGAACAGTCAGGCTCGCTCATACAATCAGCTGGAGTGATCATTACTCTCAGGTCCAGGCCTGGGCTTGCCTCCTCTGCTCTGACACTTACTACTCATGGGCTTCTGCTTCCCCTCCCCCGTCTCTCCTGAGCTCTTTTCTCCCTCTCTATCCTCCCACCCTCACCAGCCTCTCACTGGGCATGCACACACATCCCACTAACCAGTTCTCTGTCCCCAACGTGAATTCTAATGAGCCATTCAGGAATACATAACAGATCTGCAGTTAATCGCAGAATGTGCTACAAGGGGGTGTGTATGGCGCTCAACCCTGCAGGCGGTAATAGAGAAGAGGGCTGCTAGAGAAAGAAGGGCCTCTACTATGATGCCAGCCAGGAAGCCATATATCAGTCAAGTCTCTCTCTTAACATACACACACCTCTGCAGGCTTTATGGGGGGGATTCAAAAAGCTTTTCCAGCAGGCCGACATAAAAAAGGGGGCTGGGCTCAGAATAGAGAAGCTAGCTAAGGAGGAGAAAAAAAAAAGAGCCCTCCCCCACCCCCTCTTCTTCTCATCCCTCGTTCTCTCTCTTTCCTCCCCCCCCCATCACCCACCCAGGCTACCCTCTCCCCCTGGCCCCTCCAGTGCTGTGCTGTGCCGGCTGGATTCCAGGGAGCTGCTAATGGATTACGGCTGATCTATATGCAGCTAGGGTGGGACACGTGTAGGCCCAGCTCCCCTTCCAATGGTGCTGCCCAGGAAAGCAGGCTTAATACCACAGGAGGCAGATAGGCCCGCATCATCATGGCAGCCCCATCTGTGAGTGCACTGGCACATTAAACCATATCCAGGGCTTGAGTTCGGTTATAGCATTGCAGCGTCACGGTCATGGTGTAAAGACCGGGGTGGATAAACTAGAAAGATGACTCTACAGCTATAGCAATGTTTCCAGTATGCAAGATGACTGGTTCATATGGATAATGTTACATAGTTGGAGAGCAGCATTTCCTGCAGAGCTGGAGCCCTATGTTTGAATAAACTGGTCAGGAGGGCTGTGAGAAACAATACGAGCTCTGACCAAATATGGCACAACATACCGTCCAAAGACAGCGCTGGGCTCAAACTGCAGGGTGACCATGGCAGACGGTGCCCTTCAAGCACAGGATCAGCTTTCCTTGCCTGCAGTATTAACCTTTTCAAAAACTGACTGCAGCTTAAATGATAGAGGGGTAAAGCTTATTTAAAAAACACAGCGCCCTGCTGCTTAGCCTCAACCTTGACTTGTTTCAGGAGCCTGTCGATGAGGAGATGAGCAGCCAGCAATGTTTACACAGAGTTGACATACATGATCAGGATAACACGTCCGTGTTGAGGATTGAGAGCGTCAAAGTGCCCCCAGCAGTGAATTAATGGGAGTTTCCTTTAAACTAGTTACACCAACGATCTACCTGATCAGGTTTATCTTTAGTTTGCTGGCGCCTGTCATTGCATCCCAAGGAGTTTATGGATTTAACAGCAAGCTAGTAAACCTTTCAGAGTCAGTGTTCATGTGGCGATGGGGCAGTGGGCTGAGGCACTAATCTCCTGAACATAGGGTAGAGATCCACAAGAGAGGGCAGAGGTGAGGCAAAGTCCTGTGGCGCAATAACAAAACACACCCTAGTACTGTGACAGGTCACCCAATAGAAAAGAAGCCTGAGTAGGATTTTAAAAACACATCCAACATAGGCTTATCCCGCACACACATTTCTTTATACTGTCTTCATACAGTAATGACTTGAAAAAACTGCATAGATGGTCACACTGTGCAGGAGACGGCAGATGAGACAGGCAAGCAGGTAAAGAGTGTTTGAAGCACAAAAGACAGACAATCATGCGCACACACACACACCCACACACACACACACACACACACACACACACACACACAGTATGCTGGTGGGCAGAGGGAGTGGGGGAGGGTTTAGGGGGATGGTACAAAGCCAGTTTGAAATACAAACACAGAGCAACCACCTCTGAGCCATTTCAACATGGCTGACACTGCTGCATGGGTAAGGCTGATCCACGGGTGCTGCAATTATCTGAGTTTCAGCGCTCTAGCGAGTGAAACAACGGCTCACAGTACAATGAGGAGATTAAATAGAGCAGCTGTGTTTCTATGCATTTCTTTACACCTGTATAATATCGCCATAAACAACATGAACTTGCCTCTTATGATTTCAGTTTTAGAAACTTTGGTTCATAATTAACTCTTTGATTGCAATTGACAGCTTTTGTCATCTAAGTGTTTTTTTCTGCAGTGGGTCGCTGATCACGGTCTCCTGCAGCCAGTGAGTAATTTTGGGGCTTCTGTGATTTGTAGTCAGGACAAAGGGTTAATATACACCACAGAGATCAAAGCAGGAAGTGGAGACAAGGTAAAAACAATTTTTTTTTTCATGATGAAAAAGAGAGTCTCTTCTTTAATTTGAGCTATTCTGTGTTTTCCGAGACATAGTACAAAATATTCTGTGGAATATGAAATATGATTCAAAATGGGCAAAAACTCATAAAGGCACTCACAAGGCACTTTCTGTTTTTGTAAAACTACTGGCACTCAGAGAGTTAATATTTAATTGAACCTCCAAAAATACAATGGCATGAATCAGGCAAGGGCATGGAATAGGGGGATGTTTATAAGTACTGCAGTAAGCTGGTGACTGCAAATCATGCCTATCATGTCACATTCAGGTAGACAGGAAGTCATTTTCCACTATGATATTCTTTTAACCATAGAAATTTAATGTTATTTTTATGATTTTAATGTTTTTTTTCCCTTTCATTTTTGATTTGGTTTGGTTTGAGCAGACAGTGCATGTTTTACTAATAATCCACTGAGGAAAAACTGGCTCACATTTTAGTGTAAATTAATTTTATTAGTTTAGATTTGGAAACACCCACTACAGAGCAATAATGTCTCCCATCATCCCAACACACTGAAGTCTGTCACGCATATAAGTATAAAAAAAAAAAAAGTTGTATAAACAGCAAGTAAATCAAGAGTATGGATTCTATTCTCTAAAGTAGATACAGTGGTGTGTCTAGTGCAGTACTGAAGTGCCATGGAGAGCACCAGAGACAACAGAGGGTGAAATGAGAAGTGAAATCACCAGCTGTGGTCTCTCTGCTTCTGCTTGTGTCTTCATGGCAAATAGGTCTGATGCAGAGCATCTACAGGAATTCTGGACACTGATGCAGTTCTGTTTATAATCTCTTCAGAAGAGCTGCAGGGGAGACGGCAAATCGCAAACAAGTTAAGACAAAAAGGAACCACTGATCTGTCTTGCCTTGTTTTGCAGAATAGTTGGATACAAATGCTAGTGAACAGGTGAGTGACCCCAGTGCTGCATGGCTGAAGGGGGAAGTACACCAGTTACAGTATCTGTGAGAAGGCTAGGTAGAACTTCCTTCCAATTAAGACTCATTTTTCTGTCGGGCAGTTCAGCCATGTTACAGACAAACAAGTCTTGCACAGGGTGCAGTCGAATGTAAGGAGCCTCGTCCATTTCATCACAGGAGGGGGCCAAAGGTTGCTCTGTAGCATGAACCCATATGTCCCAGGGCTGTGCACCAAGGGAAGCAGAGCCAGGACTCGCTATGTCTCTCGCTCTCTCACACGCAAAACACCACAACTCAAGTTGTAATAAAACCATGGATCCATTCTAAAACAAAATCTGAGTAACACATTTTTCATTTCATGATTTACTTGTGGCTAAGCATTGGAAAGGAAAATTATTTCATGTGAAAAACAAAACACTCATTCGTGCCTTAACCCCTTTTCCTACATCACAACAGGTCAAATTCATTTCTTCCATGGTGTGCATGTCATACAAAAGGTAATACTAGACACTAAAACCACTAACAGGTCTAGAAGGAGTAACAGGTATACAGGTATACTCTCTCATGTGTGCAAAAATAGCACACATGAGAGAGTATACCTGTATACCTGTTACTCCTTCTAGCATAGGACAAGTTATCAAATTTAAATATGTACAATAAAATGAAGCACAGCAGGGCAGAAAGCCAAATTTAAGGATGGCTACAGGTAATATCAGCTGTCCGAGTTCTGTACCTATCATTGTTTTATTTCTCTGGACCCATTTCGTTGCATTTATGGGCTCATGAGTTTTCACTTTATGATTGTTGATACAAAACAATGCCTGCATGCATGTTCCTTACTTTGACATAATGGGTTTTCATGTGGAAATAAATGAGAAATGGTGAACTGAACTGAATATATTTAAATTACATCTTCGAGGTAATTTTTGTGCAGAGGTCACATTGAATGCTTTCATTAGTTCCAGGAAGTGGCAGCATACTGGGAGCAGTTTGATTCACTGCAAAAAAAACAACAACAAATCCTTTCAAATGCCTTATTGAACATATTTTTGATTTGACTTATGGTGATTTTTAGGGAACAAATAAGTTCATATTTAAATGCTAACAAAATGTTTTGACATGAAGGTTTCATATTTGCTTTTTAGTGACGACCTGACTGTGTGTTCTTCGTCAACAAAAGAAGAGAAACGACTACGTGATTACATAGACAATAGTTTGACTCCACGTAGAAACGTCTTACTCAACCCTACTACAAAAACAGTGCACAGTTGGTACACTGCTGGTTTTATCATGAGTTATTATCTTCTGTGGCTCTGCTGCTGCATTCAATGTGCCCGCTGGAGTAATTAAATAAAGACAGAAATGAACACTGAGACCTTCAACTGCTGCCAGCAATACTGGCACCCATACGTTCTGTATGCAACCATGTACTCTCGCCAGAAGAGAAGTAATCAAACACCTCACTAGCAAGTGAGCATATGATTAGTATGATAAAGTGGCCTCTGTCTTGAAAGAATGAACTTTGTTGATGAGATAAACCCCTCCCGTAAAACACAGCAGACCCACATGACCTGGAGCCGAATGCTGTGGCTGAGGACAGAGGGCATATTGGGTAAGGAGAAGGATCCTGTATGGTCCAAGGTTTTACAGAGCTGCCACCCCCCCTCCTCCTCTACCAGCCTTTAAACACTACATAACCTTCTGGCTATCAGCACTACATTCCACAGACTGTTTCTTCTTCTTAAAGAACAACAACAACCCTGGCCTGAGGTGCTTTAGCCGATACACGAACCAAACCGCCCTGGAACAGGCAGCTCAGAACAGAGCAGACGGATCTGTATAGTGTAGATAGGACAGCCTAGCACCAGCTATAAGTCCTCGCCTAACATGTCAGCAGAACATATAGCCTAAGTAGCCTTACTGCATAGTGCTGCCCACACACCACTGTAAGCCATGATCACAATGTACACAGGATACTGTGGGGAGAGAAAACTAGGGTGAGGCAAGACACACACACACACACACACACTACTAATCACACTGATCAGTTGACTTAGTCGTTTTAACAGCCGAAATTTACTTTTCACTGTGTGCCTCCTTCTAATGCATATTTGACAGGTGCTACAATATGCAGAAGGTTTAGTTTGGTGTTAAAATAAAAAGTAAAAGAGAACAACAGTTGCATTTCCCCCTCTCATTTCTGTTTCAGTAGAGATACCAGCTTGCTAATTATCTGACGTAGAGCCTAAATAAAACACTTTGAGTGCGGAATAATTGACCAGCCCCCTTTAAAACGCAACATATTATTTCCATTCACACAGTTCATTATCTCTGCATGTCTAGGTTTACATGAGGCACGGTCTTTAAAATAATGGGATCACATGAACCAAACAGTGTCAGTCTTCAAAGCTCATTGCTGTAACAGACGCAGCATTGTCATCATCAAACACTTAAGGCAGTATTGCCAGAACCACTTGACAAGCTGCGCCAAGTTATATGATGTGCATAAAGTAGAACATGTATTCAGATGCACTTCATCAACTGAGTTACTGAGAAAAAAAAACAAAAAACTCAGCTGGGCCTAATTTTAGGCTGACAAGTAACTACTCACTTTATTTCATTGGTGGGCGTAACCAGTGAAAATACAGTGCTATAATCTCGACCCTCAGCAGCATGACAAGTCATGATAATAGATGAAACTATCTTCACATCGCCTGTAAGCTGTGACAATAGAAATATCTCTGCATGTAAAGAAAATAGTGACTTTTTCAAAAGATAGAAAAAGAAGTTTTCGCCAACAAAAGAGACAAGATTATGGAAAAAAAAAATTCTAGTATATGACAAAAACAAAAATGGGAATATATATAGAGGCGTAGCTGATATTGGACAAGTGAGGGCCCCAGTGGTTTCTGCAAGGATGACACTTTTTACTGAAGCATCAAGAGTGACACATCTAATAAAAAAAAAAAACTATCTGTGTTTTCAGAAGTACATCCCTGTAACTCTTCTCAGTCAAAACTAGACAAACTATAAATGATCTACTGTAAAAATGTTTTTTTACAGAACTAATCATTTAGCGAAACCACATTACTGACATTCCTGTGCCTCATTATGTCCATGCCCCTTGGTACTTTAATAGCACTGATCACCAAACTGCCTTTGCACCTGAGCTCATGAACTGGTTTAATATTAGCTACCAGGTAATTAGTTCAATAGTCAGACCAGCCAACATACTGATGTGACCTTTTTGTTGCTTTATCGGAATAATAATGAACACTTGGAAATCAATATCATGCAACAGTGTTTCCATTAAGCAGTTTGGGTCACAATGTAACGTTACACCCACACTGTAGCCGATCACAAAGATGGTTGATGTATAGCAGGAGTCCACTTGAAGGCTATGAAGACAATCCCCTGCATCGACAGCCAACAATACACATTAACAAGACAACGTTTCACAGCACAAATTACCTGTGACTACATCACACTGGATATATGTGCCAGTCGATCTTGTTAAACCATTTTAGCCGTACCTAAGACCACGGTGGCTTAACCTACATATAAACAATGCAGGTCACATCATTTATATCGCCTGTAACATGTTTGAATATCAGAACGACTGCGCATAACACCGTGCGTAAAATCCGCAGAACCAGTCATGTTTCTTTTTGCACATTAACTTCTAGTTAGGGCTATTTTGTAAATACAGTCAGAGTTATGATTACACGGGAGAGATCGATTATGAAATCCTCAGCTCATTAGCCTTCGTGTTGATCAACAATTCACTGAACACGTTGGGTGATTAAAAACAGAAAAAGCGAGGTAAACTGTGGCAACGCTAGTGAGGAGCTGCGACGAGCCGTTTCTGTCGCCTAATGTGCTTTACCAGCCTGGTGAATATTTGGTACACACTCGTCCCGTGGGGGGGAATCTCTTATACACTCACGACGCCAAAATAAACGCCACTAACGTTTTAGCAACCACTATAAACCTCGACGATCAGCGTGATGTTTCTGTGCTGGCCAAGCAGGCTGGTAGAGCCAGGAGCGGCACCAGCGGAGCCCCTTTTTGTTGGCACGCCGTGGAAAAAAACACCACCGTAACGCCGAAAACCCTGCGATCCATGCAGCAGCTGGGCGAAAAAAAACCCACCCGATCGAAGCGGACACGGAAGCAACCCCGTTGCGCATTCACAACCCACCACCGAGAGAAAACATTTCTTTTTGAAATACCTTATTACATCTGTAGGGTCGTTCTCAGGCGCTCTTTACCATCCTCTTGCTCATCTCACAGCCTTCGGGACGCCATGTTGCAAGCTTATGACGTTAGGCTTCCTCACCCCTGACCCACATTTGAATAGAAACCAGCCCAGAGTGCAGCAGAGAAAACATCCCACTGTGGGAGGGTTTGGCCACTTTCTCAGCCCAGGATCACTGGCAACGTTACCTGCAAGATGGCAGAGAGAGAAAGACAGAGGGAGGGGTATGTTCACTCTGCTTTAGGCCTTTTTCTCCCAGCAGCACGACTCAGCCGTAGTCCCATATGCTCAATGCAGGGCTACGCTGCAAAAATGTACCGGCTCGACAAGTTATTTAGCGTATTATATAGATCCACCTCTCTGATTAAATAAGAATTCTAAAACAGTTTTTCTATGAGAGGTTGTGAGAGCGAAACCCGCAGGTTTCCAGTGCAACTTCAACGAAATGCAGCAGAAACATCAGTGGGCCATGAACTGAACAAAAATGGAAACCATCAGAAAATGTTATAATAAACTTTGAATCACAAACTAAATTCTGAATCTTCACTTTATTGTGCTTAAATTAAAAAGTGTTATTTTACAGGGTACACTATGTTTCTCTGTGTCTTCACACTAAGCAGTTTCAAAATGTAATAATAATTATTTAATGTGTGTATTTCAATCACCATAGAAACTGCATCAACCCAGCTCTGTAAGCAGTCTGTCCTTCTTGCAGCTTCACATTTGAGTTCAAAGCTTTACCAGATCTTAGGATGACTGATGGTGGAGTGATTTACAGGTATCAGCAGAAAAATGAGATGGTTCTGGTTCAAAAATTGGGCACCAGATGTGCGGAAGTGTGACGATCTGTTGGCTCCTCCTGTGCTGGAGCCAGACTTAGCCAATAGGAAACAGGATGTGTGATGGGTTTCACCTACATGCCAGTTAGACCCTGTATCAGTGTGAGGTTACTTTGATGGCGGCACTTGGCTGCAGCTAATATCAGTATTCCTGCCTAGTCAAACTACAAGGTGCTGAGAGACACATATTGATCCACACAGAGTGTCGGTTTAATCTTCTTATATGTTTATGGTTCACATTGCATTGATAGCGAGGTTATGGCGCTGTGCCAAAGATCTCTTCTGACACGCTGTGGTTGCAGCAGGAAGTGCATCCTCTGGGCAGCTCCGCACAAAGTTGCATCATCGAGGCGCATGGACGCCCTGCATGTGACCGTGCTATTAGCTCCCTCCATAGCTGAGCTGACTACACTGACTATAAGGCAAACATGTAATATACATTTAAAACAGGAGATCAGTCCCCATTTAATCACTAACAGGTCTCTGGGAATATCTCGATGCATATCAGAGCTAGTAATAATGCACGATCTGATATCACCAAGTACTTAACAGTCCTGAAAAAATGTCAAAGATTTTAGAGACAAGGTAAGGATTAGGGTTAGTTGTCCAGGACTGTTAAGTACTTGGTGATATCAGCTCATCCAGTAATAATACAGCAGTCACACACTTTCTCATCTGCATATTTCACATTTAATTGTTTCTAACAAGGAATAGAATCGTAAAATAAAGATGTTGACAATTAAAAGAAACCACATGTCTGAAAGCAATTACAAAACAAAGTTGCCACAGTTGCAATTATTCATGTCATTTAATTTTTATTTAATGAAATATTTATATTAAAAACGTATATGATAAGGTCTGTTCATTTGCCACTTTCATCAGTTTTTTTTGTTATTACGTCATCTGTGTTGCCTCCTCACCCAGGTCGTCATGAGAATTAGTTCTCGACTAACTTACCCGGTAAAATAAAGGTTAAATGAAAAATAAATACAATTGTGGAACATCATTTCTCTTGGTAAGGACATCCTGACTAAACATTTAACAAGGGCCTGGATTGTCATATGAGAACAGCAATAGGGGTAAGAGTTCGTGATGAAACATTTAAGATACACAAAGCTTGAACTTGTCCTGAGACAGTTGGCGTGCATTCATAGTGAAAACCCCACCAGCATTTAGCTCAGTTGGCACCGAATTAAACACCGACATCCATCTAAACAGGGCCGCAGGGACTGGGTGTGATGAGACAAACGAGAACAGTTTCACACTGGATCCAACGAAAGAGAAACACATATATAAAAAAACAAAAACATTTAGTTCACTGTGATAACCACAAGTAACCTGATGTAAACCAGTTTATCCGCAGCATCCATGAAATGTTTAGTGATCAAATGTGTGCATAAAACCTTTGAAAAGGGTCAGGTGAGCATTTTGGAAAGCGCTCGTGCTTTGGCAGGGTGTCAGCCCCCCTCACCTCCTCCTACAGCAGGGTCTCCACACTCTGGTGAGCAGCGTCACCCTGAGCCCGGAGCACCCTCTGATGTACAGGATGGGGGTGAGGGCGGCATTGACTCTGGGCAAAATGCGAATAGGATCAGTGCCTTCATTCTTAAAGGTAAAACAGGTAGATCCAAGGAAATTACAGGCTATAACATGGCAAAATATAGGAAGCCACGTCGCTAAGAAAAACGCAGCCACCACCAGTATGAGATGCACAGAGGTGCGCTTGGTGTCCCTCTCCTCAGAGGGTGGCTCCCTCTCCAGCTGGAACTTGGCTATCATGAACAGCTTTATATTCAGCCCTATCATTATAATCACCGTGAATATGTTCGCCACGAACGTACCCATGCCCGTGATGGTTTTGGCCATCCCGACCGTAACCAGGTTATTGGCAGCCACTATAATGAAAGCGTAGACCCAGTAGGCGAAGATGACCAGCAGTGTCGTGTTCCGGGTCATGCGCTGGGAGTATTTAAAAGGTGACACCACGGCGTGGTACCTGTCAGCCTGCGCGGCTAGGATGGCCATGTAAGACAGCCCTAGAAATGTGTGCACGATGTAAAAGGTTCTGGTGGGGGAGTCGAAGGTATCCCTCACATCCAGGACACCGGCATAATAGTATGACACGCCGGTGCAGATGTCGCTGAGGCAAGTGCTCAGCATGTACATGAAGCGGTTCTCGTTGCGCAGCGCTTTGTTCAGCAGGATGGAGAGCGCCACGGACATGTTGAAGAGGATTATAGCAGCAGCCAGCAAAATGTTGAAAAGAAACAACAGGACATTGCCAAAGCTTGTGAGGGGAAGCACAGTAGGAAAACCTTGACTGACGTTACTCATCAGAGCAGAGGAAACACACGGGCATCAGGAGAGGCTAGGTCTTCATGGCATAGCAGAGGCAGCAGAGACTGCAAGCTGGGAAGGCTCACCTCTGCTCTTATCTGTGCAGGAGGGAAGACGTCGACCACCTGGGTGACTTTAATGTCCATGGCAGCAAAACAACAAGGTCATGATAAAAACACACAGAGACAAACAACTTCTTGGCCTGTTTGACTAATTGAATCTCATGATGTCTGATTTCAGTACTTTATATGTAAAACACAGCATCCTCCCTCTTGCTTTGATCTGCTACTGTACTAAAATACATTTTGATTATGACATTTTTTTGCTGCATGTATGCCAAACCCTTTGTTTCAGTTCTGACCTCCAAATGACTTTGACTGTATGACAACACTTCAGCTGCACTTATTCAAAATTTTAGGGCACAAGAGTAAAAAAGTAAAAAGTGACCTAAAGTAAATGTAACCTGCAAAAATCTTTTTTTTCTTTGTTCTTGAGTCTATACTTTGTGCAATACTTTCCAAAGCTTGGGCTCCTATAAGCACAAGAACTGTGTTTTTCTCCCATAGTATAGTCTTATCCCAGCTGTACCAGCTTGTCTAGTAGTTGTGTACAATTATGAATCTATATTGTTTTAAAGAGTTGACTGAATATTAGATTTTTTTTAATTGTTTGCATGAAAAACAGCATTTGTCATGTTTATGTCTGAAAGCTGAAATCAAAAACAGCATGTTAAAAGTGTCTTCATTCAGACAAACTGACAGACAGTGACTCCTATTTTTACTTCTGGGGTAAGAAAATAATTCTTAAGTTTAAGACTAATGCACCCCTAGCATCAATTTTATTTCAAGTGTGTTTTGGTAATTGACAATAAAAGGTGGATAAAGCAGTGAGCCAACAGTGTTTCTGCATCACGATGACCAAGTTTCATACAGTAGGATTTACTACACTGCACAGTAAATATAAACTCACTTAGAATATAAAGAAAAAACACAAGATGCAAGACTAATGATTAGTGATCAGTGCAAACAGCATAGACACCAGACCTTTAAGTGAAAACAGCATCATTGTTGCCCCCTCTAGTGGTTGAAAAACACACTGACTTCAGTCAGATATTGCCGGGTGAAAGTTTTTAAATGCCAGATGATATGATTATGTACAGAGACGTCACTGTAATGAAAACAACAAAAACTCGACACATATTGTATTGAATGAGAGACCTTCATGCGATCAGTGTTCATTTATTTGTAAACTTGACATGACTGTCTTGATGTTGTTATAATACAGCTGTGAGTGTTGGAAATATGTGAAATGTGTATGACTCTATGGCTGTGATCATTAGTTAATAACTGAAAATAGAACTACAAAACAAAACAGAAGCATTCTGCATCACAATCATGTTGCACAAAAGGGACTGCCTAATATAATTGACTGTACTGTATTTCTACATTTGTCATTATATTTCATTTTTGCCTAATTTCATTTGAAATCCCATCTTAACTGATATTATTGCATATTGTTTTTCAATGCCACTCTAATGTTTGTGAAATGTGATCTAAAACTACTCTGAGGAGGTAGTAGTGGGCAAAGTGAAGGCAAATTGATTAGGCTCATCCAGACCTCAGACAGGACATTTTAGGAAGCCATACCACTGACAGGCTGTTATGGAAACCACAGACGCACAAACAAGTCATGATCAACTTGTCACCTTGTTTTTTTTTTTGTTTTGTTTTGTTTTGTTTTTTTACCAAACGCCTCTGGGATTTTCTTTTTTGAGTAGGCCTCATTTATTCTTCCCACGACATGCGCCAGTGTGAAATGTCACCTGGGCCTCTGTCCCTTGGAGATCGGAGCATCTTTCTTCTATAAATATGATGGACGCTCGTCTTGTGACGGAGCGCCAGGATGCTTCTGAACGGCACCGTCCCTCTGTCGGTGGATTTCGACACTTCGGAGGACTTCCTTATCTTCATTTTTCATATCCTGTTTGCCACAAGCGCGGTGCTGGTCGCCGGCTCGGTGGTCATCGGGATATCCTCCAACAGGTCTCTGCGAGGCCAAAACCGTTTTATATTCATGCTGAACACGAGCATCAGTGACACTCTGACCGGCTTCTCGGTCTACTACCTCGGCCTATTCGACGTCCAGGAGGGCTATCCCTCTAGAAACGGCACATATTACATTTTACCCTCGTTTCTAGGTGTCAATGTGTTGACCTTCCTCTTCGCTCAGTTTGACCGCTACTTCGCGGTGTGCCATCCATTCTTTTATAACCGCTACATCACCAGATCTGTTGTCATCGGCATTTGCGCGTTTTGCTGGATTTACACTTACTCCATCCTCACGGTGCAGAACATGGTGCCCATATCCAAGGCGGCTCAGATAAACGCGTTCGGAGTAATGACTCTACAGATTATAGTTCTCATTAAAGTGTCGATGACAATTAAATTGTACGTCATAGCCAGAAACCACCTGGTGAGAGAGGTGCCCAGTGCGGAGAGAGACAACAAGAAAGAGTCGCTGCGCATCATTGTGTTCGTGGTTATTTGCTTCTTGGCTCTGTGGTGTCCGTCCTTTGTTAATATCATTGTCAGGCAGCTGACGAGGAAAGGTCTGAGGTTTAGGAATGAGGCAACCAATCTGTTCGCCACCATGGCGCGCCTGAACGCGCTCGTGACACCAGCTGTGTACATCTGGGGCAGCCCGGCGCTGCGCGAGGCCGTGTGGAGGAAAGTGTGGCGCAGGGTCTGTCCGTGCCGGAGAGCCAGGTGGGACAGAGCGACGCCTTACGCACTGATTTAAACCAAGTGTGTTTGTTCGGTGTGCCCAATTTTGTGTGTAAATAACTATAACAAGACACTTAAACTATCTACCTTTCTGTCTGTCCTCCCTCACCCTGTCTCTCTTTTTCAGAATTGACTTTAACTTTGATGGAGTGAGGAACAAATTAAGACAGCAGCATCAGCAGGTATCATGAAGAGATGAGGCTAAATCGAGAAGGACACGTTAGTTATAATCACTTTTGAATGAGCTTTTAGTCAATTTTTAAATGACTGAAATGAAACGCACTTGACAGAAACTTTTTGCTTCAGGTGAAATATGGGCTGTATGGTGTGAGGTGTGTCCATTACAGCGTGGCGCTAAGACCACAGACATATTTGTCATAAACGCAACAAAATGATAATAAAAACATTATTTTTGTAACAGCTGCATCTATTGCTTATCTTGAAATTACATGGTCTGTGTGTTTTCCTGGAAAAATCTAACAGGTAATGACAGTCCGTTTTTTTCTTCTTTCTTTGTATTCACCGCGCAGTATCTCTTATTTGTCTTTCAAGCTGTTTTTTAAGTATAAATTGCATTTTTGCTCATTTTTTTCCCATTGATTCTGTTGAAATATACATTTTAGAACATGTATGATGCCGTTACGGTTAATATCAGCGTTTAAGATTGATTTCTCAATATCCCACAGGAAATGAATAGACCTGCTGTTCCACGATACGTTTACAGTTTGTGATTCAACGACACAAAAGAAATGAATGTTCTATCTCACACTAACAGTGAAGTTTCTTGAACAAAGAGAAACTAAATGTGAGCCACATGTTTAATAATGACCCACTTCTTCCCTTCAGGCAGGTTGATGTGAGTGTCTTCATGGATCTGCATCACCACAAATAATGTAAATATGTAAATAATTTGAAATATGTTCAGCTAAAGGGACATGTGTAAAACAGCAAAAAAAACCATTGTTTTCTGCTTCAGCGGCTCCTGACCTGTAGGTCCTGTCACACAGAAATGATGATAAAATAACTTTGTCCTTTGTCTGTCTAAATAATGATCATTACAGGAGCATTAAATTGTGGCTTATCATACTCAGTGAGCCTTATCTAAACACCAGTAGCAGTCCACTCATTTCATAAGAGCATGACAAATATACCTACGACTGTATTAACCAGGAAAAAAATTGTATATGAAAGACCATGAACTTAATTCAGCTTCATATTCATTTATAATATGTCACATTAATACACTTGCCCACTGCTGGCCGCAGAGTATCATCTGGTTGAAATAAGTGTTTGTTCTGTGCCACATTTCTGAATAAAAAAAACTACATTTTAGAAATGTGTTTATGTCAGCCTCGTATCCTCACAGAAACGCACAACGTTGTGTCCTGATAGAAAGAAGATAATGGCTCGTGTTCAAAAAATGATGCAACAAGCATAATATGTAATTAAACAACCACCCACAGAATAAAATCAATTTTGGAATGTGCCACTGTCTACATGTCATTAAGACTCATAACTTTCAGTGCTAAATACAGGAGACAATGTCACTTGTTCTGACTGAATCACACAGTGATCACAGTTCAGCACCTTGGTCAGCTCCAGGTTCTCCCACATCTACAACTACATAAAAATACTGTATAAACTGTAAGTTCTCACATCAATTAAAATAAAAAATAGATTAATAGACCACCACCCAGTGTATGATGTTTGCCATCTCTGCCCTACAGGAAGAACTGATGATTAACTAACCATTTTTATGTTATGTTTTCATGTTTCTGAACTGCACCAGTGTGGCCAATTACAAATTTAGTTTACAAAAAAGCATATATATATATATATATATATATATATATATATATATATATATATATATATATATATATATATATATATATATAGTTCTTTGTTATTCTTGATTAATTCCAGTAGTCTCCATGATCACTGTCTCCTCCTACATGGATCCCATCACCATGAATATTCACAGTGCTTTGACTAAAACAAAGGGACTTTAAACCAGGAGTGCTGGTCTCAGATCAGGTCTCTCTCTTCCACTGCTCTCCCATCATGCTCCTCTCAGTTAACGTGTCTCTTGTTCCTCTGGCTGTTGATTTTGACACTCCAGGAGATTATTTTCTTTTTATATTTCACATCTTGGCCGGGGCTAGCACCGTGATCGTGGCCGGCTCCGTGGCATGTGGTATTATTAATACCCATGCACTTTTAAGGCAAAATCGATTCATATTTATGCTGAACACAAGTATTTGTGACACAATGACAGGCTGTGGTATTTTCTACCAGTTTCTGTTTGATGTGAGAGTGGGCTTCCCTGCTAAAAATGGCACTTATTTCATTTTGCCTTCGCTGCTTGGAGTTAATATCGTGACGTTTCTGTTCGCCCAGTTTGACCGATATTTTGCCGTCTGTCATCCTTTCTTTTATGGTCGTTTCATCACCACAAGAGTGGTCATCTGTGCCAACGTGTTTAGCTGGGTGTATGTCTACGGTCAGCTGTTCATACAACACATGGTGCCGCTTTCTAAAGCTATAGAGATGGGGATATACGGTAGGATCGCTTTGATGATAATTATCATCACAAAAATAGCCATGACCTTCAAGCTGCTCATCGTGGCGAAGCACCAGCTGCTGCGAGAGCCGCCGGGCCCGGAGAGAGACAGTAAGAAAGAGTCCTTGTTGATCATAGTGGTGGTGGTTGTGTTTTTTCTGCTGCTGTGGGGTCCAGCCGTGCTCTATATGGTGCTGTCCTCACTGACTGGGAAATATGCAGACATTAAAAATGATGCAGTAAACCCAATGACCATTTTATCCAGAAGCAACGCTCTGTGTACTCCGTCCCTCTATCTGGGGGCAAGCCCTGCACTCAGGAAGGCTGTGTGGAAAACTGTGTGGAGCAAAATCTGCTGCTGCAAACACGTCACAAGGTTGGTTGGACCAAGAGGTTAAAACAGTGCTGTTGATACTGATCCATTTATTTGTTTCCACCAACATTTTGACACCAAGTCAAATATAATGTGCATAACACTGATGCTAATAATAAATCTCAGTTGATGAGCAATGTTTCTTCCTACAGGGTTGATAAAGTTAGAGGGACGGTTTGGAAGATTTCACAGTGACAAAAAGTTTTCTGTCATCTTGAGCGTTCACACAGTGAGACTTCAGGTTTGTATAGAAGTGTTTTAATCTTTTGAAGATACAGTTTTTTCCCTTTATGTCATTTCAGTGTCTCTCCTAGTTCAACCAAACTGAAGGCCTCCTTATATAACACTTTGATTTCAGGCCATAAAGGTCAAGCCCTCAGTAAAATCTTCAGCAGCCATATATCTAGACTGCCAGAGAGTAACATTAGTCCATGTACAGGTTTCAAAATGCACATGTTCATTCAGCTGCAGTAGTTAAAATGAGAAAAAGATAAAGCATGAATGTATTTCTTTGTGTCAAGAAACATGGATATTCTTAGAATCACAGTTTTGATGATATTGTTGATTTGTTGTTGTGTAACTTTAACTAATATTGATAAAACTGTCTCATTATAACAGGCACACAACCAGTAGAGGATGTTTCCAAAAATGCCAACAAAAGGTTTCAACCTATAGGATGGAGTGCTGTGACTGCAGCAGCTAATTCCAGGAGGACTGAAACACAGATGCATGTAAAAACTGTGATTCACTGTTGGAGTTACTTTCATACTAATCACTGACTGGTTGTTATTGAAATTCAGGTCCACTGAGGGTGTCCAATAGGAACGATCCATTACCACTTCCTTCTCAGTGTCCTTTATTGTTTGCCACAGAATCAACACATGCTCCATTCTCCATACATTTAGTGGAGGTAGAGGTAGATTTGGTTCTGTAAATATATCTTAAATAAATGCTGTGTACAATGCTGTATGTAACTGGAACAAATGAGCAACGCTGCACATCTGCCCTGCATCTGGATTCTTTCATTAGTTTTGTGAAAAGACTTTTAGTTTCTGTGCTGAGCCCATTTTGGAAGCCTGACTGATGCTTGAAATATTTTTTTATATCTCTCTTTATTTTTCAACTACCTCTGGAAAAACCCCAGCATTGAAAGCAGTTTAAAAACCCTGGACAAGATGCTTTCCAGATACATTTATCATACTTTATTCATGATTGCCAATTATCATTAAAATGTCTACTTTATTCAACTACTTTCATGTTATTAATCTAAACATTTTTTAAAGTTTCTTTGAAATATCTTTAATTTCTATCTTATTGAATGTCTTAAATTCCTTAAGTAAAGTGTATTGTCACATCAAATATGCAACAAAATAAAATAGTTTGTTCAGGTGTTTGATAATCTTTATAACGTACACTAACATTATCTAACATTAACTAACATTATGGGAGCTGATTATTTATCTTTAATTTCCCAGAGGGCACTGTCTGAAAGGACCAATAAAGTTTTATCTAATCTAATCTAATTGTGAAAAGTTATTTTGACCAAATTTTATGTCTGTTTTTATTTTTTACTCTTGGCTGTTTTTATATTTGTATTGAGCACAATGTGGAGCAGCTCCTAATGTCTTTGTATGCACTCTCATATAATGACAATAAAGGCTTTTGGTGTGATCTGATTGGACAGCAGCTCTGACGTTGAGGGTCATGGTTCAGCACCTTGGTCAGCTCCGTGTTGTTGACGTCAAGTTGAAACACTGAGGGCTTTAATTCCAGTAGTCTCCATGATCACTGTCTCCTCCTACATGGATCCCATCACCATGAATATTCACAGTGCTTTGACTAAAACAAAGGGACTTTAAACCAGGAGTGCTGGTCTCAGATCAGGTCTCTCTCTTCCACTGCTCTCCCATCATGCTCCTCTCAGTTAACGTGTCTCTTGTTCCTCTGGCTGTTGATTTTGACACTCCAGGAGATTATTTTCTTTTTATATTTCACATCTTGGCCGGGGCTAGCACCGTGATAGTGGCCGGCTCCGTGGCATGTGGTATTATTAATACCCATGCACTTTTAAGGCAAAATCGATTCATATTTATGCTGAACACAAGTATTTGTGACACAATGACAGGCTGTGGTATTTTCTACCAGTTTCTGTTTGATGTGAGAGTGGGCTTCCCTGCTAAAAATGGCACTTATTTCATTTTGCCTTCGCTGCTTGGAGTTAATATCGTGACGTTTCTGTTCGCCCAGTTTGACCGATATTTTGCCGTCTGTCATCCTTTCTTTTATGGTCGTTTCATCACCACAAGAGTGGTCATCTGTGCCAACGTGTTTAGCTGGGTGCATATTTATGGTCAGCTGTTCATACAACACATGGTGCCGCTTTCTAAAGCTATAGAGATGGGGATATACAGCAGGATCAGTCTGATGATAATTATCATCACAAAAATAGCCATGACCTTCAAGCTGCTCATCGTGGCGAAGCACCAGCTGCTGCGAGAGCCGCCGGGCCCGGAGAGAGACAGTAAGAAAGAGTCCTTGTTGATCATAGTGGTGGTGGTTGTGTTTTTTCTGCTGCTGTGGGGACCAGCCGTGCTCTATATGGTGCTGTCCTCACTGACTGGGAAATATGCAGACATTAAAAATGATGCAGTAAACCCAATGACCATTTTATGCAGAAGCAACGCTCTGTGTACTCTGTCCCTCTATCTGGGGGCAAGCCCTGCACTCAGGAAGGCTGTGTGGAAAACTGTGTGGAGCAAAATCTGCTGCTGCAAACACGTCACAAGGTTGGTTGGACCAAGAGGTTAAAACAGTGCTGCTGATACTGATCCATTTATTTGTTTCCACCAACATTTTTTATTTTTATACCTGTGTTTTTCCTGCTATGAAAATCCAAACACTGTGTGGTGAAAGAGGCTCTAAAGTTTTTATCATTTTAAAATTTGTTGTCTGGTTTTCATATTTTGCTGGATTACAACATAGGTATTTTTATTCCTCAAAACTTCACCTGTAGTATTTCTAAATGTTGACGCTTGTATTTTAAGTCAAATATAATGTGCATAACACTGATGCTAATAATAAATCTCAGTTGATGAGCAATGTTTCTTCCTACAGGGCTGATAAAGTTAGAGGGACGGTTTGGAAGATTTCACAGTGACAAAAAGTTTTCTGTCTTCTTGAGCGTTCACACAGTGAGACTTCAGGTTTGTATAGAAGTGTTTTAATCTTTTGAAGATACAGTTTTTTTTCCCTTTATGTCATTTCAGTGTCTCTCCCACAGTAGTTCAACCAAACTGAAGGCCTCCTTATATAACACTTTGATTTCAGGCCATAAAGGTCAAGCCCTCAGTAAAATCTTCAGCAGCCATATATCTAGACTGCCAGAGAGTAACATTAGTCCATGTACAGGTTTCAAAATGCACATGTTCATTCAGCTGCAGTAGTTAAAATGAGAAAAAGATAAAGCATGAATGTATTTCTTTGTGTCAAGAAACATGGATATTCTTAGAATCACAGTTTTGATGATATTGTTGATTTGTTGTTGTGTAACTTTAACTAATATTGATAAAACTGTCTCATTTTAGGACAGTGTGCTCTGACTACAGCTAAATGAGGAGGACAGGAACAGCACTGCACATCTGCCCTGCATCTGGATTCTTTTATCAGTTTAGTGTAAAGACTTTGAGCTTCTGTGCTGAGCCCATTTTGGAAGCCTGACTGATATTTGAAATATTTTTTACTTCTCTTTTTGATTCTTGAATGTCCCCAGAAAAAGATCCGTTTTGAGAGCAGTTTAAAATAACAAGGACGAGAACGATGAGTACTTGATGCTACAGTATTATTGCGACAACCTCTGATTTGCTTTAAGTGCGAAAATATGAATAATTAGGACTAATTGGCTGTGTGGCACCCCGGATACATTTATCATGCTCTATCCAAAATTGCCATCTCATTAAAATTTCGGAATTATTTTCTGTGCTGTCTTGTTATAAATGTATGTATTTATTAAAGGGAAAAACTAAATGTCTTAATTAGCTTCTATGAACGCTCACACCAACCTGCTCACAACAAACTACAACAAATTAGCAAGATTAGTTACCCAGGAGGAAGAAAATGTGTATGAAACCAACTAATCAAGTTCATATTCATTGATAATTTTCATAGAGTAGCGTACCAGTCGAAATAATTGCATAAAGACTGATGGTCTGATGTCTTTTCATGTTTGATTGTTGTCCGTGGACCACATGGATCCACCGCAGAGAAAGACCCAGAGGGTTGGCTGGACGAAGAAATTACATGAAAATAATGCTGGATTTGGATTGTGGGGAGTTGAAATTGCATTTCGGATGCAACATGTCATTTTAAATGATGTTTTATATCTAAAGGTAATTGTTAACAGACCTTGTAGTGTGCCTGTGCTTGGATCCGGAAAGACGCAGACTCAGAGGTAACATAATTATCTCATTTGTTTTACACCAAACTATATAGCCAAGTGTTGCAGCACAACATTTGTTTTTGCAGCATTATTAAATGTTGTTAAATGGTTCGTGCTCGGTTCATAAATGTTGCACTTTCTTCTTCGGAAAGACAGTTGCTTTACACCATGAAAACACATTTTTTATAAAACATAAATAACTCAAAAACACAAAACATAAATAAACTCAATAGGAGACAGAGTTGCCAAGTGATTATAAAACTGACACAACAACAACAATGATAATAATAATAATAATAATAATAATAATAATAATAATAATAATAATAATAATAATTGCACCTTCGCTTTTTCTGCTATAAGAAGTCATCATATCGAATATTGAATGAGGCCTATTGTATCAGCTCGACGCCGCAAAAGTTTTACTTAGATTATGACATGAATTTTTAAAATTTCTGATAAAAAGCAACAATTCTTTATTTTGAAGCTGTTGAAATGACATTAACAAAGTTTGACAAGTCACTTGAAGATGTCACGTAAAAATGCATGTGCGTAATTTAAGTAACACTAATAATAATAATAATAATAATAATAATAATAATTCGCAATCCGATCAACAATGTGGTTTTGTTATAGAATTGATAAGGTTGGCTGGATGATTTGGAAGATTTCACAGTAATAAATTTTTTTGTTAGACACAGATCAATTATCATGCTGTATCAAAAATCGATTTTTTTCTCATTTCTAATTTAATTTTGTGCTTTTTGTGTGTGTGTATATATATATACGTATATATATATATACGTATATATACGTATATATATATATATATATATATACACATATATGTTTTTTGTCCCTCTGTCCATCTCCTTTTTTCTCCTTTTCCTAATTAATGAATTTATTTTGATTAATTTTTATGTTCGTGCAAACAGTTTAATTTTTGTTGCTATTTTCTAAAATGTTCACACAATTATAAAAAAATCTAAATTTGAAGATGTATACATGTTTGATACTAACTGACACTTTGATATGTGTAATTTCCTTTTTTTCTTAATGATACCTCAATAAAAATATGAAACAGGAGCAGAGCAGAGACAAACTGTGGTTTAAAGAAATACTGTATTGCTTGATTGAAGATTGTGTGAAGGGAAGTGCCAGGCTGAAGATGGTAGGATTGAGGTTGAGTTTCAATAATCTCAAGGAAGCAATGAAGACCACAGAGGGACTCTGGTAGGTAGAGGAGGAAACACGGTCTGTGAATGACAAAGGGGTCACAGCCAAACTGTCAGTGAATTATCCAGCAGCAGGACTGGTGGGGAGACCTCACCTCTAATGTGTGTCTGATGAGGTGAATGAGATGCATGTCTGAGGTCCATGTGTTTCTCATCAGCAGCATGAGAAAACCAGCAGGGAGAAACTAAAAAAAATACAAGGAGGAGGAAGACACAACAGAAAACTAGCAGAAACAAACCACAGCATCATTAATATAATGCAATCCAACAGCACCACTAACTTTGACCTCAGTGCTTTAACGTAAAATAAACTCATTTTCAGTGTTAGAAGCAAAAGCTGGAAATTATAGGCATCTTAAAAACTGACTTCATATGGAACAGTAGTATTGGCTAAAAATTAACTAGAAAGTACTGAACACTGAAGCAGCACTAAAGCACAATATTAATAGAGGCTTCAGGTACATCCTGATTCATTTCATTATCTAGAGGCATCTTCCTGAACACAGAGCTAAAATCTGGTTAAATGTCCCCAATTATTTCAGGTGTGCTCTTACATGATGCGACTTCCTAAATTACTATGATTACTCAAGTTACCACACATCAAAAAAGAGGAAAAGGAGGAGGAATGGTGGCAGAAGCTCATGTAGGTCCAGAGTCCTCACAGCAGGTTAATGCAGCCATGCCTATTATTTTATTTAGTCAGTATTAATTTGTTACTTTAGTTGATTATTTCTTCTGTTTGTTTGTGTTTTGCAGCTGCATAGTTATTACACAGGTTTACTGGCATTGGACTGTCTTTGTGCATTGTAATTTGGATTTATTTTTGCAAATATTTTCACAATATGCATGATTATAAAATGTGCATCATGTGTTGAACTAAAATGAATTCTATGATGATCTAATGACCAAAACCAGTTTGGGTTTGTGGGCAGTGGCTTAACAGTCAGCTATATAAGGACATTATGTTCAGTGGATTTTTGGAACAATGCTCTTCCCCAACACCACAGGCTCTGGAGGAGTTTCTCTCTCGGTGGACTTCGACAGTCCTGAGGATTATTTCATCTTTATCTTTCAGCTTTTATTCGCCACCACTGCTGTTCTGGTAGCTGGACCTGTAGTCATCAGCATCCTGGCCACCAGAGCGCTGCGCCTCCAGAACAGGTTCATTTTCATGCTCAACACCAGTATTTCTGACACACTGGTTGGCTTCTCAGTCTATTATCTGGGTCTGTTTGATGTCCATGAGGGATATCCGTCTAGAAACGGAACTTATAAAATGTTACCTTCTCTTCTTGGGGTAAACATCATGACATTTTTGTTCGCACAGTTTGACCGCTACTTTGCTGTTTGTCATCCGTTCATCTACAGCCGCTATGTCACCAGAAGACTGGTTATCTTCGTAAATATCTATTGTTGGTTTCAAGTCTATGGTCAGTCAGTCGCTTCAATCTTTGTGTCGCTTTCTAAAGCAAATGAGGTTTATATTTTTGGCATCATCAGCTTACAAGTGATTGTGTTCACCAAAGTGGTCATGACCATCAAACTGTATGTTGTGGCCAGATTTCAGCTCGACAGAGAACCTCCTAGCGCAGAGAAAGACAGCAAGAAGGAGTCTTTAAGAATTATCATCTTTGTCGTCATAAGTTTTTTGTTGTTATGGTGTCCCTCGTTTGTTAATATCATCATCAGATTTATGTAAGGAGAAGCGCTCACGTTTAGAAACGAGGCCACTAATCTTTTCGCCATCATGGCTCGTTTCAACTCTGTGTGCACACCTGCGGTGTATATCTGGGGGAGTCCAGCTCTGAAGGAGGCCATGGTGAGGACTGTTTGGGGCAGACTGTGTCCCAGATGCAACAAGAGGTGAGAGGTTATCCGACTGTGTGAATATGACTAAAGAGGACCTGAAATTAACAGGAAGTACAGAGCTTTTCTTCCACATATATGTTGGCTGTGACATGTTGCTCCCGACCTCAAAAATCTCAGATATTGTTGTGTTTTATTTGGATTTTTTTCCCCTCTGTCTTCATTTACAGTATAAAAAGCCCTTGGCTTCCTCAAAGATTTGAAACAATTAACCTAATTTATTTTTTTCTTTATTTTTTACTCAACAGGTTACTTTTTAAAAAAAAAGTGCTATGATCCACACATTAAGAGGTGTTACACTGTAATTATTTGGTAAGTTGACAAAAATGATTTTGAAATCCATGTTTGCCCTTTATGAGTAAACTATCTCCTTAAAGTTTTTTTTATATTTTAATTATCCCATGAAGCGTTTTGATCATGTGATTTATAGACTTAAATTCAATGGAATAAAAATATGACACATTAATGATTTAACGAACAAAATTTCCCCACATAGAGGATAAATAATGATTATTTGTGCAGAGGAGAAGTTACACAGAATGTATTCATTCATTTTTTTTTTATTCATATATTTTAATCTGTAGGGTTTGAGATCACTTCACTCAATGTCCAAACCAACATTACAAATAAATAAATAGATAAATAAAAACATTACATTTAAATACCGTCAGTCAGTCTTAATGTGATGTGGAGACTCTTTGAGAGTCAAACATTATTTCGGCCTGCAAAATAATACTAAATATTTTCTTCTGGCTTCTTCAAAACATTTCATTTCCTGCTTAGAGTGTCTCTGTGGTGTACTAGTACGGTAGGTTTTAGGCATAAGAGTGTAAGATATTAAGTTAGGCTACAATCTGAGAAGTTTGGATGGATTTCTATAATTTATAACAGCACATATTCTAATGCTAAAGTATGACCCATCTTATATCAGAGCTGATTATGACGACATATTGTTTATGAAAGCGCAACAGAAGCTGCATGAGAGTACAAGCTTCAAAGGTTTAACTAAATTGTCTGGGTGGTGTTAAAAGGAAAAAAGACGGTGTTAGATCACAGCATCTCAGGAGATCCAGGATGGTGCATTCACGGTTCAGCGGGTCTTATGTATAAAATAACGGCCGCTCCTCAACGAAACAACAATGCTCCTCCCCAACACCACAGGCTCTGGAGGAGTTTCTCTCTCGGTGGACTTCGACAGTCCTGAGGATTATTTCATCTTTATCTTTCAGCTTTTATTCGCCACCACTGCTGTTCTGGTAGCTGGACCTGTAGCCATCAGCATCCTGGCCACCAGAGCGCTGCGCCTCCAGAACAGGTTCATTTTCATGCTCAACACCAGTATTTCTGACACACTGGTTGGCTTCTCAGTCTATTATCTGGGTCTGTTTGATGTCTATGAGGGATATCCGCCGAGAAACGGGACTTTTTACATCTTACCGTCTCTTCTAGGGATCAATATACTGGCGGTTTTGTTCGCACAGTTTGACCGCTACTTTGCTGTTTGTCATCCGTTCATCTACAGCCGCTTCGTGACCAGACCCTTTATTATAGCTGTTAACATCTACTGCTGGGTTTACACTTTTACCCACTTGTTCATCAGGAGTATGTTGCCACTTTCAAAAGCGACACAAATGTACGTATTCAGCATTGTCATCTTTCAGCTCATTGTGTTCACCAAAGTGGTCATGACCATCAAACTGTATGTTGTGGCCAGATTTCAGCTCGACAGAGAACCTCCTAGCGCAGAGAAAGACAGCAAGAAGGAGTCTTTAAGAATTATCATCTTTGTCGTCATAAGTTTTTTGTTGTTATGGTGCCCCGCGTTTGTTAATATCATCATCAGATTTAGGCAAGGAGAAGCGCTCACGTTTAGAAACGAGGCCACTAATCTTTTCGCCATCATGGCTCGTTTCAACTCTGTGTGCACACCTGCGGTGTATATCTGGGGGAGTCCATCTCTGAGGGAGGCCATGGTGAGGACTGTTTGGGGCAGACTGTGTCCCAGATGCAACAAGAGGTAATACAATGCATGTTCAATCTGCTGTGATTTGCATCTCTTGGTGCAGCTCATTTAAATGATCTCTTTCTTCAGAGTCGACTCACAGGAAGAGAGATGTACAAAAGTCATGGAAATAACAAGAACCAAAGGACTCCATCAACTGCAATCAACTGACTCTGTCTCTCTGAATAACTTGTTTTGTCCTACAGTCAAACCCTGATTTCTGCACAGTCTCTGTAATACCCCACAGTCAAACAGTTACCCCCACTAAATGTTAAACTGGTGCTGTGGAAGTACAGTGAAGGTTTCTATTCATGCCAAGTAATCTGAAAATAATTAGAAAAATAAAGTGAATAATATGTACAGCTTTAAAGGATTCTGTTTGAATTTTAAATTCACCAAATTCATTTTCTCTGACATGTGAGGGGATGTACAGACACGGAGCAGAATGCTTGATCAGTACTAGTCGACAGCTCTACATCATATTGATCTGAACAGGTTCACCTGGATGTACCAGTACCTCTACCTGTGTGTACTGGGCTAATCAAAGGGGTATAACTGTGTAGTTCACTGTAAATTACCTGTAGGTTCATTTGTACACAGTGTCGCTGTCCATGCTGTGTGGTGCTGAATCACAGTGAGGCCTATTTTAAAGCACAGAACTAATTTTGGCTCTTGTGGTGATTTTTTTCTATTGTGCATTTGTTAATGGTTTATAGTTGCTGTTGGTAGTAAACCTTTATTCACCAATGAAACATTTGCAGTGGTGTTAACTCGGGTAAGCAATGAAGACCACAGAGGGACTCTGGCAGGTAGAGGAGGAAACACGGTCTGTGAATGACAAAGGGGTCACAGCCAAACTGTCAGTGAATTATCCAGCAGCAGGACTGGTGGGGAGACCTCACCTCTAATGTGTGTCTGATGAGGTGAATGAGATGCATGTCTGAGGTCCATGTGTTTCTCATCAGCAGCATGAGAAAACCAGCAGGGAGAAACTAAAAAAAATACAAGGAGGAGGAAGACACAACGGAAAACTAGCAGAAACAAACCACAGCATCATCAATATAATGCAATCCAACAGCACCACTAACTTTGACCTCAGTGCTTTAACGTAAAATAAACTCATTTTCAGTGTTAGAAGCAAAAGCTGGAAATTATAGGCATCTTAAAAACTGACTTCATATGGAACAGTAGTATTGGCTAAAAATTAACTATAAAGTACTGAACACTGAAGCAGCACTAAAGCACAATATTAATAGAGGCTTCAGGTACATCCTGATTCATTTCATTATCTAGAGGCATCTTCCTGAACACAGAGCTAAAATCTGGTTAAATGTCCCCAATTATTTCAGGTGTGTTCTTACATGATGCGACTTCCTAAATTACTATGATTACTCAAGTTACCACACATCAAAAAAGAGGAAAAGGAGGAGGAATGGTGGCAGAAGCTCATGTAGGTCCAGAGTCCTCACAGCAGGTTAATGCAGCCATGCCTATTATTTTATTTAGTCAGTATTAATTTGTTACTTTAGTTGATTATTTCTTCTGTTTGTGTTTTGCAGCTGCATGGTTATTACACAGGTTTACTGGCACTGGACTGTCTTTGTGCATTGTAATTTGGATTTATTTTTGCAAATATTTTCACAATATGCATGATTATAAAATGTGCATCATGTGTTGAACTAAAATGAATTCTATGATGATCTAATGACCAAAACCAGTTTGGGTTTGTGGGCAGTGGCTTAACAGTCAGCTATATAAGGACATTATGTTCAGTGGATTTTTGGAACAATGCTCTTCCCCAACACCACAGGCTCTGGAGGAGTTTCTCTCTCGGTGGACTTCGACAGTCCTGAGGATTATTTCATCTTTATCTTTCAGCTTTTATTCGCCACCACTGCTGTTCTGGTAGCTGGACCTGTAGTCATCAGCATCCTGGCCACCAGAGCGCTGCGCCTCCAGAACAGGTTCATTTTCATGCTCAACACCAGTATTTCTGACACACTGGTTGGCTTCTCAGTCTATTATCTGGGTCTGTTTGATGTCCATGAGGGATATCCGTCTAGAAACGGAACTTATAAAATGTTACCTTCTCTTCTTGGGGTAAACATCATGACATTTTTGTTCGCACAGTTTGACCGCTACTTTGCTGTTTGTCATCCGTTCATCTACAGCCGCTATGTCACCAGAAGACTGGTTATCTTCGTAAATATCTATTGTTGGTTTCATGTCTATGGTCAGTCAGTCGCTTCAATATTTGTGTCGCTTTCTAAAGCAAATGAGTTGTATGTTTTCGGCATCATCAGCTTACAAGTGATTGTGTTCACCAAAGTGGTCATGACCATCAAACTGTATGTTGTGGCCAGATTTCAGCTCGACAGAGAACCTCCTAGCGCAGAGAAAGACAGCAAGAAGGAGTCTTTAAGAATTATCATCTTTGTCGTCATAAGTTTTTTGTTGTTATGGTATCCCTCGTTTGTTGATATCATCATCAGATTTATGCAAGGAGAAGCGCTCACGTTTAGAAACGAGGCCACTAATCTTTTCGCCATCATGGCTCGTTTCAACTCTGTGTGCACACCTGCGGTGTATATCTGGGGGAGTCCAGCTCTGAAGGAGGCCATGGTGAGGACTGTTTGGGGCAGACTGTGTCCCAGATGCAACAAGAGGTAATACAATGCATGTTCAATCTGCTGCGATTTGCATCTCTTGGTGCAGCTCATTTAAATGATCTCTTTCTTCAGAGTCGACTCACAGGAAGAGAGATGTACAAAAGTCATGGAAATAACAAGAACCAAAGGACTCCATCAACTGCAATCAACTGACTCTGTCTCTCTGAATAACTTGTTTTGTCCTACAGTCAAACCCTGATTTCTGCACAGTCTCTGTAATAATCCCACAGTCAAACAGTTACCCCCACTAAATGTTAAACTGGTGCTGTGGAAGTACTGTGAAGGTTTCTATTCATGCCAAGTAATCTGAAAATAATTAGAAAAATAAAGTGAATAATATGCACAGCTTTAAAGGATTCTGTGATTCAGCACCACACAGCATGGACAGCGACACTGTGTACAAATGAACCTACAGGTAATTTACAGTGAACTACACAGTTATACCCCTTTGATTAGCCCAGTACACACAGGTAGAGGTACTGGTACATCCAGGTGAACCTGTTCAGATCAATATGATGTAGAGCTGTCCACTAGTACTGATCAAGCATTCTGCTCCGTGTCTGTACATCCCCTCACATGTCAGAGAAAATGAATTTGGTGAATTTAAAATTCAAACAGAATCCTTTAAAGCTGTACATATTATTCACTTTATTTTTCTAATTATTTTCAGATTACTTGGCATGAATAGAAACCTTCACTGTACTTCCACAGCACCAGTTTAACATTTAGTGGGGGTAACTGTTTGACTGTGGGATTATTACAGAGACTGTGCAGAAATCAGGGTTTGACTGTAGGACAAAACAAGTTATTCAGAGAGACAGAGTCAGTTGATTGCAGTTGATGGAGTCCTTTGGTTCTTGTTATTTCCATGACTTTTGTACATCTCTCTTCCTGTGAGTCGACTCTGAAGAAAGAGATCATTTAAATGAGATGCACCAAGAGAAACAAACCACAGCATCATCAATATAATGCAATCCAACAGCACCACTAACTTTGACCTCAGTGCTTCAACGTAAAATAAACTCATTTTCAGTGTTAGAAGCAAAAGCTGGAAATTATAGGCATCTTAAAAACTGACTTCATATGGAACAGTAGTATTGGCTAAAAATTAACTATAAAGTACTGAACACTGAAGCAGCACTAAAGCACAATATTAATAGAGGCTTCAGGTACATCCTGATTCATTTCATTATCTAGAGGCATCTTCCTGAACACAGAGCTAAAATCTGGTTAAATGTCCCCAATTATTTCAGGTGTGCTCTTACATGATGCGACTTCCTAAATTACTATGATTACTCAAGTTACCACACATCAAAAGAGGAAAAGGAGGAGGAATGGTGGCAGAAGCTCATGTAGGTCCAGAGTCCTCACAGCAGGTTAATGCAGCCATGCCTATTATTTTATTTAGTCAGTATTAATTTGTTACTTTAGTTGATTATTTCTTCTGTTTGTGTTTTGCAGCTGCATGGTTATTACACAGGTTTACTGGCATTGGACTGTCTTTGTGCATTGTAATTTGGATTTATTTTTGCAAATATTTTCACAATATGCATGATTATAAAATGTGCATCATGTGTTGAACTAAAATGAATTCTATGATGATCTAATGACCAAAACCAGTTTGGGTTTGTGGGCAGTGGCTTAACAGTCAGCTATATAAGGACATTATGTTCAGTGGATTTTTGGAACAATGCTCTTCCCCAACACCACAGGCTCTGGAGGAGTTTCTCTCTCGGTGGACTTCGACAGTCCTGAGGATTATTTCATCTTTATCTTTCAGCTTTTATTCGCCACCACTGCTGTTCTGGTAGCTGGACCTGTAGTCATCAGCATCCTGGCCACCAGAGCGCTGCGCCTCCAGAACAGGTTCATTTTCATGCTCAACACCAGTATTTCTGACACACTGGTTGGCTTCTCAGTCTATTATCTGGGTCTGTTTGATGTCCATGAGGGATATCCGTCTAGAAACGGAACTTATAAAATGTTACCTTCTCTTCTTGGGGTAAACATCATGACATTTTTGTTCGCACAGTTTGACCGCTACTTTGCTGTTTGTCATCCGTTCATCTACAGCCGCTATGTCACCAGAAGACTGGTTATCTTCGTAAATATCTATTGTTGGTTTCAAGTCTATGGTCAGTCAGTCGCTTCAATCTTTGTGTCGCTTTCTAAAGCAAATGAGGTTTATATTTTTGGCATCATCAGCTTACAAGTGATTGTGTTCACCAAAGTGGTCATGACCATCAAACTGTATGTTGTGGCCAGATTTCAGCTCGACAGAGAACCTCCTAGCGCAGAGAAAGACAGCAAGAAGGAGTCTTTAAGAATTATCATCTTTGTCGTCATAAGTTTTTGTTGTTATGGTGTCCCTCGTTTGTTAATATCATCATCAGATTTATGCAAGGAGAAGCGCTCACGTTTAGAAACGAGGCCACTAATCTTTTCGCCATCATGGCTCGTTTCAACTCTGTGTGCACACCTGCGGTGTATATCTGGGGGAGTCCAGCTCTGAAGGAGGCCATGGTGAGGACTGTTTGGGGCAGACTGTGTCCCAGATGCAACAAGAGGTGAGAGGTTATCCGACTGTGTGAATATGACTATAGAGGACCTGAAATTAACAGGAAGTACAGAGCTTTTCTTCCACATATATGTTGGCTGTGACATGTTGCTCCCGACCTCAAAAATCTCAGATATTTTCGTGTTTTATTTGGATTTTTTCCCCTCTGTCTTCATTTACAAAGATTTGAAACAATTAACCTAATTTAGCATTTTTTCTTTATTTTTTACTCAACAGGTTACTTTAAAAAAAAAGTGCTATGATCCACACATTAACAGGTGTTACACTATAATTATTTGACAAGTTAAATTCTTGACAAAAATGATTTTGAAATCTAAATTTAGCTCTTTATGAATAAACCGTCTCGTTAGTTTTTATATTTTAATTATCCCATGAAGTGTTTTGATCATGTGATTTATAGACTTAAATTCAATGGAATAAAAATATGACACATTAATGATTTAACGAACAAAATTTCCCCACATAGAGGATAAATAATGATTATTTGTGCAGAGGAGAAGTTACACAGAATGTATTCATTCATTTTTTTTATTCATATATTTTAATCTGTAGGGTTTGAGATCACTTCACTCAATGTCCAAACCAACATTACAAATAAATAAATAGATAAATAAAAACATTACATTTAAATACCGTCAGTCAGTCTTAATGTGATGTGGAGACTCTTTGAGAGTCAAACATTATTTCGGCCTGCAAAATAATACTAAATATTTTCTTCTGGCTTCTTCAAAACATTTCATTTCCTGCTTAGAGTGTCTCTGTGGTGTACTAGCACGGTAGGTTTTAGGCATAAGAGTGTAAGATATTAAGTTAGGCTACAATCTGAGAAGTTTGGATGGATTTCTATAATTTATAACAGCACATATTCTAATGCTAAAGTATGACCCATCTTATATCAGAGCTGATTATGACGACATATTGTTTATGAAAGCGCAACAGAAGCTGCATGAGAGTACAAGCTTCAAAGGTTTAACTAAATTGTCTGGGTGGTGTTAAAAGGAAAAAAGACGGTGTTAGATCACAGCATCTCAGGAGATCCAGGATGGTGCATTCACGGTTCAGCGGGTCTTATGTATAAAATAACGGCCGCTCCTCAACGAAACAACAATGCTCCTCCCCAACACCACAGGCTCTGGAGGAGTTTCTCTCTCGGTGGACTTCGACAGTCCTGAGGATTATTTCATCTTTATCTTTCAGCTTTTATTCGCCACCACTGCTGTTCTGGTAGCTGGACCTGTAGCCATCAGCATCCTGGCCACCAGAGCGCTGCGCCTCCAGAACAGGTTCATTTTCATGCTCAACACCAGTATTTCTGACACACTGGTTGGCTTCTCAGTCTATTATCTGGGTCTGTTTGATGTCTATGAGGGATATCCGCCGAGAAACGGGACTTTTTACATCTTACCGTCTCTTCTAGGGATCAATATACTGGCGGTTTTGTTCGCACAGTTTGACCGCTACTTTGCTGTTTGTCATCCGTTCATCTACAGCCGCTTCGTGACCAGACCCTTTATTATAGCTGTTAACATCTACTGCTGGGTTTACACTTTTACCCACTTGTTCATCAGGAGTATGTTGCCACTTTCAAAAGCGACACAAATGTACGTATTCAGCATTGTCATCTTTCAGCTCATTGTGTTCACCAAAGTGGTCATGACCATCAAACTGTATGTTGTGGCCAGATTTCAGCTCGACAGAGAACCTCCTAGCGCAGAGAAAGACAGCAAGAAGGAGTCTTTAAGAATTATCATCTTTGTCGTCATAAGTTTTTTGTTGTTATGGTGCCCCGCGTTTGTTAATATCATCATCAGATTTATGCAAGGAGAAGCGCTCACGTTTAGAAACGAGGCCACTAATCTTTTCGCCATCATGGCTCGTTTCAACTCTGTGTGCACACCTGCGGTGTATATCTGGGGGAGTCCATCTCTGAGGGAGGCCATGGTGAGGACTGTTTGGGGCAGACTGTGTCCCAGATGCAACAAGAGGTAATACAATGCATGTTCAATCTGCTGTGATTTGCATCTCTTGGTGCAGCTCATTTAAATGATCTCTTTCTTCAGAGTCGACTCACAGGAAGAGAGATGTACAAAAGTCATGGAAATAACAAGAACCAAAGGACTCCATCAACTGCAATCAACTGACTCTGTCTCTCTGAATAACTTGTTTTGTCCTACAGTCAAACCCTGATTTCTGCACAGTCTCTGTAATACCCCACAGTCAAACAGTTACCCCCACTAAATGTTAAACTGGTGCTGTGGAAGTACTGTGAAGGTTTCTATTCATGCCAAGTAATCTGAAAATAATTAGAAAAATAAAGTGAATAATATGTACAGCTTTAAAGGATTCTGTTTGAATTTTAAATTCACCAAATTCATTTTCTCTGACATGTGAGGGGATGTACAGACACGGAGCAGAATGCTTGATCAGTACTAGTCGACAGCTCTACATCATATTGATCTGAACAGGTTCACCTGGATGTACCAGTACCTCTACCTGTGTGTACTGGGCTAATCAAAGGGGTATAACTGTGTAGTTCACTGTAAATTACCTGTAGGTTCATTTGTACACAGTGTCGCTGTCCATGCTGTGTGGTGCTGAATCACAGTGAGGCCTATTTTAAAGCACAGAACTAATTTTGGCTCTTGTGGTGATTTTTTTCTATTGTGCATTTGTTAATGGTTTATAGTTGCTGTTGGTAGTAAACCTTTATTCACCAATGAAACATTTGCAGTGGTGTTAACTCGGGTAAGCAATGAAGACCACAGAGGGACTCTGGCAGGTAGAGGAGGAAACACGGTCTGTGAATGACAAAGGGGTCACAGCCAAACTGTCAGTGAATTATCCAGCAGCAGGACTGGTGGGAGACCTCACCTCTAATGTGTGTCTGATGAGGTGAATGAGATGCATGTCTGAGGTCCATGTGTTTCTCATCAGCAGCATGAGAAAACCAGCAGGGAGAAACTAAAAAAAATACAAGGAGGAGGAAGACACAACGGAAAACTAGCAGAAACAAACCACAGCATCATTAATATAATGCAATCCAACAGCACCACTAACTTTGACCTCAGTGCTTTAACGTAAAATAAACTCATTTTCAGTGTTAGAAGCAAAAGCTGGAAATTATAGGCATCTTAAAAACTGACTTCATATGGAACAGTAGTATTGGCTAAAAATTAACTATAAAGTACTGAACACTGAAGCAGCACTAAAGCACAATATTAATAGAGGCTTCAGGTACATCCTGATTCATTTCATTATCTAGAGGCATCTTCCTGAACACAGAGCTAAAATCTGGTTAAATGTCCCCAATTATTTCAGGTGTGCTCTTACATGATGCGACTTCCTAAATTACTATGATTACTCAAGTTACCACACATCAAAAAAGAGGAAAAGGAGGAGGAATGGTGGCAGAAGCTCATGTAGGTCCAGAGTCCTCACAGCAGGTTAATGCAGCCATGCCTATTATTTTATTTAGTCAGTATTAATTTGTTACTTTAGTTGATTATTTCTTCTGTTTGTTTGTGTTTTGCAGCTGCATGGTTATTACACAGGTTTACTGGCACTGGACTGTCTTTGTGCATTGTAATTTGGATTTATTTTTGCAAATATTTTCACAATATGCATGATTATAAAATGTGCATCATGTGTTGAACTAAAATGAATTCTATGATGATCTAATGACCAAAACCAGTTTGGGTTTGTGGGCAGTGGCTTAACAGTCAGCTATATAAGGACATTATGTTCAGTGGATTTTTGGAACAATGCTCTTCCCCAACACCACAGGCTCTGGAGGAGTTTCTCTCTCGGTGGACTTCGACAGTCCTGAGGATTATTTCATCTTTATCTTTCAGCTTTTATTCGCCACCACTGCTGTTCTGGTAGCTGGACCTGTAGTCATCAGCATCCTGGCCACCAGAGCGCTGCGCCTCCAGAACAGGTTCATTTTCATGCTCAACACCAGTATTTCTGACACACTGGTTGGCTTCTCAGTCTATTATCTGGGTCTGTTTGATGTCCATGAGGGATATCCGTCTAGAAACGGAACTTATAAAATGTTACCTTCTCTTCTTGGGGTAAACATCATGACATTTTTGTTCGCACAGTTTGACCGCTACTTTGCTGTTTGTCATCCGTTCATCTACAGCCGCTATGTCACCAGAAGACTGGTTATCTTTGTAAATATCTATTGTTGGTTTCAAGTCTATGGTCAGTCAGTCGCTTCAATCTTTGTGTCGCTTTCTAAAGCAAATGAGGTTTATATTTTTGGCATCATCAGCTTACAAGTGATTGTGTTCACCAAAGTGGTCATGACCATCAAACTGTATGTTGTGGCCAGATTTCAGCTCGACAGAGAACCTCCTAGCGCAGAGAAAGACAGCAAGAAGGAGTCTTTAAGAATTATCATCTTTGTCGTCATAAGTTTTTTGTTGTTATGGTGTCCCTCGTTTGTTAATATCATCATCAGATTTATGCAAGGAGAAGCGCTCACGTTTAGAAACGAGGCCACTAATCTTTTCGCCATCATGGCTCGTTTCAACTCTGTGTGCACACCTGCGGTGTATATCTGGGGGAGTCCAGCTCTGAAGGAGGCCATGGTGAGGACTGTTTGGGGCAGACTGTGTCCCAGATGCAACAAGAGGTGAGAGGTTATCCGACTGTGTGAATATGACTAAAGAGGACCTGAAATTAACAGGAAGTACAGAGCTTTTCTTCCACATATATGTTGGCTGTGACATGTTGCTCCCGACCTCAAAAATCTCAGATATTGTTGTGTTTTATTTGGATTTTTTTCCCCTCTGTCTTCATTTACAGTATAAAAAGCCCTTGGCTTCCTCAAAGATTTGAAACAATTAACCTAATTTATTTTTTTCTTTATTTTTTACTCAACAGGTTACTTTTTTAAAAAAAAAGTGCTATGATCCACACATTAAGAGGTGTTACACTGTAATTATTTGGTAAGTTGACAAAAATGATTTTGAAATCCATGTTTGCCCTTTATGAGTAAACTATCTCCTTAAAGTTTTTTTTTATATTTTAATTATCCCATGAAGTGTTTTGATCATGTGATTTATAGACTTAAATTCAATGGAATAAAAATATGACACATTAATGATTTAACGAACAAAATTTCCCCACATAGAGGATAAATAATGATTATTTGTGCAGAGGAGAAGTTACACAGAATTTATTCATTCATTTTTTTTTTATTCATATATTTTAATCTGTAGGGTTTGAGATCACTTCACTCAATGTCCAAACCAACATTACAAATAAATAAATAGATAAATAAAAACATTACATTTAAATACCGTCAGTCAGTCTTAATGTGATGTGGAGACTCTTTGAGAGTCAAACATTATTTCGGCCTGCAAAATAATACTAAATATTTTCTTCTGGCTTCTTCAAAACATTTCATTTCCTGCTTAGAGTGTCTCTGTGGTGTACTAGTACGGTAGGTTTTAGGCATAAGAGTGTAAGATATTAAGTTAGGCTACAATCTGAGAAGTTTGGATGGATTTCTATAATTTATAACAGCACATATTCTAATGCTAAAGTATGACCCATCTTATATCAGAGCTGATTATGACGACATATTGTTTATGAAAGCGCAACAGAAGCTGCATGAGAGTACAAGCTTCAAAGGTTTAACTAAATTGTCTGGGTGGTGTTAAAAGGAAAAAAGACGGTGTTAGATCACAGCATCTCAGGAGATCCAGGATGGTGCATTCACGGTTCAGCGGGTCTTATGTATAAAATAACGGCCGCTCCTCAAAGAAACAACAATGCTCTTCCCCAACACCACAGGCTCTGGAGGAGTTTCTCTCTCGGTGGACTTCGACAGTCCTGAGGATTATTTCATCTTTATCTTTCAGCTTTTATTCGCCACCACTGCTGTTCTGGTAGCTGGACCTGTAGCCATCAGCATCCTGGCCACCAGAGCGCTGCGCCTCCAGAACAGGTTCATTTTCATGCTCAACACCAGTATTTCTGACACACTGGTTGGCTTCTCAGTCTATTATCTGGGTCTGTTTGATGTCTATGAGGGATATCCGTCGAGAAACGGGACTTTTTACATCTTACCGTCTCTTCTAGGGATCAATATATTGGCGGTTTTGTTCGCACAGTTTGACCGCTACTTTGCTGTTTGTCATCCGTTCATCTACAGCCGCTTCGTGACCAGACCCTTTATTATAGCTGTTAACATCTACTGCTGGGTTTACACTTTTACCCACTTGTTCATCAGGAGTATGTTGCCACTTTCAAAAGCGACACAAATGTACGTATTCAGCATTGTCATCTTTCAGCTCATTGTGTTCACCAAAGTGGTCATGACCATCAAACTGTATGTTGTGGCCAGATTTCAGCTCGACAGAGAACCTCCTAGCGCAGAGAAAGACAGCAAGAAGGAGTCTTTAAGAATTATCATCTTTGTCGTCATAAGTTTTTTGTTGTTATGGTATCCCTCGTTTGTTAATATCATCATCAGATTTATGCAAGGAGAAGCGCTCACGTTTAGAAACGAGGCCACTAATCTTTTCGCCATCATGGCTCGTTTCAACTCTGTGTGCACACCTGCGGTGTATATCTGGGGGAGTCCATCTCTGAGGGAGGCCATGGTGAGGACTGTTTGGGGCAGACTGTGTCCCAGATGCAACAAGAGGTAATACAATGCATGTTCAATCTGCTGTGATTTGCATCTCTTGGTGCAGCTCATTTAAATGATCTCTTTCTTCAGAGTCGACTCACAGGAAGAGAGATGTACAAAAGTCATGGAAATAACAAGAACCAAAGGACTCCATCAACTGCAATCAACTGACTCTGTCTCTCTGAATAACTTGTTTTGTCCTACAGTCAAACCCTGATTTCTGCACAGTCTCTGTAATAATCCCACAGTCAAACAGTTACCCCCACTAAATGTTAAACTGGTGCTGTGGAAGTACAGTGAAGGTTTCTATTCATGCCAAGTAATCTGAAAATAATTAGAAAAATAAAGTGAATAATATGTACAGCTTTAAAGGATTCTGTTTGAATTTTAAATTCACCAAATTCATTTTCTCTGACATGTGAGGGGATGTACAGACACGGAGCGGAATGCTTGATCAGTACTAGTCGACAGCTCTACATCATATTGATCTGAACAGGTTCACCTGGATGTACCAGTACCTCTACCTGTGTGTACTGGGCTAATCAAAGGGGTATAACTGTGTAGTTCACTGTAAATTACCTGTAGGTTCATTTGTACACAGTGTCGCTGTCCATGCTGTGTGGTGCTGAATCACAATGAGGCCTATTTTAAAGCACAGAACTAATTTTGGCTCTTGTGGTGATTTTTTTCTATTGTGCATTTGTTAATGGTTTATAGTTGCTGTTGGTAGTAAACCTTTATTCACCAATGAAACATTTGCAGTGGTGTTAACTCGAGGAAGCAATGAAGACCACAGAGGGACTCTGGCAGGTAGAGGAGGAAACACGGTCTGTGAATGACAAAGGGGTCACAGCCAAACTGTCAGTGAATTATCCAGCAGCAGGACTGGTGGGGAGACCTCACCTCTAATGTGTGTCTGATGAGGTGAATGAGATGCATGTCTGAGGTCCATGTGTTTCTCATCAGCAGCATGAGAAAACCAGCAGGGAGAAACTAAAAAAAATACAAGGAGGAGGAAGACACAACGGAAAACTAGCAGAAACAAACCACAGCATCATCAATATAATGCAATCCAACAGCACCACTAACTTTGACCTCAGTGCTTCAACGTAAAATAAACTCATTTTCAGTGTTAGAAGCAAAAGCTGGAAATTATAGGCATCTTAAAAACTGACTTCATATGGAACAGTAGTATTGGCTAAAAATTAACTATAAAGTACTGAACACTGAAGCAGCACTAAAGCACAATATTAATAGAGGCTTCAGGTACATCCTGATTCATTTCATTATCTAGAGGCATCTTCCTGAACACAGAGCTAAAATCTGGTTAAATGTCCCCAATTATTTCAGGTGTGTTCTTACATGATGCGACTTCCTAAATTACTATGATTACTCAAGTTACCACACATCAAAAAAGAGGAAAAGGAGGAGGAATGGTGGCAGAAGCTCATGTAGGTCCAGAGTCCTCACAGCAGGTTAATGCAGCCATGCCTATTATTTTATTTAGTCAGTATTAATTTGTTACTTTAGTTGATTATTTCTTCTGTTTGTGTTTTGCAGCTGCATGGTTATTACACAGGTTTACTGGCACTGGACTGTCTTTGTGCATTGTAATTTGGATTTATTTTTGCAAATATTTTCACAATATGCATGATTATAAAATGTGCATCATGTGTTGAACTAAAATGAATTCTATGATGATCTAATGACCAAAACCAGTTTGGGTTTGTGGGCAGTGGCTTAACAGTCAGCTATATAAGGACATTATGTTCAGTGGATTTTTGGAACAATGCTCTTCCCCAACACCACAGGCTCTGGAGGAGTTTCTCTCTCGGTGGACTTCGACAGTCCTGAGGATTATTTCATCTTTATCTTTCAGCTTTTATTCGCCACCACTGCTGTTCTGGTAGCTGGACCTGTAGCCATCAGCATCCTGGCCACCAGAGCGCTGCGCCTCCAGAACAGGTTCATTTTCATGCTCAACACCAGTATTTCTGACACACTGGTTGGCTTCTCAGTCTATTATCTGGGTCTGTTTGATGTCCATGAGGGATATCCGTCTAGAAACGGAACTTATAAAATGTTACCTTCTCTTCTTGGGGTAAACATCATGACATTTTTGTTCGCACAGTTTGACCGCTACTTTGCTGTTTGTCATCCGTTCATCTACAGCCGCTATGTCACCAGAAGACTGGTTATCTTCGTAAATATCTATTGTTGGTTTCATGTCTATGGTCAGTCAGGCGTTTCAAACTTTGTGTCGCTTTCTAAAGCAAATGAGGTTTATATTTTTGGCATCATCAGGTTACAAGTGATTGTGTTCACCAAAGTGGTCATGACCATCAAACTGTATGTTGTGGCCAGATTTCAGCTCGACAGAGAACCTCCTAGCGCAGAGAAAGACAGCAAGAAGGAGTCTTTAAGAATTATCATCTTTGTCGTCATAAGTTTTTTGTTGTTATGGTGTCCCTCGTTTGTTAATATCATCATCAGATTTATGCAAGGAGAAGCGCTCACGTTTAGAAACGAGGCCACTAATCTTTTCGCCATCATGGCTCGTTTCAACTCTGTGTGCACACCTGCGGTGTATATCTGGGGGAGTCCATCTCTGAGGGAGGCCATGGTGAGGACTGTTTGGGGCAGACTGTGTCCCAGATGCAACAAGAGGTGAGAGGTTATCCGACTGTGTGAATATGACTAAGAGGACCTGAAATTAACAGGAAGTACAGAGCTTTTCTTCCACATATATGTTGGCTGTGACATGTTGCTCCCGACCTCAAAAATCTCAGATATTTTCGTGTTTTATTTGGATTTTTTCCCCTCTGTCTTCATTTACAAAGATTTGAAACAATTAACCTAATTTAGCATTTTTTCTTTATTTTTTACTCAACAGGTTACTTTAAAAAAAAGTGCTATGATCCACACATTAACAGGTGTTACACTATAATTATTTGATAAGTTAAATTCTTGACAAAAATGATTTGAAATCTCAATTTAGCTCTTTATGAATAAACCGTCTCGTTAGTTTTTTATATTTTAATTATCCCATGAAGTGTTTTGATCATGTGATTTATAGACTTAAATTCAATGGAATAAAAATATGACACATTAATGATTTAACGAACAAAATTTCCCCACATAGAGGATAAATAATGATTATTTGTGCAGAGGAGAAGTTACACAGAATTTATTCATTCATTTTTTTTTTATTCATATATTTTAATCTGTAGGGTTTGAGATCACTTCACTCAATGTCCAAACCAACATTACAAATAAATAAATAGATAAATAAAAACATTACATTTAAATACCGTCAGTCAGTCTTAATGTGATGTGGAGACTCTTTGAGAGTCAAACATTATTTCGGCCTGCAAAATAATACTAAATATTTTCTTCTGGCTTCTTCAAAACATTTCATTTCCTGCTTAGAGTGTCTCTGTGGTGTACTAGCACGGTAGGTTTTAGGCATAAGAGTGTAAGATATTAAGTTAGGCTACAATCTGAGAAGTTTGGATGGATTTCTATAATTTATAACAGCACATATTCTAATGATAAAGTATGACCCATCTTATATCAGAGCTGATTATGACGACATATTGTTTATGAAAGCGCAACAGAAGCTGCATGAGAGTACAAGCTTCAAAGGTTTAACTAAATTGTCTGGGTGGTGTTAAAAGGAAAAAAGACGGTGTTAGATCACAGCATCTCAGGAGATCCAGGATGGTGCATTCACGGTTCAGCGGGTCTTATGTATAAAATAACGGCCGCTCCTCAACGAAACAACAATGCTCCTCCCCAACACCACAGGCTCTGGAGGAGTTTCTCTCTCGGTGGACTTCGACAGTCCTGAGGATTATTTCATCTTTATCTTTCAGCTTTTATTCGCCACCACTGCTGTTCTGGTAGCTGGACCTGTAGCCATCAGCATCCTGGCCACCAGAGCGCTGCGCCTCCAGAACAGGTTCATTTTCATGCTCAACACCAGTATTTCTGACACACTGGTTGGCTTCTCAGTCTATTATCTGGGTCTGTTTGATGTCTATGAGGGATATCCGCCGAGAAACGGGACTTTTTACATCTTACCGTCTCTTCTAGGGATCAATATATTGGCGGTTTTGTTCGCACAGTTTGACCGCTACTTTGCTGTTTGTCATCCGTTCATCTACAGCCGCTTCGTGACCAGACCCTTTATTATAGCTGTTAACATCTACTGCTGGGTTTACACTTTTACCCACTTGTTCATCAGGAGTATGTTGCCACTTTCAAAAGCGACACAAATGTACGTATTCAGCATTGTCATCTTTCAGCTCATTGTGTTCACCAAAGTGGTCATGACCATCAAACTGTATGTTGTGGCCAGATTTCAGCTCGACAGAGAACCTCCTAGCGCAGAGAAAGACAGCAAGAAGGAGTCTTTAAGAATTATCATCTTTGTCGTCATAAGTTTTTGTTGTTATGGTGCCCCGCGTTTGTTAATATCATCATCAGATTTATGCAAGGAGAAGCGCTCACGTTTAGAAACGAGGCCACTAATCTTTTCGCCATCATGGCTCGTTTCAACTCTGTGTGCACACCTGCGGTGTATATCTGGGGGAGTCCATCTCTGAGGGAGGCCATGGTGAGGACTGTTTGGGGCAGACTGTGTCCCAGATGCAACAAGAGGTAATACAATGCATGTTCAATCTGCTGTGATTTGCATCTCTTGGTGCAGCTCATTTAAATGATCTCTTTCTTCAGAGTCGACTCACAGGAAGAGAGATGTACAAAAGTCATGGAAATAACAAGAACCAAAGGACTCCATCAACTGCAATCAACTGACTCTGTCTCTCTGAATAACTTGTTTTGTCCTACAGTCAAACCCTGATTTCTGCACAGTCTCTGTAATAATCCCACAGTCAAACAGTTACCCCCACTAAATGTTAAACTGGTGCTGTGGAAGTACTGTGAAGGTTTCTATTCATGCCAAGTAATCTGAAAATAATTAGAAAAATAAAGTGAATAATATGTACAGCTTTAAAGGATTCTGTTTGAATTTTAAATTCACCAAATTCATTTTCTCTGACATGTGAGGGGATGTACAGACACGGAGCAGAATGCTTGATCAGTACTAGTCGACAGCTCTACATCATATTGATCTGAACAGGTTCACCTGGATGTACCAGTACCTCTACCTGTGTGTACTGGGCTAATCAAAGGGGTATAACTGTGTAGTTCACTGTAAATTACCTGTAGGTTCATTTGTACACAGTGTCGCTGTCCATGCTGTGTGGTGCTGAATCACAGTGAGGCCTATTTTAAAGCACAGAACTAATTTTGGCTCTTGTGGTGATTTTTTTCTATTGTGCATTTGTTAATGGTTTATAGTTGCTGTTGGTAGTAAACCTTTATTCACCAATGAAACATTTGCAGTGGTGTTAACTCGGGTAAGCAATGAAGACCACAGAGGGACTCTGGCAGGTAGAGGAGGAAACACGGTCTGTGAATGACAAAGGGTCACAGCCAAACTGTCAGTGAATTATCCAGCAGCAGGACTGGTGGGAGACCTCACCTCTAATGTGTGTCTGATGAGGTGAATGAGATGCATGTCTGAGGTCCATGTGTTTCTCATCAGCAGCATGAGAAAACCAGCAGGGAGAAACTAAAAAAAATACAAGGAGGAGGAAGACACAACGGAAAACTAGCAGAAACAAACCACAGCATCATCAATATAATGCAATCCAACAGCACCACTAACTTTGACCTCAGTGCTTTAACGTAAAATAAACTCATTTTCAGTGTTAGAAGCAAAAGCTGGAAATTATAGGCATCTTAAAAACTGACTTCATATGGAACAGTAGTATTGGCTAAAAATTAACTATAAAGTACTGAACACTGAAGCAGCACTAAAGCACAATATTAATAGAGGCTTCAGGTACATCCTGATTCATTTCATTATCTAGAGGCATCTTCCTGAACACAGAGCTAAAATCTGGTTAAATGTCCCCAATTATTTCAGGTGTGTTCTTACATGATGCGACTTCCTAAATTACTATGATTACTCAAGTTACCACACATCAAAAAAGAGGAAAAGGAGGAGGAATGGTGGCAGAAGCTCATGTAGGTCCAGAGTCCTCACAGCAGGTTAATGCAGCCATGCCTATTATTTTATTTAGTCAGTATTAATTTGTTACTTTAGTTGATTATTTCTTCTGTTTGTTTGTGTTTTGCAGCTGCATGGTTATTACACAGGTTTACTGGCACTGGACTGTCTTTGTGCATTGTAATTTGGATTTATTTTTGCAAATATTTTCACAATATGCATGATTATAAAATGTGCATCATGTGTTGAACTAAAATGAATTCTATGATGATCTAATGACCAAAACCAGTTTGGGTTTGTGGGCAGTGGCTTAACAGTCAGCTATATAAGGACATTATGTTCAGTGGATTTTTGGAACAATGCTCTTCCCCAACACCACAGGCTCTGGAGGAGTTTCTCTCTCGGTGGACTTCGACAGTCCTGAGGATTATTTCATCTTTATCTTTCAGCTTTTATTCGCCACCACTGCTGTTCTGGTAGCTGGACCTGTAGCCATCAGCATCCTGGCCACCAGAGCGCTGCGCCTCCAGAACAGGTTCATTTTCATGCTCAACACCAGTATTTCTGACACACTGGTTGGCTTCTCAGTCTATTATCTGGGTCTGTTTGATGTCCATGAGGGATATCCGTCTAGAAACGGAACTTATAAAATGTTACCTTCTCTTCTTGGGGTAAACATCATGACATTTTTGTTCGCACAGTTTGACCGCTACTTTGCTGTTTGTCATCCGTTCATCTACAGCCGCTATGTCACCAGAAGACTGGTTATCTTCGTAAATATCTATTGTTGGTTTCATGTCTATGGTCAGTCAGGCGTTTCAAACTTTGTGTCGCTTTCTAAAGCAAATGAGGTTTATATTTTTGGCATCATCAGGTTACAAGTGATTGTGTTCACCAAAGTGGTCATGACCATCAAACTGTATGTTGTGGCCAGATTTCAGCTCGACAGAGAACCTCCTAGCGCAGAGAAAGACAGCAAGAAGGAGTCTTTAAGAATTATCATCTTTGTCGTCATAAGTTTTTTGTTGTTATGGTGTCCCTCGTTTGTTAATATCATCATCAGATTTATGCAAGGAGAAGCGCTCACGTTTAGAAACGAGGCCACTAATCTTTTCGCCATCATGGCTCGTTTCAACTCTGTGTGCACACCTGCGGTGTATATCTGGGGGAGTCCAGCTCTGAAGGAGGCCATGGTGAGGACTGTTTGGGGCAGACTGTGTCCCAGATGCAACAAGAGGTGAGAGGTTATCCGACTGTGTGAATATGACTAAAGAGGACCTGAAATTAACAGGAAGTACAGAGCTTTTCTTCCACATATATGTTGGCTGTGACATGTTGCTCCCGACCTCAAAAATCTCAGATATTTTCGTGTTTTATTTGGATTTTTTCCCCTCTGTCTTCATTTACAAAGATTTGAAACAATTAACCTAATTTAGCATTTTTTCTTTATTTTTTACTCAACAGGTTACTTTAAAAAAAAAGTGCTATGATCCACACATTAACAGGTGTTACACTATAATTATTTGACAAGTTAAATTCTTGACAAAAATGATTTTGAAATCTAAATTTAGCTCTTTATGAATAAACCGTCTCGTTAGTTTTTTATATTTTAATTATCCCATGAAGTGTTTTGATCATGTGATTTATAGACTTAAATTCAATGGAATAAAAATATGACACATTAATGATTTAACGAACAAAATTTCCCCACATGGAGGATAAATAATGATTATTTGTGCAGAGGAGAAGTTACACAGAATGTATTCATTCATTTTTTTTATTCATATATTTTAATCTGTAGGGTTTGAGATCACTTCACTCAATGTCCAAACCAACATTACAAATAAATAAATAGATAAATAAAAACATTACATTTAAATACCGTCAGTCAGTCTTAATGTGATGTGGAGACTCTTTGAGAGTCAAACATTATTTCGGCCTGCAAAATAATACTAAATATTTTCTTCTGGCTTCTTCAAAACATTTCATTTCCTGCTTAGAGTGTCTCTGTGGTGTACTAGTACGGTAGGTTTTAGGCATAAGAGTGTAAGATATTAAGTTAGGCTACAATCTGAGAAGTTTGGATGGATTTCTATAATTTATAACAGCACATATTCTAATGATAAAGTATGACCCATCTTATATCAGAGCTGATTATGACGACATATTGTTTATGAAAGCGCAACAGAAGCTGCATGAGAGTACAAGCTTCAAAGGTTTAACTAAATTGTCTGGGTGGTGTTAAAAGGAAAAAGACGGTGTTAGATCACAGCATCTCAGGAGATCCAGGATGGTGCATTCACGGTTCAGCGGGTCTTATGTATAAAATAACGGCCGCTCCTCAACGAAACAACAATGCTCCTCCCCAACACCACAGGCTCTGGAGGAGTTTCTCTCTCGGTGGACTTCGACAGTCCTGAGGATTATTTCATCTTTATCTTTCAGCTTTTATTCGCCACCACTGCTGTTCTGGTAGCTGGACCTGTAGCCATCAGCATCCTGGCCACCAGAGCGCTGCGCCTCCAGAACAGGTTCATTTTCATGCTCAACACCAGTATTTCTGACACACTGGTTGGCTTCTCAGTCTATTATCTGGGTCTGTTTGATGTCTATGAGGGATATCCGCCGAGAAACGGGACTTTTACATCTTACCGTCTCTTCTAGGGATCAATATATTGGCGGTTTTGTTCGCACAGTTTGACCGCTACTTTGCTGTTTGTCATCCGTTCATCTACAGCCGCTTCGTGACCAGACCCTTTATTATAGCTGTTAACATCTACTGCTGGGTTTACACTTTTACCCACTTGTTCATCAGGAGTATGTTGCCACTTTCAAAAGCGACACAAATGTACGTATTCAGCATTGTCATCTTTCAGCTCATTGTGTTCACCAAAGTGGTCATGACCATCAAACTGTATGTTGTGGCCAGATTTCAGCTCGACAGAGAACCTCCTAGCGCAGAGAAAGACAGCAAGAAGGAGTCTTTAAGAATTATCATCTTTGTCGTCATAAGTTTTTTGTTGTTATGGTATCCCTCGTTTGTTAATATCATCATCAGATTTATGCAAGTAGAAGCGCTCACGTTTAGAAACGAGGCCACTAATCTTTTCGCCATCATGGCTCGTTTCAACTCTGTGTGCACACCTGCGGTGTATATCTGGGGAGTCCAGCTCTGAGGGAGGCCATGGTGAGGACTGTTTGGGGCAGACTGTGTCCCAGATGCAACAAGAGGTAATACAATGCATGTTCAATCTGCTGTGATTTGCATCTCTTGGTGCAGCTCATTTAAATGATCTCTTTCTTCAGAGTCGACTCACAGGAAGAGAGATGTACAAAAGTCATGGAAATAACAAGAACCAAAGGACTCCATCAACTGCAATCAACTGACTCTGTCTCTCTGAATAACTTGTTTTGTCCTACAGTCAAACCCTGATTTCTGCACAGTCTCTGTAATAATCCCACAGTCAAACAGTTACCCCCACTAAATGTTAAACTGGTGCTGTGGAAGTACAGTGAAGGTTTCTATTCATGCCAAGTAATCTGAAAATAATTAGAAAAATAAAGTGAATAATATGTACAGCTTTAAAGGATTCTGTTTGAATTTTAAATTCACCAAATTCATTTTCTCTGACATGTGAGGGGATGTACAGACACGGAGCAGAATGCTTGATCAGTACTAGTCGACAGCTCTACATCATATTGATCTGAACAGGTTCACCTGGATGTACCAGTACCTCTACCTGTGTGTACTGGGCTAATCAAAGGGGTATAACTGTGTAGTTCACTGTAAATTACCTGTAGGTTCATTTGTACACAGTGTCGCTGTCCATGCTGTGTGGTGCTGAATCACAGTGAGGCCTATTTTAAAGCACAGAACTAATTTTGGCTCTTGTGGTGATTTTTTTCTATTGTGCATTTGTTAATGGTTTATAGTTGCTGTTGGTAGTAAACCTTTATTCACCAGTGAAACATTTGCAGTGGTGTTAACTCGAGGAAGCAATGAAGACCACAGAGGGACTCTGGCAGGTAGAGGAGGAAACACGGTCTGTGAATGACAAAGGGGTCACAGCCAAACTGTCAGTGAATTATCCAGCAGCAGGACTGGTGGGGAGACCTCACCTCTAATGTGTGTCTGATGAGGTGAATGAGATGCATGTCTGAGGTCCATGTGTTTCTCATCAGCAGCATGAGAAAACCAGCAGGGAGAAACTAAAAAAAATACAAGGAGGAGGAAGACACAACGGAAAAATAGCAGAAACAAACCACAGCATCATCAATATAATGCAATCCAACAGCACCACTAACTTTGACCTCAGTGCTTCAACGTAAAATAAACTCATTTTCAGTGTTAGAAGCAAAAGCTGGAAATTATAGGCATCTTAAAAACTGACTTCATATGGAACAGTAGTATTGGCTAAAAATTAACTATAAAGTACTGAACACTGAAGCAGCACTAAAGCACAATATTAATAGAGGCTTCAGGTACATCCTGATTCATTTCATTATCTAGAGGCATCTTCCTGAACACAGAGCTAAAATCTGGTTAAATGTCCCCAATTATTTCAGGTGTGTTCTTACATGATGCGACTTCCTAAATTACTATGATTACTCAAGTTACCACACATCAAAAAGAGGAAAAGGAGGAGGAATGGTGGCAGAAGCTCATGTAGGTCCAGAGTCCTCACAGCAGGTTAATGCAGCCATGCCTATTATTTTATTTAGTCAGTATTAATTTGTTACTTTAGTTGATTATTTCTTCTGTTTGTGTTTTGCAGCTGCATGGTTATTACACAGGTTTACTGGCATTGGACTGTCTTTGTGCATTGTAATTTGGATTTATTTTTGCAAATATTTTCACAATATGCATGATTATAAAATGTGCATCATGTGTTGAACTAAAATGAATTCTATGATGATCTAATGACCAAAACCAGTTTGGGTTTGTGGGCAGTGGCTTAACAGTCAGCTATATAAGGACATTATGTTCAGTGGATTTTTGGAACAATGCTCTTCCCCAACACCACAGGCTCTGGAGGAGTTTCTCTCTCGGTGGACTTCGACAGTCCTGAGGATTATTTCATCTTTATCTTTCAGCTTTTATTCGCCACCACTGCTGTTCTGGTAGCTGGACCTGTAGCCATCAGCATCCTGGCCACCAGAGCGCTGCGCCTCCAGAACAGGTTCATTTTCATGCTCAACACCAGTATTTCTGACACACTGGTTGGCTTCTCAGTCTATTATCTGGGTCTGTTTGATGTCTATGAGGGATATCCGCCGAGAAACGGGACTTTTTACATCTTACCGTCTCTTCTAGGGATCAATATATTGGCGGTTTTGTTCGCACAGTTTGACCGCTACTTTGCTGTTTGTCATCCGTTCATCTACAGCCGCTTCGTGACCAGACCCTTTATTATAGCTGTTAACATCTACTGCTGGGTTTACACTTTTACCCACTTGTTCATCAGGAGTATGTTGTCACTTTCAAAAGCGACACAAATGTACGTATTCAGCATTGTCATCTTTCAGCTCATTGTGTTCACCAAAGTGGTCATGACCATCAAACTGTATGTTGTGGCCAGATTTCAGCTCGACAGAGAACCTCCTAGCGCAGAGAAAGACAGCAAGAAGGAGTCTTTAAGAATTATCATCTTTGTCGTCATAAGCTTTTTGTTGTTATGGTATCCCTCGTTTGTTAATATCATCATCAGATTTATGCAAGTAGAAGCGCTCACGTTTAGAAACGAGGCCACTAATCTTTTCGCCATCATGGCTCGTTTCAACTCTGTGTGCACACCTGCGGTGTATATCTGGGGGAGTCCAGCTCTGAGGGAGGCCATGGTGAGGACTGTTTGGGGCAGACTGTGTCCCAGATGCAACAAGAGGTAATACAATGCATGTTCAATCTGCTGCGATTTGCATCTCTTGGTGCAGCTCATTTAAATGATCTCTTTCTTCAGAGTCGACTCACAGGAAGAGAGATGTACAAAAGTCATGGAAATAACAAGAACCAAAGGACTCCATCAACTGCATTCAACTGACTCTGTCTCTCTGAATAACTTGTTTTGTCCTACAGTCAAACCCTGATTTCTGCACAGTCTCTGTAATAATCCCACAGTCAAACAGTTACCCCCACTAAATGTTAAACTGGTGCTGTGGAAGTACAGTGAAGGTTTCTATTCATGCCAAGTAATCTGAAAATAATTAGAAAAATAAAGTGAATAATATGTACAGCTTTAAAGGATTCTGTTTGAATTTTAAATTCACCAAATTCATTTTCTCTGACATGTGAGGGGATGTACAGACACGGAGCAGAATGCTTGATCAGTACTAGTCGACAGCTCTACATCATATTGATCTGAACAGGTTCACCTGGATGTACCAGTACCTCTACCTGTGTGTACTGGGCTAATCAAAGGGGTATAACTGTGTAGTTCACTGTAAATTACCTGTAGGTTCATTTGTACACAGTGTCGCTGTCCATGCTGTGTGGTGCTGAATCACAGTGAGGCCTATTTTAAAGCACAGAACTAATTTTGGCTCTTGTGGTGATTTTTTTCTATTGTGCATTTGTTAATGGTTTATAGTTGCTGTTGGTAGTAAACCTTTATTCACCAATGAAACATTTGCAGTGGTGTTAACTCGGGTAAGCAATGAAGACCACAGAGGGACTCTGGCAGGTAGAGGAGGAAACACGGTCTGTGAATGACAAAGGGGTCACAGCCAAACTGTCAGTGAATTATCCAGCAGCAGGACTGGTGGGGAGACCTCACCTCTAATGTGTGTCTGATGAGGTGAATGAGATGCATGTCTGAGGTCCATGTGTTTCTCATCAGCAGCATGAGAAAACCAGCAGGGAGAAACTAAAAAAAATACAAGGAGGAGGAAGACACAACGGAAAACTAGCAGAAACAAACCACAGCATCATCAATATAATGCAATCCAACAGCACCACTAACTTTGACCTCAGTGCTTCAACGTAAAATAAACTCATTTTCAGTGTTAGAAGCAAAAGCTGGAAATTATAGGCATCTTAAAAACTGACTTCATATGGAACAGTAGTATTGGCTAAAAATTAACTATAAAGTACTGAACACTGAAGCAGCACTAAAGCACAATATTAATAGAGGCTTCAGGTACATCCTGATTCATTTCATTATCTAGAGGCATCTTCCTGAACACAGAGCTAAAATCTGGTTAAATGTCCCCAATTATTTCAGGTGTGCTCTTACATGATGCGACTTCCTAAATTACTATGATTACTCAAGTTACCACACATCAAAAAAGAGGAAAAGGAGGAGGAATGGTGGCAGAAGCTCATGTAGGTCCAGAGTCCTCACAGCAGGTTAATGCAGCCATGCCTATTATTTTATTTAGTCAGTATTAATTTGTTACTTTAGTTGATTATTTCTTCTGTTTGTTTGTGTTTTGCAGCTGCATGGTTATTACACAGGTTTACTGGCATTGGACTGTCTTTGTGCATTGTAATTTGGATTTATTTTTGCAAATATTTTCACAATATGCATGATTATAAAATGTGCATCATGTGTTGAACTAAAATGAATTCTATGATGATCTAATGACCAAAACCAGTTTGGGTTTGTGGGCAGTGGCTTAACAGTCAGCTATATAAGGACATTATGTTCAGTGGATTTTTGGAACAATGCTCTTCCCCAACACCACAGGCTCTGGAGGAGTTTCTCTCTCGGTGGACTTCGACAGTCCTGAGGATTATTTCATCTTTATCTTTCAGCTTTTATTCGCCACCACTGCTGTTCTGGTAGCTGGACCTGTAGCCATCAGCATCCTGGCCACCAGAGCGCTGCGCCTCCAGAACAGGTTCATTTTCATGCTCAACACCAGTATTTCTGACACACTGGTTGGCTTCTCAGTCTATTATCTGGGTCTGTTTGATGTCCATGAGGGATATCCGTCTAGAAACGGAACTTATAAAATGTTACCTTCTCTTCTTGGGGTAAACATCATGACATTTTTGTTCGCACAGTTTGACCGCTACTTTGCTGTTTGTCATCCGTTCATCTACAGCCGCTATGTCACCAGAAGACTGGTTATCTTCGTAAATATCTATTGTTGGTTTCATGTCTATGGTCAGTCAGTCGCTTCAATATTTGTGTCGCTTTCTAAAGCAAATGAGTTGTATGTTTTCGGCATCATCAGCTTACAAGTGATTGTGTTCACCAAAGTGGTCATGACCATCAAACTGTATGTTGTGGCCAGATTTCAGCTCGACAGAGAACCTCCTAGCGCAGAGAAAGACAGCAAGAAGGAGTCTTTAAGAATTATCATCTTTGTCGTCATAAGTTTTTTGTTGTTATGGTGTCCCTCGTTTGTTAATATCATCATCAGATTTATGCAAGGAGAAGCGCTCACGTTTAGAAACGAGGCCACTAATCTTTTCGCCATCATGGCTCGTTTCAACTCTGTGTGCACACCTGCGGTGTATATCTGGGGGAGTCCAGCTCTGAAGGAGGCCATGGTGAGGACTGTTTGGGGCAGACTGTGTCCCAGATGCAACAAGAGGTGAGAGGTTATCCGACTGTGTGAATATGACTAAAGAGGACCTGAAATTAACAGGAAGTACAGAGCTTTTCTTCCACATATATGTTGGCTGTGACATGTTGCTCCCGACCTCAAAAATCTCAGATATTGTTGTGTTTTATTTGGATTTTTTTCCCCTCTGTCTTCATTTACAGTATAAAAAGCCCTTGGCTTCCTCAAAGATTTGAAACAATTAACCTAATTTATTTTTTTCTTTATTTTTTACTCAACAGGTTACTTTTTAAAAAAAAAAGTGCTATGATCCACACATTAAGAGGTGTTACACTGTAATTATTTGGTAAGTTGACAAAAATGATTTTGAAATCCATGTTTGCCCTTTATGAGTAAACTATCTCCTTATATTTTAATTATCCCATGAAGTGTTTTGATCATGTGATTTATAGACTTAAATTCAATGGAATAAAAATATGACACATTAATGATTTAACGAACAAAATTTCCCCACATAGAGGATAAATAATGATTATTTGTGCAGAGGAGAAGTTACACAGAATGTATTCATTCATTTTTTTTATTCATATATTTTAATCTGTAGGGTTTGAGATCACTTCACTCAATGTCCAAACCAACATTACAAATAAATAAATAGATAAATAAAAACATTACATTTAAATACCGTCAGTCAGTCTTAATGTGATGTGGAGACTCTTTTAAAGTCAAACATTATTTCGGCCTGCAAAATAATACTAAATATTTTCTTCTGGCTTCTTCAAAACATTTCATTTCCTGCTTAGAGTGTCTCTGTGGTGTACTAGCACGGTAGGTTTTAGGCATAAGAGTGTAAGATATTAAGTTAGGCTACAATCTGAGAAGTTTGGATGGATTTCTATAATTTATAACAGCACATATTCTAATGATAAAGTATGACCCATCTTATATCAGAGCTGATTATGACGACATATTGTTTATGAAAGCGCAACAGAAGCTGCATGAGAGTACAAGCTTCAAAGGTTTAACTAAATTGTCTGGGTGGTGTTAAAAGGAAAAAAGACGGTGTTAGATCACAGCATCTCAGGAGATCCAGGATGGTGCATTCACGGTTCAGCGGGTCTTATGTATAAAATAACGGCCGCTCCTCAACGAAACAACAATGCTCCTCCCCAACACCACAGGCTCTGGAGGAGTTTCTCTCTCGGTGGACTTCGACAGTCCTGAGGATTATTTCATCTTTATCTTTCAGCTTTTATTCGCCACCACTGCTGTTCTGGTAGCTGGACCTGTAGCCATCAGCATCCTGGCCACCAGAGCGCTGCGCCTCCAGAACAGGTTCATTTTCATGCTCAACACCAGTATTTCTGACACACTGGTTGGCTTCTCAGTCTATTATCTGGGTCTGTTTGATGTCTATGAGGGATATCCGCCGAGAAACGGGACTTTTACATCTTACCGTCTCTTCTAGGGATCAATATATTGGCGGTTTTGTTCGCACAGTTTGACCGCTACTTTGCTGTTTGTCATCCGTTCATCTACAGCCGCTTCGTGACCAGACCCTTTATTATAGCTGTTAACATCTACTGCTGGGTTTACACTTTTACCCACTTGTTCATCAGGAGTATGTTGCCACTTTCAAAAGCGACACAAATGTACGTATTCAGCATTGTCATCTTTCAGCTCATTGTGTTCACCAAAGTGGTCATGACCATCAAACTGTATGTTGTGGCCAGATTTCAGCTCGACAGAGAACCTCCTAGCGCAGAGAAAGACAGCAAGAAGGAGTCTTTAAGAATTATCATCTTTGTCGTCATAAGCTTTTTGTTGTTATGGTATCCCTCGTTTGTTAATATCATCATCAGATTTATGCAAGTAGAAGCGCTCACGTTTAGAAACGAGGCCACTAATCTTTTCGCCATCATGGCTCGTTTCAACTCTGTGTGCACACCTGCGGTGTATATCTGGGGGAGTCCAGCTCTGAGGGAGGCCATGGTGAGGACTGTTTGGGGCAGACTGTGTCCCAGATGCAACAAGAGGTAATACAATGCATGTTCAATCTGCTGTGATTTGCATCTCTTGGTGCAGCTCATTTAAATGATCTCTTTCTTCAGAGTCGACTCACAGGAAGAGAGATGTACAAAAGTCATGGAAATAACAAGAACCAAAGGACTCCATCAACTGCAATCAACTGACTCTGTCTCTCTGAATAACTTGTTTTGTCCTACAGTCAAACCCTGATTTCTGCACAGTCTCTGTAATAATCCCACAGTCAAACAGTTACCCCCACTAAATGTTAAACTGGTGCTGTGGAAGTACAGTGAAGGTTTCTATTCATGCCAAGTAATCTGAAAATAATTAGAAAAATAAAGTGAATAATATGTACAGCTTTAAAGGATTCTGTTTGAATTTTAAATTCACCAAATTCATTTTCTCTGACATGTGAGGGGATGTACAGACACGGAGCGGAATGCTTGATCAGTACTAGTCGACAGCTCTACATCATATTGATCTGAACAGGTTCACCTGGATGTACCAGTACCTCTACCTGTGTGTACTGGGCTAATCAAAGGGGTATAACTGTGTAGTTCACTGTAAATTACCTGTAGGTTCATTTGTACACAGTGTCGCTGTCCATGCTGTGTGGTGCTGAATCACAGTGAGGCCTATTTTAAAGCACAGAACTAATTTTGGCTCTTGTGGTGATTTTTTTCTATTGTGCATTTGTTAATGGTTTATAGTTGCTGTTGGTAGTAAACCTTTATTCACCAATGAAACATTTGCAGTGGTGTTAACTCGAGGAAGCAATGAAGACCACAGAGGGACTCTGGCAGGTAGAGGAGGAAACACGGTCTGTGAATGACAAAGGGGTCACAGCCAAACTGTCAGTGAATTATCCAGCAGCAGGACTGGTGGGGAGACCTCACCTCTAATGTGTGTCTGATGAGGTGAATGAGATGCATGTCTGAGGTCCATGTGTTTCTCATCAGCAGCATGAGAAAACCAGCAGGGAGAAACTAAAAAAAATACAAGGAGGAGGAAGACACAACGGAAAAATAGCAGAAACAAACCACAGCATCATCAATATAATGCAATCCAACAGCACCACTAACTTTGACCTCAGTGCTTTAACGTAAAATAAACTCATTTTCAGTGTTAGAAGCAAAAGCTGGAAATTATAGGCATCTTAAAAACTGACTTCATATGGAACAGTAGTATTGGCTAAAAATTAACTATAAAGTACTGAACACTGAAGCAGCACTAAAGCACAATATTAATAGAGGCTTCAGGTACATCCTGATTCATTTCATTATCTAGAGGCATCTTCCTGAACACAGAGCTAAAATCTGGTTAAATGTCCCCAATTATTTCAGGTGTGTTCTTACATGATGCGACTTCCTAAATTACTATGATTACTCAAGTTACCACACATCAAAAAAGAGGAAAAGGAGGAGGAATGGTGGCAGAAGCTCATGTAGGTCCAGAGTCCTCACAGCAGGTTAATGCAGCCATGCCTATTATTTTATTTAGTCAGTATTAATTTGTTACTTTAGTTGATTATTTCTTCTGTTTGTGTTTTGCAGCTGCATGGTTATTACACAGGTTTACTGGCATTGGACTGTCTTTGTGCATTGTAATTTGGATTTATTTTTGCAAATATTTTCACAATATGCATGATTATAAAATGTGCATCATGTGTTGAACTAAAATGAATTCTATGATGATCTAATGACCAAAACCAGTTTGGGTTTGTGGGCAGTGGCTTAACAGTCAGCTATATAAGGACATTATGTTCAGTGGATTTTTGGAACAATGCTCCTCCCCAACACCACAGGCTCTGGAGGAGTTTCTCTCTCGGTGGACTTCGACAGTCCTGAGGATTATTTCATCTTTATCTTTCAGCTTTTATTCGCCACCACTGCTGTTCTGGTAGCTGGACCTGTAGCCATCAGCATCCTGGCCACCAGAGCGCTGCGCCTCCAGAACAGGTTCATTTTCATGCTCAACACCAGTATTTCTGACACACTGGTTGGCTTCTCAGTCTATTATCTGGGTCTGTTTGATGTCTATGAGGGATATCCGCCGAGAAACGGGACTTTTTACATCTTACCGTCTCTTCTAGGGATCAATATATTGGCGGTTTTGTTCGCACAGTTTGACCGCTACTTTGCTGTTTGTCATCCGTTCATCTACAGCCGCTTCGTGACCAGACCCTTTATTATAGCTGTTAACATCTACTGCTGGGTTTACACTTTTACCCACTTGTTCATCAGGAGTATGTTGTCACTTTCAAAAGCGACACAAATGTACGTATTCAGCATTGTCATCTTTCAGCTCATTGTGTTCACCAAAGTGGTCATGACCATCAAACTGTATGTTGTGGCCAGATTTCAGCTCGACAGAGAACCTCCTAGCGCAGAGAAAGACAGCAAGAAGGAGTCTTTAAGAATTATCATCTTTGTCGTCATAAGTTTTTTGTTGTTATGGTATCCCTCGTTTGTTAATATCATCATCAGATTTATGCAAGTAGAAGCGCTCACGTTTAGAAACGAGGCCACTAATCTTTTCGCCATCATGGCTCGTTTCAACTCTGTGTGCACACCTGCGGTGTATATCTGGGGAGTCCAGCTCTGAGGGATGCCATGGTGAGGACTGTTTGGGGCAGACTGTGTCCCAGATGCAACAAGAGGTAATACAATGCATGTTCAATCTGCTGTGATTTGCATCTCTTGGTGCAGCTCATTTAAATGATCTCTTTCTTCAGAGTCGACTCACAGGAAGAGAGATGTACAAAAGTCATGGAAATAACAAGAACCAAAGGACTCCATCAACTGCATTCAACTGACTCTGTCTCTCTGAATAACTTGTTTTGTCCTACAGTCAAACCCTGATTTCTGCACAGTCTCTGTAATAATCCCACAGTCAAACAGTTACCCCCACTAAATGTTAAACTGGTGCTGTGGAAGTACAGTGAAGGTTTCTATTCATGCCAAGTAATCTGAAAATAATTAGAAAAATAAAGTGAATAATATGTACAGCTTTAAAGGATTCTGTTTGAATTTTAAATTCACCAAATTCATTTTCTCTGACATGTGAGGGGATGTACAGACACGGAGCAGAATGCTTGATCAGTACTAGTCGACAGCTCTACATCATATTGATCTGAACAGGTTCACCTGGATGTACCAGTACCTCTACCTGTGTGTACTGGGCTAATCAAAGGGGTATAACTGTGTAGTTCACTGTAAATTACCTGTAGATTCATTTGTACACAGTGTCGCTGTCCATGCTGTGTGGTGCTGAATCACAATGAGGCCTATTTTAAAGCACAGAACTAATTTTGGCTCTTGTGGTGATTTTTTTCTATTGTGCATTTGTTAATGGTTTATAGTTGCTGTTGGTAGTAAACCTTTATTCACCAGTGAAACATTTGCAGTGGTGTTAACTCGAGGAAGCAATGAAGACCACAGAGGGACTCTGGCAGGTAGAGGAGGAAACACGGTCTGTGAATGACAAAGGGGTCACAGCCAAACTGTCAGTGAATTATCCAGCAGCAGGACTGGTGGGGAGACCTCACCTCTAATGTGTGTCTGATGAGGTGAATGAGATGCATGTCTGAGGTCCATGTGTTTCTCATCAGCAGCATGAGAAAACCAGCAGGGAGAAACTAAAAAAAATACAAGGAGGAGGAAGACACAACAGAAAAATAGCAGAAACAAACCACAGCATCATTAATATAATGCAATCCAACAGCACCACTAACTTTGACCTCAGTGCTTTAACGTAAAATAAACTCATTTTCAGTGTTAGAAGCAAAAGCTGGAAATTATAGGCATCTTAAAAACTGACTTCATATGGAACAGTAGTATTGGCTAAAAATTAACTATAAAGTACTGAACACTGAAGCAGCACTAAAGCACAATATTAATAGAGGCTTCAGGTACATCCTGATTCATTTCATTATCTAGAGGCATCTTCCTGAACACAGAGCTAAAATCTGGTTAAATGTCCCCAATTATTTCAGGTGTGCTCTTACATGATGCGACTTCCTAAATTACTATGATTACTCAAGTTACCACACATCAAAAAGAGGAAAAGGAGGAGGAATGGTGGCAGAAGCTCATGTAGGTCCAGAGTCCTCACAGCAGGTTAATGCAGCCATGCCTATTATTTTATTTAGTCAGTATTAATTTGTTACTTTAGTTGATTATTTCTTCTGTTTGTGTTTTGCAGCTGCATGGTTATTACACAGGTTTACTGGCACTGGACTGTCTTTGTGCATTGTAATTTGGATTTATTTTTGCAAATATTTTCACAATATGCATGATTATAAAATGTGCATCATGTGTTGAACTAAAATGAATTCTATGATGATCTAATGACCAAAACCAGTTTGGGTTTGTGGGCAGTGGCTTAACAGTCAGCTATATAAGGACATTATGTTCAGTGGATTTTTGGAACAATGCTCTTCCCCAACACCACAGGCTCTGGAGGAGTTTCTCTCTAGGTGGACTTCGACAGTCCTGAGGATTATTTCATCTTTATCTTTCAGCTTTTATTCGCCACCACTGCTGTTCTGGTAGCTGGACCTGTAGCCATCAGCATCCTGGCCACCAGAGCGCTGCGCCTCCAGAACAGGTTCATTTTCATGCTCAACACCAGTATTTCTGACACACTGGTTGGCTTCTCAGTCTATTATCTGGGTCTGTTTGATGTCCATGAGGGATATCCGCCGAGAAACGGAACTTATAAAATGTTACCTTCTCTTCTTGGGGTAAACATCATGACATTTTTGTTCGCACAGTTTGACCGCTACTTTGCTGTTTGTCATCCGTTCATCTACAGCCGCTATGTCACCAGAAGACTGGTTATCTTCGTAAATATCTATTGTTGGTTTCATGTCTATGGTCAGTCAGGCGTTTCAAACTTTGTACCGCTTTCTAAAGCAAATGAGTTGTATGTTTTCGGCATCATCAGCTTACAAGTGATTGTGTTCACCAAAGTGGTCATGACCATCAAACTGTATGTTGTGGCCAGATTTCAGCTCGACAGAGAACCTCCTAGCGCAGAGAAAGAAAGCAAGAAGGAGTCTTTAAGAATTATCATCTTTGTCGTCATAAGTTTTTTGTTGTTATGGTATCCCTCGTTTGTTAATATCATCATCAGATTTATGCAAGGAGAAGCGCTCACGTTTAGAAACGAGGCCACTAATCTTTTCGCCATCATGGCTCGTTTCAACTCTGTGTGCACACCTGCGGTGTATATCTGGGGGAGTCCATCTCTGAAGGAGGCCATGGTGAGGACTGTTTGGGGCAGACTGTGTCCCAGATGCAACAAGAGGTGAGAGGTTATCCGACTGTGTGAATATGACTAAAGAGGACCTGAAATTAACAGGAAGTACAGAGCTTTTCTTCCACATATATGTTGGCTGTGACATGTTGCTCCCGACCTCAAAAATCTCAGATATTTTCGTGTTTTATTTGGATTTTTTCCCCTCTGTCTTCATTTACAAAGATTTGAAACAATTAACCTAATTTAGCATTTTTTCTTTATTTTTTACTCAACAGGTTACTTTAAAAAAAAGTGCTATGATCCACACATTAACAGGTGTTACACTATAATTATTTGATAAGTTAAATTCTTGACAAAAATGATTTGAAATCTCAATTTAGCTCTTTATGAATAAACCGTCTCGTTAGTTTTTTATATTTTAATTATCCCATGAAGTGTTTTGATCATGTGATTTATAGACTTAAATTCAATGGAATAAAAATATGACACATTAATGATTTAACGAACAAAATTTCCCCACATAGAGGATAAATAATGATTATTTGTGCAGAGGAGAAGTTACACAGAATTTATTCATTCATTTTTTTTTATTCATATATTTTAATCTGTAGGGTTTGAGATCACTTCACTCAATGTCCAAACCAACATTACAAATAAATAAATAGATAAATAAAAACATTACATTTAAATACCGTCAGTCAGTCTTAATGTGATGTGGAGACTCTTTGAGAGTCAAACATTATTTCGGCCTGCAAAATAATACTAAATATTTTCTTCTGGCTTCTTCAAAACATTTAATTTCCTGCTTAGAGTGTCTCTGTGGTGTACTAGCACGGTAGGTTTTAGGCATAAGAGTGTAAGATATTAAGTTAGGCTACAATCTGAGAAGTTTGGATGGATTTCTATAATTTATAACAGCACATATTCTAATGATAAAGTATGACCCATCTTATATCAGAGCTGATTATGACGACATATTGTTTATGAAAGCGCAACAGAAGCTGCATGAGAGTACAAGCTTCAAAGGTTTAACTAAATTGTCTGGGTGGTGTTAAAAGGAAAAAGACGGTGTTAGATCACAGCATCTCAGGAGATCCAGGATGGTGCATTCACGGTTCAGCGGGTCTTATGTATAAAATAACGGCCGCTCCTCAACGAAACAACAATGCTCCTCCCCAACACCACAGGCTCTGGAGGAGTTTCTCTCTCGGTGGACTTCGACAGTCCTGAGGATTATTTCATCTTTATCTTTCAGCTTTTATTCGCCACCACTGCTGTTCTGGTAGCTGGACCTGTAGCCATCAGCATCCTGGCCACCAGAGCGCTGCGCCTCCAGAACAGGTTCATTTTCATGCTCAACACCAGTATTTCTGACACACTGGTTGGCTTCTCAGTCTATTATCTGGGTCTGTTTGATGTCTATGAGGGATATCCGCCGAGAAACGGGACTTTTTACATCTTACCGTCTCTTCTAGGGATCAATATATTGGCGGTTTTGTTCGCACAGTTTGACCGCTACTTTGCTGTTTGTCATCCGTTCATCTACAGCCGCTTCGTGACCAGACCCTTTATTATAGCTGTTAACATCTACTGCTGGGTTTACACTTTTACCCACTTGTTCATCAGGAGTATGTTGCCACTTTCAAAAGCGACACAAATGTACGTATTCAGCATTGTCATCTTTCAGCTCATTGTGTTCACCAAAGTGGTCATGACCATCAAACTGTATGTTGTGGCCAGATTTCAGCTCGACAGAGAACCTCCTAGCGCAGAGAAAGACAGCAAGAAGGAGTCTTTAAGAATTATCATCTTTGTCGTCATAAGTTTTTTGTTGTTATGGTGCCCCGCGTTTGTTAATATCATCATCAGATTTATGCAAGGAGAAGCGCTCACGTTTAGAAACGAGGCCACTAATCTTTTCGCCATCATGGCTCGTTTCAACTCTGTGTGCACACCTGCGGTGTATATCTGGGGGAGTCCATCTCTGAGGGAGGCCATGGTGAGGACTGTTTGGGGCAGACTGTGTCCCAGATGCAACAAGAGGTAATACAATGCATGTTCAATCTGCTGTGATTTGCATCTCTTGGTGCAGCTCATTTAAATGATCTCTTTCTTCAGAGTCGACTCACAGGAAGAGAGATGTACAAAAGTCATGGAAATAACAAGAACCAAAGGACTCCATCAACTGCAATCAACTGACTCTGTCTCTCTGAATAACTTGTTTTGTCCTACAGTCAAACCCTGATTTCTGCACAGTCTCTGTAATAATCCCACAGTCAAACAGTTACCCCCACTAAATGTTAAACTGGTGCTGTGGAAGTACAGTGAAGGTTTCTATTCATGCCAAGTAATCTGAAAATAATTAGAAAAATAAAGTGAATAATATGTACAGCTTTAAAGGATTCTGTTTGAATTTTAAATTCACCAAATTCATTTTCTCTGACATGTGAGGGGATGTACAGACACGGAGCAGAATGCTTGATCAGTACTAGTCGACAGCTCTACATCATATTGATCTGAACAGGTTCACCTGGATGTACCAGTACCTCTACCTGTGTGTACTGGGCTAATCAAAGGGGTATAACTGTGTAGTTCACTGTAAATTACCTGTAGGTTCATTTGTACACAGTGTCGCTGTCCATGCTGTGTGGTGCTGAATCACAGTGAGGCCTATTTTAAAGCACAGAACTAATTTTGGCTCTTGTGGTGATTTTTTTCTATTGTGCATTTGTTAATGGTTTATAGTTGCTGTTGGTAGTAAACCTTTATTCACCAATGAAACATTTGCAGAGATGTTAACTCGAGGTAAGCAATGAAGACCACAGAGGGACTCTGGCAGGTAGAGGAGGAAACACGGTCTGTGAATGACAAAGGGGTCACAGCCAAACTGTCAGTGAATTATCCAGCAGCAGGACTGGTGGGGAGACCTCACCTCTAATGTGTGTCTGATGAGGTGAATGAGATGCATGTCTGAGGTCCATGTGTTTCTCATCAGCAGCATGAGAAAACCAGCAGGGAGAAACTAAAAAAAATACAAGGAGGAGGAAGACACAACAGAAAACTAGCAGAAACAAACCACAGCATCATCAATATAATGCAATCCAACAGCACCACTAACTTTGACCTCAGTGCTTTAACGTAAAATAAACTCATTTTCAGTGTTAGAAGCAAAAGCTGGAAATTATAGGCATCTTAAAAACTGACTTCATATGGAACAGTAGTATTGGCTAAAAATTAACTATAAAGTACTGAACACTGAAGCAGCACTAAAGCACAATATTAATAGAGGCTTCAGGTACATCCTGATTCATTTCATTATCTAGAGGCATCTTCCTGAACACAGAGCTAAAATCTGGTTAAATGTCCCCAATTATTTCAGGTGTGTTCTTACATGATGCGACTTCCTAAATTACTATGATTACTCAAGTTACCACACATCAAAAAAGAGGAAAAGGAGGAGGAATGGTGGCAGAAGCTCATGTAGGTCCAGAGTCCTCACAGCAGGTTAATGCAGCCATGCCTATTATTTTATTTAGTCAGTATTAATTTGTTACTTTAGTTGATTATTTCTTCTGTTTGTGTCTTTGCAGCTGCATGGTTATTACACAGGTTTACTGGCACTGGACTGTCTTTGTGCATTGTAATTTGGATTTATTTTTGCAAATATTTTCACAATATGCATGATTATAAAATGTGCATCATGTGTTGAACTAAAATGAATTCTATGATGATCTAATGACCAAAACCAGTTTGGGTTTGTGGGCAGTGGCTTAACAGTCAGCTATATAAGGACATTATGTTCAGTGGATTTTTGGAACAATGCTCTTCCCCAACACCACAGGCTCTGGAGGAGTTTCTCTCTAGGTGGACTTCGACAGTCCTGAGGATTATTTCATCTTTATCTTTCAGCTTTTATTCGCCACCACTGCTGTTCTGGTAGCTGGACCTGTAGCCATCAGCATCCTGGCCACCAGAGCGCTGCGCCTCCAGAACAGGTTCATTTTCATGCTCAACACCAGTATTTCTGACACACTGGTTGGCTTCTCAGTCTATTATCTGGGTCTGTTTGATGTCCATGAGGGATATCCGTCTAGAAACGGAACTTATAAAATGTTACCTTCTCTTCTTGGGGTAAACATCATGACATTTTTGTTCGCACAGTTTGACCGCTACTTTGCTGTTTGTCATCCGTTCATCTACAGCCGCTATGTCACCAGAAGACTGGTTATCTTCGTAAATATCTATTGTTGGTTTCATGTCTATGGTCAGTCAGGCGTTTCAAACTTTGTGTCGCTTTCTAAAGCAAATGAGGTTTATATTTTTGGCATCATCAGGTTACAAGTGATTGTGTTCACCAAAGTGGTCATGACCATCAAACTGTATGTTGTGGCCAGATTTCAGCTCGACAGAGAACCTCCTAGCGCAGAGAAAGACAGCAAGAAGGAGTCTTTAAGAATTATCATCTTTGTCGTCATAAGTTTTTTGTTGTTATGGTATCCCTCGTTTGTTAATATCATCATCAGATTTATGCAAGGAGAAGCGCTCACGTTTAGAAACGAGGCCACTAATCTTTTCGCCATCATGGCTCGTTTCAACTCTGTGTGCACACCTGCGGTGTATATCTGGGGGAGTCCAGCTCTGAAGGAGGCCATGGTGAGGACTGTTTGGGGCAGACTGTGTCCCAGATGCAACAAGAGGTGAGAGGTTATCCGACTGTGTGAATATGACTAAAGAGGACCTGAAATTAACAGGAAGTACAGAGCTTTTCTTCCACATATATGTTGGCTGTGACATGTTGCTCCCGACCTCAAAAATCTCAGATATTTTCGTGTTTTATTTGGATTTTTTCCCCTCTGTCTTCATTTACAAAGATTTGAAACAATTAACCTAATTTAGCATTTTTTCTTTATTTTTTACTCAACAGGTTACTTTAAAAAAAAGTGCTATGATCCACACATTAACAGGTGTTACACTATAATTATTTGACAAGTTAAATTCTTGACAAAAATGATTTGAAATCTCAATTTAGCTCTTTATGAATAAACCGTCTCGTTAGTTTTTTATATTTTAATTATCCCATGAAGTGTTTTGATCATGTGATTTATAGACTTAAATTCAATGGAATAAAAATATGACACATTAATGATTTAACGAACAAAATTTCCCCACATGGAGGATAAATAATGATTATTTGTGCAGAGGAGAAGTTACACAGAATGTATTCATTCATTTTTTTTATTCATATATTTTAATCTGTAGGGTTTGAGATCACTTCACTCAATGTCCAAACCAACATTACAAATAAATAAATAGATAAATAAAAACATTACATTTAAATACCGTCAGTCAGTCTTAATGTGATGTGGAGACTCTTTGAGAGTCAAACATTATTTCGGCCTGCAAAATAATACTAAATATTTTCTTCTGGCTTCTTCAAAACATTTAATTTTCTGCTTAGAGTGTCTCTGTGGTGTACTAGTACGGTAGGTTTTAGGCATAAGAGTGTAAGATATTAAGTTAGGCTACAATCTGAGAAGTTTGGATGGATTTCTATAATTTATAACAGCACATATTCTAATGATAAAGTATGACCCATCTTATATCAGAGCTGATTATGACGACATATTGTTTATGAAAGCGCAACAGAAGCTGCATGAGAGTACAAGCTTCAAAGGTTTAACTAAATTGTCTGGGTGGTGTTAAAAGGAAAAAAGACGGTGTTAGATCACAGCATCTCAGGAGATCCAGGATGGTGCATTCACGGTTCAGCGGGTCTTATGTATAAAATAACGGCCGCTCCTCAACGAAACAACAATGCTCCTCCCCAACACCACAGGCTCTGGAGGAGTTTCTCTCTCGGTGGACTTCGACAGTCCTGAGGATTATTTCATCTTTATCTTTCAGCTTTTATTCGCCACCACTGCTGTTCTGGTAGCTGGACCTGTAGCCATCAGCATCCTGGCCACCAGAGCGCTGCGCCTCCAGAACAGGTTCATTTTCATGCTCAACACCAGTATTTCTGACACACTGGTTGGCTTCTCAGTCTATTATCTGGGTCTGTTTGATGTCTATGAGGGATATCCGCCGAGAAACGGGACTTTTACATCTTACCGTCTCTTCTAGGGATCAATATACTGGCGGTTTTGTTCGCACAGTTTGACCGCTACTTTGCTGTTTGTCATCCGTTCATCTACAGCCGCTTCGTGACCAGACCCTTTATTATAGCTGTTAACATCTACTGCTGGGTTTACACTTTTACCCACTTGTTCATCAGGAGTATGTTGCCACTTTCAAAAGCGACACAAATGTACGTATTCAGCATTGTCATCTTTCAGCTCATTGTGTTCACCAAAGTGGTCATGACCATCAAACTGTATGTTGTGGCCAGATTTCAGCTCGACAGAGAACCTCCTAGCGCAGAGAAAGACAGCAAGAAGGAGTCTTTAAGAATTATCATCTTTGTCGTCATAAGTTTTTTGTTGTTATGGTGCCCCGCGTTTGTTAATATCATCATCAGATTTATGCAAGGAGAAGCGCTCACGTTTAGAAACGAGGCCACTAATCTTTTCGCCATCATGGCTCGTTTCAACTCTGTGTGCACACCTGCGGTGTATATCTGGGGGAGTCCATCTCTGAGGGAGGCCATGGTGAGGACTGTTTGGGGCAGACTGTGTCCCAGATGCAACAAGAGGTAATACAATGCATGTTCAATCTGCTGTGATTTGCATCTCTTGGTGCAGCTCATTTAAATGATCTCTTTCTTCAGAGTCGACTCACAGGAAGAGAGATGTACAAAAGTCATGGAAATAACAAGAACCAAAGGACTCCATCAACTGCAATCAACTGACTCTGTCTCTCTGAATAACTTGTTTTGTCCTACAGTCAAACCCTGATTTCTGCACAGTCTCTGTAATAATCCCACAGTCAAACAGTTACCCCCACTAAATGTTAAACTGGTACTGTGGAAGTACTGTGAAGGTTTCTATTCATGCCAAGTAATCTGAAAATAATTAGAAAAATAAAGTGAATAATATGCACAGCTTTAAAGGATTCTGTTTGAATTTTAAATTCACCAAATTCATTTTCTCTGACATGTGAGGGGATGTACAGACACGGAGCGGAATGCTTGATCAGTACTAGTCGACAGCTCTACATCATATTGATCTGAACAGGTTCACCTGGATGTACCTGTACCTCTACCTGTGTGTACTGGGCTAATCAAAGGGGTATAACTGTGTAGTTCACTGTAAATTACCTGTAGGTTCATTTGTACACAGTGTCGCTGTCCATGCTGTGTGGTGCTGAATCACAATGAGGCCTATTTTAAAGCACAGAACTAATTTTGGCTCTTGTGGTGATTTTTTCTATTGTGCATTTGTTAATGGTTTATAGTTGCTGTTGGTAGTAAACCTTTATTCACCAACTAAACATTTGCAGAGATGTTAATACCACTGAGAGAAATGTAAATATTAATAGCATGCTGCTGTCTTAGTGTTATTATCTAAATGAACTTCTGACATACTGTATCTTATAAAAACACACACACACAAAAGCAATAGTATTTATTGAGGAAAGATCAACAAATAAGCATCACCCTGACATCATACAGGCTATACACCTCTGTGAAAATCAGCTTGTACACACAGTCCAAAAACTATTTAGGACTTGTAGCAAAACATGACGCTTGTACTCCATCACTGAGTATAATGTCAATGTCAGGCCTATTCAAAATGTTTATCATGACATGTACGTAACCTTATGACCTTCAGTAACAGAAAATGTAAAAGAACATGGCCAAAGGTTGTTGTTTTTTACATTATAAGGCAATGCAATATGAAATACTTCTGCAATCCCCGTATGCTGAGTCAAAGACAAATATACAGACTCTAATGAAAGTTTCTACAATAAATCCATACACGAAGGAACAATAAATAAATATATACACATTTTTTGTCATCTTCTTTTATCCTTAAATGAAATCACACAATAACTCAAACATTACCAAAGCTTAAATAAATTAAAGATCAACAAAAAGAATTAAGAAATTCAAAATATATTAGCAATCAGTCCCTGACCAGAACCTTTCTCAATGAAAGATTGGACATGCAATAAGAGATACAGATATTAAATAAAAAACAAGTGGCAAGTTGAAATATTGTAGTATCTGTGAACATCTGCACAAAACTACCGTAAATTACAAACTGAAAACATCTAAAACATAAAATCAGAGAAATATAAAGAATTTGTCATTTGAGACAAACACTTGACTTGCAGCAGAAAAAGAATTAAAAAAAAAAAAACATTCCGATGAGATAAATTTTTATTTTGTTAGATAGGGATATGAAAAAAATATCACATGAAGTTCTAGATATGCTGATGAGTGGCCAGAAATCCAACATTTCATGACACCTAAAGAGATATCTTGTGAGAAAGTTTTTAATTTTTGTGCTCCATTTGTATTTTTGATTAAATTTCAAAGAATCTTACTGACCTTTTTACATGTTTTATTATTACATAGACAACAACATAGAGGGAAAAAAATCAACTGATGATTTCCAGGAGTATGCCGTATAATATCCAGGATGAAGCATAATTTATTTTCTAATGAACAGTCGCCATGATTGTCATCATGTTGAAGTTCAGGAAATGATTACCATTTGAGTTGACATTTGCTATATTGCAGTGAGGACCTGTTTTTTGTTTGTTTGTCCCCCTAGAACAGCTTGAACTATTTGACAAGGCAAAAGAAATGGTGCGTTTCAATCTGTTGTGTTGTATTAACACTGTTTAAGTTCCCGTGGACTACACAACTGGAAAACAGACTCATTATCTTCAAAACTGAGGGCTTGTTATGCAGTTATAAAAATAACCTAAATATACCATAAACTTAAATTAATATTGATTTTTTTTTGGTGTCACCAGTAGCTCTTACTACCCCACTTTCAAACTGCTTAACTATCACTTTGAAAGGTTTTTGCACATGCCTTAGGCTGTGTGTTTGTGTTTACATATGTTCATTTCGTTGACCTCTAGTTTGTGTGAATTTGTTTAACCGCCACTAAGCAAATTCCCTGTGAGGCTGAGAGTATGTTTTTCACAGCTGACAGGATTAACACTGATGAAAAAGCGTTATTGAGTGAGGAAGTGCATGAAGTTGTGGATGTGCGTCACTTCTACCACAGTGTCCAGGGAGGCTGCTTGAGTGGGAATGAAGCCAAAGAGGAGACATTGACAGGAATGGAAATGACAGCCCACGGCAGTGCTTGTCTCTGAAGAGATCGTCTGATCATCATCCTAGAACACATGGAGAAGAGGAAAATGTGTTGCATTAATGCTTGATTGAAATAAAGACAGGTCTGATTGAGGAATGTTCCGTACCCATCACGTCCCAGCAGGAATAGAGCAGGAATGCTTGGTTTGGCAGAGCTTCCATCAGTGATCATATCAAGGTACTGACTGTCATTGTCCACTGCATTATCAGCAATTAGAACAGCTTTGCCGCCTGCTTCCTCTACATGTTGGGCCTTTTGTACAAAGGAGCAACCTCTGGAGCGCACACAAAAAACAAAAGGAAGAAGTGTGAGGAACTATTCAGTTTGATCAGTTTACAGTAAAGTATTCCAAAAACACTATGTCTGCATTACAAGTGTTGTCATTTCACCTGCTAATTAGCTTGAAGATCCACACTGATGTTAGTCATTGTGGGTAAATTAATTACTTGACAGTCTTTGTTCAGACAAGCCCCAGGTCTGCAACTGTAATTCTCTAGCGATGACTCTTAGTACAAAATTGAACCTAGGTTTGTTTTTATAACAAGACACATCAGACTCTGGGCATTTCTTGAAAACAGTTTACTGCTATTATGTCTCTAATTTTGCTCAAATATATTTACAACTGAAAGAGTACCATTTGGTTTAGGAGGGATAAAAGTCAAAGTCAATGTCTTATGTTCACAAAGCAGTGAGCAACCGATGTATAACTCACTTTAGCTACGGGTTCATCCGGTCTGATGAACTGTATCAACCCATCAACGCTAAACATGTTCCTCTCAGTTGTTGTTATTCATAAGTAAGTTGTAAGAACCAGGACGAACGCAAGTCTGTTCCCTGAGTCATGTTCCTGTGGTGACTTTTCCCCATCAATGTTACAAAAGTATAAAACAATGAGTACAATTTACTAAACATGCAAAGCTTAATATCAGACTTCATCTTCCTTATCCCTCCCTTATCCCTTATATGACCCACGCTCACAGCTCGTCACTATGTTCACATCCTCTATGGCCTCATGCATGTGAAGCTGCAGGTACTGAGGCATGTGTGGGCATACCCTCTCTCCACCAGGACGACTTGTCCTTGAATGATTTCTCTGTCCTCAAGGTCCGAGCAGCCGTCTGCTGGGTCTGCTGGCACAAGCAAAATCTCATCATAAGATGACTCCTGGGGACCAAAGGAGAGGGATCAGATGGTGAGTGTAGATTTATCTGAGGCTTGACAATGCAAAAAGAAATAAAATTCAAAAAACACTGACAAAATCTCCTCCAAAGTCTTTAGCTGGTGCTGCACTGAAGATGTACCCTATATCCTCTGGACTGATGACCCGGAAGTACAGCAGTTCATTGATCCCAAGACCTAGGATAGTCAACAAAAAAAAATAAACATTAACACAGCTAGGTAGCTTTTCTCAGAGATGTTTCTCATCGGTATGATACCAATGTTAGGAAATCACAGCAGTTGGGTGATTCAGGGTCGAAAGTCACAAGTAATGCCGTAGCAAGACTTTGCGTTAGCTAAATTAGCTGTTTACTAGCACTTCTGCCAAATCTGCCTCCGCCCCTCACCCACCTGACATGCGACTGAACTGCATGAAGACACTCCAGAAAACTAAAGCCGTCGTCCGAACCACCTTTGCCATGTCCAAGACATCTGTAGGGATCCTACTTCAGTGTGGCTTTGTGATATTAAGACACATGGGCTGTGAGCTAACCTAACTATCGTTGTGTCAATGGACTGCAGCAGGTTACAGAACACTTCCGCGATTCTTTGCTTGCGCATGCGTAGTGTTGCCAGATGGTAGTTATTCTGGGGACTGTATGAGTCTGAGCTGGCTGATGGAATTTTGGGCTGCTTTTGTCAATATCAGGTGGCCCTGCATGTATTATTGATGATGATAATAATAATAATAATAATAATAATAATATCAGAATGCACAATAATAACAATTAAATAAAATACAGTCAATTTTGACAACTGAACAATATTACTTCAATGAGGGTATTTATTTATATTTATGTTGCACCATCCCCAATCTCTGAATGTCTGTTCAAGAATTTAACAGATGCGATATGAAACCATCCAAATGAAATGTGTTTGTATACCAGCAGAGTCCTATCAAGGCATGTTTTTGAGTGTCTTCTTTTTAAGATGCCTGGCTTTGCTTAGCACCTTGGTTCCTTTTTTCTTCTTTCTCTTCTTGCAGTTGTCCAAAGACCCAGATGGCAACTCTGGGCAGCAAGATTTTTCTGGGTTTTTGCATTTGCACAGATTATTTTTCCCTGTTATCACCTGCAAAGAGTTAGTGACAGATTAGGGTCTGAATAGATGATAAGAAAACTGAATAGGTAATGTCTACAAAGTAAATGGCAACATTTATCTCCAGTTAGAAATTATAGGAAGAGGTGAAATATGGAATTTCAGATAGCAATTGATACCGTAAACCATATACCTTTGCCAAGTTGCATTTATCACTGTTAGGTTTCCCTAACACAAAATTGGAAGACGGGGTAAACTACATGTTGAACTTAAAGGCCTTAAGTATGGCTTGCTTTGGGTTCTACAAGGATGAACATAGCACTCCCACAGCCCCATGGAGTCTGACAGAGGAACAAAAAAACTGCTCCTCAACAAAAGGATTGGAGTTGGGAGTCATTGGGAAGGGACGTAGATTTGTAATGGTGGTAGAGAACTCACTTTGACCTCATCCACTCAAATACACAACCCCGACAGAAATCACAGAGAGCTAACTGAAGGTTTTGACCCTGTTTTATCTAGAAAAACCACTAAGCTGGGGAAGCCCACCCTTCTTATATGGCTTCTTAGTCTGGTTGTTTTTCACCAGCTGAGACGGGCCAACACAGGTGCAACCAATGGTGCCTCATTAAGGTGAATGAGACCATTAATGTGGATCTTGAGAGTCTCTTGACCATTATAATCATGGACAACACATCTGGTTAGCAGGTGCTGTTTGCTGCATTGCTGCATTTTGCTGTATTTTAGCTGCAGTTGGTTCTGTATTGTTCCACATGCGTATCACTGTTGAATGATGATATTGATGTGAAAACTGAAATTAAAAAAATAATAAAATATATAAACTGCATAAACTAAAACCATTCATATATAATTGTTTTTTAACATCTTCCTTAACGTTGGAATACAATGACTATTCAATAGATACCAGGTATTTAATTGTGACTAAACTAGGTGACAGTATGAGGTGAAATAAATAAGTATGAAGTATTCATTGCTTACTATTGCTAAACTACACTAAAAAACAGTTGAACAAAATAAATATGATCTAGTTTTCAATAAAGTAAAGTTGTTAATCAATAACTTAATCAGTGTAAATTCAAACATGGACTAGTCAATATGATAAAATAAGATATGTATTACTGAAGTATTACAACCCACATAAATGTGATTAGTAACTAAAAATACCAGCATCTAATATAATGTCTGACCATCTCAATTCTAGTGTTTCTAATAGTTTGTTCCATATAGATAAAGCATAAATGGACCGATGAATATATGAGTGGACTGATCAAGTTTGCAGTTTTACACAGGATGTTACCATGTAGATGAAGAAGGAACATACATATATAAGGAAGGAAGCACAAAGCTCTTTTAATAGCTGTTTGTTTTGCACAGCACCAAACCACAAAAATACACAAAAACGCCAACAAACTTGTTCTCCAGTTCAGTCATGTTGAATTAATTAATTTGTAATTTCCCCATGGATTGAGGATGTTGAAGATACTTAAATAGACAAATTGTCTTATAAGATTTGGTCCAATGAAACCCCATCAGACCCCATCATGAGTCAGAATATAAAAAATATATACACAAATAAATAGTTTATAGTCATAAATAATCAATAACAACAATAGTGTGTACTGATGATTGTCATAAAAGCCTTACGACTGAGCTTCTGGTGAGTGCTGTGATCTCTCAGACAGACAAACAATAGAGGAGAGGAAATGAGAGGACGCTGTGGACTGGTAAGAACAGAGAAAGGGCAGCAGAGAGCAGACAGTGTTGTCAAAATAATATCAACAGTTTACATTTTTCCAGGGCGTCCACTGGCTCCAGGCTGAGAGCACCAGCGAGTCTCTGGAGCGAACCCTCAGCTTGCTGATCCCCTTTGGTAGCAAAGCAGATGAAGATCGTCTCGTCTAAAGTCAGACAGGTGGAGGTCACAGTAAGAAAACCAAATGCAGCGGTGAGAATGACATACATGGAGAGATCGCCAGACTTGTGTGTACCTTGCCATCATCTCTTAACACATATTCAATCTCGTGCTCCAGACTGAAGAAGCTGTGAGGAGTCGACCAGCTCGATGGTGCATCAATGGTCACATTCAGGTTTTCCTCCCCCTCCTGGCACCCAACAATCTGGGGACTGTCAGGTTGAACTGGACAGATAAAACATGGATCAAGTGTGTCCATGAGGACTCATTAAAGTATACAGTATATGAATATGAGCACATATTTTGCTGAATCACACTTATTTTCATAAAGCATTTACAGATGAGTGATGGCATGACTGCTTTCTTTCCTTTTTTTCCAGTTTCCACAGTTGGTTTTGTAATTGTTCAACAATGACCTAAAAATCATTTAATTTGAATTCATGTTGCTCTCGTTTTTTTGTAATGAATAGCCTAGAACAGACACACACACATATACATGCAGGCCTCGTTAGTGCAGTAGGCAGCGCGTCAGTCTTATAATCTGAAGGTCGTGAGTTCAATCTCACACGGGGCAAATGTTTTCTTGAAAATTTCTCCATTGTGAGACAAATAAAGGTTTATCTTATCTTATACATATACATATATATATGTATGTATGTGTGTGTGTGTATATATATGTATATACATATATGTGTGTGTGTGTGTGTGTGTATATATATATATTTTCCTTCATCAGAGAGAGAGCTAGTTTATTGAACAATGTATCATTGGAACCAATTATTAATCACTTGATTGAAATGGTTGATTTACATCCTTCAATAATTTGGAACAGTGAACTGGATGATCTATTTTTGTACTTTGTTGTCAGCATTGTCAGTGATTTTTTTTTTTTTGCAAACAAGGTTATGTACTCAAAATCTTGATATTCTTCTGTTGAATGTAGCTCAGTTTCTCTCAGCTTACCGATGTCTCTGAGATAAAATCTCTGGGTTCTCCTCAGAAGGGAAAGGTCAACAATGGCCTCAGCAGTGAGTTGGAGCATGGTGCTTTCCTCAGCATAGGGTGAGAGGGAGTGGGACAGCTCAAAGTGGAATCTCCCATCCGCCAGCTGGTCGCTGCTGACCCAATGACACGACTTCCGACCTTCACTGCTACAGAGGCAAGCAGGAAACCAGACTCTGAGTTTAATATGAAACACTACATGCAAGACTGTTGGCCTCTTTACTGTAGTTTATCTGTGTGTGTTTTTCTTCACCAGTCATGGCCCAGTCCGAGGCGCGCCACTGTTTTTCCACTGTTGGCCCAGTCACAGCTGAAGTTACAGTCATAAGACTTTGCCCGACAAATGACAGAGAGGGACTCTATAAAGAAAGGCAATGTGAGTGAATACTTGATGACCTGGACTTTGATGAAATGAAGCAAAAAAAAAAAAAAAAAAGAATGGTTCAGCATTTATTAACTTACAGTCTCATCCTCTAGACTGATACGGAGGGAATTTCAAAACTCAGAAATATTTTCAGATTAAGTTTGTACTATAAGTTCCTCTATTTGAGAGAGAGAGAATTCATATATTATAAGAGTAGAAAGAATGGAAAATGAAACCAGAGCATCTCACCAGACTCCTCTTCCTTCTCAGCCTCCAGCAGCAGGTAGGTTGAGGACAACATCTCTTTTCCTCTCCAGCAGCTGTATTTTCCCAACATGGGTATATCAACCTCTGACATGGACAGATCTTGACCGTTCAGCTGGACATTGTCCGCAATGTGGACATCCTCACCATGAAACTTCCATGTGACAGCTCCGGCGGTCTTTGTACGGCAGGTCAGGGTGACTGGATTTGCATCATTCATTTTTGCCACCACAACTACACAAACATACAGACAGGCACACTTACACAGAAACACATGCACAAAACACATTTACTAACATGTCAAGATGAACAGCTTTAGCGGTAAATGAGACATACAGTGCTCTGGAAAGTGTTTGAGTCCATGTGCTCTGGTGAGGCTGACAAACAGAAGCCCACACATCCACAGTAGCAACATCTTCTGAGGAAATGTGTGACAAAGAAAGAGGGAAATATTATCATTACACATTTAAACCTATAATGATCCATTGATTTTCTAATGATTATTTCATCCTCAGTTGATAAGCATTTCAATTATTTGAAAAAAGACAGGGACGGAAACGTGAAGTTGGTCATTTACTCCCTATTCTATCATTTACCAATCAATTGCCACATTAGCTGACCACAGACTAACTAACTAAAAACACTGGTATTCAGAGTACCTTCAGTTCCAACAGTTATTTCTTACCATTTGGATGAAGTGACGCTATAAAAAAATCAAGAGCAGAAGTTGTTGGAATTGTGATGATTGTGTGCTCCAACTGACCACTGAGTATGGTTTTTATATCATGCAGTACAGCATGCCTCATCATCATCATCACCGTCATGCCACATCTGGAGGCGAGACAGAAACTGAGCGATCTAGTATACTGATAACAGCTCATGGGCAATGCATTTCCTCCATATTGTTTTGCAAGTCAAATTTACAAATAAACAGTGAGTTTCGAATGAGGGACTGAGAGATGGAGATAAGAAGTGTGCAGTGGGGTGGGGGGTTGCCCTCAGCACCACATGTGAGATATACTGTAACTGATTAGCAATCCTGGAATTAGACAAACAAACACACATTTAATTGTCAATCTTTATGAGAACTAAACATTTTATTTTACGGAGAGATAAATCATTGGTAGTCTGCTCTGCTCTGTAATGTTCCTTCTCTTGTTGTTATGAAATTAATTTTTGTGTTTATCTCATCTGAAGATGAAAGATTCTTCTACAAGAGTCGAACATAAACATCTCCTCTAACTATTTCTGATAATCAATTAGTTGTTAGTTGTTATCAGTTTAAGGTAAGATGCCAAAAACAGAGTCACTGGTTGCAGCTTTTCAAATGTGAATATTAGTATATATTAAAAATTGTTGGTGAAGCAAACAATTTGAACGTGTTAAAAAAAAACAAAAAACTTGTATATTTGCTTTAATGATAATATTTCCTTTATCCTAGGGATAAATCCCACAAATAACCCAGCATTACCATGGTCAAAATGTTTATTATTATGTTTATCATCAGCTGGTGTGAGTGACACTGAGACATTTGATACTCCCAAATTTCCAGAGCATGTGCAAACATACACATGCACACACACATGCACACACACACACACACACACACACACACACACACACACACACACACACACACACACACAGACTTTACAGGAAAAGAGTGGGGGGGCAACAGGAGTTTCCCTGCCTTTTAGTCGTGAGGTAGTTTTGTTCAGACAAATGTCACCTATTTCACACACACATTTTGGTCTTGTGTGTTTATCCTCACAGTTACATAAAATATCTGATCCCGTCATGTGTTGAATGGTGTCTGAAATATTTGCAAAGTAAAGTTTTGCACTTCATGTTTACGAGAGGGCTGCATTAGTAACTGGTCTTAAAATTCTTCTTTGTCACCTTGCAGTTGGTACATTACAGCCTCCTCTATATGTCATAGGACTACTATCTGCAATATCATATTCATATTACAATCACATCATGACTTACTCAAATTCTTGTGAAACCTGTTTGGTCTTTTGAACAGAAATAGTTGGTTTCAGGTTTCAGTTCCTTAAAGCGTCATTTATCCGCTGTAGAGAAGTGTTAATATGCTCATAACCTGTTTCTCTCCTTGACTGTATTCACAGTATCTGACAACAGTGACTGTGGTTAAAATTATCACATTATCAAAAATAATCTATAGTTACAAAATACAGTAAGTCCAGCCATTTTTAAATGTTCATAAAACCCATGATCACACATGGTAAAGTTAATCTACTTATCGAGGCCAGCATGTGTCCTTCAGGTCATACGTCAGTGTTGTCAAAGGTGCTTTGGACAGTCAATGATGACATTTGAAAAGGAAGAGACACAATTATGTATTGTTGCCGCTCTACCACTGAAGTTACAATTGTTATAGTTGATTTAGTTTCGGTGTAGCTTTTAAGTTATTTTCCCACATCTAAAGATAGTTTTGAGTCACTCAACTTCTTTTTTCCTCTGAATTAGATGAATTAATGTGAACAAAACCACAAAGTCAGGGCAGCACGGTGGTGTAGTGGTTAGCACTGTTGCCTCACAGCAAGAAGGTACCGGGTTCGATTCCTGGCCCGAGGCCTTTCTGTGTGGAGTTTGCATGTTCTCCCCGTGTCTGCGTGGGTTCTCTCCGGGTACTCTGGCTTCTTCCCACCATCCAAAAACATGCATTGGGATTAGGTTAATTGGCTAATTTAAATTGACCGTAGGTGTGACTGGTTGTCTGTCTCTATGTGTGCTCTGCGATAAGGTGGTGACTTGTCCAGGGTGTACCCTGCCTTTCACCCTAAGACAGCTGGGATAGGCTCCAGCCCCCCCGTGACCCTATGAGGATAAGCGGTAGATAATGGATGGATGGATGCATTTGGTTAGGGTCACCGGAGTAGTGTGATGGGGCACAGGTTGCACAGGCAGTCCAACTCTTCCTGGATGGCACAGTAAACAATATTTACTTGTGTTTCCCAGCACAGTCTCAACAGCATGGAGGAGATTCCAGGATATAGGCGGTTACTCTGGGAGAATTGGACAGGGCAATAGGAAGCCCTTAACCCATCAGCAGGACTGGTATCTTTGTGCAAGGAGGAGCAGGATGAGCACTGCCAGAGCCCTACAAAATGACCTCCAACAGACCACTAGTGTGAATGTCTCCGACCTAACAATCAGAAACAGACTTCATGAGGGTGACCTGAGGGCTCAAACTCCTTCAGTGGGCCCTGTGTTCACTGTCCAGCACTGTGGGGCGCCATTTGGATTTGCCCTAGAACATCTGGATTGACAGGACGGCCACTGGGGCCCTGTGCTTTTCACAGATGAGAGCAGGTTCACGTTGAGCACGTCGTGAACAGATCTGGTGAAGCCCTGGAGAATGTTACACTACACTGGTGCAGTGGGTTCTGGTTTCCTCCTGGTGTACAATACCCAAACTGATGTGGCAAGACAGACAAGGATGTCATCTGGACGATGAAGGAATTACTCACCTGACATCCAGTAGAACATGTTGTGTTTCGGTCCATCCCACACTGCCAGGTTGCACCTCAGACTGTCCAGGACACCATCCGTCATCTCAGCTGGAGCATGCCCTGATGTTGTCAGGCATGCATACAAGGTCTTCAGACAGTTTGTGGAGCATTTTAGATGGAAAATTAACTCCAGTTCCTGTTTCGTGTGATGGACATAAAATATTGACGGCGCATATGAAATGGGCTTATTTTTGCTGTTTGGTTGCCTCATCTGTGCTTTGATATAAAGAATGTAAATTGGAGTTAAATACAAAAGATTTGTGAGAAAGATTTGTGGATCCAGAATGGGTCATTATGAAGAATGGAGGATACACACAACAATTACATAGAAGAGAGCAGTATTGACATGTTTAAAGCACATAGACATACACTACTTACAAAAAGTTAGGGATATTGGACTTTCAGGTGAAATTTATGAAAAAAATAAACTTGCTGTTCACAAGTGGACTTATTGTCTGCTGAGTCATGATATTCCACTCTTCTTGAAGGGCTGCCCTCAGGTCATTGAGGTTCTGGGGTGTGGGGTTATTACCCTCAACATGATGACTCAGCTGATCCCTTAGGTTTTCTGTGGGCTTCAGGTGTGGAGAAAGTGCAGACAGGCCACAGGGCTGTTTCAAGGTATTTGGGGGCCCTAGGCGAAAATGGAGACCTGGGACCTTTTTGAGAGTAGTGTATATAACAAATATTTTTTTTCAAAGCGAATGCCATCTTCTACTTTATGGGCTTGAACTTCATGTTTAACTCCAACCTGAACGACCAGCTTCCCCCCCCCACTTACACTTGTAAGACTGTATGTCACAAAATCTGTTAAATGCTTTGGACTACACACAGCAGTACTGCTCTAATCACGGGTACAACAGTCACAAACAGATATTTGCTGCTTTTGCTGCACTGATTACTAAATTCCATTGCTATGAGTTTAAATATAATCAAAGATGCTTTTGATGATGTAATTTTTAATTACAGGATTAATTCCACCAATACATTTTTGATGTGTGGGCATCACAATGCAGGGGAGGCAGCATGTTAAAGACAAAGGTATGCACATTCCACTGAATTAAATACCGAACGAAGTAACTCAAAGGGGCAAACAACAGTTGCCATAAAAGTCAATTTTACTTTTATTATCTTAATTGTCAGTGTTACCATTAAAAAGAAACCTTTGTTTGTAGCCACAGAGCAATTTCAGAGATGAATGATTACAAAATGTTGCTGTGAGAGAGCACAGTGAGGCAAGAGGGGCTGGTGTTTTGTTAGTTTGCCTCATCCTTTGAAGCCTCATCAAAGTTTTCAACAAGATCTGAAAATGGAAACAGAAGGTGAAGACGTCAATTAGCCACAGACTGTATATAGAGAGTGGACGGAGCTATCATCACCAGGTGACATCACCCGTTGGTTTGTGAACAACGACAATGAAGCCCATACAGAAGTAACTTAACTTACATTCTCTCCAACAGCCAGCAGGAGGCAATGCTGGTGATTTCTAAAAGAAGTCTGTTTGTATTGTATTGTATTGTATTTTCTCTCCTGCTGTATTACCTCTGTAAACACTGCTTTAATAGACCAGGGTGTCAATTTACTGAATTATAGTCAAATTATGTGGTGAAAATGACACAAAACTTTGGGGCGTGGCTACTGTGTGACTGACAGGTCTCTGCTGTCATTACATCCTGAAGAGGAGCAGCACTGACCGTCTGAGCTCTCAGTTATGTTTCCTTCACCATTCCTGGCACCATTTACTGATAAGTAACGTTATATTGTGAGCCACGATTAGCATTCCGGTTAATTCACTGTTCACGTGACTTGTGTCATGTGATGTTCATCGCCAATCAAGCTAGCTTTCTAGTTTTAGCGTTCTGATGTATTATAACATTATTTAAACTAAGCAGTCAGACCATAAGTTCATATTAAGAATGTCCATAAAGGTAATACAGCAGGGGAGAAAATGGTCATTTTCCCATAGACATCAATGCAAACAGACTTCTTTTTGAAACCACCAGTATCGCCCCCCTACTGGCTGTTGGAGAGACTGCAAGTTTAAGTTACTTCCATATGGGCTTCATTGAACAGACCCCAGTGTCACCCACTGGATTTAGCACAGAAATAATACTTCATTACTAAATAGCAATACAACCAAAAATATACAAGCCCTCTGAATTAATCCATAAATTGCCAGTGACAAAGCTTTTATTATATGTTTAACTCTTTGAGTGCCATTGACGAGTTACACTGTCAAAGTGTGTTTTTTACAGCGGGTCGCTGATCACGGTCTCCCGCAGCCTATTTCGGGGCTTCTGTGATTTGTAGTCCGGACATAAAGAGTTAATACGCACCACGGAAATTGAAACAGGAAGTGGAGACGATCGAGATTAAAGAGCAAAACAAAGGGATTCTGGACAAAAAATGGCGATTTTGGTGAAAGTGGCCTTTACTCTCCTCCAGATTAAACAAGAACATAACAAGGTAAAAACAAACATTTTTTTCATGAATAAATAGTGCATCTCTACTTTCGTTTGAGCTATTCAGTGTTTTCAGAGACACGGTACAAAATATTCTGTGGGTCAAGAAATATGACTCATAATGGGCAAAAAATGCTGGCACAAGGCACTTTCGATTTGAAAAAAATGGCTGGCACTCAAAGAGTTAAATACACACAAAATGCATTGAACCAAAACTTACAATATATAATATAATATATAATATGTATGTGCAATTAATAATTTGTTAAATTTATGCAACATTAACTTAATAAAACAAATCTTTGTTTAAAAGAGAAAGTGTAAATTTGCTTACCTGGAACTTCATCATCCTCCTCTTCAGCGACAACCATGGGAGCTTTGTTATCTCCAGCTATAAGGGGAAAAAGAACAAACAGCAAATTTTTAACAGGACTGTTTACAAATCTGCTGCTGCAAACAGATCAGTAAAGAGTGTCCTGGGTACCTGGTTTGGGCAGAGTCTCTGCTAATCTCCTGAGGCTGGTAAGACTGTCAGCCCCCAGCTGGTTTAGAATTCCTGGGAGCATCTCTGTGAGCTGCTTGTTCTCAGCGTGCCCTGTGATCGTAAAGGTGTTGGCAGCCAAGGAAGCCTGAACCTTTGGGTTATTGAAGTGGATCACCGTCCCCTGGTTTGTGAACATATTCACCTACAGTGAAACACAGAAAGAGACAGCAGAGCTTGAGGTCAGTGTCAAAGAGAGTGAAGCAACAAACACACATTTTGCTCTCTTCATTAAGTGATTCAGAATTATAATGCAGCAGTTTAAGGGATTCATTTCATAATAATCTGATTTTTCCAATCCCATTTTTTTCCAATTTTGACTTCCTTGTTAAGTGGAGAACCTTGTCCAGAGAGCATTGATGTCATGAGGACACTCATTGCTGGGCATTCATCTCAGAAAGGATTTGTTTGTACCTCCTCGATGCCAGAGATGTTGTTGACTCCCAGTTTCTTGAGAGAGAACTGCAGCTTCTTGTCATCTGCTGTTGCTGTTCTGTGCACCACCTTCTTCTTTCGGCGGGCTGACCCCTACGGAGCACAACAATCAGCTATAATATGAGCCAATAACCGAATGACAAAACTGAAAGGAAAAAATATTAAAATCATTTGCCAGCATGTATTCCACCTCACCTTGCCACCTATGCGGACCTGCGCCTGCAGTTTGGCGAGCTTCTCCTGGTTCATTATCGACTCCTTCATCTGACACAAGCAACAGCATAAAGACATCATCAAATATAATGATAATTCTCACAAATCTCAGTCAACCACAAGTTATTGCACATCAAAAATTTCAAAATCACAAATATTTTTTTTCTTTGTAACATAATTTTCTATTCAGACACTCTCATCGCATCTACAGTACATGCATACTAAGAATCAGTGATGCAGAAATATCCAGCCTACATTTCAAAACTAACACCTTGTCAACTTCAACAGTTGTTGTATTGTAGACCCACGGGTTAATTGAAATTACAGTAAAGTGCCAAACCTAAAATCCCCCCAAATCCACCTGCTGTTTTGCCTTTTACGAGGCAAATGAACATGATATCACTGCTGTCAGAAGCCCAAAAATAGCTTAACACTTTTCACTCTCGACTCAAGTTCTGCATGAATCAGACAGAGATGGTCAACTACAGTTCGTGGCTTCCTAAAAATAAGGGAGATCAGTTTGCTATTAACTTTACAAGCTCACTTTTCACAGTGCCCTAACAAGAAGATCAACTGTGGAGTAAGGTTTAATCGCTTGGCCTCAGAACTTATGACAACTGAACTGTCTGCTTGTTAGCCAGTCAAGCTAAGCAACTAGCTCAGGCCTATTCAAATAGACGCTAATATTTGGATCTAATTCATTTTCCTCAACAGCGCCGAAGGTGACTTGGGTAACTGTTCTTTCTCCAGGAAGTCGGAATTAAATGAGGCTGAGACATCTTAAAAATGCCACAGAGACGTGAACTGACCTGGGAGTGTGTAAACACGCGGGTCACACAGTCGAGAGGAGATCAGAGAAAGGAATGAAAACCGGAAGGGGCGTAATCAGATACATCCCTTACCGGATATGCCTGCAGTTTTTCAGAATATGTGCACATTTTTTTTAGTGGTTTGTGTGCTCATAATTTTTAGTCTCTTGACTTTTTGGTGTGTTTTTTCTTTAATTAATAAAACTAAAAATAAAAAATTTGGCCGTGTTTTCTAAGCCGATTCTGCTTTAAAAAAATGAAAAGCAGTGAACTCTTTAACTTTGAAAAAGAAGATAATCATTATTTTTACGGCTATGCTGGTTTTTATAACAATAAGTCAACGTATTGGATACAAAATACTGTTCACGACATAACTAAACACTAATATGCCAATTTCTGTGCGGTTTCATGGAACGGAAGTAGATTTTTTTAATATATAATTAATTAAGATAATAAATATAAAGACAAACTCAAAATATAAATACTGGTTTCACTACAAGTGCCATGAAATAATAAAAACGTAAGAAAAACTGTTCCTTTCAGTGAATAATAAAGACCTGCCGTTAAAACGGAAATGACGTTTGTAATCATGGCGTCTTCTAGTGCACCGAGAGGCAACGTGATAACTGCTTAAAATGAGCAACTTTTGGTTTACTGAGACAACCACCATTGGTATCATCTAATTTCAACATATCGTGCTTAGAAAATAAGCCCGCACTCCTGGATGCTTTCGTTGAAAGGTGAGAATCATCAGAACACGGTTTAGTAGAAAATGCTAGGCGGCTGAAGCGCAGTATGCTAACTCACTTCTGCTGTGCTGAGCACGTTGGCTCAGGTGTCTTTCCTTAAAAAATGCTTTGCTTTTGTTTTCAAACAGGTAACAGTGCGTACAATTTCACCTTTTATGGCCAACCGTAGACTTCAAACTTATTTACTTGTGCTCTCATATTAAATAATAAGCCCAAGTGAAGAAATCGAGTGTCTCGAGGTCGTTAGCTTAGCCTTCGTGAATTGCTTAGCTTGGTAGGTTGTGATGTTGTATGGTAAAAACTCTCTTGCAACTCCGTCCATGTAGTTGCATTGATGCCCTCTTTTTGTTGGTTGTTATGAAGACAATGTTGGCGAAGTCATTATCTTAGTTTATCCAATGTTATTTCCAAAATAAATAACGGTAATGTCCTTAAAAACATCTGCCTGTCACTTGACAGCACTGTATTGTTCAGACACTATATTATATCGTTGAGGCTATTTTGAACAGTGGTGGACTGTACATCACAAGTTTGTATAAAAGCATCTACCTGCATGGGGTATAGATATTTAACAGCTGAAGTCTCATATATTTTGTCCTATGCCATTAATATCCATGTTTCTGTTTTGTCTGACTAGACAAATTGTTTTGTGGTCAGCGCTGAAATGGCATCATATAAACCTACCAAAATCCAAGTTTTTCCTAAACTTGGAGAGAAAGTTACACAAGACACACTGTACTGGAAAAACTACAAGGTGAGTCACTTCTGCTGTACACTGTCTCAGTATCACAATGAAAAAGAAAAGTGCATCCTTAATGCTGTTTCTCAATCTTAACAATGCATCTTTGTTTTTCCAGGCTCCAATCCAGATAAAAGAATTCGGAGCAGTCACAAACATAGACTTCTCCCCAGTGGCTCCACATAATTTTGCTGTAACAGCATTCACAAGAGTATGTTGGCTTCTCCTCTTTAAATTCAGCTCAGCTGTGGATGTTCAAATGAATCAGTGTTCCAGTCAGTCCACTGAATAATCAAGTATCTGCATGCATTGGTTTCCCTGTAGATTCACATTTACGGGCCGTTCTCCCAGGAACCTGTGAAGTCATTTACACGGTTTAAGGATACTGCATACTGTGGGAGGTTCAGGTCAGACGGTCAGCTGCTGGTAGCGGGATGTGAGGACTCTGTGGTCCGGCTGTTTGACGTCAGTGGCAAGGTGGCACTCAGGATGTTCAAAGGGCACACAAAGTAGGTATTCCACGTGTCACTCTGTGATGGTGTTTTAATTGTACTGTCCTGTCCTGAAGAATAACTTAATATAAAATGGGCTTAATTTGATCGATGGAATCGTTGAATGATGATTTCTTGAGTGATCCATCGACTGAATATCATGATGATCTCAAGAACTCTGACAACCTTTAAACTGTTGAACAGACTTACAAACGTCTGGTCATGAAAGGGAACTGATGTCAGTTTTGTCTTTCATCTGATTTCTGCTCAGGGCTGTCCATGTCACAGACTTCACTTCAGACCGTTACCAGATCCTCACAGGGTCAGACGACTATACCTGTCGACTTTGGGATATCCCAAATGCCACAGAGCTCAACACCTACCAAGAACACACAGATTACATTCGCTGTGGCATCACAAGCAAACTCAACAGCAATCTCTTCATTACTGGTGAGATGTTATTTATTTTTTATTTTTTTCCCTCAAATTTTTCTTTTGGGAAATGTTAAAGTGAGGACAGTAAATTATCTTTAGCGTCAATGTTTGTTTGTTTGTTAGATTAAACTTATTTAATAAAAAGACCAGTCAAAACTCAACATTTGGCTTTTACTGGTACTTTTATTTGCTCATTATCATTCTGGAATAATCTTTTTTATAGATGTGTGTGTATATTTATATATGTAACTTTTGTACCTAGAATAATTGAAAGAATATGAAAAGTTAAAAGCAACCACAGATGGTAGGATGAGGACCAGGATGAGTGACTCTGGTCTTCTTTTGTGTGACTAAACATTGTTCTGTTATATCCTAGGATCTTATGACCACACACTGAAACTGTTTGATGCCAGACAGGATAAGAGTGTGATGACCGTGGATCATGGCCAGCCAGTGGAGAGTCTGCTTCTCTATCCTTCTGAGGGACTCCTTGTTTCTGCAGGTAGTCGGCCGTTATCTTCATGTACTGTCGGCGCATCCAGAAAATGTGCCCACTTTGTTAGACCAAGCAGATACTCTGTCATTAATGTTAAGTGATTTTAACACAAGTGTCCCTCAGCCTTGGTCCTTGTAAAGGGCAAAACTTGATGAGCATTTGACATTGGTTTTCTACACTATTGTCCCCTTGAGACACTGTGTACCAAGGGTATTAAACAGCCTCTGTTCACTCTGTTTAGGGGGGCGCCATGTGAAAGTGTGGGATCTGCTAAAAGGCGGCCAGCCCCTGGTGTCACTGAAAAACCATCACAAAACTGTCACATGTCTGTGTCTCAGTAGCAACGGACAGAGACTGCTGTCAGCTTCTCTGGACAGGTATGTGGTCAGGTGTATGTACAACCTGTAATATTTACAACAATAGTTTTTTTTTTTTTTTGTTTTTTTTTTTAGATAAACTTGATCTAAGTGAGAGCCTTCGTTTGTCTTTCAGACATGTAAAGGTGTACAACACTACCAACTATAAAGTGGTCCACAACTTCGACTATGCTGCCTCCATCCTCAGTCTGGCTTTGGCTGTAAGAAATTACATTTAACTCTCTATCCTGCGTCATTATTATTTTCTAATGTTATAGGTGTAGAAAGGTACTTTTGAATATAAGCAATATAAGTAGCAACGTGCTTGTAGAAGTGAGATTTTTAAAGAACAGCTCAGAGACTGCAAGGTGACATATTTAGTTTCTGCAGCAGCCAACAGAAATATTTAGTTTTGCCAGAGATTGAAATCAATAAGAGATGGAACAATCTGTCCTATCCTCTCTAAGGGTTTCCAGAACATATTGTGAAGCATATTCATTTTCAATCACTCTGATTTGTTAGAAATATGCACTGTGAAAAAAATGTAATGCTGTCCCAGCTGTAGCCTCAGTCTATGCTAATATCAGACTGATGGTGCTTCTGGAGTTCTTGTGTATGAAAGGAATCGTTGAATGATGATCTCTTGAGTGATCCATCGACTGAATTTCATGATGAGCTCAAGAATTCTGACAACCTTTTAAAACTATTTTATAGAAATATAAACATCTTGGTGTGAAAGTTAAACAATGTAAATGTTTGCTGCTCAGTGCCAGAGTTCTTGACAGTGAAACTGAATGTCTTCCTCCTCAGCCGGACGATGAGTCCATTGTGGTGGGTATGACCAATAGTGTCCTGAGTATCAAACACAGGAAAAGCCTTGAAGAGTCGAAAGAAACCTCTGGCCAACAGAGGCGACGACCAGCATATCGAGTTTATGTGAAGGGGAAGAACTACGTCCCTAAACAGGTATGTTTGCATTTGGTTAACAAGGAATATCTGAGCTCACCCTCTGGGGCACAATGTGATCTGCTGAGTGATTATTCTCCAAGACATGCATGAAGTGAATCTTAAGGTCAAACTGATATTAAATTCAACTCACTGAGCTGTTTCTGTTTCAGGCTTTTCTTTTTCCTCTATTGTTAATTAACTGCTTGGTTTTTCATCTTTTTCCCCAGGATGACTACCTCATCAGCAAGCCAGTAAAACAGCATTTGGCCAAATACGACAAGCAGCTCAAGAAATTTGAAGTATCAAAAGCTTTGGATACAGCTCTGGCGGTATATATTTTATGAATTAATAACATTAGCAACAACTAACTAAATCAGTTGGTTCCCTTTTTTTTAATTTGCATTACAGAATTAAGGTATATTCAATTTCATTTTTAGACGTGGACAAGATTGAGAAAGCCAGAGATCACTGTTGCTGTTATAAAGGAGTTGGATCGAAGGGGAACGTTGAAGAACGCTCTGGCAGGACGGAACGAACAGGGACTCTCACGGTTGCTCCACTTCCTCATAGGGTAAAAACATAGATAAAATGTCACTGCTCAAGTCGACTTCACCAAGTGATGAAATAAAACATTATTGGATGTGTTGAAATTGATACCTTGTGCTGAAATTTTGCAGCATAAATAGTCAAACATTTTTCATCTCCAGGAATTTGGTCGACCCCAGGTTTGCTCCAGTCCTTGTAACAGCGGCCGAGATGATCCTGGACATCTATCAGTCAGTAGTAGGCCAGTCGGCAGTCGTTGACCGACAGCTGCTGCGTATACAGGACCTGCTGGAGAGAGAGATAAACTACCAGCAGGACCTTCTGGAGGTGCTGGGCATGCTGGACACGATGTTCGCCTCCTCCCTTCCTAGGAAGGAGGTGCCATGCCCTGGCATCAGCAGGGCGAATGGCCTGGTTCAGGGAGAAGTGAGTACCTCAAGACCACAGCTTCAGGCCACCTGAGGATTATAGTACTGCTTTGAACTGGTTAGAGTGCCTTCACAAGTCTAAAAACCTCCTTTTGAAACAACCTAGACACATTTACTGGGATGGCATGACAGGTTACATGTCACCAAACAGAAACATTTTGGTACAGGTTTTAAGAGACTGACGAACGCATGGGCTCACTATTGGTGTTTTAATTTGACGTGACTGAAAACCCAACAGGCAACAAAGAGAACATACATTTACTGTATGAAGAATCATTGACTGTGTGAATGAAAAGTTACGTTTTTATTGGAAGTCTTTATTCATTACACTTTCAGATGCAATGTTGTGTGTGCGGGAGTGTATGTGTAAAAATGATCTAATTTGTTAATGTCTGCTTTATTTTTTCATAATAATCTGGAGTTGGCAAATGCTTTATAAGTAGAAATAAATATTTGCAACATTGCTTTAGGCTTGTCACAATTTTGTTGAACTAGTTGCAGTTCACTTGTTTCTTTCTTGACTGGAATATATACACTGGAGTGAACTGGAAACATATATACTGATATATTGCAGATATGATTATTAATGAAGGGAATGAAAATCAGGACTTAATGGATCGAGAACACAATGTTACATTGGGGATGTACGTCATCTAGTAATTAATTACGAATGACAAATGAGGTGGACTAGTTTATTTTATTTTTTTTTGAACCCTATCAACCCACTGTTCCTCCTTCAGTCCAGTAGTGAATGGATATTATTATTGCATTTGCTAGCCAGCCGTCTGGCCAGCTGTTTAGCAGCTGCTGCTTCATAAGTTTTAAGTTAGGCCTCTGTTATGTTACGCCCCTTCCTTGCAGACCAGTCGCTGTTTTATCGCCTTTCACTGGAGGTCGCTGTAACCTCAAAGAAACCACTAACTTTCACCTACAGGGAGGAATTTGAGCAGACGGAGGCAGAGAGGAGGATGCTGCTGTGTCAGTGGAGGCAACAGCCCACTGGAAACAGCAGCAGCACCGACTCAGCGCCATTTATCAACTTGCTGCCTTTAATATCGACACTTAATAGTTCACAGTTAGCAAAATGAGCATGGGGCCGAGTTAGGGGCTCTGTTTTAGCTCAATTTACTGTCGTGTCTGGTTTATTCTCCCGGAGTTTTAGCACCTGTAAAGGTAGGTGCCTCAATAATAACCATTTTCTGTGTTATTTTAACGTGTGTTGTGATATTATTGTCAGTTTGCTAGCGTTAAAATGCAGCTAACTTAACGTTAGCCCTGTAAAAGAGCCCTAAATGGACTCAGCAGCTAAATAGGTCAATGTTAAACTGTGTGTTCAATTCATTTGAGTTATTAAGAATAAACAGACATATTTCTCAAGCTTAACTGTGGTTTGTGTGCTACGAGGTAAATGAATGCAGACTATATTGTCATTTATAGCCCACATATGCACTGTCATTAAGCTAGCATACTTCAAACAAGTCCTCTCTTCTTCTTGTGTTTGTTTTGCCTTTGTTGTGTTTTATATATGACTGCACAGAAAGCGTTTCTTGGTTGTTATGTTAAGACCTTGCTGTGGCCGTTGATACAGAACAGATTTGAACCCTGCGGCACTGAAACAAAATAGATTTCCCACTTTATCTCTCACACACACACACACACACACACAGAGAAGTAGGTTACACACTGCCTTCAAATCACATTGGTGTATAAAGCATCATCATTAAAATCATTAGTCACAGGACTGAGATCAAAGAATGATGATCCTGTCTCATCTTGTTGATTCTACTTGGCACAGATGAAGTTTTAAATCTCTTCACCATCAGGTGAGCAGGTAGAATAATCAGAATAACCAAAGAAGTAATCAAGAGTCACTGAGTGTGACTTTAATGTCTGTTTAATGCCTACCTTTGCCTGCAGTTGCTGTGCAGATGGAGCTGAGCAGGAGGAAAGTGCCTCTGTATGTGAGTATGTGCTCCAGTTTGCAGTCAAGTTCTCCAATTAATCTCAGGAGTTGGTTAGCCTTCTGGAAAATCTCTGCAAATTGAGTTTGGAATGCAGTGAGAGATCAGCAGCTTCATTTAGAAAAACCAAAAGTCTGTTGTGCTCGTGACCAAACCATTATGTTAAATGAAAATGCATCAAATTGTATATCTGAAAGGATACAATTGATTTCAGCACGTGTGTCACCATAGTACAGTAATCAAGTTCTTTAAAGTCATTGTGTACAAGGTTGTTTTGATATTTTTTTCTTGTTTTTAATTTTTAAATGAGATTTCCTAAGGTCAATGAGGGTGCCATGGTGACAGGAGATCAATGTTTTGGACTTTGATCACACAGGAACTTAAAGGGCTTTTGAATGAAACATCTCTGGGTTTTGCTGTCGGATTATTTGAGCACTGAATCATAGTTTCGTAGGAAAAAAGGTAACCTTATCTATCAGTGTAACAGTGACAATAGCAGCCTGACGTGTGTGTCACGAGCAAATCAGTAACTCTGTGATTCATTCACACTAGTGATGTTTTCTATTTGTGTTATATTTACTCAGAGTTGGAACATGTATTTGCTATCAATTTGATTTGTGATGTTTCTGGTCGCGTTAAGCCTTTGAATGAACATGTTGTCTGTGAGGTTAAGCTGTAATCAAACAGGGCAGGACTGCTGTCAAATATTATTTTATTGGTTTCAGTCTGCAATCCTAACAACATACGTACACATTAATGAGAAGTAATGATTCTCTGGAGATCAAAGGACCAAAACATTCATTTTAGTCAAATTAATGTTTTCTAATTTGACATGTATTTAGTGCAGTTTTGCTTTTATACAAGGTTAACTAGAGTTTACCAAACATGTACAGTACTGAAAGACCTACTCCTCAGACACTGTGCTTGCTTTCAATAGAGGCCCAAGAATGAATTAATGAATGAATAAATAAATGCATTTGTGTAACAGCTCAGTTTTAAAAGCAAAAGGTAGTAAAACTGAAGACTACTAACCAGTGTTTTCACGAAACATGGGAAAAAGAGACTACTTAAAAATCCCCACATTACGCCATCTAACATTTATCTAAGATGTTCGTTGCATTTCAAGTCAAGGATGGCATTTTCATTTTTTGGTGTACCTTCTGTCCCTCAACCTGTCTCCTCTAGTCCTGCCTTTGATTTGTTTCCCAGAATAACCCACACAGTGTCTGGAGGCTACATTGCTGTCTGGTCTATTGAGGCCACTGTAGGTGGACAAATTGATGTCTTCTACATTATTTCTTCCCCGACAACTGGTGGACGTTGGAGTAAAGTAGCTAGTGGCCTTGGTATATGTTTTTCATTATTATTTTGATGGACTGAAACTAAAAGTGAATGCTTAGTCTTGATATTTAAATTGCAGAAATTCTGCCACTGTCCAAAAAAAAAACAATACCTACACAACAGCATGGGCCCAAATGTTTAAAGTGGCACCCATTTTTATATTTGTCACTGTAATTCTGTATTCACAGTGACAAGCTCACAGATAACTATTACAGAGTTTCTCCTCGGCTCCTCCTCGTTTAGGCCTCTGTCAACTAATTGTTTTGGCTTTATGGCCCACAGCTTTACTGTTTGTCTGATGAGTGAACCTGCTTCGCCACAAACAGCAGACCTGCAAGGTTAGCCAATAGCTGGTGTGAAACATCTAGCTGTCAAATAGACAAATATTGTATAGAAACTTCCCCCTCTGTTTTTTAAGAACATCTCTGGGACTTTTCCACTACACAGTAATGACACTGCATAGCACGGTTCGGTACGGCACGGCTCAGTTTTGTTGCTTTTCCATTACAACTGAGTACCTCATAGTACCTCCTCGGTGTAGGAGGGGGTCATCATAGGCAGCGCGAAACTGCATTTACACGTGACACAGAAAACCAGAAAGAAGAAGAACAACACTATTATCACAAACAAAGGAGGACACGAAGCGATCATGTAAGCAATCAAAGCGATGTCATTTTCTTGTGTAACAATAGCGAAACAGTTGCCGGTTTTAAAAATGGCTGGGTCGAGTTGTGTTTGGCTTACACTCTAGTCGGATGCTTCCAATGACAACACTCGTTGTCCAATCAGTGGAAGGTAGTCGGACGACGTCACGTTTAGTATCGCGTCAGCTCGCTTGGAACTAAAGAAAAAGGGCTGAAGCTCTGCTAGTATCCCTACTAGTATCCCTCAAACCACAGGTGCACTTGGAAGGGAACAGTGTTCGAAAGAAACATGGAAAGATCAGGCAAAATGCATAAAAAATCCAGGTCCAGGCACTCAAGTTGGTTTGGGAAAGTAAAAAGCCTTTAGTAAAATGGGCTAGGAATCATTAAAAATACACAACGCATGTCGGCTTGCGCCTTCTTCAGGATGTGGAGACATTCCACACTCCATTTCCTAGCCCATTTTATTAAAGGCCAGGTCATGGTCGGGTCGACTGGGGGGGTCGTTTGACCTGCGTCAAAATGCTGTGTCAACCCTTTCACACTGCACGAAAATGCTGCGTCAACCTGGGATTTTCATGCAGTGTGAAAGGGGCTTATGATGGCTGACCCCAGGGATCTTAACAAGGTGATGTTAACTTCATCCACATTTTCATCCTCAGTTAATCTTACTTGTTCGTTCTTCTTGTGGGGGCAGTCCTTGGCCCAATGAAATGTACTTTGACACACAGCACACCTCGACCGCCTGCCAAACTTATCCAGTGGATTAGTGCCTGGTTACGGTGTCCTCTTTGAACATCACATTTTGTTTACTTTTCATTTCTCATTGAGCTGTGAGGAAAGCTGCATCCAAAGCGTTTTCCCTCCAAAGATCCGTTTTAGCGCAGACTTCATTGATGAGAAATTCAACTCTGTACATGCCATAAGTGCAAGCTGTCCAACAGTTTAAAGGCTAACACGGCATCAGGCAGCGCCATGTTATACCTTCTCATCCGGTTGTAACACTGTTCAAAGTCAATGATGTAATCTTCCATTGAAACAGAGCATTTCTTGCATTTCTACATTTGAGGAGCTGACACTCACTGACATTTCAAATGGTACCCAGTCTAAGCTAAATCAGTGACCTAGAATCTACTGAGTAGGGCTGGGTGACATGGAGAGATTTAGAAAAATTAGAAATTGAATATTTTTTTACCAAATACATCAATATCTATGTTGTAGGTCTGTCCAATGAGGAGATTTTTTCAGTAATGTGTACATGCTGACATAATGATAAAGTGGGTAAAGGGAAATAATAGAACAGAAAGTTCAGAACATCACTCACTAAAATCACTATTGTAATGCAGCCAAAAATCTAGTGTCATATCACAATATTGATCCAACATCTACATATAACCCACTGAGTCCTACTAGGGAGGCTGTCACATGACATGTTTGGAAGGCTACTAATCAGCACTCATATTAGTGTGACTCTTCTGCCCTATTTCACTTTCTCCTGCCTCAGGTCAGAAGTCTAAAGTGTTCTGGCCCGTTGGGATCAGTGCAAGTCTTTGCAATAGACACTAACACATTCCTGTTTTTATTGAGGGTGAATGTTTTATTGTACCCTCAAGAGGCATGCTGTCAGGGGATTTGGTGAACTTTTTTGCGGAAATGTAGAACACTGCATCAGAATAGAGTTGAAAATGAGCCTGTATCTTTAGGAACAGAAATTTAATTTGCTCTCTAGCAGCTTTCTTCTTTATTTTCTCTCAATCTCTCTCATTTTTTTGATCTCAGGGCCAGGCGAAGGTTTTTGCGTTGCTGGAAGGTTTAGACTCTGTGCCTGAGGATGCAGAGGTCTACATTGTTTTGGAAGGATCCACGTTGGTCCATGTCACCAGAGCTCAAAGTGATGTCATGCTCTGCTTTATAGTGCCTGGTATGTTCATATTTATGCATGTCTGGTGTGTCATGTAATGTCTTGCTGTATGATTGCATGTATTTGGGCTAATTTCATCAAAAGAAAGAACATATTTGTAAAACCATCTTCAGACATTAAACACATCATCTTCCAGTTTTTCCACGCTGGTCTGTGATATACTCAGGACCAGTATATCACCATTTGAATTTTCACTCGCACACACACGCACACACACACACACACACTGTCTGGGACTTGAGGTCTGGAAAGGCACAGAATCTTATCAGCTTCCTCTCAGGAGGGAAACAACATCATAAACAATACATTAACATTACTGAGCCTAGGTTGACACAGACAACAGGCAGTCCTGCAGGCTTGTACTCTCTCTACAATAGCTGAACTACTAAAAGTCTCATTCTCCATTAAAAAAGAACAAAAGCACATTAATGACCACACTCAAGGATTTTCCAAGGCACTTGTGGACTGAAATATACAAGACATGTAAAGGGCCATACTGGTGATTTTGTATTTTTCACTTGTTATTTGCAAACTGTATATTTTTTTATTATTATTATTATTTTCATTTATTTTGCATATACTGAAAGATTTTAAAATTTTTTTTTATGCCTAAGTTGGCATCAATTTCAGCTAATTTTCTAATAGTGTCTTGAAGCCTGTTTGAGAGAATCAGTCGTGTGCCCTGAAAAGGCAGTCAGTGCCTTTGGCAGAAAATAAGAAAGAAGGCAACGTGGGTCTCACACTGTATAGACGTATTTTTCATATAATGATATATATAAAACTGTCCAGAATAACTTCTGTACAGAATAACATTTTTGCTGTGTTCCTGTCCCTCTTTAGGACATAACCTGGCTGAGGTGGTCTCCGTCCAGGCCTACCTGTGTTCTGAATCCACACCCCTCACCTGGGTGGGCGGGGCTTCACTGGAGTATATCCAAGATGATGCTCAGGTAGAGAAGATACACAAATATGTTCCAATGCATTGGATGTTAGTTTGTGTATCCCTGTGGTAAACAGAATACACTGATCACATCATACTGTGCAAAAATTTACAGTCAGTCAGTTGCTTAGTGGTAGTTTTACCGTATTTGTTGCAGATTGTATCTTATTCATGACTGCTTTATTCTCAGGACCTGGCAGAGCACCTGGTCATCCACGGACATTGCCTGAGCTCCACGGATCACAAGGAGCTGAGCAGTCTCTTCAACCTGGGCCATGAGAGCTCTCGCTGGTCTATGGATCGTCGTGTGGCCCTGGCTATGGCCAACCTGGATATCCCCCAAAGCTGGAATGTACTGGGGAGCCACAGTGGAGACAGTGAGAGCCGGCTTTTCTTATCATGCTGAACGGGCTTTCCTGCACAGATATGTTCATCAAAAGCACATTGTGTCTGTTTTTTATTACAGAACAGTGAACATTTTCAAGTTTGATGAGGAAGGTTAAAAGTGCTGTAGAGAATATTCAGAGCATTAATAAAGCATCAGTCTTGCCTTTAGTACCTTTAAGGGAGTTTTCGGCTAGAAGAGAGACTGTTTGTTTTTTCTCAAGGATTCACTATATTTTATTGTTTATCAGTTCATGAACAGCTTGAGAACAGTTAGCAAGCAGAGCTACAGGTTTTGTCATAACTTGTCTCTGGAGACTTGAAGGAAGTGCCACCAAAGGAGGGTGAACTCCTCAGCTCCCCTCCACCCTCCTTCTTCTACACCATCACTCTCATTTTCCATCCTCACTGGGCTGAAATCGGAAGTGAACATGGTCACATGTGTGCTCCTGTTAAATTCATCAAAGCCAATTAAGCAGCATGTAATGTGGTTAATAGAGCCTTTCCTTCTGGAAGTAGCCCTAAGCAGAGCTCAATAAATCTGAGGGCATGTGTGTTAATGTGTGTGTGCGTGCCGACCACCGTGCTCTCTCGTTGCCACCATCTGTTTCTCTGTAGGGCCACCTACATAAATAACAAACTAGATTTTCATTAACATTGTTAAGGTAGTCTGTTTCATAGCAGCATCTCCCTCTAAATGTCTGCAGTTAATTTGATAACACTGCCTATGACATCACTGCCGATGCTGTACTGGAGCTGGAAAAAACATTACAAAACCCCTTTCTGTCAGAAAACTGCAGAGGAGCTTGGAATCATGTTCATGAAAAATATTAGTACTAACATTTTTAATACAGCTGGAAAATGTGTTATCTTGAGAAATATGTCTTTATAGCTCAACAAGGCCTGCAGCTTGATGCAGAATATTTCAGAACCAAAGTGGATAAATATAAATATAAATAAAATAACCTCAATTTGAAAATGAAACAAAATTCATCTCTTTTAAAATTCAGTTTAGGTATGGTTTAGCACACATTGATTGCCTTGCATACAGTGTTTGTTTAGAGAGGGCTTTATCGCCTGCTCTTTCACTAAAAGACTTTCTAATGAATAAATCAGTCAAATGTTTTATTTTTGATGAGGCTGTCTAAGGTGTTGAGTATATTTCATCATGTTTGAGGTTATAGTTCATGGTGTCCCTCAGTAATGTAGTAATTGGGTCAATGTAGACCCTAGCAAGATGAGAGAAAACCTAAAATGTCCTGGAAAATCTTTTGTTGTCTTAGAGAATTATTTCTCCATACTATTTTCCTTTAGCTGAGAATGAACTGCTTTGCTCTCTATCCTCAAAACGTAAAACCATCTGAAAGGGCTTGTGTGTTTTTTTCTGATTTTTGACTCTTTTTCCTCTCACCACATTTTTGCGGTGGGAGAAACTGACAATTCAGACACCATCTGTCTGGCTTCTTTGTACCTCTGTCGCCTTGAAAACTCTAAAATGGGGACTACTTACAGTATTTTTTTTCAAGGTGTTGCAACTTACTTCTGCAATTGCCTTTATACTTTTGATGTAGCCTGACTGTAGGTTGTATGGTGCATCATTGTGCGCTGCTTCTATTATTTTGTCCATCCAATGGGAGCTACTTTGATGTGGATCTGACAGAAATGTGCTGTCTTACCATCTTTTTTCCTTTAGAATAATCATAATGATACTTGATAAGTTGATAAATTTAAAGGAGCCTAAATGCATCACGATCATGGTGAATGTTGCATTTTAACACATTAAATACTACAGTTCCAAGTTTACCAGCAGTGCAGCTGCGGCTGATTTGATGCAGGCCAGTGGACACACATCTCGTTGGACTGCACTTGAGTGACAGGCAGAGAAATCAGAAGCTGTCACCACTTTGTTGAAAAGCTTTCATTACCTTAAAGTGGGTCAGTGGAGCAGAGAAATACAGTGCTGTGCAAGAGAAGAAACCAATCATTGACATTTAGGTTAATTATCATGAGAAGTGGTTATCAAGGCAACATTCTTGATAGTTTCCTCCTGTTTCTCTCACATATCACCACTGGTTTATTTGTTCCTGTCTTGCTGTTAAACTCACCTCCCCTCTGCATACTTTTATCTCTGCAGTAATATTTTGTTCTTCCCCTCTTTTCCAGAGCGGAGTCTCAGAGAGTGTCCACTCCACCTGGCTATTCGATGGGGTCTGTATCGACTGGCAGAGCTACTGCTTTGTCAGCCGGGGGGTCTGATGGCTGTCAGTCTGCCAAACGAGGAGGGTGTCACACCACTGCAGCTGGCACAGACAGCAGGCAACACAGAGCTCCTGGAGCTGCTCTCACAGTAAGCTTATAGGCTACAACAGGCAGAGACGCTGACAAGTGGATCACTGTTTTGCTATAAGATTATGCTTTCAGTGCAGAGCTTTCCCACACAAAAAAGGAAAGCCTTCTTTCAAATGTAGAAACAACATACTGTAGTTTTACACTAGCTATTACCCCATCCATCCCCTCGTTATACTTGCTAGAGGTTCACAGGGGAGCTGGAGCCAGTCCCAGCTGATATTGAGTGGGAGGCGGGAGTACACCCTAGCCAGGTCAGTCACAGGACTGACATAGAGAACATGCTAACTCCACATATTACATTGTTTATAGCTACCAAATACTCTTAATATACCAGTTGAAGTACATTTTCTGGACACATAAAATACCAAACATCTGCGCATATCACCTGTCAAACTGAGAAATCTGTTGTGAGCACAGCTTAATAGGCCTGTTTACGTGGCCTGAAAAACTAGCAGACCATCATCTGCACTGACAAACAGCGCTTTTAGAGATTTGTTGGGAAGTCGCTCTGTCCGCATTTTGAATGAGTGATTTCTAATGTTCTCTCGGAAGATCAACCCTCATATTTTTGGGGATGTTTTAATCAAACTACACCTCATGTTTGCTGCAGTCCACCCAACCCTCTAGCCACGCCTCCAGCAGGTCTCTCCCAGGTGTGGGCCGACCGGTCGCGCCTGCTGAGGTTCTGTCATGATACGGGGAACCTGACTTTGACTGTCCGACAAAACCTGAGGTGGAGCTCAGAGGAGAGCCGGCACACTGACATCCTGCTTCTCAGAGACCGGCTTAGAGATGAGGACTTCCTCAGAGAGGTGAATATACACTATAATATACACTACAATATACACTATACACTACCACTACTTAGCAGTAGTAGTTATCAGTGTTGACTGGTGCTGGTAAAGATACTGCGAGTATACACAGGATTAAAATTGTCAATTATGATTAGATACACAAATAAACCTGTAATTTATATAGTAAAAGTGAACGAGTGGAGGACCTCCAGTTGGAAATTGTGTAATCCCTTATATTAAGTCAGCATGGAGTCATCACCAGTATACATCTGGTCTATATATTTTAGTGTACAGCATCTTGTTATTTAAACATCATTTTTCCTCCCACAGATCAAAGCTCTTAGGAGGCAACAAGTGGAGACCATTTTAGAGAAGGAAGAACTGGTGGACAATCCTACAGAGAATGGTATCATACTCGTCCTAATCTGTCTGCTCTGTGAGATTTGAGAGGCCTGGTTTAACTAAACCATCCAGTCTTAACTCTTCTCTTAAACAGATGTTGCAATGGTCTGCCTTTTTGTTCTAGTGGTTTGAGACTTGCCACTGTCTCGAATGAGGCTGCAGTGTTTGCTGACATTGACTGCCCTCCTGTGGGGGTTTCAGGTATTAAAGTCTGTGAAAGGAAATAAAGGTGGGAAAACAAGTGAATTAGATGAACAGCCCAGTGAAAAAAGAGGTTATGTGATCAACCAACCTTTAATTCCTTAAGTCCTTACAATTTGTTTGAATCACAACTAACATGTTGATAAGTAATGCTGAAACTATTAGTTAAATCATTAGTTCATCAATTAGTTGATTGACAAGAAATTTACTCATTGAGTGCCAGTCGTTTTAGAAAACACAAAGTGGCTTGTGCCAGCGTTTTTGTCCATTTTGAGTCATATTTCTGGACCCACAGAATATTTTTTACTATGTCTCTGAAAACACTGAATAGCTCAAATGAAAGAAGAGACGCGCTATTACATCATGAAAAAAACTGTTTTCACCTTGTTCCGTTCTTGTTTTTTCAGAGGTAGAGGCCACTCCCACCAAAAAACACCTCTCTCTGTCCAGATTCTGTCCCTTTTGATCGCTGATCGTTTCCACTTCCTGCTTTGATGTGTGATGATGCTGAAATGTGTCTGCTTTTTAATCATTGTACATTTACTATCTTTTGATTTTGTTTAATTGTTATTGTGTATTAGATGCCTATGCATTTTTTTGTTATTTTTGTACAGTTTTCTGACATTTTACAGAAACTCAAAGGAACAATATTTAATATTTAGGGGGGATCTATTGGCAGAAGTATGATATAATATTAAAGATTATGTTTTCTTTTGTGTATATTATTACATAACACATTATATTACATATTTAAAAGATAAACATCAACAGATAATGGATTTTGAAAATACCCATAGATTACAGCGTATATCCAGTCTCATCCATAAGTGATCTAAAAAAACAACAAAACAAAATCTAGTTATTTACAGGACAACATTTGTAAGGTCACAATCTCTTTTACAGGCTGTTTCCCTTTGACCTTTCCCTCAATCTCTCTGGCTGTCTCCTCTTGCTGTGGATGCCAGCTGGCATCTCTGTATCAGGTTTAAGTGAATGTGTTTCATGGTATCATACTGAAGCACAGAAAGACCTTCATCAGATTAAGGTCTTTTCTTGTAATTTACATCCTACCCTTTCTCAACCTCTGCAACCTTTGCATATTTGTTCTCTCTGACTTTCTCTCCCAGCCTTGATATCCTTTATGAGTTGCTACCACTTCCTTCTCCTACATTTATAAGCCTTTATATTTTTATGTGACCCCATGCGTCGCATCAGACCAACAAAACACTCATTCTGCACGTCGCTGCTTTGTTTCTGGGAAGAAGTCACACACTGTGTCCTTTGATCTGGGATGCACATGGTAGTTAAGTGAAAAGACAGGAGACTAAGGCCCCACGGTAAAGATTTCCCCAGGTTATGTAAAAACAATAACAATAAGACTTTACGTGGTTCATACATCGTTAAAACATCAGAGCTTACTTGAACTTCTTTTGAAGTTTAATGGCTGCTGTATGTCTGCATCTGAGTTTTTTTTTTTCTTTCAGCACTGTATTCTGATATCAATGGAGCTGCTGTGGAAGAAAATGTGAGTAATTGATATGAGGACAGTAATTAATTTTCTCACAGTGTTTCACATAGCCAGAGAGCCAGAATATATGGATATGTATTTGACTCATACTATAAATAGTGTGTGTTTAAATTGCTTTATGTGATGAGATGAGTCAAATATGAACATAAGTTCATTTGTCCCTTCCAAAACATTCAAGACCAAGTTTATGCCATTAACCATTTTGCAATAACAGGTGTTTCATAAAAAAAATCCTGGATACCTAATTTCAAATGTTTAAACTCTCTGTGCGCCATTCAATCTCTATGAACATCTGCATCAGCCAGTGGCACTGACTGCCCCTCAATGACCCACGTGGTTTCACTCTTATTGTTAAAGTGTTGGAGTTGGCACCTTGCACACACCACTGAATAACCAACTTGTTCGCAGTCAAGTGTGCATTTCATGTTTTGAGAGGTGTGGCGTGTGCACATGACTCTGGTCATCCAATAGGACTTGTTTTATGTGGTACAGATGGTTACCTAATTGATCTTTCTGTCACACACCTAAGCACTCGCCAAACACTTGTGTTTTTGTACTTAGTTGGAGTTTTTGTCGTGTGCTCGTAGCCTGATGAGAAAGTCTCAGTGTAAAAATGAGTGTGCTATATGGTGAAAGCTTCTCTGTTTCTCCAGGACTATGAGGAGCCACTGATGTTTTGCCTGAATGAAGAAGACGAGGAGGATGAGCAGTTTGACTCTGGTAAAAGATTTTATTCATAACATTTTTATTCAACTTCTGTCAGACTAAGGTTACTTTCTCAGAAGCCTGTTTATGGTTTTAATTTTAGAACTTAGGGTCCCTCAGCTCTAGATCATGTTTTGTGCAGACTGAAACGAGCCATTGTTTTTTTAGGTGGTGTTATATTCATAGGACGTTATCCAAGTAGCTTCTAATAGTGAGACCCAACTGCAGGAAACGTTTCCTTTCCTGAACAGAACTCAACCTAATCCTTGACTGTGGCTGTCTACCGTCCCCATGGACCATACGATCATGTTTCAGCCCCCTGGCTTCTTTTGCCCCCCTTTCTGTTCTTGGAGTCATGTCTCTCTGTTTGCAGTGATTGTGGCACTGAGAAGAAATCTTGTTCATGCGATATGTAGAGAGTCATCCTATTCCTGCCAGCAGTGATAGGGAGGACAGAATTGAATGCTAACTATGTGGCTGAAGGTGGCTTCACTCTGATCTGCTTCTGCAGGACGGGAAGGGAAGGATTTAAGAGTGGGAACATCCTGCGGGTTAATAATTGGCGTGTGTTGCTGCAGAGCAGACTGATGCCTCAGTGTAAGAATGCTGTGGTTACAAGCTGAGGCTTCAGGCTTTATAACACTTGGCACTGGACATATGCAATCTTAACTTCCTGTGGCTGTTGGTGTTGTTTTCCATACTATATGGTTTAGCCATCTTGTGCTCTTTATGCACATATATTTGTGTGTGTGTGTGTGTGTGTGTGTTTGTTGGCTGATTGAGGATTTTCACATTTTCTGTTCTTTGAAGACCACTTGCCTGTGACCTTGACTGGTCCCCTCAAATGCGTTTTTGTGGTTCAGACAGAGAAGGCTGGTCACTTGAATCCTGTTTTCCCCTCAGTGCCATGTTTGAAAGAAATGGCTCAAAATATGACTCAGGTTTTATTCATGTAATTCTTCCAGGATCACAAAGCTTTTTTGACCCTTTTGGAATTTCCATTCCTCATTAGACATTCCTAAGCTGTCGGGCATAACGAGTGACTGGCAGGTTTTTATTTTTTTAACAAAGAAGTGAAGCATATGGTGCGATTCCAGTCTGTTTTTATCATTGAGCGAGTGCGTCATCAAATAGACAGACAGAGCTTTTGTAGCAAGAACTTCAGCAAGGGATGAGGAATTTGGAGTGTAGCTGTCATGTTCCCCCTGTCTTCTTGATGTGAGCTCTCTCCTCTTTCCAATTTAAATTACTGTAACTTCTTCTGTATAGTGATGCTTAAATACAGTATTGCCACAGCAGATTGTACAAGCTTTATAAGTGTCATATTTGGAAACCTTTAAGAGTAAAACACAGGTTTCTCTTTCTAGCCTTCCGCTCTCCTTCTTCCCCCACCTCTGCCCTCCTAATGCCCCTGAAATCCAAATACCCCACCCAAAACACACTCTTGTGTTTGTGTGCGCCCTTGTGTGTTTGAGAGGGAGAATGCAGTGGAGAAGAGTGCTCTGAAGGGGGCAAGGGGTATGGTGAAGTGAAAAAAGGGGGTATTTGTGGCTGAATGGGGGTTGCCATGGCTTTGCTGAGTGCGGTTTTCCAGCAGCTTGTTGAGATCCCCAGGGAGAGGAGAGTAGAGGAGTGTGAGAATGGTGTATGTGTGTGTGAGTGTGTGAGAGAGAGAGATAGGGAGGAAAGAGAAAGGGATTTATGATATGGATAGTTTGGCTGGGTGACAACAGACGATGAGTGCAACACCAGGAACGCTAACAAGAGTCTCCGACCCCGGCTGAGGAATCTAATTGGAGAACGGAAAAGAAGGATTAAACCTCACACAGATCCCACAAAGGCAGCATTAATTTTCTCTAGTACAGTGCCAACAACCCAACACACACACACACACACACACACTTTCTGTAGTCTAAGTGTACCTCTGTTGCCCTCCTCTGCATGTATTCTGCCTACAAAATTCCTCTCAACCTCTATTCTCTCCTTTTTATCACATTCCTTCATTTATGTGCATTTATACCATGCTTGGTGTCTTCCCACAGTGCCTTTTGTCTGATTTGTCTCTTAAACCCCCTTCACTGTCCCTTTCTGTCACTTTTACCACCGCTAGCCAACCGACTTTTCTCCTTGCTGCTGTAAATGGAGCACTATACTCCTGCAAATTAGCAAGTGGAGGAAAAGGGGGAGAAAAAAAAGGTGTAGAAGAAAACAGCAGCAGCGCTCACTGCTGTCTCCATGGTGAGGCTGCTGACCTGGCAGACTGCTCCCCCCCCCACCCCACGCTCTGAGCCCCATTTCCCCTTCAGCTTGGCTTTGACAAGCTAAAATATAGAGACACACACGGAGAGAATGGAGCGATTGAGAAGGACTCTCCTCAGACGTGGCATCAGGCAGATTCGGGGTGCATGGCTTGTTCCTCGGAGTGTGTTTGCAGAATTAGGGTTAGTTTGCAGCAGATCTCTGAGGCAATCATGAACTCACAGGGTTAATGATTTCTCCCATGCCTGAGACTCACCTCCGAGAAGCTGTCTGTCCTCATGTTTGTCTTTGCTGTAGATTCTGAAGTCACTCCTATGTTTGACTTTGTCTCTTTTTCTCTCCCTCCTTCAGTCACTCTTTCCGGCAGTCAGTATACTCCTCCCCCTGCTCCTGTCAGCATGTGTTGATCTCTCCTCCTGTTCCCTGTGTGGTAGATGACTGAGGAGGACAGAGACACACTGGCAGAGATTTGAGGAGAGCCGTCATAAAGACAGGAAAGAGTGGTCGCTGGAGAGGAAGGTCGAGCAGAGGGGGAAGACGGGGTTCAGTCCCAGGTCTGTCGGACAGTTGGTTCAGACTTGTTGCGGGGGAAGGGGAGGATTTTAGGGGGAGGGGTGGCTGGGGAAGACAGAGGGGAACATGCTGGCTCACTTCTGAAGTGTCAGAGTGTCTGCAGCAGGGCACTGGAAAAAGGAGAGTGAACGCTGCAGCAAGTCCGCAGTCTGGTCAACCACTGGGAAAGGGATGTAAACTAAAGCTCTGTCGATTTATTTATCAAACACTTTGAGCTGTTTGGATGAAGATTTTATTGAAGATTGCAAATCATGGATTCTGACTCAGACTCTCCCTTCAACTACTCCTGGCCCTCTTTTCCTAAGATGAGGATGCGCAAGAAGACGGGCAAGAAAGGTAACATTGTGGTGCTGTGATGTACAGATGTTTGTCTGCATGTATTAACTTGAAGAGGAAATGTTGTTCCTTGGTTGTATGACTTGCCATTCAAGTAGACAGGGTCACTTTAAATTTCACAGGTAGTCAAATATTGTTGGAGCAGAGTTTCTGCAGTTTTTGACAGATGCATGTGGTTTAATGTCACAGAAAGTGGCTCACTTGCGTACACAGACAGTTCAGTTGTTCTTTTTCAGTTGCACCTCATCATGTCACAGATTGCAAATGGAAGACTTCACCACACACTGCCTCCCGGCACTGTTCACTGTGGAACAATTCAGTTAAAATTAGACTGTTCCCATTACAGACTCTTATTCTCAGGCCTCCTCTGCCTCACAGTCAGTCACAGTGAGATAACTGCATGTTTGCTAGTGATGTAACCTGATATCTAACAGCATGTTGGGGAATGTCAGATGTCCACTCGAAGCTGATTGAGTGTTTTGGGGCTTTTGACATCTTCAGTCCACACTGTTGTGTGTATGAATGAACCTTGCTGAGGAGTCGTGGCCTCATGTGACTGCTGGGGTCCATAAAGTGTGAAAGGGAGGCCCTCAATATGTGCTGTCATGTACCTGTGCATAGGCACCTACACTTAATTATCACAATCAGTGTTGTATCACTGAAGCTGACATTGTGTCACTGAGCTGAAGTTAAGTGTTTACCACAGTTTATTGTCAATTCAGGAGAAACCGAACCAGAATCAAGTTAATCCTGGTGCTTAATCTTGGCATGTAAGTTTGTTGCTTCATGGACAGCTGTGGAAGAGCTGAAGTGAATTCTTAATATAATGTAAAATTAAATCAGAATTGTTTAACAGGGCTTTGCATGTGTGCAAGTGACTGTGTGTGTGTTTGTTGGGATGAGGGAGAGCGAGACATACACGGGAAGATCAAGTTACTTCCATTTCTGTGTCAAGGCTCAACTCCAGTGGTCTTTTACTCATCTTTCACCATAAACTTCTGCAAGATTATCCGTGATATTACTTCTTAATAATGATTGACATCGGCACATTTCATACACACAGCTTGTCTGTTCTGTTGAAGAGCAGAACTAGCAGCACTATATATACTCTACATATATTAACTAAACTGTATATTCTCCAAGTCAAGTCATTTTTAACAGCTCTGGTGAAACAATGCACCTGTAAAGTCAAATGTGATTTCAGGTGTGCAGATCCACAAGTTTATTTCTTCACTCTGAGAACCGATTGCTTGAGTTTAACTCTCCCTGGATCTCTCGGGCAGAGTGACGCACTGAAATGTAAACACAATGGGGAACATACAATGTGATGCTTGGACTGGGATGTTTGACCGCAGGTGTCATAACTCACTGGTGTTTGTGGATTTTGGTGGACAATTGTTTTAATGATTTTAAATGGCGCTCCATCTAATAATTATCTCTACCCACTTATAAGGCAATAACAGTCTTTGTTTTGATTCCTTTAGAATCTGCTTGTTATTTTACTCTGCTCCTAATTTCTCCCAGCTCTCTCCAAAGCGACAGTTGTTTGGTGCTGTGCTTAAAAAGTGACTTACATCATAAAAGAAGGAACAGCATAGACAAATAACCCTTACATGTTCATAATAAACAAGCCTAGGTGTTTACACAATTAACAATTATTATGATTCTGTTTGTCTTGAACAATTTGTTTTGCCATTTTCAGCTCACCAGCAGCCTCCAAAGAGAGTAAACTTTGAGAAAGAGCCCTTGTGACAGCCCTGCCTCCCCCTCTCCATCCTGCCTCCCTCGATCTCTCTCTCTCTCTCTCTCTCTCTCTCTCTCTCCCTCTCCCTCCCCCTCCCCCTCCCTCCCCCAGGGGTGTGCATGAGTTGAAGGGTCACTCTCTGTGTTTAACTGCCCTGGTCTGGAAACCTGGCACTGACTGCTGTCTTTGTCTGGGTCTCTGTAAAGCTCAAGCTCGCTCTTTTTCTCCCTGCTGCTGCTCCAGGTGCTGCTACTGTATAGGGTTGGCTCTCACTTAGGGACATGCTCTGAATATCACATGACTCCAAATATACTTTCTATGACCAAAATCCTATAGAAATAGCCCCATGCACTGCTCTGTGCATGGGGCTGAAAATCTTCTCTGACCTACGGTCAGCAGTCTGTCTCAGCAATAAAAGACAGCAAGATTGATTTTGTGCAGTTCTAACTTGTTGGAAATATGAACTCCCTGGTCCTCTGTTATTCTCCCAGTTAACTGATGTTAAACACAGATCGCAGCATCTGACAGTAATGTTCACCGAGGCTGCGTTTATGGGTCAGAGGTGTGTGAATGATTGGACCTGTGGCAGCCAGCTGTGGCTTTGGACCTGTCCCAGAACCTTAACTATTAGGACTGTCTGTCAAGTTCCTTAAGTGGGCTTATAAGAAACAGTATCTGTTTTCAAACAAAGGTTTGACCCACATCCAGGATCTGACCCAGTCTCTGGGTTTGATGTTTGAGTAAAACTAATCCGGTACATAATAGAATGCCTAATGTGACTTTGTGAAGGTGTTATGTATCTGGATTTAGGTTTATATACAGTATAAAGTTTTCATGTGGAACTAAGAGGATCCAGGTTTGAGATGTACTTTTAGGACTGATGCTCTGCATGTGCTGCAGTGGTTCAGTGTGAGTCTATATATTTACTTTTGTAGTGGAAGGAATAGGACCCATCTGGTGTCCTCATCAATGTCTACTTGACTCCCTGTTGCTTCTTAGATTTATTGGACTCACCGCCTACAGGAAGCACAGCCAATTGTTGGTCTGATTTACTCTCTGCTAATGCTGGACTGCTCTTCTCCTGCGCTGCGGCACTGGCAGCTTGGAAACTATGGATAAACTATGGATTTGTCTTGGTTTAAGATCTGCTTGATGGGTTTAGCTGGAAACAGCAGTGCTAAAGACATGTTTCTGCACCACTGGCACGGTTTCAGGCATGGCTTGGCCAGCGCAAGGTTAGACTGTCATTAGGAATGTAATAATATAACAGAGCTAATGAGACTGCCTCTTCTGGTTAGTGTGACAAGTACAGCATGGTTACTGCTAATATGGTTAGAGTTTTTTTTTTCCAGTGAATGCTTCACAGATTGTGAAATCTCCTTTTCTTTGCTACGTTCTCATGCATAAAGATTTCATACCTGTGAGCCGCTGACTTGAAGTACTATTTGTGTCTATGTGGTTACCTAGAAGCTTCACTGCAGCACTGAGCTGTTAAAGTTGGTGTCAGTTACTAACAATCAAAGAGCAAGACTTTTCAGACTAGACTGTGTTTTTGTGGATTGTTCCAGTTCCCCCTCCGATGATAGACTAGTAAAGAAAAGTGTTGAGTTAGTTTTTGATAGCATTTAAAGTCACGAATAACTTACAGGTTTCAGATATAACAGGCCACACAGTGAGGGTGGTGCAGAGGTTGGAGGTTTGACTAAAAAGACAGAAAGCTTAGTGTAATATGCTTTTGCCCTCTTTCACTTTGCAGTTTTAATGTTCATTCAGTTCTTTCAGTTTAAAGCTCATACTCAATCAAACCTCTGCATTTTATATAGTTCATTAATCTCTTAACAGTACTTTGTTGCATAAATGTCTCATAAAATGTGGGTTTCTATTCAAAGCTGTGCGGAACGCTTGGCCTTTTTGTGTTTGTACATACCTGTAGCTTGTTTTCTAACCTGAAAAACTTTCCAAGAAAATTGTTGTGGAGAAGCTGTGTTTTGTACAGAGCAATATCCCAGAGGGGGCTGTGTGTTTTAAGAGCATGAGTGTTTCCCCCTGTTTAAAAGCAGAACCAAGCTACAGCTCACACTGACTCTACTGTGTTGTTGAAAGGGTTCCTCTCAATGCTACCGTGTGCTCACGGGAGTTATTTCCACTCACTGGCTGTATTGACGGCAGGGTGGGGGAAAAAACATGCCTACAGATGTCAGTCTCAAAACTGCATGCACACTCCTTCACGTGTGTGTGCATAGAGCCGCTGAGCCACTCATGAGGGACTCTTGGTCCTGAACAATGTGGTGTAACTGCCCAGGATGTCTACGCCACTTCCCGTGTTTGTGAAGAGCTATTTGCCGTTGCTCTGGAAACCAAATATATTATTGAAAAATTCTCTCTCTCTCCCTCTCTCTCTCTCCCTCTCTCTCTCTCTGTGCCTCCCTCCCTCTCTGTAGAGAAAAGCCAGTCCATAAGGGAGAACCAGGCCTCGTCCCCGACTCTGGCTGCAGCTGCCAGACTGTCAGCAATGATACACGGCAAAGACAGAGTGTATGCTAACGCCATGCTGGTGGACCAGGTGAGACAGCCTGCAATTAGTGGTTCTTTCCAAGCAGTGTAAGTGCAAATATGTACATCAGTTATATAGGATAGCATTAACATTATGTCTGAAACAGATTTGCTTATGTGATTTGAATTGTTCCATTACAGGAGCAACAAATCAGCCCCTGGAAAGGTTTCATCACTTTCTCACTTTTCTGTTCCAGGTGGACGACGCTGACATTAAATACCGCTCTCCAGGGGAGGAGGAAGTCAGCCCTGCGCCCCATCTTGGCAGCCCATGCTGGGACTCCTTCTCCATCACTCCCTCTGAGTCAGAGAACTGTTCCCAGAAACAGGACCCACTGTCACCCCATAATGGGGAGAGGGGAATCCAAGGCCCCAGTCTGGAGAATGATAAGGAGCCATCCCCTCGCATCTCTTCCCCCTCTCCCTTTGCTTCCTCCCCGTCTTTTCCTTCCTCCCCCCTGGCTTCCGCCTTCCGTTTGTTCGAGGGAGCACAGAGGCGTCAGGCGCAGTCGTGTCTGCCAGTTTCTCCTGCTTTGAACCGCAGAGGATGCAGCTTGACTGAGACGAGCCGAGGCCTGAGGTAGGACACTGTAGCTGTTAATCACTAAATAAAAAAATCGAAGGCACTCCAACTGTGGACTATTTTGAATTTATTTACCTTAAAATTTGATTGCCTCACAACTGAGTTTGTTTTACATTCAAGTTAGAGAACAAACGCTGCATTATGGCTAAGGTGATTCCGTTTAATAATAAAATCAGTGCACCAATCTTCGTTTGACTAACTCATGCTAAGACAGACAAGAGTCATCTGTTTGGAATTTCAGCAAAAACATTTCTCAACATTTTGTGCAGTGATTGTGGTCAGAGAAGGTGCGGAAAGTGACAGGAAGCTTGCACACAATTGAGCTGTTTGTGTGTTGAAGTTGCTGGACATTCCTTCAGTTCCTTTCCATCAGCGCCGCAGAATCTTCTCTGTGAGCACCGATGACTGCCCATCGGGATTTTGCATTTACCTATGAAAATATGGATATGTGGAGGCCATTGTGGACACAGAATCAGAATCAGTGTTCCTGTGTTAAAGATTTAAATCTAATCTAATCTTGAATCTAAGTTATGGACCAGCTGGAGGCATCATGATCATATCATATTTTTTTTCAAACAAATGTCAATGTGTTAATGACCGGACTTTAAATATGTTTGCGTCCACTATTGTAATGTGTGATGCCTGTGACGACTGACAGTCAGGATGGTCTCAGCTGAACATCAGGTAAACTGGATAAGCAACAACCATTCACTGAATTTGGTGTGTCTGCATCTGTACTTGTGTTTGTGTGTTTGCAGTCCTAGTCTTGAATGTGACAGTGAAGACGAAGACATACTGGGACATTCCTACCCCTGCTCGTCTGTAAAGAAGCAGTCCATCCTGCGATCCAGCTCAGGAGAGGAGAGAGACTCTTTCAACGCATCACCAGACTTTAACCTCACAAATTGTGACAGCACGCACACGTCCGCCAAGGTACACCCTCATTACTCATGTAGTGTTAAATGCAACATGTGAGTGGGACCCCATGTGGTCTGACACAGCGTTCTGCCAAACCTCCCCACCTGGTTCTCTAACTTTCAGTGGAATCCAATGGAAACAATTTCTAATTTTAAGGGAAACACTGTCTTAATTGATATGTTGCCCTTCAGGTAACATATTAAAAATGTTTTGGTTATTCTTTTTCGCATTGGTACTTCTTTCAACTCTCCTTATAGTGTAGAGTTCATTCAGCTATCAATTAAAACAGGATTTATATTTATATAACATTACAAACACAACAAGACCCTAAAAACTGGAAACAGGAAATGCAAAGTGAAACAGCACAACAGACACGGCCTGCCATAAAGTCATCAGTTGATAAGCAGAGACAATAAGTCAGATTAACTAAGTTCCTTCTTCACAACCTGTGAACTTCTGCCTGATCTGTTTCTTCTGATCTGCCTCCGAACCCAGAACCCAGAAGAAGGTGAGGTTCGTCTGCGCTCCTACTCCTACTCCTCCCCCAAGGCAAAGCCGTCACGGCCACTGCTAAACAGAGATGCCACCATCACTGACCTGGCAGAAGGTGAGTAACCTTTGACCCCTTTAACTTGTGACCTTTCTGTTCCCAGAAGCCATCTGAATGGACACGTGTCAAATGTCTAACAGGAGGAGGAGCAGACAGGTGTCATAAATCAACTGAACCTCTATAAAGTATAAGTGTGTTTAGCGTCAGCACTGCTTTGATGCATACGGTACATCAGTACTCGCATGTGAGCGTGCAGCATTAAGGCCATGCCTTGTCCCATCTAGATGGTGCACTCAGCAGCAGCGGTCGTTCTCTACTTCAAGCTTTATCTCTTTCTAAATCCCTCTCTCGCCTCAACCAAGTTAGTAAGTACAAGAACCGCTTCAGACAGCAACTTGGATGCAGCTGATTGGCCAGTGAATACATTCCAGTGTGCCTTTCTGCTCGTTCTGGTGATCGATGGGATAAACTGGTGATTGTCAAGAGCTGTGCAATTAAAACACACATCTGGAATATTTAAACCTTTCACGACTCAGTGCCATGTAATAGTGTATTTATATAGGATGGAGAAACTGGTGAAAAATCTGAGATTGAATTAGCCTTGTTTTAGGCAGAGAACTCTGCTGCACATTTTACTGTAAAATAATTTGCCTAGATATTTTGCAAAACAATGATGTTTTTCATTATGGCCCAAATTGTGCAGCCTTTTCTCTGTGGTAAAATTTTGTTTTTAGTGGTGAGTGCAGCACTCACATTGCACAAACCACTGTCTCAGAGAAAAAGAAAAATCATCATTATTTTGAATTGCTAAAAGATCAGAAGCATGACATCACAACTTTGTTTCTCAGTAATGAAACAACAATCATCCCAGCGCCACTCATTTATTTGATGACTGACAAGTAGAGGTTTGAATATTCAAGACTGTCCCTTTTTTAATATCCTGAGACTCTCTACAGTATGTAAGTCTTACAAATCATCTGAATGAGGAGTTGTTCCTACCCTGAGGGTTCTGTTCTGTCTCCATTTTGGTGAATATTTTGTTTCCCTCTTGGTTTTTCCATCTTTGGTGTCGTCATGTTTTTCAAGGCGAAAGTCTTGTGTTTGGTCTTTTTCTATAGGGGTTTGCTGGATCCAAGTATTTGCTCAATTCTGACTTGGGATGATGGTTTTTAACACCCTCAGCTGATTCTCTGTTGTAGACTACTGTCTTCAGTTTTATTGATGTGTATTTCTGGCTTGCTTACAGTCTGTGTTACTCTCCTTTACAGAGCAGAGGGCATTCAGCTTGACTGAGACGACCAGAGAAAAGAGGTAAAAACCAACCAGTGTGTCATTTCATGAGCTCAGGAACAATCCACCCATTGCTCAGACCAGTGGTTAGAGATTGGCTTAAATGTAGCTATGTATGTGTATGCATGTATCTCCAGTATTGAACTTGTGGTTGGGGTCTGAGCGTGCAGGATGTGACATACTTCCTGTTGCAAAGCAGAGGCCAGAATATGCTCTGATTGCAACCTTAAATTACCCTGAGTAAACAGCAAAACTCTCCTGGAGTCCAGACCTCAGAAACATCTGGCTCACATAGAACACATCAGTGACACTGAATTTGTAGTAAAAAAAAAAATATTGTAATCTATATTTTAGTATTAAATTAACATTAGTTTACCATCCTACTGACACATTTTGCTTATTTTGTTTTTCCTGCGATCCATATTCATTTCATAGTTAAGTTCACTTCACCACCTCATAAATGTATCGCGCACTAATACATTTTGTCTAATGATAACCATGCTTTGCTAACAGAGGAAACATTTTAGAAGATGATATCAGGCAATTTGACTATCATACTGCCTCACTGGATTATTGTATTCGAGAAGATCATATTAATACTGCAATATTCACAACACCAGCCTTATTAGACTCTCTAACCATTTATATTCTTCATGATATCAGCATCCATCCTGTGTTAACAAAATGTGGATGTTGCCTCTGTCTTAAGCGTTGGCTAATACATGATATGATTTACTAAATCAGGATGTAGCCATGTGACTGTAGGCTGTAGTCACCTTACTTTTCTATACTAAGCCCCGCACATATTAGTATCATTTTGAGTAACATGACCAGCCGAAACACAGCAACCTGGTCTGTGGTGTGTTATATCCATGCAGGGTTTTGGGTTTCCGTAAGCGGACCCAGTCGGCAGAGGAGGAGAGCAGCGCATCACTCCAACACCTCACCCTCACAGAGTTCCTCAAAGAGTATGTTTTCACCAAAACGGCCTCACAGCCATGCATGTGTGGCTTAACTCGCTCTAACCCCGCCGTAAAACCGTCCCATTAACCACATGGATTCTTTGCAGCTGTATTTGGTCATATGTGAATCCTCAGAAGTAGATTATATTAACACTTTTTATGTCACAGTTTTTGTTTGATGTAACAGTGCATGTTTCTTTCCTTTACACTTTGTCGCCTTTCACCTACAATGTGTAGCGTAGCAAGCATAAGTAGCTGTAAATAGTTGACACATTATTAATTGCATCTCACCAAGGTCATACTATAAATAGTACCCTCTAGAGTCCATTGTGACTTCCAAGCATGCCAAGCATGTTGCTAAGAGTAATAGTCTGTAGACCAGGGGTCCTGGAAGACTGTCTGGACATTCTTTCATTCCAGCATGACACCAATGTACCTGAGTATTCAACTCCAAAAGAATGATTTGTTTTACAAAGAGTGTGCATGTTGTGCTTGAATGCTACAGTCTCTCTCAGGCCATAAATGATAGAAGGGGTTTTAATGGCTGCTGACTGAAATGTTCACACTGAAACAGGATTGAGGATGAGGAGTGGGATAAATACATAATCCCATCTAAGGTCGAGTCAGAGAAGTACAAAGTCAGCCGGACCTTCAGCTTCCTCAAGAGCAGGATGTCCAGCACTCGCAACAAGACCAAGGTGAGGCCTCATAGTGGAAAATGTGATTTCATCTACCTGTACTTGTGTTTAAAACACCATTGAGTCGAAAGCTGAAAAGCCTCCCAAAGTAGTGCAGTAAAAGTTTTAGCACCTTGCCAACAGACCAGGTCAGAATTCTTGCGCTGGGGAGCCATTGTCTGTGTGCGGTGCCTTTATTTGGCGAGGGAGAAAATTCCCTCTCCTCAGGTCTTAGCAACGGGACACAGTGAAAATATCCTCTTACATAATTCGTAGACCCCCACCACACAGCGTGTGGAGCCAAAACACATTCCATAGTACACGCTCAATCTTATAAACACGTGTTCATGTCTTCAAGAACATGTTTCCATGTACAGTATATATAGACACACGATGAACATGAACCATCAAAAAAGCAAACACACACTCTGAGACTTCCTTGTGAAGTTTGATTAGAAAATAAACATTGCACTGTCACACTCAGGCACAGAGGAATCCCCCTAAAGCCCCCCTAAGGATAAACCAGCAGCAGTCCCCAAGGACCATAGCAAAGTAAACAGAAAAGCTCACTCAGAGGCCCCTTTATCTCAACTAACTCCACTTTAACAGGTGCGTTTCAGCAAGAGGATGACCGCTATGTACTCCTGCTGCTCAGAGTCCCGCTGTTGGTGGTTTACATGATATAATGGCATTCACTGCAATAAATGTCAGCTGAATGAGATTACATTTTAAATATTTATGACTTGCTTTTCAGGTAAAGGGGAAAGAGGTGAAGGAGGCAAAGGAGAAGTCAGCAGCCGCTAATGGACACCAATTTGTTCCTGTGTCTCCATCTGGTCCTGCGCTCTGTGTGGCCTGTGATAAGTCTGTTTCTGGGAAGGAGCTGTTGCAGTGCTCCAGTAAGTATTATACTGTCAGTACTGTTGTTGTTTTATGTCCTGTGGTGGCTGAACTGTTCAGGGTTTGTGTATAGCTCTTCGCACGTGCTGCCTTGATGTTTTGTTCAGCTGAAGACATGAGGTCAGTTTTCCAGGTCCACATCGATCACAAGGAGCACAACAGTTCAACAGTCAATGGGACACTGAATACAGATATGTGGTAATTTTGTTTATTATCAGTTAACTGATGAAGTTAACTGGGTTTTCCATTTGTTTTTGTCTGTAGGCTGTTTCCTGGCTGTCCATAAAAACTGTCGAGAGTCTGCTGCAGCCTGTGGAAAGGTAAACATCCAACATCACACACTTTTATCCCTCACAGACCCTGGACATTTTCAAAAAAAAAGGGCTCAAAAACAACTATTGACCAATTACAACCTCTATCTGACTCGTTCCACTATTGTCTCGTTGTCTTGTTTGTGTGTCTACCCTATAAGAGTCCTTGGGTTCCTGGAAAGGCTCTATATACATTTTAGTTATTCTTCTTTTTATTATTTTTTTATCTCAAAACCAACAAGTCAAAAATAAGGCATTCTTAAAAGTCATTTTACTGTGCATTAAAATGACATTTTGAGTTTTTGTTGAGATGTTGCATCAGTGAAGCACCAATTAAACACAAATAGGTCAGTTTACTTGACATAGTGATCATTACTTAGTGATCCTGTGAACATAAGATAAATAATGTCCTTTGTGGCTATGAATTTGTCAAGTCTGAAAAAAAATCACTGGTCATCTCAGGTTGAGCTTGGAGACTGTAAAAGATGCCCATTAATTGGAGTTTGACCGACGCTAAGGACCAAAAGACAGAATTTGTCTGTTCTCCTGTTCTTTTTGGTAGAGATTCTGTTGCACAGATCCTCAAAATCTTTGGGAGTGGGACTTTTACTGCCTCAGTAGAATTAAAGGGGGAGTCTTTAAGTGTCCTCGTAAAACATTTACGCAGCCAGTTCTTAAATTATTTAAAGTCATACATTATTATCTTATATTTTTGGTTTGTTTTCAGCAGGATGACAGAAACATCAATATAGAAACTTTTCAAAGAATGCCACACACACAATTTATGTTTACCCTGTTACTTTTGTTTATCAAACTCTGCACTCATTGAATCCAAAGTTCACATATGATCACAATATCTATCTGCTCAAATGTTAGTGATCATCTGAGACTGTAACTGTCAGCCGAGCGTGTCCAGTGGTCAGGATCGCGTGCTCTGTGGCAGCAACATCCTCAGTTCAAATCCAGCCTTTGTTGCAGGTCATTCTCTCTCTCCCTGTGTTTCCTGTCACGCTCGGCTGTGCTGTCACATAGTGCCAAAAAAGAAATAAATCAGTTACTGAAGCAGAAGCAGGCTGAGGGGAAGCTGGTACAACAGGAAGAGTTATGTCCAACACTTGGTGACAGAGGAACTCCTGGAATGTGTTGAACATCTTAAACTGATGATGGGTTTGCTTCAGCATTTTTGTTTAGGCAGAAATTCACTCCAGTATTGACTGATTTTTCTCTGTTACAACCACAACAAAGTAATATTTAAAGCAGGAAGGTAATGTTTTACAACTGTTGATGTTGATATGATTATGTTTTTTCCTCAGAAGCCACAGGAGAGGAATGCATTACTGATGAAAAGCAAGACCATGTCTCTCCCACACAGTGAGTTAGAAATTACAACGTCCCCCTCCCAAACCCCCCCCCTTGAGCCTTTGATGAAGTTTGTACCTGTCCTCCCTTGTTTCTCCTGTAGCAGATTAAAAAATGTATTGCCCACACTCTCCCCTCTTCCCTGTAGTTCTTGGTTAAAAAAAAAAGTTAAATTTTAATCTACCTCAGTGGGGGATCTGGCCTGGATTGTGTTTATGTGCGTGAGCACAGAAGATGAGTGTTCTCTTGCATGGACTGGATCATTTTATTTCTTAATGTGAAGTGTTGTGTCCTCGCTGTCTGACTGTTTGATGTTTGATGTTTGACAAAGGTGTCAAGGTCAACCACAATCAGCTTTGATTACAACAACACATTGTCACAACTGTAGGCTGCATGCCCAGTTAAACAATGAAAGACAGCTGCAGACTTCCTCACAGCTTTATCATTGGTTACTGTTACATTCAGTGACTACATAGCTGTAAACAAAGTATGGTGACGTTTTAAGTATTTATTTGTAGAGGGGGAAAGCCTCCATGGTGTCACTGATTGCCTTTCCTGCTCCTTTTCCTACTTTCTCCTCCAGACTCTGTAAAAGACAACTCTCCAGCTTCCATTTTCTCATCTTCGTCTTCACTTCCCGCAACGACTAGAGAGAAACGAGAAACTGTTGCCCCTCTCTCCAACAGCCTTTCCATCTCTATAGACAGCAGGTAGGATGGCAGTGTTCCCATTATATACTGTGTTAATGCATCCATCCATCCATCCATCCATATTAAATGCTTTCGTTTCAGTCTCTATTTAGTGGAATTAGTTTTAAAATGCTATGCAACCTGTGCAAACGTTTTTGTGCAGACGGCTGAGCGACGCAGCCAAAGTGGACAGTGAGAGCAGTATAACAGCTTGTGCAAACAGCTCAGTGTCTGACGAGGGAACACCGATCACAGCGACTCCCCCATCAGCCGAGCCGCCAATCACCACACAGGGTGAGAAAGGCGTCACACATAACACAGAATTACTGCAGAGCGGACTGTGTGAAAGACATTCCTCATTATTCCAGTCTCTACAGATGCTGTTGATGCTCCTCTGATGAGCGACCTGTCAGCTGACCTGCTGGGACTTGAGGTGGAGTCATGGAGTCTGGCGGTCACTCCGGAGTTTCGCAGGCAACATGACAGGCGCACCATTAAACGGCAGGATGTTATTTACGGTGGGACAATTAATACAGTATTTTTTAATATGCATACTGTGTCTATAATTGTGAAGTAGATCTTATTGGTTGCGTCACTGAGTGGAGCCAAAGACCCAGAGCACAGGTGACTCAGCCTTGATCCAAATGGCTTTTTAAAAAAAGCACTTACTAGCAAACATTATGGTTGGTAGCCCACAAAACTTCAGATTTACTACACATTTTTGGAGAAATATGTTGAAATGAATTACAGTTACTCCACTTTGATACAGCCAGACATTAGTTTGCCTGAGTAATCCCATAATCTACTCTTCATTGCCCTTGTGTAGAGCTGATGCAAACAGAGCTGCACCACATCCAAACCCTGACGGTCATGTCAGAGGTGTTCAGGAGAGGCATGCTAGAAGAGGTGCAGCTTGACTGGGACTGTGTCGCTCGGATCTTCCCTTGCTTGGACCCCCTGCAGCTCTTTCATAGAAACCTCTTTGGAGCGCTGCAGGAGCGCCGTCAGGCTGCGACCCAACCTGAGAACCCCCAGAATTACCTCATCCATCAGATTGGAGATATTCTGCTTCAGCAGGTTGGTGAGATGATTCATGTACATAAAGTACACAGAGACATGTCTGTAGTCAACCCTAACCCTAACCCTTCCTCAGTTCTCAGATGAATATGCAGAGAAGATGAAGCAGGTGTACGGAGAGTTCTGCAGCCATCACACTGAGGCCGTTAATGTCTTCAAAGAGTTGCAGCAACAAAACAAAAAACTGCAAAACTTTGTCAAAGTAAGCTCCTGATTCCAGACCTCCTGTGCTGTTACTGTAAAATGTCTTGATTGAATATGCTCATTTTGGTGTTAATCTCTCTGCTCACAGCAACAGAGCAATAACACTCTGGTCAGACGGAGAGGGGTGCCAGAATTTATCCTGCTGGTCACTCAGCGCATCACCAAGTACCCAGTGCTGCTGGAGAGGATATTACATTACACTCAAGGTACGTCAGCTCTCCTCTGCTCTCTGCTCTGTCGTTAACAAAATCATAAACATAAGCAACGTTTCCTGTGTTCATTATCATAGCATCATAAAACATTCATAAAATATTGCTTTTTTTTTAGTTCTGCTTGAGAATATGGAATATATAGTGTGCCTAAACATCTGAACTTTTTCTTTTTACTTTGAGTGCTGTCAAATAGGAAAAATTGTGTTCTGTACATGGTAAAATAGTATTTTCTACCCCATAGAAGGAAGTCAGGAACACTCTGACCTGTCTCGAGCCCTGGCTCAGATCCGCGACGTCATCGCTGCAGTGGACCTTACTGTGAATAAGTATGAGAAGAGTCAGGAACTGCAGGAAGTGCTGGCCCGGCTGGAGAACAAGAGCTTCGCCAAGCTAAAGAACGACAAGGTGTTTCGCAAACAGGACCTGCATAGCAAACATAGGGATCTGCAGTACAAAGGTCTGGTCTACTGGAAGACTGCCACAGGGCGTCTGAAAGGTTTGTATGAGATCATCTGTGCCATGAGATCTTTTGAGCTTTTGAAAACCAGTCTACATTTACTTCTACTCTTCTGTTTTAGATACTTTGGCTCTCCTGCTCACAGACGTTCTGGTTTTCCTACAAGAGAAAGATCAACGCTTTGTCTTTGCTGCTGTGGTAAGCCTTGACCTGAAGAAAATTTTTGAAATCATTGACATCTCATCCAGTCTGTCCGTTTCACTTCCTTTAATCCACCTTCATGGGTTTCATTTGTTTTTTTCAGGACCAGAAGCCTTCTGTAATTCCTCTGCAGAAGCTCATTGTTAGAGAAGTAGCCAATGAGGAGAGAGGGATGTTCCTCATCTCCGCCTCGTCAGTGGGACCAGAGATGTATGAAGTTCACACCACCACCAGAGAGGAGAGGAATGCGTGGATGAGACACATACGACAAGCTGTAGAGAGGTGTGTGCGTGCGTGTGTTAGTGTCAAGTCTGCAGTGTTTGTCTATGCAGATATGCACGTCAGGGCTCCCACTTAAAGTAAAGATGGGCCGATACACTTTTTTTACATTCCAATCCGATCTATTAAAATTTAATTGGGCCGATACCCGATCCATACGGATACAGTAGGCAACATAGTAAAACACAAAAAAAAAAAAATCTCAATTTCAAGCCATTTATTAAATAGTGTTGGAACAACCTGAGTACAATATGTAATGGCATGGTATGTTCTGCGACTACATATAACTTCAAACAAGTCAGACAATGAACTATTTTGGCACCTAACAGAATGGCAAGATAGGTCTGAGAATGTTGTGAAGATGTGAGGAAAGAGGTAACATACACAACTCTTCTACTGCAGCCTCTGGGCTCCACTGTAACTGTACAAGGACCTTAAATATCTCAACACCACAAAAACAAAGTCAAATGACTATATAAACTCTTAATAGCAGAATATGTCAGCCACATTACAGCAAATAAACAAGTCACTTCCTGGCAGTGCATATACGTAACTGATGGTCAAATAGAAAAAGTGGCAACTATATTTTTAATATATGATATATTCAAGTGCAATAACAGCAGTAGAAAAACAAATCAGAAATACCTGCACTTTATCAAATAAATCATCCAGCACAATGAAATGGATCACCTTCTCTGTAATTTTTATAGCCATCAGGTCGTCACCTGGAAGTTTTTCACGCTTTTTGAAAGAAGCCTTGATCCTCTGCTGTGTGTCTTGTTGTTTAGACTGGAGTTGTACCAGCTCCACGTGTTCTTTCGCATGCTTACTTTTTAGATGCTTGATCAAACTGGTGGTGTTGTACGTCGAAACGCTCTTTGCACTTCTCGGAACCATGGCTTCACACACATTGCACTTTGCGTGGCTACTTTTTGGTGTCTCAATCGAAAAGAAATTCCACACTTGCGAAGCCATGCTGCGCCGCTGTGCCGCTGCTTTTTACAACCAAAACACCCCTCCTCCCTCTGCTCTGTTCTGCCAGTGTGCGTGCACGTCGCTGTATATGTGCGTCACCACATTAAGACTACGCCTCCTTCACATGCTGTGTGTGAGTGAAGTAAAGCTGCAGGCTGCAGCATAGGCCACTATTTGTTTAATATCGGATCAGATTTAACGCCCCATGCTCTGATACGTTCCGATCTGTAAATTAATTCAGATCGGCGCCCGATACCGATCTAATATCGGTATCGGCCCTACACTATTTAAAAGCTGTGAGCATGTGTTGTTAATGTGTGTACATGTATGTGTGTTACTCATTATCTACTGGTCTACCTGGCAGTTGTCCTGAGGAAGAGGAGGAGGAGGAGCGAAGTGCTGAGACAGAGGAGGCCAGACGGGTGGCCGAAGTGAGAGTTCAGAAGATCACAAAATTCCAGGGTGAAGACATTTGTGTTCACATTTTATCTGTGAAACATTGCATCATTCCCTGATAGAAGCATGAAACAACAAGTCCTAATCTGAGTGTTTGTTTTGTATAGAGACGCTGATGGGTCAGGACCAGCGAATTTGCAACAGCCTGGAGGAGAAGTTGCAGCTTTATGCTGAGCTTACAGAGTTAACCCTCCGCTCACCAGAACCTGTACCACATCGCCATCTGCTGGTACAACATCAAGACACAGACAGTGAGACGCCAAGACAGGCCTCTTCATTGCTCACTGCTGCACTCAGAGAAGGTGAGGATGCTGCTGTGTGGCCACTGAATGCTGAAGGATGAAGTCCAGAACATGTTTCACAAGCCTAATTAAGGAAACATTTAAACATAAATTTGATAATCAAAGAAATTTATGTCATTTTTTGTGCTATTTTGGTGCATAGTCTAAGTACAATTAATGTGTCAGAAACACTGTGCCAAACAGGTGACCCATCTAACATTTTATACACAGGGCTGAGCCTCTGCTGAAAGGTACATAAGCAACATTATTGAGAAGGAAATCCTGTTTTCATACTTACACATTTATTTAGAATAACTTTAAAGCCACAGTATATTAACACTGGTGTTTTGCTGCAGTTAGCAGCCTTTGCAGACCGTTTGTGCTGCACAACTTTTGACATGTCAATATTATTATTATTATTATTACCTGTATATTATTAAATGAATAGTTAATAAAGCATTAATTAATCACTGTACTGTAGGTTTATGTTATTTTGCTTCTTCTCCTCATGCAGCGGAGAATCTGATCACCATCCTGCAAACTCGTGATGACCTCATTGTGAAAATTCAGAGCTCTCCGGTCCGAGGACCAGAGTGCTGCAGCTACAACAGTCATGGCAGCAGCATTCAGGAGTCTCCCTCTGAGCGTGAGTCACAGATACACTCTGTTAATCTCATTTTGTTTTGTCCTTGGGTTGACAATACTTCATATTTATCAATGCAGGTGAACCACACTGTCTAACAGGTGCAGAAAATGACATTTTTTGTTTTCTTGTTACTACAGCAGATTATCTGAGCACGCTCAGTATGAGCTCCACCTCTCTTGGATCTGACAACGAGCTGACAGGGCTGGACGGTGTGTTGTGGAGCTCTGCTGTTGAACTCAAGAGAGGAGACACCAAAGGGACACTTTTAAAGGTTCAACCACCGCAGTTGCTCATGGGCAATGTTTGCTCATGAAATACATTCTACTCACTATTGATCCCTGTAATAACACAGTTTTCTGTAGGTAGCAGAGAGCGTTCAGAGTCTGACTCAGCTTCTCTACAGCCTGCAGGTGAGACAAGACAAAAGTTCAGTATCTGTAGCTGAATGCATGTGTGAATGTTTGGCTTTGTGAAAGCACAGGATTAGTAACTGGAGTGTGATCAGGTGTCTCCTCTGTATGTTGGCAGGCTGCTGTTACCCTCCAGGACAGCTGCTATGAAGTCCAGAAACTCCTTCTCCAAGAAGGAGAAAGACCTCAGCTCCGAACCCTCACCTCACTCCAAAACAGTCTGGTATGAGTCTGACGACCAATGAGTCAGAAATTGGACTATAATTCAACTGCCTTTTTGAAATACTGACAGAAATTATTAAACTGGTGTTATTCAGGAGCAGGAGAAGCAGAGGAGCATTGACAAGAAGAAAGAGGACATAGAAAAGAAGGTTTTAGAGAAGAAAAAAGAAGAGGTGGATGAGGTGCAGAAACTCCATGTGAAGCTGAAACAGGAGCAGCAGCGCTGGGACAAAGAGTGCCTGGCCAGAGAGAGACAACAGGTAAGCCTCATGCTAAGGTGCTGCATGTACTCCTTTGGTCTCACACCTGTTTGACCTGATGGCAGTTTCTGCTCATGTCACATCCAAACCAAAGCTGGTACAGGAAAAAAAAACACTGCCATTTGATATATTTGACTAAATAGTTAAATTAATAGAAGCAGTCAGACAGATTTAATTTCTGCTGTCGAATAAACAAAACCTATGAATTCACCTCTCACTGAAGAGACATTTTTTAATATTAGTCTATATCATCATTATGTGATGTGCTGTTCAGATGCTACAAGTGGAGACAATCGTGATTAGAGAGCAAAACATACAGAATCTGGTGAAAGTGGCCTCTACCTCTGATAAAACAAGAATGGAACAAGGTAAAAACAATTTCATGATGAAATAGAGAGTCTCTTCTTTCATTTGAGCTATTCTGTGTTTTCAGAGTCATGGTACAAAATATTCTCTGGGTCTTGAAATATGACTCAGTGGGCAAAAACGCTGGCAAAAGGCACTTTTGTTTTTATAAAAGGGCTAGCACTCAATGAGTTACTGTGCAAACTGACAATAACGGCTTTTCATTTGATTTAATTGCTGGTGTTACGTATGTAAAGGTCTGTGTGATGCAAACCTTTAAAAAAACTCAGCTCAGTTGAATTTCTCACATAGATATACTTTCTATGGCAAAATTAATACGTACAATGGATTGGAACAACAATTAACTCATTGAGTATTAAACCTTTTTTAAAACCAAAAGTGTCTTGTGCCAGCGTTTTTGGCAATTTTGAGTCTTTCCATTCCATCATGGAAAAAAAAATGTTTGTTTTTACCTTGATCCATTTTTGTCTGGAGGAGTATAGAGGCCAGTTTCACCAAAATGACCACTTTTTTCAGATTCCAGTTTGTTCTGCTCTCTAACTGCAATCGTCTCCACTTCCTGCGTTGATCTCTGTGGCGTATACTGTTTCTTTATGTTCCGAGTTGTTTATGTTTATGTGTGAGAGCGCCCTTTTGTGCCTGCTGCCGAAAAAACACATTGACATATATACTGTATATATCAATGGCACTCAAAGAGTTAAGTTACAGTAATTACAGTCTCTATGGCCTACTCTGTCATGGCCATAGAGAGATAACTGCTCTTTGATCTTTCTTATGTATTTCCAGTGTGAGCAAGAGAGTGTGCTGGAGCAGCGGGAGCAGCAGTGCCTGCTGGAGGCTGAGCGTCTGCGCTGCGAGCGTGAGGAGCTGGAGGCTCAGCTGCTGGAGTATCAGCAAAACCTGGACCGGCTAAGGGAGGGCCAGAGGAGTGTGGAGAGGGAGAAGGAGAAGATTGAAGCCCAGCAGAGGCTACTGCAGAGCTGGAGACATAACCGCCAGAGCAGCCTGCCTGTTACAATACCACTGGATGGATATAAGGTAAGAAGGGGTAGGGTGACTGTACAGTAATGGAGGGGAGATCAAAATATTTACATGGAATTGATTTTGGTGTTTCAATGTCCCAGGTGGCCAGCCACAGCCGCTCAGGCAGCCTGGATGGGAACTGTTCAGTGTACAAGAATGAGGTGGCTTTGCTCGCCTCCCTCCAGCAGCCTGCCAACAACAACCAGCACCTGCTGTCAGTGCCGAGGAAGAACCACGAGGGTCCTCTGCTCAGCTCCAGCTACACCGCTAACCTGGGCCTCAGTGCCAGCCTCTACAACAGTCTCAACACCCTTCTGAGCCAGGCACACAGCAAACAGCCTCCGGATGGTCTGACATACCCAAACTTCAGCAACAACCACAGCTGCCCCCAAACTTTGAATGACTCCATCCACCCGTTCAGCAGCAGGATCACTGTACAGCCTCAGATGACCAACAATAGTAAGTGACAGTTAAATTATTGTTATATTTTAAATGTGCCCCAGTTTATTTCCTGTTGCAGACTATGGGAATGTCTGTGACAGGAAGTAAACAGGGACCCAAGCTGTTGTCTAGCAATGTAATTCTGTTGAAATGGTCTATAGTTCTGGATAGCACAGAGACAAATGCAACCATTGGTTAACCCCCTTTTTAGCACACGGTACTGTGAGTTCATTTCAGCTCAGCTCTTAAATTTATTCTCCCTCCAAAACATGATACTCTTAATATTTCTGTTGTTTGCCTTCTAGCAGACTTCAATCCTCCGTTGGACAGGCGACCCCTGGGTCCGTGGAGGTCAGAGGTCACAGATCACAGACTCTATGAGGATGACTACTCCTCGTCTCCTTCGCTCACCCCCCTCCTCCCCCCACAGGCCTACCTCTCTCTTGAAGGACAGAACGGGGATGAGGGAGGCGATGAGAACATAGTTTATCTCTGACAGCCTTCACAGAGAAACAAACAATGCAAGCTGCCCAACATGTAACTGGACCGAAAATAATATATGCTTACATGCGTTTATGTATATGTGTGCATTTGTTTTCATTTTAAAAAACCTGAATAATCAAACTGTTGCAGGGAGGAAGTGTACACAGATGTATGTGCCTTTTTCAGTGTATGTGGCAGCCATTAATCACTCTCATCAATTAATGAAACCAGTGTGCCTTTTTTTTTTACAAACAAGTTCTTTGTAAATCAGATTTGACATTTGTGTTTTCACTACTTCTGTGATTCTTTTTTGTATCCGTTGCACTTGTTTAATGGCAGGGGTATATACATATATTTGTGCCCCAAACACTGGGACCCTAAAGCACCAGGATATCAGGACAGAAGTGTCGACGTTATTGTCCCATGAGCACTTAAAAGAAAATGGAGATATGTGAGAAGCCGAGTCCTTCCCCAAACTATGTATAGAGTGTTAATATTTCTCCATGTGATCTTTAATAGTATTTATAACTGATCGTGAGCATCTAAAAGACAAAAGTATAAAATAAATATTGCACACTAAGTTGGAAGAGGAACTTATATTCCTATTATTATTATTATTATTATTATTACTATTACAATTGTTATTTTTCTCACTCAAGTGCCAAAAATCTTACCATCAGATGCTGTAAGTGATTTCTGTAAAGACTGGCTTTATGTTTTCTGTTCATCTACTTTTTTGATAATTTATTGTGTGTAATTGCTTCATGCACTGTCAACATTAATACTATTTTTGTTTGATATGTGTTCTCTTGAAGTAACCTCTGTAATCAGAATGGTATTGTGCCATTTTAATATTGTGCTGTCTATAAAACTATTGTGACAAACACTTCTGTTTTTTATGTATTTTGCCTTGTGTAAACATCAGTTTGACATTTCATGGTATTATCCTGCTTTTAACAGTAGTTTTGTGTGGTGGTGTTCTGGGTAATAACGAGCTCCTGTGAAATTAATATGCAATTTTTTTTCCTGTTTTTTTTTGGTCATTCCAGAAGAAACAGATTTCACACGTGGACACAGGTCTCTGAACTGCCTCTGGAGGGTGTCGATCACGACTACGAACTTCTATAATCAGTCTGTCTGAAGTCCTTGGAGCGATGGATGACAAACTGCGGTGAGATGATGTTACTCTGTTTCAGAATGCATGAGTAAACTAAACCAAATGCAAAGAGAACTGGTCAGTGTCCTGTGTGCACTAGGACACGAGTTCCTTTCCTTCGCCCCAATCCTTTTTCCTTCCCTTTCACTAATCTTTACATCAGTTTCTCAATGGTTGTGCTCTTTGCAAATGTCTGTCGCAATGCACATCATCCTACGCAAAGCCTGTAGACCTCATTGTAAACATTTTTGTTTAGGGGGGAATTAAATGTTAATTCAACACAATAATGAGATAGATAAAAAATGTTTTTTGTACTATTTGTACAATGGATGTGATTTTTAAGTTATGATAGAAGTTTTCTGTGCAAATTAGTTATTGAAAAACTGGCCATGACAATAATGAGTCCAGGTAATAAATCGAGTGGGAAAAGAAGGTTCATTTTTTTCATACAAACCAATGCAGGTACAGAGAAATGGATCTGAGGAGATCACATGAAAATGAATGTGTCCTGTGGCCATACTGTGGGGCAGTGCATTCTGGGAAAGCCAATGCCTTGTACTCTGAAGGTTTTTATGTGCATCTGACAACACTGTTTCTTCAAGGTTGGTTGCTGGTCAGGTTGAGGGATTTATGGTATGTTTCAGAGCTGATGCCTCAACAGACAGAGCACAAGGTTAAAAATACACATTTAGTAAGGGCTACGTTTTGACAACAGAGAACATTCTCCAGATGTTATCTGAACACAAGATGGCATCTTTCCAATTTGTCAGATTTGCAGAGAGGAAAGCATGCAGACTACATTCCTCTTGATTAATGATCCGTTGGATTTTTGTTTGATAAAAAAATAACCACCAAAGTGGTCAAATCTAAGCATTTACAGTAGATTATGACATTAGGACAATGTCAGGCATCAGGTAAAATCCCCTGTAGTTTCATATCAGATGGGGAAGTTGCATTCTTTATTGAATCCTGTTACTTTCATTCTGATCTTCATTCCTCAAAACCATCACTTCCTCAGTCTGTATAGCCCCAGGTCTGGTTGAACCTGTTCAGAGTACTTCATTATCTGGAGTGGATACTATGAGGACAATCCAGCTCATCCAGCATTCATCACTGGTTTCCTGGTTACAGCACAGGAAGTGGAGTCTGGTACGCTGCCAGATCATGCTGCAAGTAGGTATATTCAGAAGAGTACACTTGGTATCACTCCTGTCAGCTAAGAACAGCAAACTGAGGCATAAATTCACATAGACTCATCACAACTGAACAACAGAAGATGGAAAAACGTTGCCTGGTCTGATGAGTCTCAATTTCAGCTCTGAAGGAGTTGTTTTCAGAGCAATATGAATCTCTGCAGTTATATTTGCCTTTTTAGTGAGTTTTGTGACCTATTTGACCCTTAAGAAATATGAAACTGTTTACCTGAACTTATGTCCATCTCCATGCTTCTACAGACTGGAGGGAGAGGACAGCTGCGATCCTGAATACCCGACCTCTTCTGGATGAAACCACCACACAGTGCAACAGGATACAGTATATCTGAGGCACAAGTCCCTGAAATCAAACCACACTTTGAATCATGTAGTATTACATATGATTAGCTCTCCAGCGATAATTTATAGACTATATACTTTAAGACCGGCAGCAACACTCCAATGTTTTTTAAATATCTATGTTCTGCTTTTTTTTTTAGACACAATGTGAATCTGCAGCTTTCTAATACAAATACATGAAGCATTTGTGTTTATGACATGTGTGATTGAACAGATCTAGTTTATGACACACTGTATGTAGAGTGTGTAATTGTTCTCACAAGTGTTGCTTCATCAAGAAACCCACAGAACCGGTTTATTGCAGGAAATCTGTCACTGCTTGTATTATCTCACAGTGTGTGAGTGCTGCTGGCTCTGCTCTAGATAGAAATCTAGGTTACAATAATGAATCACATTGATGCTGCAGATTTAGATAGTTTTCATAACCATCTGTTGTACAGGTCACTTAAAGGGGAAGTGCCGTTTTTTTACAAATTGGACCTTAATTCTGGGATAAAATACTGTCATTTACTCACCCATTTCACTTTGGAGTATTTCTGATGATATGTGGATTTTAAGATATCCATTTAACAGGAGTGAATGGGGCACAGAAATGCAGCCAGTAAATGACACAAACGTCACCAGTTCTCTGCTAACATACGCTTAATAAGATGGGCTACACTATTACTATTCTCATTTGAGTCAGGAGTTGTCCCTAACTTGAGATAATTCAATCTGTAAACAGACTCTACTTCCTGTGTATCATATTTTACAAAGGACCCATAGTGCCCACCTGTGTGTCCTTCACAGTGCCTGAACAAAAATACTTACATACGCATACATGCTTTGCTTTAGTTCAGGCACTGTGAAGCTAACATCCTCCTCTATGGAGTCCACGGAGCAGTCGAGAACAGAACTGGACTTCCTGACCAGCCTGTTCAGTCTCTTCCTGTCCCTCTCCGTGCTCCTTGCTCCCCAGCAGACCACTACAGAAAACACTGCAGGCGACACCACAGTGTCATAAAAAGTCCTCAGCAGAGTCCTCCAAACTCCAAAGGACCTCAGTCTCCTCAGCAGGTGGAGAGACAATGTGTGTTGTGAGTCCAGTCCAGTTTATCCCATGGTATCTCCACCATGTCAATGTCCAGACCCTGGATGTTGACCGGTAACATATATTCTACTAAGAACATAGTTTAGTAACACCATAGTCTAGTAACAACATACTGTATATTCTACTAACAGTAACAACATATATTCTACTAGACACACTAAACTGTGGTTTCAGATGGAAATTATGGAAAGTACAGCAAAGATGTGTTTTCATCTGTTGTTGGCAAAAAAAACAACATTTAAATCAAAGTTACATGAATAAAAAAAGCACTTGGTTCTACATCATTTTTTTTTTTTGTTGTTTTTTTTTTTAAAGTTAGACATTATATTAAAACAAAAAAACGTAAGATTCCCTCTCAGCTTTGGTAGGGTGTCCCACACAAATATACTCATTGTCCCACATTTGGTTAATTGAGATCTGGTCACCCTCCCACCACCTTGCCTCCCTCTGTGTTGCAGCCATTGAGCCGGGCTGTGACTTCAGTGTGGAATAAACGTCTGTTTGCATAGGGAGTGCGCCAGCTGGACAGAGTAATCCGCCCTTCCATCGACACACTCATTTGTTGTTTTTGCTTTGTTATTTCCGAGGTAACTCTGAGTGGAGACATATTTCCATATGGCTGAGGAACTGAAGTTCAGCTTTTAAAGTCGCCCTGAGCCCAGAACTCCTCAGAAGACGCTCAGGTTTCACTTTTAGTTGAAGTCAGGCAGGTACCAGGGAGCTTGAGCTGTCTTGATTCCCAGCAGGTTGTCTTGTGGTCATTGGTGCTACGAGGGTAATATCTGATGCTACCTTTGTGGTTTGTTGAAATGTTTCTACGTGTATGTTTGTGATGGTTTTAGAGGCCATGTGGTAGTTTGTTTGTTTTTTTTCATTTGAATCTAAAAATCTAAATCCATTTCTAGATTTGCACAGTAAATGCTACCTCAGTATTAGACACATTGTCCTGAACACTACAGCAGCTTAAGGAGTTAAAAAATAAAACTCTTAAATGGGGACAGATTAAAATATATATCAATGGAAACCACTGATGCTATTGTGTGCTTAATAAAAATTATCAGAAGAAATACTATGCTGAAATAAGAGCACATGTTTAAATGCAACTGTCCAGGTGCAGGTACAAAACACATGAACATGGACTAAAAATATGTCGCAATGTCTCTTTCAGAGACGTGTACTAACAGTTTATTGGTCACTGGAGCGAGCTGTGGCCTGAGCTGCCTGAGTTCACTGGAGGGAAAAGCTGCACAATCTGACCTGATAAACAAGTGTTTCACATCAACAAGATCCACCAGCAAACAGCAGAGCTGAGGGAAACGCTGGCACATCATCCCCTCAGGTTCTGTTGTGGTTTCTAGCAGGAGGATCGTCTGCAGCATATTAGCATTCTGGTGCTTTTGTCTTAACTGGGAGTTAAGTTTCCTCTCAGATTTTAGTCGGCACCATTAAGATCCAAAGAGATGCCAGGTATTGTCAACCTGGAAGCCAGTGTTCACACAGACGTCCTCTGTTTTACTCTCACCCTCACCTTGCTGTGCTTTCTGAAAGGCAAAACAAATGAGCACATTTGCAGTAACAATTTAACATGAAGTGGAGAAGTGCTGATCATGTGAGGCGAATGGCAGTTTGCAAGATCTGCTGTGTCGACAAAACCAGACTGAAGCGCAGGCAAAGCCAAGCTGGGGCTTGTGTGTGTGTGTGTGTGTGTGTGTGTGTGTGTGTGTGTGTGTGTGTGTGTGTGTGAGAGAGAGAGAGTGTGTGAGTCCTTTACCGTTGTGGTGATGACACCATGCACTTCCAGAGGACGGCGTAGAGAGCAAGTAAAAAGGCAATGAACACTGCAGCTGCAATTGCACCTAAAAGCACAAAAAAAACATTAAAGCACTACGTATGCCAATTGGTGGTTATTTACAATGTATTGGTAACACTAACTTTATTTATTTTGTAAACATTTCTCAACACCACCCCCTCCATTTACATAAAATGGTTCAGTCCAGCTGCTCCATCAGACAGCCTGCAGAGTGCTAACTTTTCACTCTCACTCCAAGGTTTTCTCACAAGTTGGCAGCCCTGGTTTGATTATTAGTTACAAAAAAAAAAAAAAGCACTGGAGAAACCTGTCAGAGGGTTGTAAATGTCACCTTTCAGAGCTCTGCAGAATCTCATTTTGCTTTCATAATATTCCTGCCCAAACTGTCTAGTCTGAGTCCGGGGAACTGACACTGTTATGCAAGTGTTGTATTCTTGAATGTGTTGGACAGAAACCACCGTCTCAGACGTGAGTATTTTTGGAAAATCCGGGGTGTCTGACACAGCCAATGAAAATAACCCCCAGCAATTTCAGTTTGTTTTGCAGTCACTTGCCAGTCCTGAAACAAGTCCTACAGGGTCTGCAAAGACATCAGATTTCAGGCTCACCAGGAATGATTCCACTGCAGCTGGTTAAAGAGTCGTCTGTACGAGAAGGACGAGTGGCAGCTGAACCTTTAGGGGGAAAACAGAAATACTTGACGACAGTGCTGACTGATTCACCAGTGACTCCCCACTGGTAGACTAACTTAGTTTGTTTTGATATATGCATTATAAACGTCTGTTATTTGAGAAATGGTCAAATTTGTGTCATTTACTGGCTGCATTTCTGCACCCCATTCACTCCTGTTAAACGGCTATCATCAAATCCAAATATCATCAGAAATACTCCAAATAACTCCAAAGTGAAATGGGTGAGTAAATGGCTATTTATGGTATTTTATCCCAGAAATAAGGTCCAGTTTGTAAAAAAAAAACAACACTTCCCCTTTAAAATGTTTCTCAAAATGAAAGAATATATAGTAGGTTTTACACACAAATATTAATTATTGCCTTATAAATAACAGTTGCTTGCAATACGTTGACAAACCTCAGTGGATTTCATACATTAGGTGTCTGTTTTTTTTTGGGATGGGAGATAACTGTATCATTTAGTGTTTTTCATATAATGGTCTCACTGGGTACAGTGTGCCTTACATATTGGTGCCAATACCAAAAAATACAAAAACCAGCCAGCCTTTTCACTGTGGCATCAATTTCAACATTCTGAAGGTATAAAAAGCTGATTCCTAGTTCATCATTCAAGCAGCCATGAACACATGACACTTAAAAGATGAGCAGCTCCACCTGACTAAAGCGCTCCTTCAGCTCAGCAGCAGGCAGTCAGATGTTGCTCGTGAACTTGGTTTGTCTCAAAGTGTCATCAGCAGACTTACAGCAGGACACAGAACTACTGGCAGTGTTCATGACAGACCCAGGAGTGATGGACCACAATGATGACCAGTACCTAAAGACCTATGTACTCAGACACTGTTACACAACTGCAGGCTTGTTTACAAGAAGTGAGGGGTACTAGGGTTTCCAGACAAACCATTCACAACCGACTCCACCACTATGGCTTGAATGCCAGACGATGGTTGCAGGTGACTCCACTGACACCAAGACACCGCTGTGACCGTTTGACACCTTGTCAGAGTGCCTCATATGGTATGACCAGCAATGTCCTCTGGCCTGAACCCCATAGAGCAGGTCTGTGAACAGCTGAAGCAGGGACAATAAATTGTTGGGGTAATAAATATTTATCCTAAAACAACATATCCTAAAACAAATAAAAATGTCATAAAAGGACTCAGTAATGAGTAGCTGCTTCATTCTTGTTAATCATCTCAAAAATTCCTTTTGGCATGCTTGATGCTAGTGTTTCCAGGGTTCTAGTGGGAATGTTGCTCCAGGTGGTGAAGATGGCTTCATGGAGGGCATCCACTGTCTGGAACTGGTCTCCATTTTTGTAAACTTCCCTTGCCTTTCAACTCCAAATGTTGTCAATTGGATTTAGATCAGGGGAACATGCAGGATGGTTCAAAAGAGCGATGTTATTTCTCTGGAAGAAGTCCTTTGTCAGGCGGGCATTGTGAACTGCAGCGTTGTCCTGTTGAATAACCCAGTCATTAGCGCACACATACGGTGGCCTTCAGTCATGAGGGATGCCCCCTGCAACATCTCCACATAGCCAGCTGCCGTTTGATGCCTCTGCACAACCTGAAGCTCCATTGTTCTGTTGAAGGAAAAAGCCTCCAGATCATGATGGAGCCCCCTCCACTGTGCCGTGGAGAAAACATCTCAGGTGGATCTCCTGGTCATGCCAGTAACGTTGGAAGCCATCAGGACCGTCAAGGTTACATTTTTTTCTCATCAGAGAATAAAACTTTCTTTCACCTTTCAATGTCTCGTGCAAACTCCAATCAGGCAATTTTGTGCCGTTGAAGGAGACGAGGCCTTTAAAGACGTTTTTTGTTCTTAAAACCCTTCTCTGGCAGATGCTGTCTGATGGTTATGGGACTGCAGTTGGCACCAGTGACAAGCTTAATTTGAGTCGAGGATCATCCCGTGTCTTAACGGACAGCCAATTGGATCCTCTAGCTCAGGGCCGGTGAAATTTTTTGGGTCTACCACTTGACTTTTTTGTTCCATAACCCCTCAGGATCTTTTAGGAAGTTTAAAATCACTGTCTTACTGCGTCCAGCTTTTTTGCCTTTGCCATCAGGAGGTCATGATAGTGTGACAGTCTGACAGAAAATGACACTGAATCTACATTTTTGCAAAGCTTTAGTCTTTTAAAGGCTGTGGACTTAAACATTTAATCAGCTAATGAACAGCCTATTTCAGTTTCATGGTGGTTTGCAATCAATTGCTTACTCATTTTTTTTTTAAAATCTCACTCCCATTTCTCCTTTTTGCATTTTGAAGCACTACTTAGAACCTTCTTAAAATCCAACAGTGCAAAATATAAATTCTTGCAATTTTTCAACTGGTCTTAAAATTTTGATCAGGAGTGCATATCAACTAAACATGAAAATCCAAATAAAGGGCTCAAGGTGAAGATAGAAAAGCTTAAACTCACCATTTCTCTGCTGCACAGTGTTCAGAAGCTGTCCTGTCAGATCTGGGTCAACCATCTGAAAATGCAGCAAAACATTTTGTTTGTACCAATAAAATGTGGAGCACAGGTCACTGACAGGACAGGACGCACAGCCACTCTGCTCTTGAGCAGGATTAAAAATAAAGAAAAGACACTTAGGAAAATTACATTTGCTTGGACACAAAGGGAACAGGTAGAAAGAGGTGCAGGCTGGATCAGCAGGTCGGTGAGAAACCTGCTGCAGGAAGTCCAACATGTGGAAAATCAGAGCAGCGCAGATAACAAAACATGCCAGATAAAGCTAACAAGCCCACAGGATGTCTAACATTTACTTCGATAAACTTGTTCCTGCAGCTGTGGTGATAAAACTGGACTCACAGAGGGTTTGTAAACAAGTCAATCAGTTATGGCTTCAACCAGCCGCGAAGTCAAACTGGAGAGACTCTGTGTTGTTGTTCACATAGGCGACCTGCTGCTGCTCAGAAAGAGCCTCTCTTTTCCCTTTCAGCCGCTCACCTTCCAGGTGTTTCCGTCACTGGTGGCAGCCTCGCTCGTGTTTTTCGCCTCCGTCCACATTATTAGTGAGGTAGAGCAGTCACTCTTCATCAGCTCAGGATGTTTTCTTCTCTCCTCCACTGAGCGCTGAGACGCGCCTCCTGTGCTGCGTTCAAGTGCTTCTTTTGAACTCGTACAAAAACCTCCGCTCACGGTTGTCCCTACATGCAGTCTGTGATTGGCCTTTTATTTTCAGCTGGATGAAGGATTGTAAAAATGTTTATTTAGTTGTCTCAATGCCTTGAGACACGTAATCTATGTGTAATCAAGCATATACTGTATCTTAAATATATGTTTGTATATTTTTTACTCGCCCCCATCGGGGGAAATTCACCCGCCACAGAAACGCTAAGAAAGGAACTATAAGCAGCAATGAAATATTACAGTAAGTGATAATAATAAAAATGGTGATAAATGCTTACAGTATGTACTAAATAAAAGGGAGGAAATATATTTTTAAAATATTAAATCATAAAATACTCTTTGTACAATGGATGTCTTAAATTATGATGTAGACATAAAATCAAAAACACTTCTAATTAGTTATTGAAAAAGCGCATATTTTTTAAAGACACTGTTGTTTGCCTTGTGCTGTTATGCGTACTTATTTTTAACATTTTTTTCTACTTATGTCACTGCATTTTTTTTTTTTTACACAGACCCTTATTATCTTTTTCCACATTGATTGGACGACTAAAGGTTTGTCTTATCTTAGTAAATGTATGGATTCTGTCCTTATAAAGGTTTTCAACAGTTTCTGACCTTCCTCTTGAATAGTGGAGGAGGACCCGCAGCCAATTAAAATTGAATATTAAAGATAGGACAGGTTCACCTTCACACAGTTTTACTCCTCAACACTGCTATGTTACCATGGAAACTACAGTTTCCAGTCTTTCCTGTCAGATGCCTGAAAATAACCAGCGGCACACCAAAAGCCATTGTTTATGTTTATCTAAGCAAAATCACATGATCTGTAAACAATCAGTGTTCATACAGACAGAAAATAACAGTTTATTATGTGAAGGCTTTGTTTTCAATTTGCAGACCACATCTGGATCGAAACGTTTAATACAGACTGTTAAACAGAGATTTTTTTTTTTTTTTTAATTCTGCACATTAATAGGAAATATTTAAAAGAAGAAATAAATGCCAGAAACCACCTGGACACGTGGGAGTTAAGCATAATAGCACATACAATGGTCAACTTTACCATCCTTTATGAGAATTTCAATTTGTTCTCCCTCCTATAAAGACACACATCCCACCAACAGTCTGAGAGATATTGCACAAAAGTTCACGTTGTAAAAGCAGATCACACACACGCACAGCCTACAGATGTATATCAACAAATTGCGCGCGCACACACACACACACACACACACGCACACACACACACACACACACACACACAGCAGAAAGAGAGCAGAGAAACATCTAAAATACACAACCAAAAGCATCTCTTTATCTTAAACTGATCAGCAGTTCCTGAAGAAGACATTTCTACATACAGAGCAAACAGCGCTCACAGAAATAAAAAGAAATCAGTTGTGGAGTGTCTTAAAATAAGTGTGAGATGTGAAATCACAATTAATGTCTGTCCTCTTTTGAAATGCTATCTTAGGAGAACCCAGAGAGCACGGCAGTACCCGAGGTTTCCTGAATCACGTCAATCACAATAAATGATGGTAAATAAAATGTCTGATTCAAGATTTGAGAGGTACAGATGAGCCCCTGACTGTAGAGGGTTGAGAGGGCTTTTGAACTCCTGCTCAAATGTTATGAGTGTTGACTACCAAAGTGAAAAGCGTGGCTACAATACATAAAGTAAAAGAGCATGATAGCATACAGGTCCTGTGTTTCTCATGAGATAATTTCATTTTCTAAAGAGGACATGACATCTACATGTTAGCCACACTGCTGTGTGATAAGGCTATGGAGAAACGTCCCCCTACATTTCACATCTACTCTGCCGCTTTGCATCTGCTTGAAGATGCATCATCACTCAATAACACACTCACCCAGAGTGGGAATGTTCAAGGTTTCATTTAACAGTATGAGTCAAAGAAAAAAAAAGTCAAAGAAATAATGTAACTTAATCCAGTCTAGCACAGATGTTTGAAAATAATTATAAAATTCTATGAGATTTTGATATCACACGTCCATGCAGCCACTTGTTGTCCTGGCTCACATTAGCTTTTAGACTGACCTCTACATGGAGGCTCATTGGAACAATAAAGTCAATAACCAGGGCCATCTGATGGGCAACAAATATGCCTGCGAAAAAAAAAAAACAGTTCGGGCTTTGAGGAACTGAATCAAAACGGTGATGCATTTTATGATATCACAAGGTAAAAACTGTGAGATTGTCAGAGTTGCCTTGAAGCAGAAGCACAATGTGGTTAATACTTAAAATTTTAAGAGGTTGAATCAATCTGGATAACATTAAATGGTTCGAAGATGCTTCAACAACACATCACTGATATACACAACATCACACTATTATATCCGCAGCTGGTGCTGAAACGCCACACAGATGTTTACCCTTTGAAAAGGTTAAAATAATTCAAAATTACTTCTTCCCCTGAACAAACCCCATCACTCCTTCAGCCCCCATCAGTCACAATCCGGACAGGTTACACTTAAGACTGGCCGCCACCTTGAACCCTTCCGTGCTCTCGTCTCAGAGTAGACAGCGTCTGTTCTGTCCTTTGTGTCGAGAGCTGGTGGCTGGTGTGTGATGGGAGTTGTAAGAAAAGCAGAAAGGCAGAAAGAGGCGTATCCGCAAGGACGAGGCAGTGGCATCACATGATTTCACAGCATGAGTTCTGTTTCCGTGCCTGCAGGGTTAACATCAACACACAGGCACATAGTTAGGCATCTGGCCATTAGACTTTCAGTCCAGTGTTAATACAGCAAGTCGTCAGCACTTACAGTCTTGTAGAAGACTTTGGACTGGTTTCCCAGGTGCTCTGACTTTGCCACAAGATCATCCAATTTCTCTCCTCTCTCCAACAGACTTTCCATGGTGTTGTGCTACAGAAACAAAATATTTGTTGTGAAGAGTTTGACTTCACAAGTGCTCTGGAAACACACACAATTTAGGTCTCAGCTTAGGGAGACGTCTTACCAAAATGATCTTTGTTTCATCCAGTTCTGCCTGCACTTTGGTCATTGCATCTGCTTCCCTGGGGTTCTGCGGTGGTGGAGGGGAAGTGTCAGATACACTGATATTGCATGGTGACCACTTCGCAGCAGTTTGTGAATTCAGATCTTTGACTGGCCACAAACAGATTCATGAATTCCATCTTCAGATTTACTCCAGAGCTCATATCTCAATCTACACTATTTTCAGATGAACATCACACACTGACCTGGTATTTCGCAAGGTGAGTATCCAGGGCTTTGTAGTTTATGGTTTCAGGACTTCCGGAGGGCCAGTTTAAACTATCCACTTGCCTGGAGAATTCCTCTAAAACCTAAAACAATCAGACAACAATCTTAATATTGAAACTGACACTGAACCGCAATAATTGTGTGTCTTTAGTTCTGTGTTTTGTTATCCACCTTGTCTAGCAGTGAGAAACATACTCTCTGCGGGTATTCAGTGTCAGCGATGGCCACGGCGCTCAAGTTGTCATTTCTTACATACACATGGCACAGGTAGTCTGAAAGAAAGAGGAACTATGTGATGAAAACAGATGTGTGGAAAAAATGGAATTTGGTCTCGTCTGGTGTTATCTGGGTTAACCCAGAGCAAGTTAGCACACTTTGTTAGGAAAAACAGAAGTAACAGTGGTACATTTTCAAATGATAGCATAACAGTCATCATCCACAGAAGGAGTAAAAGTTGATTGTTTACTTGACCCAATTACTGAATAGCTGACAGTTATGAAGCCAGAATCAAAGCAGGGACGTAGCTTGTTATGCACTGTGCATCTTAACCACCAGTTACATCATGTTTCTGCTTGACTGTCATATCAACCAGGAGGCACTATAACTAATGAGAACTAGGTTAGCATAGAAACTGAAACGGTTATAATAATGCTCAGATTGGGCTGAAGCTGCTAATTTCTACCTTGTTCTTTGACAGAGGCCCGGGTTCCTTGTGAAGTCCGTTCAACAATCAAGGCACTGGTGAAGGTCATAAACTCCTGAACACTAAACAAACCAAAACAATAATAATGTCAAGTCACTGATGGAAAAATATGGTCAGTATGGGCAGACAACATTATTTAGCCAATGTATTCCAACTCTGAATCAAATGTGAAATTTGCTGGTAAACCAAACCATCTGACAAACCATGTTAATGATTACATACTTTCTGCAATCTACACAGCAAACAATGACACATATTAAACATGGTCAATCGATCAGCTGCAGATTTTATTCAGTCAGACCCACCTGGAGCGCTGAAAGAAGCCGAAGTTCGAGAGGTAATATGCCGAGTTGAGGAGGTTGGCTTTGGTCGCTCCTTTATAGTGAATACTGAGGCTGTAAAGCTTCATGCTGCCGCCCTGTGAGCTCTGCTCAGCCAGTCACAGCAGATACGATCACAGCCCCGGTCCACTAACTGGGAAGATGATACCGGCAGAATCACATGAGAGATTATCCCTTATCCGGCTAAGCCAGCTAGCTCCTCTGCTAACAATAGGGCAGCTAAAGAAACTTAAATGTAGTAACATTACAACTGACAGTCCTAGCTCAGAAGTGAAAGTAGCCGCCTTATTGTTAGCTAATAAGCTAACTACCTATCGTGTCTGTGTCTTTTTCTCCGAGCAAAGACGAATTAGTTGAATGACATTAAGTGGTACAAACTGCCACATTGGTCGCTGTGTATATATGTATTTATCTGCGCTTTAAAACGTTCATGGTAACATTTCTAAGATCAAGTCAAGCATACTGCTAGCTACAGATGCTATCTGGTCTTCGTGAGGCCTCAGCTAACTTACCAGACAAGTCAGCAGCAAACAAATCCCCGTCGAAACAACCAAATAAACTTTTTATTCCACATAAAATCAAACTCGTAACTAAGTAGAACAGAAATGCTGTGATCTGATAATACAGTAGTTACCGCTAACTAAATTAGTTTTCAATATGTAGTTTAGTGACCAATCACCACGTCACGATCCTCCAACGGTCCAACGAGATATTTGCTCCGCTGGAAACACGTCGCTTTCTGCTTCGTTCCGGTTGGATACAGGCAAACATTTAATACTACAGTAATCCAGTATGTGTGTGCTTGCAAAAATTAGTACGGATAATATTAAGAGTTAGGTTTAAGCAAGACGTCGTCATGGCAACGTGTAGTTGATGTAGACTATTTTTTTCATGGACTGTAAATAGGCTGCATTTGATTTATTTATTTATTTTCAGTTGATTGGTGTATTGATTAATTAAATCAGGTTTATAACTTAATAAAATAAAGTAGCTTTCTTCCTCGGAGATTACTTTCTTCTGATATTTTGTCAGTTTTAGAAACTGATGTTTTCTCTGGTAATCTTGCTCCATTTAACAATTCCTTCCTGGCTACTTAACTGGGTGGTAAGTGTTTTCCACAGCAGAAGTGTGCTTGCTGTTATGCATTTCCAAGGCAACACATTGAAACCGTTTTGGCATGGAAACCACTGAGCCTTCAGGTGTGTTGACTGCTGCACCAGGAGAAGGGATGATTACTCTTTCCTAGAAGTAATTTTGGTTGCGTTGAGATATTGAGGTAACACAGTCTTACTGACGTTCAGCCATCGCGAGTTTTGCTTGATATTTTTTTTCTGTTGTAGAATATATTATCTAGGAAATGCTTGAATTTTTTAAATCTGTTTTTCTTGTTTAACTGACTGTTGGGGCCGATGGCACATCTGGTGTGCTGCTGGGGATGATAACTGGACCTGCTGGCTGCAAGAATGAAGACAAATCCACAGGTTTTTACATAATACATCTACAGGAATGACGATTTTTTTTTCCATTTGATGTCCATAAAAGTGAAAACTGAAGATGAGTCCTTATTTTTTCCCATAAAATATCAGCAAGAAAAGGAAAAAGCCATAGTCTATTTATTTTAGCTGCCTTCTTCAGACTTAATTTCACTTTTTCATAGACCTGCAGATATGTATGTGTGTTTGAGACTTGCTGCTGAACATTATGTAGCTCAAGCATGTTGGAAATATAATAACGTTTACCATAAAAGGGACATTTTCTTTGCACTTCATGAGTGAAAACGTTAGGAAGACCTGAAGAACCAGGGAATTTCACCTGCATAGCACTGATGGTCGGCGAGACACTTGGGATTTAATCCTCGTTGTGATACGATGGATAAGGTAAATGAAAATCTAACACACACACACACATACACACACACACACATTGTGTATTTGTGTATTGTGGGGACATTACTTTGACTTACATTAATTTCCTAGACACTTCCCTTGATCCTAACCATATCCTCTACCCATGTAATCCTAACCCTAACCCTAACCAAAGTCTAACCTTACACTAACATTAAATTGTCTAAACTGTCTTCAGCCTTAAATGTAACAGTTTACATTATGGGGACCTGCATTTTGTCCCCACGATGTGACTGTGTGAAGAGATTTATGTCCCCATAATGTAAGTAATACCCGCTCACACACACACACACACACACATATATATATATACGTACATGTATGTATATATATACATATATATATACATACATGTACGTATATATGTACGTATATATATATATATATATATATATATATATATATATATATATATATATATATATATATATATATACATATATATATATATAAAATCAAACTCAGTACATACGTGTATGTATACGTATATACATACACGTATGTATATATATATATACATACATGTATATACATACATGCATGTATATATACATGTATATATATATATATATATATATATATATATATATATATATATATATAAACTACAAATTAAATATGCCAGTAGGCCTATATTTAAATGAAATAGATGCCAAGAATTTAAGTTGGAATGTACCCATTAAATCATTGCAAAATAAGTGACTAGATAATTGTGGTAAAATCATCAGAACAAGTCTACTGACCATGTACATCTGTGTAAATATTTTACTCTGTGTTACTGGAACGTCCTTTGATGAAATAATCAGGAGAAATGTGATGTTGCCAAAAAGTCCATATTCAATCAAGTCACTCAAGGAATAATGTGAGGCCACATTAAAACTAAGAGAAGTTTATGAACAAAGTTGTGTCATTTTAAATGTAAATGTGTTTTTAGGTCGTTGTGATTTACTGGGCACTGGGGGAGAGGGTCACTGTCACCTCACAGTGAGAGGTTGGAGCTAAGAAAAGCTCTGACCTCTGACCAGGTAAACTACTGATAAGCACTGGAGGCCTTCACCTGCAGCATACTATTGTTAGCTTTTGCGGTCATTCATCCCTCAGTGCTGCTAATTTTAGACTCGTTACTAACTTTACAAATGTTTGCACAACTCTCAGGCTTCTGGAGTTCTCTCATTGAGCAACACTGAAACATTCAATGTTGTTCTTCTAAATAAAAAAAGATGAGTCCAGATCTGACTCAACATTTGATTAGTCATGGTGGGCTGTACGATCTCAGTCATTTGGATGAGTTCTGGGTCACAGGTTGACACACTGACACATGAGCGCAATAAAACCTCACAGTAATATCTGTTTGGTTATTCACACTGACAAATCATTGTTATTGTGAAATTATTACTTTGTGTGTATATGTGAGTCTATATTTCAAAAGTAATCCTGGCTGAGATAGCGACAATGAACAAACACAAGACATTTGTAAAAGCATTAAAATGCTGTCATGATTCATGATAATGTAGTATTCATAAATCAGGTAGGTCAGACTGGAGGATAATTTATTATGATTAAATAGCACATGCCTTAAATAGTACGCATCTCTCATAATTCTTATCAACAAGGTTTAAAACAATTGAGCTTCTTGTAGAAAATAGCCATCAATAAGATGACGTTTCCACTAGGTCAGAGTTATGACTGTGTGTTTATGTGTGTGTGCGTGTGTGTGTGTGTGTGTGTGCGTTTGATTCCTCATGGCCAGATGGGGTGAGTGTGGAAAGGTTTGCTGTTTGCGTCTGGTGTGGTCAGCCCACTTCACCTGAGCATAAAAACAGCTGAGCTTCTCATTCAGTGCTACTCTCACACTTCACTGCCTCTGCACACACACTTAAAAACACACACACACACGCACACACAGAGGCTCATTTAGTTAACCCTGCAAAGATGCCGTGTGTCAGCTGTCACCACGACCAGATGGTGAAGATGCCTTGTGGCTTTGGCTCTGTGGTCGATAAAATACTCAGGGTAAGATTCAGTCCAGTGAGACCTTGTGGAGGTGAAGTCACTTGTAACTTTATTGTTGAATTTGTGCTTTTATTTCATGTAACAGTTGTGTGAATTAACCCTAGTTTTTACACACAGACTGCGCCATGTTGTTTCAGAAGAAACTCTGGGTGAGGAGCTTGATTATATTAGATGTTCAGAAGCTACTTTGTCCTGTGCATTACACAAAATATGGTTGTTCGTGGGAAGCTCTTCATTTCATTGTTTTGTAAAGATTTTTTTCTCATTTGTCTGTGCTCTGATTCCTTTTTGCTCCTCTTTGTAACTGCTTCTGACTTTCCTTCTTGCTTTGTAAGTAAAGTTAACTGGTCCCTGTGCAGCTCCTGACCTGCTCTTCTCTCCTCTTGTTGCAGGTAGAGCAGATCCTGTCAGAGTTCAGGCTGAGTAAGGAAGAGCTTAAAGAAGTCATGATGAGGATGCAGCGTGAGATGGACAGAGGACTGAGTTTAGAGACACACGAAGAGGCCAGTGTCAAGATGCTTCCAACTTATGTCTGCTCCACCCCTGAGGGATCAGGTAGATGCTCATTCTTCCACCATAAGATGATCACTTTCATTTTAAAACAAACAAATATCCCTAAGGTGCGTTTGAATGATTACCACCTGTGCAGGTAAAGCCATTATGTGCACATTCAGATAGTGTGTGTTTTCACAGAGGTTGGCGATTTCCTGGCTCTGGACCTCGGTGGAACCAACTTCCGTGTGATGCTTGTGAAGGTGGGAGAAGATGAGGAGAGGAGCTGGAAGGTGGAGACCAAGAACCAGATGTACTCCATTCCTGAAGATGCCATGACAGGCACTGCTGAAATGGTGAGTGACTCAAGTAGCACTCAAGTATTACTGGTGCCAAAACTAGGTTTCCTGTAAGCACTATTGTGGATGTGACTTTTTACCACTCAGAATGAAATTCACACTACTTACAATGTAGTCTCTCCACATCTCATACCTTTTTCTGTCTTTGCAGCTATTTGACTACATAGCAGAGTGTATGTCAGACTTTTTGGACAAACACCAAATCAAGCACAAGAAGCTTCCTCTGGGGTTCACCTTCTCCTTTCCTGTACGACATGAGGACATCGACAAGGTACGGCATTATCTAGATATATACGTACAGAGCCTCTGCTTGCTTCCATTTTAAGACATATCTTGAAACATTACAAAGATCTGTCAAGATTTGACATATTTATGAAAGTTCTGTATGTAATGTAAAGTTTATAGATTTTTGTCTATCTTTTTTTTTAACACAGGGTATCCTGCTGAACTGGACCAAAGGATTCAAGGCTTCCGGGGCAGAAGGGAACAACGTTGTGGGTTTACTCCGAGATGCCATCAAGAGACGGGGGGTGAGTTACTGCGTATTACAATTATTTGCTTTGTTAATAAACAATGAAAGATTGATTTGTAATACCCATGTACAGCAGCATGACTCTAAACGCATTGGAATTGTCATCCAGGACTTTGAGATGGATGTGGTTGCCATGGTGAATGACACTGTAGCCACCATGATTTCCTGTTATTATGAAGATCGCAGCTGCGAAGTTGGGATGATTGTTGGTAATGCCAAACACATACAAACATGAATGTGTTGCAAATAAGCACTCATGAACACACTTATATGCAGAGATGAGCACATCTAAGGGTTGTCTTTGCCTTGTTTTTTTTTTTTTTTTACAAGGTACTGGTTGTAATGCATGCTACATGGAGGAGATGAGGACTGTGGAGCTGGTAGAGGGGGAGGAGGGCCGGATGTGTGTGAACACAGAGTGGGGCGCATTTGGAAACAACGGGGAGCTGGAGGAGTTCAGACTTGAGTACGACAGAGTGGTGGACGAGACCTCAATCAACCCTGGACAGCAGCTGTGAGTCCATTCAGTTCAACCATGGAGTCAAATTCACTCAAAAGACAGTTTGTTACTTGTCTGACCCAACTCCATATGTCTTCCATCGTGGTCTATACTACACAACTCAAGTGTTAAAGCTCAGAGTAACATGTCATTAAAGGCGCTGGAGTGGGAGATTCACACTGTAATTCAAAGCATGCCACACACTCCCTCATTCTCCTTTGTTTTGCTGAATTAATGATCCTTCTGTGGTAATACTCATCTGATGCTCACCTGAGGTCACTGTGTAGTTGCTGAGCTACCAGTTGTTTTTCCTGAGAATGCTGTTAAATGGCCAGAGCCCCCATACGTCAGTGGTCAGTCAACGTGTGGGGGTGTCAGATTAATGACACCTCTGCACAGCCAGCCGGCCTAATGACTGTTTACCTTTTGCACTGGCTGCACTTTATCACGGGCAACTTCAAAAACCAGCCTCATTGAACCTCTTAAGCACTGATGTTGTCATCTTCATCCTCTCTCCTACTCTGAAACACAAGAAAGTTGTTTGCTCATGCATTTTGTGACGTGCATATCCTTCCTGTTTCTTCCATCATTTCAACATCCTCTCCTGAGGTCTTGTTCCCACCCTTCCAATCAATATTTACTGAAGTTACCTGTCTTTGCTTCGCCTCCCGTAGATATGAGAAGCTAATCAGTGGGAAGTACATGGGCGAGCTTGTCAGGCTTGTTCTGATGAAGCTGGTGAATGAAAACCTGCTGTTTAACGGTGAAGCACCTGAGCTCCTGAAGACACGTGGCACTTTTGAGACGCGCTACGTCTCACAGATGGAGAGGTGAGCGTCAATGAGTCATAACTGTAGGACAACATATCAGACTAAATATAACTATTGATGATGATCAAGGCATTATTTATCCATGTTTACAATAATATTTTCTCAGCACAATGATATAAATAGAACAAAAACAAATAATAGTGTGAAGCATGGTGTGTTATGAAAGCATATGCTGATGACATAAGCTTATATAACAGTGCTGGTGGGGACTGGGGATATAATTTGGTTGCATGAGATAATATTAAATACTCAATATAAGATATGATATTTCTATATATCTAAGCATAGTAATACTGTCATTATTTCTGTTTTGTGAATACAGTGGAACTAGAAATTAGTGGGGTTTTTTTTCTTTCAGCGACACTGGAGACAGAAAACAAATCTACAACATCCTGTCCTCGCTGGGCGTCCTGCCGTCAGAACTGGACTGTGACATTGTGCGTCTAGTCTGTGAGAGTGTTTCCTCTCGCTCTGCTCACATGTGCGGTGCTGGACTCGCTGGGGTGATCAACCTGATGAGGGAGCGACGCAGCCAGGACACCCTAAAAATCACAGTGGGGGTTGACGGATCCGTCTACAAGCTGCACCCATGGTGAGGTTTCTCCATACAGGCCCCATGTTTCTGAATATATTTAAGTGTTGATATATTTATATATTTGATTTATTCTGTTTATATTTAGAGTCATGAAATTATAAAAAGATAGCAAAACAATTGAAAAAAATTGGTTAATGGAGATTCGACTGTTTGTGTTCTTAGTTTCCGTGAAAAATTCCACAAAATCGTCAGGGAGCTCACGCCTCACTGCGAGATCACCTTTATCCAGTCAGAGGAGGGGAGTGGTCGTGGAGCCGCTCTTATCTCTGCAGTGGCCTGTAAGATGGCTGCATGCATGCTGACAGAGTAAAGGGAGCTGTGTGCACTGAGCCGTCTACTGGCAGGACAGCGGTGAAGCAAGCCTGAACTCTGATCTGAGAGCAGTCGGCAGCTCTGTTTTCAGGCTGTCTCTCAAGGAAGTGTGTCAGCAAACTGGACGCTCACAGTTGGAAGATGTACAGACAAGAAAGCAACTTGTATTATACTGTATTTGGTAGACCAACTTGTAGCAATTTCTTTGTGTGTCGTTGCCTGTTGAATGTGTTTGGATGTGAATTGGCCCATTTCAAAATAATTATTGATGATGTATTATTATACCCGCATTCATTTTGTAAATGCTGTTGTAGCTACACTATGTGACTCAATCAAATTTATTGCTTTTTTGTGTCGTAATTTCTGTTTGTGAGCCATAAAATATCTTTATCTCTTTGTATATTTAAATATAAAGTTTACAACTCTTCGTGTGTTAACCAGTAGGTTGTAGGTTTTCATGTACATGGTGAAAATATGCTTTGGATGTGAATATGTTTAACTGTAAATAAAGTTGCTTATAGTTAAACTAAACTATGATACTTAAATTGTGTTATTGTTGTTTTTGATTTGCAAATATGAGATTTAATGGCACAGCTGATGGAATAGCAAATGTTTTTATCATTTAAATGATGTCACATGAACAGGAAACTGCTTTCCAAAGTGAATCAATAAGAGAGGTGTTGTACTTATTTACTTATTTGGTTATACTGTAGATAATATATAAGCTGCTCTATTTTGTTGATCACAACAGTTTTTAAAAAAAAGAGGTAATCCATATACTGCTGTCATACATGCCCAGTGTGAGTTGACCTTTATTTGAGTTGAGGTCACTTTCCCCTGTCTCTGCACTTCGTATCTTTATTTTCCAGCCCAGAGGAATCCTGGCTGCTTCATCTCTTATCAGGTAGCTTCAGTGACACACAGAGAGCAGCCATGGCCATGTAAGGGACTGTGCTGCCCACCACAGGCTATTATAGGTGGGTGGAAGATAAGATGGGTCCTACATAAAACCCACCCCAGCATCACACCTCGGCTGGAGTCCACATACGATCATTCAGACATGGTAAGTCAGCCATACCTTCACTCATTCATGATTTAAAAAGAAAACCTAATTTAGAAAACCTTGTTATCATGTCATATTGACGTTGATGTGTTTTTAAGAACACATTCTCCTATTGTCTATCACAGTCCAAAAAATATCATAATGAGCTTGTGTTCATCTTCTCAGGCAAGTAAGAAGGCCTCCAATAAGAGACAGAGGGGAGGACAGAAGTCTTGCTCCAATGTCTTCTCCATGTTTGAGCAGTCCCAGATACAGGAGTTCAAGGAGGTACAGCACTGCATCCTGTCCTGCTGTCAAACAGCTCCCTTTGACAGGGACCTGTGATTTGAGATTTTCTAAGCCATGCAAGGGAAAGGGACATTGTCCAGCAGTCACCCAAAAACATTGAAAATAGAGAGAAATGTAAAAATGTTAAGTTAATTTATCAATATCCCATGCAATTTCTTACATTTTCTAAAAAAATTAATGATTTTATCATTGTAATGAATGGTGATCAGCCTACCTACACATGTGAAAACTAAAGAAAAAATGAAAGAAAAAAATCATATATTCATATATGACATATATACATATGACAATTTCATATTTTGTTTTAATTCTTTATCATTATTGTGTGATCATCCTACAGGCTTTTGGCTGCATTGACCAAGACAGAGATGGTGTGATCAAAAAACAGGACCTGAGGGAGACCTATGGACAGCTGGGTATTTATTTTATTTATTTATGTATTTATTTATTTATCTTTTTAATCAATTAATGTGTTCCTAAAAATTAAAATGGCTCTACTGATGTTACCTGTTTTTCTTATTGCATTTAATAGATGTGTGGATAGATTTTTTGTTTACTGCCTGTTTGTGTACCAGGCAAGCTTAATGTCAAGGATGAGGAGCTTGATGAGATGTTGAATGAGGGGAAGGGTCCCATCAACTTCACTGTGTTCCTGACTCTATTTGGGGAGAAACTTAATGGTGACAGTTTTTCATAGATCTTCAAATAATTCTTCTTTTTTTCTGAACTTTTAGAAAATCCTCCATGATGTTTTGTTTTATTCCAGGCACTGATCCTGAAGACACCATACTCAATGCCTTCAAACTTTTTGACCCCAATGGGACTGGTTTTGTTAATAAGGATGAGTAAGATACATTTTATGAATTATTTTCCATGTTATGACAGCAATATTCTGATTTATCTTCTCCTTTAACATTTTTTTGTATCTTGTTTAACCAGGTTTAAACGATTACTGATGAACCAGGCTGATAAATTCACAGCAGAAGAGGTTTGTGTTTTTATACATGTATGTATATACCGCTAATATCAAAGACGCTCACACTATTAGATAAGATAAAAATCTTCTCATAAACCTCTAGGTGGATCAGGCCTTCGCTCTTGCCCCCATTGACCCAACTGGCAACATAGACTACAAATCACTGTGCTACATCATCACTCATGGAGACGAGAAGGAGGAATCCTAAGCAGGACTGTAGTCTGCTCATACAGGTCATCTAAACATGCAGGCAGCTGTTTTACATTAGAGCATAGCATAGCATTCAGAAATGTAAATGACTGAAAATGTTGGTGAATTGTTCAGTGAATTAAAGGCTGCAGCGCTGCTGCTATCATGTGTTTGTATGCTATTGAGAGTAAAGTGTTCCTCAAAAGCGTCTTTATTCATTACAAATGTTACTTTTGTTAAGCAGCACTCACTGTACATGGAATAAAATGAAAAACTGTGACTTCTGTGATTATTTTTTTTTATAAATAATGATGTTTAAATGAACTCATCAAGAAATATGAAATGTATCACAAGAGGGACACCTGTACCTCTGCATATGGCAATGTGTTAAAGTGAAATTCTTCTGGCAAGATATTAATAGGATTGATCAAATATTAGCTAAGAAGTTACCGCTGGCTCCCAAGCTTTTCATTCTGGTTATACCTTCAAATACCCCATACTTAAAGAGTGAAGAAGAAGAAGGAGAGTTACTTTATTGATCCATCCATTCATTTTCTACCGCTTATCCTCATAGGGTCGCGGGGGGGCTGGAGCCTATCCCAGCTGTCTTAGGGTGGAAGGCAGGGTACACCCTGGACAAGTCTGCAGTTCATCACAGGACACATAGAGACAGACAACCACTCACACTCACATTCACATCTACGGTCAATTTAAATTAGCCAATTAACCTAATCCCCGTGCATGTTTTTGGATGGTGGGAGGAAGCCGGAGTACCCGGAGAGAACCCACACAGACACGGGGAGAACATGCAAACTCCACACAGAAAGGCCCTGGGATTCGATTCGGATTCGGATTCGAACCCGGTACCTTCTTGCTGTGAGGCGACAGTGCTAACCACTACACCACTGTGCCGCCCACTTTATTGATTAAAAATTAAATTAAATTACAGCTTTCACTCTGTTATTATTATTTTTCTGTTGCACACAGGTTATGAAACAAACATGCACATGCTGTAGAGGTGTCAGAGTGAAGGGGTTGCCTCGTATCCAGGTGCCCTGAGCAGTTGAGGGTTCAGTGCCATACTCAAGACTTGGTCCGACCTGGACTTGAAGCAGCAACCTTCTGATTCCTAGCCCAAGTCACTACAGACTGAGCTACTGCCCCCCCCAAAAGAATCTAGATTTGTGGATATTTGTATATTACAGGCTAAATGCTGCAAGAATGAAAAGTTGCATGAAAAGAACCCAAATCAACAAACAAAAGCATTTATTTACAGAAAATAATCTTTACATTACAGGGAGGAATCTACACTCTGACCTGTCTAAATACAAAAAGAAGAGAAACCCTAAACTGAAATTCACTTCTCTGAGAAGGCTGTGAAACGTTAACAACAAAACAAATGACTAGGCACTGACGCTATGAAAGTTACAACAAAAAAATCAATATCATTAGCCCAATTCTTTAGTTGGAAGCCCTGAGAAAACACACCGGAGAAATCTGTTAAAAAAAAAAAAAGCAGTTCACACACCACCTCCAAAGGCCGATGCATAACATCTTGACGTCTCCAGCAGCGTTGGCGGCCATCATTTCTGCTCAGTGTGAATCAACTTTCATCAGAGAACAGCACTGAGGCCCACTGGTTTCTTGTCCAGCTCAAATGCTCCCTGCCCATGCCAGACAATGATGCTGTGTCTGTGTTGAGTGACATTCACCATCTGGTTCCACAGGGCACTATTCACAATCAGGTGGTCATCAGCATGGGATGTGGCACAGGAGGGCAGGAAGTAATGTGGCTGAAATGAGAGTGAAACAATTTCAAAATAACACAGGAAATAACAAAAAAATATGACAAGACAGAGGCGACTTAACTTGACCGACATAAAAAATGCATCATTTCCCATGGACCAAGAATTAGAGAGCGGATTAAAGAGACAATATCAAACATGACAATGGAAAAGATAACATACATTATTAGAGGGAAGCAATGTGGTTTTGATGACAAATAGAAAAGTTTTTTAAGACATGCTGCTAATGTGACCATTATTAAAGTAATTAAAGTGAGCAAGCTTATACAGTATATGTGTATCTTGTTATTATTATTATGTCTTATCGTTATCAGCATTACTTTGATTTATTACTTTACTTACATTTCATTTATTTATTTATTTTCCCTTTTTTGCTTTATTTCCATCTTGTTTTATTATTTTAAGATGTATTTCTTATACTGCTTTGGTGAGGGGAAGAGGGAATGAGAGGGAGAAGAGAAAGGAAAAGTTTGCTTGGTTGCATGTAGTCATATCTTGCTGTTTCATGTGTTGTAACTTGCAAACAAAAAACTAATAAACACATGTATAAAAAATAAAATAAAAGTAAAGGAGAAAATTAGAGGTTTAATACCGATTCAGGTGATCATATTTTCTCTTCAGCTTAAGAATGATTGTTACAGTAGTCAATTAAAGTATATTTTTGCCCCTATTACATTTTTTTCTAGCTTGGTACAGGATTGTCTACTGACAGTTTATAAAGGCATATATACTGTAAATCTAAATGTTTTAAAGTAAAGACGCCGTCAGTGGACCCATCAGTGCTCACTGCTGCTCCATGCTGGACACCGTTACCATGGATACAACAACAAACGTCTCCATAAACTCCAGAGCCACATTTTCCTGCTCACACAGCAAACAGTCAATCAACAACAACAGGAAATACTGCAAAGCAAGCTCCTCTTTTAGCACATTTGCAACAACAGGGTTGCCTCCAGATGATTATAATTTTATTTTGGATTTCTGGAAGCTGTAGGTCTACTGGCAGAGATGCCTATTGCATCTGGAGCTGCAGGCAGGGTGGATGTAGGCGTAGATACTAACACGACGTGGACTCCAGATGGACTGAGGAGGAAGACCCAGCCTGCCAACAGGAACTGTGACTCCTATTTGCAACAGTGGGTAGAAAACTGCAGTACATACTGAGATAACAGCATATTGTTCTTTGCATTTAAAGCAATTCATTTCAGAAATTTGGTTGCCTCATATTTCTTTTACTGTATGTAAAATACATAGTTAGCAGGCCACACAAAAATATATATAATGTTGTCAAATAATTAAAAAAATTCCCATGTAAATGAAAATGTCACTTCTAATTCTCCTGATGTTAAATAACAAACCAGCTGCAAACCGCTGCATGATGAAAGATGAAGATAATGGATATTCAGGGCCGGGGCTGCCCTGACTGTGGAAACCATTACAATAATTGAAGTAAATGTACAGAGCATTAGCCACAGAGAATATTTATTGGCTTCTACTGCTAAGAGATAAAAGCAGCTTTATTTAAACACTGCCGGTCTGAATCAACAGCAACCTGTTTGTCATTTGAATGGTGCAGAAGGGGACACAGATGTGAGGCACTAATCAGCCTCATAAATACTTCACTTCACCATTTGTTTCTCCTGGATGGTTCGTTAAATGGAAGAGACAGGAAGTCACATGTTAAAGAGAGCTGTGACACACTGGCTGTCGTCCACATCAAATTACTGTCAATAAATTAGACTCAGCTGAGTTTCTTGGCAGTCACATATGACCGTATCCTCATTGTTAATATTTGTAGATATCAGGAACTCAAAGAGAGAAAGAAGAACAAAAGGAACTCGCTGCAGGTGAGTACTGTCATCAAGTGGACAAAGTCATGTGACATTGTGGCTGTTGCTCATGTGACACATTTGTTCATTCACACAGGGTATCCAGGACAACACAGATCCAAGTGATAATGAGAATGATGGTAAGAACTCTACACTGACACAAAAGAAGTGTCATCAACATTCACACTGTAACAATGAGTGTATTGTAAAAAAAAACTTTAATTTGCCATAAGGAGCCAAAGAGGGGAACCCAGTGAGACGTGTCAGCAGTGAGGACCACACAACAGGAACACTGCCTACAGGAGAGGGATCCAAAAAATCTCAGCTGTGTGTCCTTCTTTAAAGCCGTCACACCTCGTGCGCTTGTTCACACCTAACAATATCATGTATTATTTAAGTACCAAACCCTTGTGCCTCTTGTGTCAATGCATTAACTTTGAAATTATGTGAACAACAGACAAGGGGGATCAAAAATGGGGAAAAAAAAAAAAAAATGTGCCGAAACGTTCCCTTTTGGATAACTAAATCTCACAGGTGTTATGTGTTAATTTCAAGAACAAAAAAGGTTGTCTTTTAAGTGAGTGCTTATCAGTGTTAGTGATGTTGCAGAACAAAACCTCAATTACATCTTTCTTCATTTTCTGTTCTATGTACCAGACAACGTGTCATGTTGTGTTATAAAAAAGTACAACTGCAGAATACCTCCAGGTTATTTTTGCCATTGCATAATCACACAATGAATTATTGAAAATGTAAACTAAAAAGTAATAAAAAAACATGAGTTGACATACTAGAGCACGGTGGTGTACGCACGGTGGTGTAGTGGTTAGCACTGTCGCCTCACAGAAAGACGGTATTGTGTTCCATTCCCAGCCCGGGACCTTTCTGTATGGAGTCTGCATGTTCTCCCTGTGTCTGCGTGGGTTCTCTCCAGGTACTCCAGCTTCCTCCCACCATCCAAAAATATGCATGGGGATTAGGTTAATTGGCTAATTTAAATTGACCGTAGGTGTGAATTTGAGTGTGAGTGGTTGTCTGTCTCTATGTGTCCTGTGATGAACTGGAGACTTGTCCAGGGTGTACCCTGCCTTCTGCCCTAAGACAGCTGGGATAGGCTCCAGTGAGGATGAGCCGTAGAAAATGGATGGATGGATGGATGGAGTTGATATACTGCGAGACATTCATGAATCCAGTTTTTGTGAGTGGCTCGTCTTCACTACAGTAGCTATAGTTTCTTCAGCAGCACTAAAATCAGAGAGCTTTCCCTTTTCACAGGCTGCTCCTCTTAAAGTTCAATATTGCACTTGAGACTGTCCTCCTTCGAGCAGTTCCTGAGGATTCACAGTGTATTTAAAAGTCCTCTTGGGGCAGTGCCAGTTTCCAGGTAATGAGAGAGAGGTCTGTATCCAGTGTATATTCTCTGCACTGCACTGGCACGGGTCATCTCAGTCACTGTTGCTGCTGCTGTCGTCTCCCACCACCATGCTACTGTACTGCTTCTGCTGCTCCTCTTTAAATGACGCCTTCACCTTTGCTCTCTTCAAGCCTCCATCCCTGCAGAGGTAACCAGGTGGAGACGGAACAAGCTGAGAGTGGTGGCAGTTTATTTAGACCAAAAACAAGACTGTTTTTGGTGTTTTTCATGTTGGATGTTGACATAAAAGAACACATCTATTTCCCCTAAAAATATTTTCACCCTCCAGCTATGATATAATGGCACACGTTTGTACGTATAGTGTTAAAACTATTCTTGACCACAGATTAAGCCCTGACCTGGACTAAACTTCATATACTCTTCATATTTAAGTCATAAATATACTCCACTTACCACTGCAGATCTACCAGCCCGCCTTGGTGTGCGATGGCCGACTTCACTCTATTGGCAAACTGCACAGCGCTTTCACCCTCCTGCCATTTTTGGATAAAGGGCAAACTCAGTCGACTGTGATGTGCATCTGGGTGCAAGCGTATGTGTACTGTGTATGAAGGGGTTGGTGGCAGAGGACACCTGTGGCCTGTACATGTGGCTTAATACATGAGTGTGCTCACATGTATGGCCACATGTTGTATACACACCTGTTGGTGCATAGCTGGCAGGTACCACACATTACAGACGAGGGCCCAGCTGGTCATCATCCTTAGCAGGTAATTAACCATGCTGTACTTGGAACTGTTCCAGAAAGCATCTCCAAACTTTGGGTCATACTGATAAAAGTAAAAAACACACATAAAAGTGTACTTTGAAATATATATATAGAGAACATCTGAGCTAGGGATGAAGCTTGATAGACAGTACCTTAATGGCTACTGGATATATTGTTGCTCCAATTTCAAAACTTCCCTTTTTAAACATCATGACAGATGTGTTGTTGACACAGGTTCCTGTGGAGAGCAGACGGCAGGAGATTAAAGGGGACAGAGTTGTGTGAGCTCTGTCCAAACCCACATGAAATAGCTGCTCATTTGTCACCGCTGAGTGGCCAGACTGCCATCAGGCACTGGGCTAAAATGACAACACGTACTGAGTCTCATCTTTGATGATACAAAGGAAAACATAAAGCTGCTGGGGATTAAGTTACTCTAGCTCTTGACATGGTCACACTTACCCTCTGGAAATATCAATATGGGAAGCTTTGTCTTATCATTCACATGATCCCTCAACCTGGAAGCAACACAAAGATGTAATGGAAACCATTCCTTAACTATATAAATATCTACACATTTGCACATTTGGGACAGTACATCAAACATCTGGCAGGAGTGGTGTCTGAGTAAAGATGTGAGATGCTAGAATCCATACGATATGAGTCACTGTTCAGGAGCAACTTTCCAAAACATATCTGCTCTTGTTTGAAGATTTCTACTGCCAGAAAAATGCCAACCTCCCTTTAGTGCCAGAGTAGCTACAGAGAGAAAATACAGGCGAGGAAGACATGCAGGGACAAGCTTGAAGAGACGTGAAAACTGACCTTTTGGTCACTAGGTGGCGATCTTTCATCTCTGCTCTCTCAAACCACACATGAGGACAAGACCTCACCATAGCTCGCTGGACGACTCCCATCAAACCTCCATGCACCTGACCCACCTGATGAACACATTTTGACAGTTAGGGCAGCATGTCATAGAAATAATGACCCATCAGTACTGAATTAAAAAAAATAAATAAAAGATGTTTTGTACCATAGCGTAACACCCATCGTTACAGAGAATCACAATGTCAATTGGAGTGGTGTGATTGGCAACGCAGATTCCTCCTTTTTGGGGCTTGTTTTCCCTGTTGTTGTGAGGTGAATACATAAAGTCAGCATCAGATGATATTCCTGCTCTGACTGGGCAGGTGATGAGGAGGTTCACTCACCTGTTGTGATAGCGGATGGTTGCAGAGAGTCCTCGAGCACAGATCCTGTAGCACATCACATGAACCCACTCACTGAGCCAGAGTTTCATCCTGATAACACAACCATACCCACAAAGAAACATAATGAGAAATCTCCATGACAAAATGTTATTAGATAGATATTGAATGTAACTATTATCAGTGTGGTTATACTGTAGGTTGTATTCACCTCCAGTTTGGAAGTAATCCAACTGCAGATGTTCCTATGACCAGCCAGGTGAGGCCGATGCAGGCCAGCGTTATCCTGGAGGAAGAAGAACATGTTCACTCCTCAGTTTTATTTAAGACGAAAAGAAACTTTGATACTTTAAAAAAACGAAATATTGGTCATCAGTTCACAGTTGCTTCATCACTATCCATTATTGCAATTCTTCTTTTTATGCTTTTATACAATCACAGTAATTACAGTAGACTCTCCACCTTCCTTCACTCATATTTTGAGTATACGTATAAATATGTAAATATATACACTATATTTCTGCTTACATTATATTACTGTGATCCCAGGTTTGGCCAAAAAATAAATTAAAAATGTTGATTTTCATGATTTAGCATGTTTCAGTGGGCTTCAATGTCAGCTTACACACAGTCTACATGTCTACTGAGGTTTGACTCGACCTCTAACACACAGACTATATTCAGTATCCGTGTACCTGAGAGGGGCGAGGATGCAGTATCTCACAAAAATGCCAAAGCCATAGACCAGCGTCAGCTTCAGACTGATGTACTGGAAATCATTGTTGGTGCGAGTCAGTAAGTTCCACGACACCAGCTCCTCTGAACTGAACCGCTGCGTCACCTAAATTGGGATTTCAATAAAATCCAAAAGCAGGCTATCATAACAACACCCAGCCTGTTAATATTTACAGAACAACTTGTGTTCTTGCTTCTAAAGTAAAAAAAATGTACCTCATCCTCTACAATGCTCTCAATTCCTCTCCGGCTGAAATAGAAACAGTCACTGAGTGTGAAATCACCGCCCACTGGTGGTTTGGGACGGCTGCGTCTGAGCTCCTCTAACTCTTCCTCCATAGAGCCATCTTCCCTCTGGATGAGACCTGACACACACACACACACACACACACACACACACACACAGATAAGGAATCATTATCATAAAAGTAATCTTGAACATAAGTCAGCTATCTATTCATCCATTTCAGCATCACTGTCAGTGATACAGCAAGTTTCTTTTCACAGTAGGGACTTCAACAAAATATGTTTTGCATCTTTTGAACTGAAATACATAATAATGACACGAGAACTGAGCTGGACAGAGAGCAGTATTATTGCAGCTGTGATCTAACAACAGATCTGAGAACAGTTAAGAGTTCAAACATTATCTGATAAGTCAAAGTCTAAAACCTGGATTAACAAACTCTGTATTCATTGTCCACATTTAAGAATGTAACACTGACATACTTTGGACTTTGCAGAGGCCGAAACCTGCTGACATAATGTCTATATGTGTGACAGTGCAGGTTAGCAACTGATAAAGAGTTGAGTAAGTAATTGCATCTTGAGAGATAGGCAGTTTCCAGAACAACTTCACCTTGTTGCTTATCATAAATGTTAATCGAGTCACGGTGGTAGACTGAGACTGCTCTGTGCAGAGAACACAGTTTTGTTGTCCAAAATTAAATAATAACAAAAAAACACTTAACCTACTGTTTCAAGGTCACAGGGATATGCAGTATTTTAAGAAATGCATCAGTATGCAGAAAAAAAACCCGCATCTGAACTGCATTGGCAAATCAATGACTCTTTCAAATCATTGCAACATGCTTGCCCGGACATGCAATAAAGTATCTTATGAAATCCAGTTTTGCAGCTCAACATATGTCACTAAACCCTCATCTTTCACAATAAAGGATATGACAGGAGCTGTTCTCAGAAGTGTCTCCTTACCACTATAGAACTTTGAACATTTTTCCATGCACACAGTTCTCTCCTCACCATTAGATGCAGAAGCCTTGAGCGTTGGTTCATCTGCGTATACATCCTGTATTTTCAGAGTGGCCCACTGCAGAGGAGGACAGACAGGAGACATTCATGATCATGTGGACCAGTGGGTGACAATCAGAGCATCTGCATCACTTCAAACATGCACTTCTGTGAGAAACATAACACTATGGTACCTCTAAGGTCCTGACCAAGACGGTCATGTAGGTCTCAGAGATGCCCAGTGAGAAGCCAAACATGGCTGGGATCATGATGAGGCTGATGATTAGGAACAGCCAAGCCTTCAGCGCCCACAGGCACAGTGCCCAGAAATCCTCCATCTGCACCTTATTGTGTGAGGTGTGCAAGAGAAAGCCCTGAGTTTCAGACGTAGAGCAGCCCTGAATGTGGGGAAACAGAGTTTCCTTGTTACATATTTGTCACCAAAATAATAAGAGATAATATAGATCTATCCAGCCATAGTGTATGTCAACACATTAAGATCAACAACAGCCACGATGGCAATAAACAAATCAGGAGAGCTCACAGTACAGAGAAACACACAACACGATATGACCACATCTATAAATAAGCAACTTGTGACAGGACTCGTCTATACTTACACAAGACTGGTTTATTTCTATTATTTTCTACAACCAGCGTCATTATTTACAAGTCAGGCTGCAGCAGCTCATCTTACCTGTCGGACCTGAATCCATGTCCTTCCTCTGTTCCTGGGGAATAAAAGTCAAAGGGCTGAGAGCAGAGAGCAAACACGCCCATTTACTACTGGAACAAAGTTCACGGTTCAGTGCCTAACAGCGCCCCCTGTTGTCAGAAAAGGAAGCACAGGGACGAGGCTGATCATTCAGGTGCGGTGAGGAACTACTGTACTATACTTTTGTTTGTTTGTTTCTCTGGTCCAAATTCTATTTTGTGATTGTCTCTGATGCTTGGATGTGTTTGTCTGTGTGTCTTACTTACAAACAGAAGCTTAATCTCAATGAGGAGCCCTTCTTAAGTAAAGCTCATAATAATAAAATGAAAGGAAACAGAAGCAAAAAGTGTAGTATTTGGGTCACAAAGCTGTTTGTTTGATTTTCAGAAGTTTTCTGTGAAATCAATTGGCTCTAAGTAAACTGATGATACTGAAAGCTCCAGCTACTTTTTTTTTTCTTTGTTTTTTTTTTTTTTTTTAAAGATCATTAGTCTACTTCATGTTGCAGGTTGGTGTATCAGCTTTTTCTGAAATGTTTTTTTTTTTATTATTATTATTTTTAATGATATAATGATTTGTCATTTGAAAGCATCGAATCATTAATCCAGATGCTAGGATGTTGACCTGAGCCAGATGCCTAAAGAATGATTCTGATTAAACAAAATGTAACTGACATAACACAAGGAAGCCTTGATGAGGAATGTAGTCATGGTCTCTCTGTGTAAAATCCTCACTCTCCCACCAAAAGGTCCTGATTATTTTCCAGGTTCAGGCTTTTTACAGTCTGTTGCACATCACTGTAACAGGGGACTTCGGGGGGGTCAGTTAGGGTAATGTCATAAGTATGATAAGAAGGTAAATACTTGGCAGAGATGGCAGAAATATGAATATCTGCCATATGATGATGCAAGACATTTCTACAATCTCTCCTTAAAAGATGTCACCACTTTGATTTGGTGAGACAGCATTTGAAATGAAGCATCAATATCCTCATCCGATGTTGATAAATTTTACACAGGTAGGAATTCCAGATGTGTAGTAAAGCACCAGCCAACAACACACTCTTTGTCCTCTGTTGGCTCCAGTTAGGCTGTGCTTGTTCATTCCTAAATAAAAGGCCTCAACACAAACACAACAGGTCATATAAGAGCATGCAACACTGCTTCTGTTGTACGCTGGTTTTATTGGGTCCAGTTGGGGGAACACCCCAGTGTGACCCATTAGTGTTGTTATTGTTACTGCATTAGATCGACTGAGAATGAGAAAATCTAAAAGTGCTTTGTTTCAAAAATGACGTTAAATCTCAGATGCCAAAAGACTCCACAGTTCAATTAGTTTACTGCATTGTCTGTCTCTGTGTCTCCCATGGACCTAGACAACCAAGTAGGGAATGTGTCATGTCTCAGTAGCCATTTAGTCACACATGAATGTGCTCCAGGGATAAATATTATTCTCTGGAAGTCATATATAATGTCCTACAGAGGGCTATTCCATATTGCACTATTAACAGACACACTTGTCTACTTTTACAGTGGAACTCAATGGAGCCTGGAAATAAAGCCAACATACAGTATATCCTTCTTCTGTTTCCTTGAATCCACAATCCTGCACACGAAACAGACAGGCTGAATTAGAGCCTGCCTATATGGAAATCATTGCTGAAAAGCTGCAGCACCAACATGCAGTAATATGGAATGAGCAAATATTTGTCCCTTTACCTGAAATAAAACTAAAGAATGCATGTGTTTGCACAGGATTGGTCTTGATTGTTTGACTTTCAGGATGTTTATTTTTCATTGAGTTAAGAGATCTTAAGATGAGAAAAAGAAAATGAAAAAAAAACACCAATGCAAATGTTTTGGAATAGGATTTTGCTCATTAATCCAAACCTTCCCATGAGTATTTTTATTAAATCCTGCAGAGCTAAAAGGTAAGGGGAGGTCAGACCAGTTTGTATACAATTACTTAACTGTCATGAGATAAGAGAGTATAGAGGGACTCATTCTAAAGCACAGCTGTACTTCCGTTTTTAAGTGTTTGAGTTGCAGGTATTTAATCTTATCATAACTGACAGAGCAGAACATAAATATGTAATTTTAGCTATTTCAGCTATGGACTGTAGACGTTCATGTTTGTACATTTGGCAGCAAATAAGACGATTTTTTTTAATCATTTTTGTATTGTTGGTTGAAAGAGACACAATATTGATGTGTGTGAAATATTTATCCATGATCAATGAAATGTGGTCTACATCAAGATGCAATCTGAATTCATTTAATTAATAAATTGATAAAAAAAATATAAATATATAGGACTACTTGACTGTGTGATGGCATCAAGAAGCTCGCAGTACGTATTGTACCTACGGATGTAACGCGCATGCGCATGTACAGCTTCGACGGAGGTTCAACGGCGGAGTTGTAATTGTCCATAAAAGTACAAATACATGCTTACGGTAAGTACATTCACTACTCTCTATAAAAGAAAGGCCAGAAACAACTTTTAGCATTACTGTTTTTTATGCTGCGCGTTGCGGGCAGCTTGGATTATATTAACTGTTAGCTTGTAGCATTAGCTGTTAGCATGTATGGTGTCAACACTGCAGAGGGGACCAACAGTAAACACAAACACGCTGGCAGAGTTTTGGTTATTGTAGTTTTACAGTTTTTTATAAGAGAAAAAAGTTTTTGGGGGGAGAAACATTAAATAAATTGCCAGACGCAGCAGGATCTGGAGGTAGACAAGTCCTGACACATGACAGACAGGCTCATTCAAATCAATGAAGCTCCCCCTCACCCCTACAAGGAAAGGAGACACTCCCCTCTTCCTCCCTCCTCGGCAGAGCAGGAGCTTTCTCCCTCTTTAAAGCATGCTCAGGCTTCCAGTGCTCCTCGGTGCTTGTTTGCCTTCGTGAGGGGAGATCAGTGTGTTCATGTCATGACACAGCGCAGCGCAGTATCCCAGTGGTCGCCTGTAACGCCACTGCAACCCCAATGCCCAGGACTCTTTTGCGGTGGTTTGAGTTTGGTTACATGAAATATGCGATGTTCGCAGGAGTGCCCGGTTCTTTTTCTGCTGCACTTTGTTTTCATTTTGGCAGCCGGCCACGAACAGCTCTCCGACTCTGGCAGAGTCTTCTCCCTCTCTGCAGAACAAGGTCAGTGCGGTGCAGCGATGACTGAAGCTGCGTTTTTATGCATGTGCGAATTGAATGCATTGTATTAGTAAGTGCATAAAAAGGCATGTGTAATCAACACATCCCAAGTGTAAGCATTTTTTTTTTCCTGCAGGTCACTTGTCCCAGACAGACTCACATCTGGCCACTGTCCACCCAGTGAAAACCACCGCTGATGGAGAGTTCATCTCCCACTCTTTGGCCCACCACTTCCAGAGTGGGCGAGTCAGACGTGACCTCCGACCCCTTGGCTCGGAGGGACAGGTTTACTACAAGGTCAGCTACAAGGGTCGCACTTTAATTTTTAATTTAACTGCCAACAATCACCTGGTTTCAAGTGGCTACATCCTGGAGAGGAGGAACGGCAGTGCCAACAGAACCGAGCATCATCGCTCTGAGGGGAGCTCCTGTCACCTCCTTGGCACAGTGAAAGCATTGGATGTGCGAGGAACTGCTGCCATCAGCACCTGTAAAGGATTGGTAAGGAATCACATTGTCTTACATACATAACACGGAAAACAAAGTCAATTTAAACCTCTTGTCTAATTCATTTAATCAAATCTAACCCACATGAAGCTTTTATGCAGTGTCCCTACATCTGTGTGAAGGTTGGCAGGCAAGTTTGTTGTTTTTATAATACACAGGAGAGGGGAAGCTGGTATGTGGTGTAGTTGAGCAAACCCTTCCATCTGACAGTGCCCAGTGTGTTAGTTTGCCTTTCAAAGACTTCCTGACACTATTTGCAGAACGCCTGTGCTGCAGACCCGCTGACGGCTGCTGCTTCTTGGCCAACCATGAGACCCTTTCTGTCCTTGTTGTCTTTCAGATGTTTTCCTCTGTACTCACCCTCGCTCATTCATTCATTCATAATGCTCTCTGTCTCAGCAGAAACTCTCTGCAGCCCACCGCTGTCACTTTGTTCTACACTGAGGGCTTCAGTAATAGATGCTGACACATTTTTAGAGATTGGAACAGTAAGATTTAACAGATGGAGTGACATGAAATAGGACCATACATTTTGCTCAGAGATTTAAACTTTTTTTTTTTTTTTTTTTTTTAGGCCGAAATGTTTCTAATCAAATAAGTAGTTTAACTACAAAAGACAGAAGACAGCTAGACCGTAGAACAATATATGAAGAGTTTTCATCAGAAGTGATATGGACCATATGAACATTTGTGGAGAAATTCATGGTGTACGTGTTGCTGAGAATTTCAGTTAATAACCGATTTATTGGATTTACACCAATATTTTTGAAAACAGCCAATCAGAGGTTACACAGAAGGAGAAACTTCTCTGCCCTGAAATGATGGGATGTGTCATTTTTAGTCCTTGAAGAATGCTTGTTTCTGAGTTTGCGTTTGATTGTGTCATAACAGGTATGCCTCTCCTGCAGGGTCTTTGCCTCCTGCTTCTACTTCTTTCTTCCAAAACTTGGGAAAGTGTACTTTATTACTCTAAATTCCAATTATCTACAACCCTAATACTTTTTTTCCTGCAATCCCGAATGCTCCAGTGAGTCCCTTCTCTCCAGCCTACCAGGGGAACCACTATGATCCATTACGCTGATTTTCTGTTCTGTGGAAGAGAGTTTATAGCAACTAAAACCACAGAGAGACCACTAAACAGCAAGACTCAGCCAGACAGATGTGGGAGGGAAACCCTGCCAGCTGCTGTGGAGGTCATTCACCCTCAGGAGACAAATAGAGATGGACTGCTTCAAAATATGGATTCATGATAATCTTTTGTTTATGTAACACAAGAATGTGGGCTATGAAAAAGGAGGAAACATGAGAAACAGGCATATTGAACATTTACTACTGGTTAACAAAGTTAGACGGTCAGTTTTCCTGATTTTCTGATTATTCTATTATATAATAATACATAAATCAACTAATTGTTTCAGCTCTCACTCAAATTATTGTTCATCAAAAATGAGTTCAAGATTCATAGAGTATATATAGATCTGTTGTGCCACTCACCCACCTCATTGCCTTTGCTGGTTAATTAATCACTTAGTGAGACATGAGATGGGCTAAAGAAAATAAAATCCTGGTATGGAACAAACGACAGAGCAGGATCATACAAACCATAATATGTCCCAACTGCTTCATTGAGAGAGAAAATGTTACATTTGCTCAAACAAATAGAGCCGTGCTGCAGTGAGCCACATAAACTCTACATGTGATTGTGTCTTTACAAAGTTCAGAGTCTTTACTATTAACCACACCGTATGAAACCGAATGGACTGGATGGAGGTTGCATTAAGTGTCCTTTTTTGTTTCCCTGGGAAAACCTTCAATTCAAGCAAAGCAGAGTATGTCTCATTGGAGTCTTTTTTTTTTAATCCCTGAGGCACAACACAAAGAAAGATCATGCAAGTTCAGACTCATTATATTGGCATTCTCCTCACTTAAATGCATGTTTCCTCACACTTTTGACCCCTGCATAAGAAATTAGCTAACAGGCAGAATTATCTTGTTAATAACTGAAGGCTTGTAAGCATAGTGAAACCTCAAATTATGGAGAAGCAGTTGTTTAAGTATACATTAATATAGTTGTTATTAATCTATTGCAGTAAGGCGCTCCATTTGCTCCACCTCTCCTTGTGTCCCACTAATCACTGCTGAGGCTACAGGCTGTGTAACAGCACCAACTGTATTCCAGACCCAGTTGGCCAGCACTACAAAATCCACAGAAGCAGGAAAACCAAAGTAAAGCAGTTCCACATGGCCGATGTATTTAGAACACAGACCTGTGTTATGGTAACCTCCCCTGGCTCTGGCACCTCACATGCTTCCTCTAGGTCAGAGGAAGGGGGATTAATGGAGAGGAGGAGGTGGCAGAAGTGAACTCAAGCCTAGCGCTGTTTGAGCTGGCAGAGCATTCAGGAATTAGAGCAAAAACCTGTTGAGGAATAATTCCCTGTTTTTGCTCAATGGGAAAACAAGGTCAGTGTTTGTATCTTTTCAAGCTGCCTTTGTCTGTTGAGTACAGACATCACACATGATCTGTACGTGGCAATTTAAGGATCTCATGTAATGCCACAACCACTCTGTGCAAGCGGAGCCTTGCAGACTGCGTTGCACAGTAGGACTGCATTTGGTATGCAGATCATACAGATCATGCAGAGCAATAGTCTGAATGTTTGGATGGGCCTCTCTGTAGCATTCCTTCCTGGTTGATCTGCACTCCACCACCTGCTTCTCGCTGCTGGGAATCACTTGGAGGTTCAGCAAAACATATAAGAAACAGCAGGAAGGCACTATAACAGAGAGTCTGCACTTCTACTCATAATACTTTTTATATGTGCTTTGTCTTGCACTGAGATGATGCAAATGCAAAAACTTTATCTGGTAAAATGTTTATTCTGGCAAAGAGAGTATGTGGCTCAAACACAGAGCAGTGATCAAATCAGCTGAGAGATTTCTGTGCACAGAGCCCATGGGAAGCTTTCCCTGCTGATATATCAGCCTGCATGCTTTGTGGATGAGTCCACAACAACTCAGGGACCCCTGGCTGAAGGCCACACTGAGTCAGTGGGAAACCCTTTCTCCTTACTTTGTTCAGTCTGAGTTCTGACTTTAGTTTATCATTTGCCATGTTGTTGTTATTCTGGTGGTTTTTACATGAAATAACAAGCCTGAACAGCTTAGTTGTATCCTGCAAAATTCCTGCTCCAGTTTGTGAGCACTCACTATCTGGGTGTAGCAGGTGGAGTAATATAGTCTTTCCAAAGGGAGGGCTCCTCTAGATTTGTACTTTCTGAACTCCCTGAATGGAGAAATTGGATACTCATTCAGAGCTCTGTATCCTGTCGAATGAATGTAGTAAAACATGTCGGGGTGACCCAGAAAGCTGATTAGTGAGTAACTGCAGTAAGCATCAGGGTAGACCCCAGGGACCACAACTGGCCAAACTGTAAGCACTGCATGACCTAATTTTCCACATCTGCCTTTGGCTCCTCAAACACTGTGAAGAGATCCAAGAATCAGATGCACTGGTCCCATGTGATTCAATACATTATTATGTTATTACATACATACTGTACATCCTGGACACATTTATTTGTAACATTGTAACATGCAAATATAAGAAAATACATGAAAACTCTTTTCACTCGGTTGCTTCAGTGCCTCTTCCATCCGTTGGGCTGTTGAAATAATGATGCTTTTCTCTCTCATTCTGTCTTTGACTAGTTGGTTTAGGGGGAGAGGTTCATACAGGAACAGTCTGGGCTTGTCTGGAGACACTCACACAGACACATACAGACACACACAGTCAACTTAATGAAGAGAACTTGGAAACAGTTATCTGAAGCTGAGACATTTATAATGTTTACAGGGAAAAGGCAAGAGCTCTGAAACAAACCCTCTTTTATGTGTTTGCTGTGTTTTCATGTAAGTGTATTTGTGTATATCTTGTACCCCTGTACTTGTCTGTGTGTGTTCACCAGCAAACCTCACCAATCATCAAATGGCTGGTCTGCACCAGTAAGAACATGCAAAGCATACTTAGGAAAAAGTCTTTGTGTTGCTGCTGAAGCAGACAGAGAATGTGCCTCAGGGACGGAGAAAGCATAGCATATTCAGATCTGTTGACTAATGATGGATTCCACCCACATGGAAATTACTGAGGAATGCCCTTTTTAGCAGAGAAAGTCCAACCTCTCACCTTGAAGTGTGGGAATTGTTGAAACACAACATTTTGTGAGCTGTTGTTACACTGGTAAATGTTAAAACACAAAAGCATGCTAGTTACTTGGCTAATGTTTCTGTTACAAAACAGTTTTAAAGCTGCCTTAGGAATTTGGGATAAAATAAATCATCTTTATTAATAGCTGGAATGTCCTGTCTCTAATAATTGAGACTTGATTTGCCTTATTTTTGTCTGCCCAGAGTCACCCTTTTCCACTCAAGGCATATTCATCTTTGTCTATCTTATTTTCCTTAGAGAGGCTTCTTCTCCCTGCCAGAGGGACACTACTTTATTGAGCCTGTCCAGGAATCCCCTGATGAGCCTGCGGGAATTCCAGAACCCCACATTATCTATCCAAGAGTTTCAGCAGCAAATCAGAGGAAAAAACGCAGTCTTAAGTCCAAAGAATCATCCAGTCCCTGTGGAGTTCAAGGTGTGTATCTGAATTTGCAGATGTTTGTCTGATTGTACAGAAGGGAGCATTTTTTCTCTGTCTGTGCAGGTGTCAAGCAAGGATAAGCCACAAGAGTACTGTTGTAATGTAATTATCCATGATTTAGATGCTCCAAGTGACTCTGTCCAGGTGGAGAGGGAGAGGGAGGAGTGGGAGAGGGAGCAGCAGATGGGGGCGGATGAGACTCAGTCACGCTCACAGCGCTCGGTCAGCAGAGAGCGGTGGGTGGAGACCATGGTGGTGGCCGACGCCAAACTCATAGAATACCACGGCAGCGATAACGTGGAGTCCTACATCTTCACCATCATGAACATGGTGAGGATTTTACTCTTAACGAGCATCACACAGGTTTTCATTGTTCTAATACTGTTAGAGGTGAATGACTCCTGTGCTGACAGGTGGCTGGGATCTTTCATGATGCCAGTATTGGGAATGCCATCCATGTCATCTTGGTCCGCCTCATTTTACTCCAGGGAGAAGAGGTAACACCTTCCTGAAAGAGTGTAGTTAAGAAACATCTATGTGATTTCTGTCTTTAAAATGCCTATATTAATGTTGGAACAAGAAAAGTGGGATAGAAAGGAGGTGTTATGAACTGGGAACACTTTGTTTGACTGTGGTTCAAACTCCAGCTGAGGATCCAAGTCCCACTGAGCATGAAACTCCCCTTTATGTGCTCTAGACTTCTACATATGGCTATGAGTGTGAGAAACATTATAAAACAAAATTCAACCACCATGACGTTGACCATGAAAAAACACCCCGTCTTCACCAGTGTAACAAACACTGGAACTCAAAGCATATACCTACGTACCTCTACGGGTTACTCAGTAACTGAAACTGCACTCTAAATTTCCTGCCACAAATAATTTCAAGATGTTCCCAAAAGAATGTAAGGATGCCAAAGTTGTGCAGAATGCCTTTTCTTATTCTGCCTTTTGTTGCAGAAAGGGTTGAAGATTGTTCACCACGCAGACACCACTTTGTCCAGTTTCTGTGCATGGCAGAAAAACCTCAATCCCCAGAGTGACACTCACCCAGCTCATCATGACGTGGCTGTGTTGGTTACTAGGCAAGTGACACAGACACATGCACACACACATGCACTTGTAGGTCAGCTATAGCAATAGATAAATGGATAAATTATACACTCTGATGCCAGACCTTCCTATAGTCGAAATATGGGGTCTGTTTCCTCCCCAGGAAAGACATCTGTGCTGGAATGAACCAGCCCTGTGAGACCCTGGGACTATCTCATCTATCTGGGATGTGTCAACCGCACCGCAGCTGCAACATCAATGAGGATTCAGGACTACCTGTCGCCTTCACTGTTGCTCATGAAATGGGCCACAGGTCTGTGTGTGGATGTGTAATTGTGAAAACCTGAATGATGGAATATGATAACAATGGACCATGTGACAAAGAAAGTATCTTGTACCTGTGCTTGGATTCTACAGAGGAACATACAGTTTCATTCATTAAATCTCTTAAGTTTAGGGCCCATTAGTGAAAGGGCTGACAATGGTTAGTGTTATTGGCACTAACCTGAGATTAATGTGATGTGGTGGGTGTAAATCACTTACTAGCAGTGAAAGTAAATGGACAAACAGGATGGGACACAGGAAATATAATTTGTCAGTATTGTCAAATCCAGAGCATTGTTGAGTTGTAGCTTCAGGGTCAGTTCATTATTAACATCTCTGATTTATGAGGACTGTGTGACTGAACTGGATGGAGGGATGAGTGGTTGTTTGATTTTTGTAGGGGTTTTTAGGGGTCTCGATACAACTTTTTTTACTTCCAATATGATATCGATATTGCAGCATTTTGTGTTGGCTCATACCGATATTGTTCCGATACAATATCAGCACAAATAATGGATACCTTTGTTACTTATTTTGTAGTATGGCATGTTAGAAAATACTTGATCAATTGACATTACTAGTCAGCAACAGTAGTTATGAGGAAAAGCTGACCCATTTATCATTAACCAATGGGTTACATCAGTTTTAACCATAAACTACAATTGAATAAAAGAAATTAAAAATAAATTAGAAGACACTGAAAAATACAATATAAACAAAAAATATATGTTAAAGTGCAAAATAACCACTCGTTTAACTTAAAAGTATATACTACAATTGAATAGAATAAATAAAACATAAATTAGAAGATCCTGAAAATCTTTGTGCTTTTTTTGTGATGCTGTTTCAAATGTACAATCAGATTGGTCACATTCAATTAAGGTGACCAGACATCGCTGATTTCCATAGACCAGTCCCCAGTTAAAGCTGTCCCTGAAAATGTCCCCAATTTCAACGTTTTATGATTGAGAGAAAAAATGTTGCGTGTTGACTAGAATAACAGTTATTACTGTAGCCAGGTAGGAAGTAGGAAGGAGTGAGCATTTTGCGTGCACACAACACTTATTACGGTATCCAGGTAGGAAGCAGAAAGCCTGAGGGAGCAGGTTGAGCACAGACTAGATCAACAGTTAGCTGGTCGCTGCTGTATTTACTGTTAGCATCTCCAGCTCGGAGATAAGGATATGTTGTGCACAAATATTTATGGAATTCTGTTTGGACAAGCAATAAATGCACAATGCCCAATGTCATCAAATAGATTTCAGCTTTGGAAACAAAGGTGTTACGTGCACGTATCACAAGATTAGGACACATTGCTGTAGAAATCTGTTAAGATTAGCAAGTTGCCTGTTCAGTGGCACACTGAGGTTTCAACAGCAGGTCCAACAGTTTTTTGTAAAACACTTTTTTAAAAAAAAAAAAAAGAAAAAAGATAATGTCATGATTTGTCATGTTGGTTATCTTTGAACGCAGCTTTGGAATCCATCACGATGGTCAGGGGAATGACTGCGAGCTGGAGGGAAGGCACCCGTTCATCATGTCCAGACAGCTGATGTACGACAGCTCGCCTCTCACTTGGTCCTCCTGCTCCAAAGAGTACATCACACGCTTCCTTGAGTAAGGCTGGATAAAATAATGACATCCTTCTCTCAGTTTGTTCTAGTACTGTTTTCTTTGTGGGGAAGACACAGGTTGTCTGTAAATTGTATGAATTTCCAGGATTGTGAAATCATTTTGGAAATGGGAATTTTCCTAAACAAGCAGTGGCTCTTCCTGGATGAAAGTAAAAGTGGATAAACTGGTGCGAATTCCAATGGAGAGTGATCTGTAAAGAAAAACAAAGTTATAAAGACATTCACGTGTATCAAAACATTATAAGAAAATCCAGTGAAGGACAGAAAAGCAAGAGGAGTCGTCACACTCAAATATAAGATAAGATAAAACTTTATTCATCCCAGTGGAAGTTCTTGCACAACTGTTTCCATACACAGCAGGAAATTTTAAGCAGTTTTTGTCTAAAAAAATTAAAAAATATATAGGGCAGCATGTTTACAAATGTTTGCGTTTACTAATAATTTGCTTTTGAAATACTTTATAAATATGAATCAAGAATTCCTTTCTGACAAAAACAACTTTGCCTGCAGAAAAGCCAAAGGTTAGAGTTCAGGTTTGTTGAACTCCGACCCACCAAACTTTTGCCTTTAAGCAAGCAAATTTCTCTCATTCTGGTGTTTTCCAGTCACCTTATTTGACTTAAAGGTGACATATTATGAAAAATGGTGTCAGTGCTTGACCTAATATATTTGGGATCATTCGAAGCGTGCCACAAGTTGTAAAAAAAAATGCTAGTCAGCAGTTTTTTGTGAGCTGCCATTCAGATTTGGCTGGTAACTACCTTTGCAAAGGTGCACCATATTTTTCTTGCAAGCCAATCAGAGCAGAGTACTAAAGCAGTTTCAGTCACAGTTTTTGAATATTAAAGCATGTAAACAATACAAACTGGCTAGTGCTGTTGCCTCTGTTGTGGAGGTTGCATGTTCTCCCTGTGGTAGCGTGGGTTCTCTCTGGGTTCTCTGGCTTCACCAAACAGTCCAAAGACATTCAGGTCAGTTTAATCATTGACTCTAAATTGGGCGTAAGTGTGAATGTGAGTGTGAATGGTTGTCTGTCTCTATGTGTCTGGTGATCTGTCCAGGGTGAACCCCTCCTTCGCCTAACGTCAGCTGGGTTTGGCTCCAGCCTCCCTGACTAGGATAAGCAGCATTTACCAGAGGATGAATGAATGAATAAATAACACTGGGCTAAGATACTTTAGCGCATTTAATGGTAAGCATGTTTTTTTGGCTTATAGACGTGGCGCAAGCTTTTTAGTTTTTTTTTTAACTATTGCTGAATGTTTAAAGCATTCTAGTGGCCACAAGCAAGGATTTATCACAAAAAACTCCTTCTGCTGACTTTTTGACTTTTCTGTTTTCATTTCTCTGTATCTGTCTCACTGTCCACACCTCATGCCTTTAAGGTGTCACACATTAAATATTACGTCTTTGCTCGTCTGTCTTAGTCGTGGCTGGGGTTTCTGTCTGGATGACCGTCCCTCCAAGAGAGACCCAACCACTCCACTGGCTCGCCTCGGTGTCCGCTACACCACACACCACCAGTGCCAGCTGCAGTATGGCCCAAATGCCACTTTCTGCCATGAGGTTGATGTGAGTATTGGGTATCTAAGCACCAACTGAAAATGTCAGAAATCTTAAATATTCTTTTAATTGTTTGTGGACTACGTCTCTTTCTCAGAACGTTTGCCAGATCCTTTGGTGTTCAGTGAACGGCTCCTGTCGCTCCAAACTGGACTCACCTATAGATGGCACTCGCTGTGGACCAGAGAAGGTGGGTGGTGTCAGTTGCTTTGTCATGTTAGGGTGTGGATTTCCTTAGCCTGGAGATGGTTATCACTACAGTATGACTAAAAGATTGGTACTGACGCAGAGCCTTGAGTATTCAATGTTTCATATTACTATCATTATTTACAGTGGTGTATCTCAGGGGAGTGTGTGATTGTTGGTAAACTCCCAGAGACTGTGAATGGAGGCTGGGGACAGTGGAGTACCTGGTCCCACTGCTCCAGGACCTGTGGAACTGGAGTTCAGACAGCAGAGAGGGAGTGTAACAACCCAAAGTAAGAGCTGACCCTAGAGCTGCCACTGAATTATTTCTCCCCCTGTGCTTGTAATCAACGCTGTCTTTCAGTTCTTCAGCAAGTCTTCCTCAACAGATTCAGAACATCCTGAAACAGATCACATAGTTGAGTCAAAGTGTGCTTCTGTGTTATCCACAGACCAGAGTTTGGGGGCAAATATTGCACTGGAGAAAGGAAACGTTATCGGACCTGTAACACAAAACCCTGTGAGAAGGATAAGCCAACCTTTCGAGAGATGCTGTGTAGTGAGTTTGACACTGTGCCCTACCACAATGAGCTCTACCAGTGGATTCCTGTGGCTAACCCTTGTAAGTTAGACAGACTCACACATGCCAGCAGCCCTCTTCTCATACCAGTAAAAATCTGTAGCTGTGATTGTATATGTCACCCAACAGGGGGCAGCATTTTCACTAAAAAGCCCTCAGTGATGATCTACTGCATCTCAGCAGGGACAGATGTTTCCATGTTTTTAACTCTCATTGTTTCTACTTAATAACTGTTATTTTATTTATTTGTTTATTTTATAGGGACAGTGCACATTAATGAACATCTATTCAACTAGAAGTAGACATAAATATGCCACATTATAGCAACCATGCTATTTTGCATCCGCAGTCTTTAGACAGGCAACAGAAAACATGCAATAAACATACAAAAGCACATTATAAAACAATACAAGAGAAGTTAAAAGTCAATCACAGGACTGGTTCACAGGACTGGTTCTCTTACAGCCACTGTTTGAGGAGAGTCTTAAAAGTTGGCAATGTTGGACACTCCCTTATGGAGAGTGGTAGACTGTTCCAGATCTTACGGGCCTTAACAGAGAGCGCATTTTGTCCAAAGGCTGCTTTCCTGCTTTCCTTTCCTGTGGACCTCACAGTCCCCTCTAGAGGAGGTCCTGGTCCTGAGACCACTGTGAGCCCTTACTTTAAGAAGGTCAGACATGGGAGGAGAGGCGAGTCCATTTAACACCTTATAAATCACACAGGAAAACTTGAAATTTTTGTAAGTTCTCACGACTTAGTAGATTGTACTTCTCCAAGATGTTGCACACATGAAATGACATTGGTTTTCTATCATACACCTTTAGCGATTTTTTTGTACAGTGATTCTATGATTTTGGTCTATGAATTTGCACCTGTCAATGACCAACATATTATACAGAATTCAGAATGAGTGTAAGAACATTCTAGCTGCACTAAATTTTATGTGAGGCATAAATTTGAAATTCAACATTAGCACATGAATTAGGCAAGTCATTAATGTACATTGAAAATAGAAAAGGGCCAAGTATTGACCCCTGAGGTACTCCAACTGGGACATCAATAAAAGTTGATTTGACACTGTTGAGCAAGACACATTGTTTTCCTGGATTCTAGATGTGATTTTATCCATTGAATAGCATCTGAAAAATTAAAATGGGTTAGTTTAGTCAGCATGTGTCATCCTCAGTTCCCAAGGTTGGGTCAGATTACTTTGAAATGTAGTCAATAACTGAACACAAATTACATGATAATTTTGCCACAAATATTTAAGTTCAATAAATATTCTTGTTTTCAATGCAAGTAAAATTTATTTTGCATATTCAGCATTTACACAATTTAAAAACAAATATGAATTATATCGCAATACAGTAGAACATGAATATATTTCTAACTTTGTCTTTAAAATATGCATTAATGCCAGTAATCTTTGATAATGTCATCAAGGCTGATTGTAGTTACTTATTTTTGTAGTCTGTTTATGCAGTCGTGATTACATTACATTACTGTCCTACCCTGTCTGTTCCTGATAGTTGTGCTTGACGTCAGTAGACCGGACTCACAGTCAACATTTAATTGGAATGAAACTAAACGAAACTCTTCTTTTCCCCAACCTTCAACCATCTTCAGTAAATCCCTGTGAGCTGCACTGTCGGCCAGTCGTTGAGTATTTTTCTGAGAAGATGCTTGATGCTGTAACGGACGGGACGCCATGCTTCATGAACATGTCCAGAAACATCTGCGTCAACGGAGTGTGCAAGGTAGTGTGGCTGGGTAAGAGACTAAAAGAGACAGGGGGGTTACAGTGGAGCAGGACATGAGGCGAGCTGCAGTATAACAGTAGTATAATGGAGGGAGGAGTTTTTCAGTGCAAACTTCCACCTTCTTAGACTGTAATGTGTCTGTGTGTGTCTTGTCTGTAGGCGGTAGGCTGTGACTATGGCATTGACTCAAACGCTGTGGAGGATCGTTGTGGAGTCTGCTTGGGCGATGGCACAAGCTGTGAGATTGTCCATAAGTCGTTTGATGAAGAGCAAGGCTTTGGTGAGTATGACACAAAGGATAGTGTGGCAGCTGGAAACAAATTAAATTATTCACACATGAGAATTGATCCAATTATAAAATTGGAGTAACACAAAACAGGCAATGCATTAATGAGGAGAAGCTTTGATTCAGATTTATGTCTACAGGCAGAAAGTCATTTCAGGACAGTTCATTAGCATTACACCATTGTGTTGTTCCTTTGTTGTCATGGTAGCGTTCTTGTCCACACTGTGCAGCTGGTTGTCCTGCTGTACTTGGCTGGTGTGTGTGTGTGTGTGCGTGTGCGTGTGCGCGCGCGCGCCTGCAGGCAAATGTTTGTGCTTGTCCAGCTGTCATGTCTTTGGCTGATTTTACTGTGCTTGGAAAAGCATAACTCACACAAAATCAACACACAGCAAAGACAGATTAATAGAGAAAGAGGCTCTAAAACAATAAAAACCATCCGTCCTTCTCTCCCTCTGTCTGTGTGTCAGCTCTGCACTGCATCCTCTCCAGATAACCAGCCCAGATGTGTAGACTTCAAAAGGCTTAAAATGAGGGCAAACCTCCCCCTCCCCTGCACAAACACAGAAACACACACACACACACCTTCCCACAAACATCATTAAACTCCAGAGACCTACTCATAGCTGCTTTTGTCCTCCCCCATCCAGCCCCCCATCCACACACAATAAAAAACAGAGACAGGGCAGTGCCCCCCACGCTGAATATGCACACACACACACACACACACACACACACACATACATGCCAACCACCCCCACACACTGAGCCCACCCTCTATTAAAGATCAGAGGGAAACTGTCTGGTAGTCTGGATGTGAGTTTGGCAGCAGCCATGGTGGGCCGTCTATTACCTCGCTGTGACTCTGACTCCCATGTCGACTCTCGCAGGGTACGTGGATGTGGGTGTGATACCTGCAGGTGCACGGGACATCCTGGTAACGGAAGTAGAGGAGGCAGGTAACTTCCTGGCTCTAAAGAGCGAGGCGTCGGAGGAGTATTACCTCAACGGCAACTTCATCATCCAGTGGAACGGGGAGTATGAGGCTGGTGGGACGACGTTCTACTACGAGCGCAGCAGGAACATGGAGAACCTCACCGCTCCTGGACCCACCAAACACCCGGTCATGCTGCAGGTAGGCTGAATGTGTTTGAAAGGAGTAGAGTGTATTTTAAGTGTTTCAGTGTTCTGAGATCTAGCTATAATTTACAGTTTTACCCTGTGTCCTTGTGGGTGATCTCAACCAGGCAGTGAAAGAAAAAAAAGTACTTACAGGATAAACAACCATTATATTAAGAATCTCCAGGCAATTGTTTTCTCAAATATTCCAAAGACACAGTTACTGGAATTTAAAAACACATCTATCTTTCTGATTAATGATTTATGTGGCTCTCCAGTTGCTGTTTCAGGAGAAGAACCTTGGTATAAAGTACGAGTACACCATCAAGAAAACCAAGGAGACAGGAAATGAGATCATTGAACCCATTTACAGGTGGAGGCACGGGGCATGGTCAGACTGCAGCACCACCTGTGGCTTAGGTTGGTTAGAGTTCACAAGAAACAATTCTGTAAATTTGTGTTTGTTGGAGGATTTAGACATTTTAGTCACTGGCTCAGAGGTAGAATGGGTTGATCTGATGCCCTGCTTTTCCAGGCCTGTGTCAAAATGTGTTCTGGGGCAAGATACTGAACCCCAAACTGCTCCTGAAGTTCTGTGCCATCAAAATGTGAATGAATACATAGATCAGATCCTGACGAATGTAAGAATATGTGTGTGTGTGTGTGTGTGTGCATGCGTGTGTGTGTGTGAACGCTAACGTAGTGTGAAAAGCTTTGAGCACTAGAGAATCTAGAAAGGTGCTTTATAAATGTCCATTTACCATTTCCCATTGGTTATGACCTGGTCATCTGCTTTAGGTGGGCAGCAGCAGCCTGTGCGCTGTTTTGAGGTGGACGTTGGTGTAGTGGACGAGTCTCTGTGTGACCCAACAAACCGCCCTGAGGACAGACACAGAAAATGCAAGAATATGGATTGTCCTGCAAGGTCCTTACTCTCAAATGCTCTTTAAGTGTTTTTTTCTTTCACTGTCAGTAGTACTGTGACCTGAACACATGCTACTACGATTATAGTTATATAAATATTACTGTTGCAGGTATAATATTGGACAGTCATCAGGCTATCTAAGTAGCTAGTCTAAGTATCTAAGTATTGTTGCTACTTTGAAAATGAAAGGCTGTTATTTCAGTACCTTATCTAGGTTTTTTTTTGCTATAGTAATATTGCGTTGTATACTTTGTATGCATCACATACACATACAAAGCATGTATGCGTACGTGACAACATCACAAATAAGTGTTTTAGTGTAAGTATTAAGTTTTGTGTTTTATGTTTTCTTCAAAGGGTGTTTTTTTTATTCAAAAAGAATTGTTTTGGTTTGGGAACCAAAACTGCAGCAATTTATTGTAAATAGTATCAAACATTTTCATTGTTGGAAGATGACAAAGTCGCCAACTTACTGATCACAAAAAATGAAGGGATGAAAATAGATAAATTACATTATCTAAAAATAAATAAAATTCAAAATATACCCAAAAAATATTATATATTTTTCAAACAAAATATATACACAATAAATGAATAAATTCATGCTTACAGTTATTCTACATGTATTATAATTTTTTTCCACTATTATTATTTATTTTTTATTCTTTTATTTATTCCTCTTAATGTTTCCACATCCTTTTCCAGATGTATTATTGATTATGGCACACCTGTAACTCCGTATCCCCTCCTCCTCAGGTGGTGGGTGGGTGGCTGGCAGCAGTGCACGGCCACCTGTGGACCTGAAGGGGTCCGAAAGCGAACGGTGCTCTGTGTTCGTACAGTCTCAGGGGAGGAACGGGTGCTCCACCCTGTCGAGTGCAAGCATCTCCTTAAACCCAAACCTGTGGTGCCGTGCAACAGAGATGTACTCTGTGGACAGGACTGGACTGTTGGCAACTGGGAAGAGGTACATTTTCTCCAATTTTTTTATTTCTCTGACATATCGATCACTGATACATAATTTTTCTTCCTCCTCCTTTGTAGTGCCCGGTCACATGTGGAGGAGGTGTTCGCTCACGTGTCGTCGTGTGTGCTTTAACACCCAAGACGTCCTGTGATCTCTCAACCAAACCTCGGTCCAGATCGCTGTGTGCCCTGCAGAGCTGTCCTAACTCAGGTCTACGTAGACGACCTGGGCCTCCTCCTAAATATCGCCGCATCTACCCACCTAAGAGCCACCCCACCAAGCATCCAACACCTACATCTACCTGGGCTCCCACGAGCACCATGACCACAGCTGCTGTCACTGTGCGGAAGAAAACAACCACCAAAGAAACGACAACTGCTTTCATTCCTACAACCACATCCCATACAACCCCGAAGACCACAATCCCTGAAATCATTGACCCAGATGATTATGAGGTCAGTGTTAACGTTGGGACAAGTGAGGATAAGAGAGGAAAAGATTTCCCACCAAATGTCAATTCTGTTGAAAAGGACAGAAAAGCAACTGGTGTGGAAGAGGAAAAGGTAGAAGAAAGGGAGGAGGGAGAGGAGGGAAGTACGCCCAATGTAGTGATGTATACTCCAGGATATGACTATGTTGTTGAGGATGGGATGACAGAGGAGGAGGGGATTATTGACCTGGATGTTTCATCTACATCCCCCAGAAATCCTCTTAAATCAACTATGGCATCACCACATGTACTCATCACACCCTCTTTACAAACTAAGCCACCTACCATACATACAAGTAAAGCACCCAGCACCACCTACTCCACCCAACACACCAGCGCTAAAAGAAGGGTTCAGACCATGCACCTCTATCCCTCCACCAGCCCACACACCACCCCTCACATGAATCTATACAGCCCCAGGACACACCGGATTCCCCTCACCACTCCCACGTACCACACATTCCCAACAAAAGATGGCCTCCACACAACACAAGCTTCCTCCACAACTGTAAGAAAATTATTCACCACTGCAGCTTCACCTCAGTCCACAGTGAAGGTCATTAAACTAAAGAAACCTGCCGTGACACCTAAGAAAAACAATTCTGTCTCTCGAGCCAAAAAGCCCTCTTCCTGGCCCAAAGGCAGTCGCTCCAGGAGCCAAAAGCAACCAGCAGAAAGTCCCATGAGCACCTCCGTCAGTGACCACAGCAACCTGATGGCCAGAGAGCCGGTCAGCATGGATATTTTCTGGGTTGTAGGAAACTGGAGCGAGGTGGGTACAGTCATTTTATATTTCATTTAATAACTTTTAAAGATCCTCCCTTCCAGGTGTGCTGGGTTAAAACAGTTCTTGAAGTATACCTGATCATTGTTCACTATTTAATTGTCTCACATGTTACGTTAATGAGTTTGTCAAATGCAGAGATAAAAGCCAAGGTGAGCTTTTCTCAAAAAAACACTCCACCCTCCTCAGTGTTCAACAACGTGTGGGATTGGAGCAGTATGGAGGACGGTGGTGTGCAGCTCCCAGAATGATGAGGACTGTGCCAACGTGAAGAGACCCGAGCCTGCACGCACATGTGACCTGCAGCCCTGTGCTAGCTGGCACAGTGGCAGCTGGAGCAAGGTGAGTAACATTAGATTTCCTCCAGTCACTGAATCCGATAATTACACTTAATACTTAATTCTCATTCCACTTATTATCCGTGACTTTGGGTTTGCTTCTCTCGTTGTCAGTTCTCCCTTTTATTGCAAATATTGTGATGTTCTCCACATATCTCCCCCCCCTTCCCCAGGTTCACATCAGGAATATGCAGTTCAATGATCTAAATGTGGCGACCCCTTATGGGAGCAGCCGGAGGACAAACAATGACATTGTCATGTTCTCCACAGTGTCCAGATCACTGTGCGGGGGTAGGAAGGAGGTACCGTGATGTCCAGTGTGTGGATTCGCAGACCAAACGTCCCCTCAGACCTTTTCACTGTCAGGCTGTTTCCAGCAGACCCCTCAGCACCTTGACTTGTCCCCTCAAGCCCTGTATGACCTGGAGTGCATCACCCTGGGGACCAGTAAGATCATTATACGCAACATTTATTTCATTGTTGGGATTTTTTTATAACTTTGAAGAGTTGTACATGTTTATATAAATATACAGTCAGTCTTACCTCAACTAGTATTTAGTCCTGTACATAGTTTTGGTTTTATTCACCTAGATTTCAAGGTATCGCCATTATTAGTAATTAGGGGGATTGACCCTTTAATATTGAAATTGATCCATACTGTTAAATTGTATGTATCATGTGTGAATGTTTTTTGTTCTGAAACAAATTATTCAAATGAATCTCACTGAGATGGAATTTATGAATATCATCACTCTCTCTGCAAATGTAGAGAGAATGGCTTTGTGTTCCCCTAAATCCTTGTGTGTTCCTCAGTGCTCTGGCAGCTGCGGTGAAGGCATCAGGGAGCGGCTGGTGTACTGCCCTCAGCCTCAGCGCTGTGACATCACACTGAGGCCGAACAGCACGGAGCCGTGCAGACTAAAGCCCTGCACTCACTGGAAGGCTGACGACTGGGAGGAGGTCAGTCACACAGGATCAAGATTTCCTCAAGGCACTGAGGGATTTTTTAACATTGTTCTTAAAATACAAAAACTAGGCTGGCAGTTAGTGATTCTCCGAGTAGTGACTAAATTATCATTATCTGTTATTGTGTGTTTCTTTGCAGTGCTCTATGAGCTGTGGTGGGGGTCAGCAGCAGCGTGAAGTCAACTGCGTGAGTGAGCACGATTCAGCCGTAATGCCAAACAGCCTCTGTGAGAAGATTTCCAAACCAGAAACACTCAGGAAGTGCAACATGCAGGAATGTAAGACCAACACAGGTTTGTACACAGTGGTCTGTCTGTCCGTCTGTCTGGCCCTGCAGCTTCACTATCAACACATTAACACAGTGTCTATGATAATACAGTAAGTCTTTTTAGCCTTTTTTTGTGACAAACCGCTTCGTGACAGTACTCTAAATAATCAAACCATCATGTGTAGTGCAGTGTTTCATGGCCTCTCTCCTCATGCAGGCCCAGTTTGCAGGAAGAACACCATGTCCTCTCGCTTCTGTGACAAGCTGAAGCTGCTGGGTCGCTGCTCTCTCAGGTCGGTCCAAAGACAGTGTTGTGTCACCTGTGGCTCATAGCCAGGGAAACACACCCACATATGTTACAATGGGCACGTCCCAACTACAGTAGTACGTACTGTATCCTCTTACAACACTGACGATGAGCCATGCCGTCAACAGACTGACACGTCCTAACCAAAGTGCTAATGACCACAATAAGCACATATTAATCTAAAACATTTATGCTCACCTCAACATTGCTCGATGAACAAGCAGTAATAGTTGGCATGTCCTGTTACTCTTTTTTAAATTTGTTTCATGGTTTCTAGCATTTTTCACTGAAAATATATTTGAAGAAATAATAAATCAATATACACTATATATACTGCTTATTTGAGAAAGAGTTCAGTCAAAACAGTGATGATGAATCCACATGCATGGAGTGTTACAAATATTAGAGCTCCATGTTCATCGAGCCACACTGAAGTGAGCGTAAATGCTTATTGCAATTACAATATATACATATATATTTTAAGAATTTGTTAAGGGGCAAGTTTAGATTTTGAGTTTTCTGGACAGTGCAGAGTCTGCCTTAAAATTAATGTGATTTCACTGGTGCAAAGTGCAACAATTCAGTAGAAACACACCTATCGATAAAACAAGAGTTACTTTGACAAAGTAATAGATTAATAACACAAGGCACGGTGCGCAGCTTCTTTGTATTCAGCAGCAAACCTGCAGTACATATTGTTGTGGTCCAAAACTGCTTTTATAGGCATGTTGCTGACTGTTCACCACTCAAGTTACCAGTAATGTTTTTTTATATCAAAGTGAGCTGTTAAAAACAGAATGTAGATAAATAATTTTGAGACCTCTATTCAGTTGTTAATAGTAATGATAATCTGTGTTGTTTTTTTTACTCCTATATTTTGCTTTTGTTTCTGCTTAAATTGTGGTTTTGTCCTCTGAGCTGGCACTTTGTGTTTACATTTTCCTGGGTACAACTTCCTGCTTCAGTCACTTTTATTATTAAATCGGCTGCAGAAGCCGCACAGCTCTGCAGTCGAACCTGTGGTGCTCCTCCTGGTGTGAGATTGACCAATGAGAAAGAGGTGTTGCAGGTCATCCCTCTCAGGTCCTTCTAAAGATGGCCGCCGTGTTTGTATGACGTACAGACATTACCATTGTCACGCATATGGCACATCACCTCGAATGATTTGTACTTCACGAGTCTCCATCAATAAATCTGACGATAAAAGATGATTGCGACTGAACTTGTAACAGAGATGAAATAAAATGTTCTTTGAGTATCTGTCATGTGTTGATATGATGCATGTGGGTGATTTCTATCCGTCCCAGTATTTTTTCAAAAATCCAGTATCCTGTTCAATCCCTAAAATGAAGCTGATATTGTTGAGCTTCTTTGCATCACGGTCTTCTGCTTTATGACCTTTCATGTCAACAAGGTCATTCTCGCCTGAGAGTGCCAGATGCTGCTGGATGTGTAACACCAGACTCTGTTTCAGAGATCAGGTTCGGCTGGCCCAGATTTCCCAGTCTGCTCTGTGCCAGATAACTTGACACGGACGGATGCTGCCCTGCTCCATGCACCCTGGTGCTATCATTCAAGCCAGAGACCAAGAGTTAGTCAGCAGTAATGGAAGGAGTAACACAATACCAGGTCAAAGTGGAGCATGGTGTCCTGAAAAACAGCAGAGTGTGTGTGTGTGTGTGTGTGTGTGTGTGTGTGTGTGTGTGTGTGCGTGCTATCATGACGAAGCAAACACCGTCCAGTTGTGTTACCTAACCACATCTCTTATTCTCTTACATCATTGTGTGTTGTTTCATTTGTATACTTGCACAATGGAAAAACGACTGAGCTCCAAAACAGGAAATGCCTGAAAATATCCAATTCTCTCTTCACAGTGCCTTTAAAATTGCTTTTATAGCTTATTTGTGATTTTAAATGTGTCCACCAGTGTTCTAGACATCTTGTTAAACATTTCCTAACTAAATCCTGGATGATTAATAGTCAATGAGCACGTCATGCGAACGACTGATAAAAATAATAGTTTACTCAAATAGGATAAATACTGTCGTCTTTACTCATCAGACTATCACTGGAGTATGGACGTGACCTGGCACAGATCAATTTCAGCTGCAAACAACATCAGCATCAGTGCGTGATGACTGGTTCTTCTCTAAAAAGGGCAAAATGGCTATAAAATTACTTTTAACAGCTTGAGCGACATAATGCACAAGTGCTCCTAAGCCAGCCAATTGTGGTTTTGGATTCAATAGTCGAGTGTCTACTTCAGTTTGTGGATTTTCCAGACTTTCTCTGCACAGTGCCAACAGTAGCAAACAGATGTTGCCTCCAGAGGTTTAGGGCATCTTATAATGGTTAGAGCATTGGCAGGTACAGTAAGAGGTCAATAAAAAATGCAACAAGTGTGAAGCCCTCAGGTGTGTTTTCTGTTATGCTGTTATGGTTTTCTAAGCAAGTATTAGAAAAGTTGCTTTTGTTTCAGTGGCTTTTTGTTGTTGTTTTTAGTAAGTATTAGAGTTTTAAACTAAAGTTTTTATGGAATTTTTAAAATATTGGAAAGAGGAAATGTTGGCCTTCAGGACACAATGTGAAATTAATAATGATTAATTATGATAATGATAATTATCTCATTTAGTTTCACCTGGTTATTAGAACCAACAAGTTTAGCTTCTTCATAGATAGTTGATGTTTATTAAGGGTATGCCATGTGAATATAGTCCTATTTCACACTATGTTACTTAATGATAATATATATCAGGATATAATTCGTTCTTCCAAATAGAATGGATAAAATGACAACTATAATAGGAGATTAAATATCTCACATATTGACATGCAAATGGGTACATTTTTTTATATTGCACACTTTCTGAAAATGTTTAAATAGTTTGATGTGATATTACCTTATAGGTGTGCTAATTTACAGAAATTTCTTGCATAGAAATCCGAACAAAGGTTTCTACAGAGGGAATTTTTGAATACTCTTTTTATCACTTCATGAGTCAGTAAATAGTCATTGTTTCATACAATTTGCAAGACATCACAGGTAAACTGGTCAGAAAATAAACAAATAGGTATCATGAAACCTCCCCTGCCAATTAAATACATCAAGACTATTGCATTATGTATAAAACATGAATTGTATGTTTAAATATGCAAATGAGGTATTCTCAAATGCTAACATTTTTTGGGAAATTTAAGAGAAATATGCAGACACAAATTGACAAAGGTTTGTAAATTAAACACTTAAATGTGTAAATTAGACATTATGTTAAATAGTCTTAAAGAAGACATGTTAAGGAAGCAAAATAGCCCCAAATTTCAAATTTGCATATGTTTTTTTTTGTCCCACAATATAAACAGTGGCAAGGTCCCAGATGGTTGTCAGATTCTCTTATGTATATATGTTGTTAAGTAAAAGGTTTGACTGTCAAAATGTCACCTCATATTGCCCCGACAAAGACAGAGCACATCTCAGTGCACATCAGTTGATCCAGTGTCTGACCTGTAAGTAAATTCCTCTGCCTTGTTGAAACTGACACTCAGCAGAGGAGGATGATGTAAGGGCCTGTTCAGGATGGGGAAGATAACATGACAAACATGTATTGATCACCGTAAAGCAGGAAACAGCAACCTCATCTTGTAGGTTACCAGACACCCCCAACACGGCGGCCAGGAACACATTAAATATTTACATTTCATGACCAACAGGAAAAAAAGAAGCCTCCAGCGTGTGTCATGTCTTCAGAACATGAGGTAACACGTTTTCCTGTGATCAGTGAAAAGCTTTAAAGTACCATTAAAGGAGAATGTTACTTTAATCTGCCGGCTTACCCCTCAAATCCCAGCGTAAACCCAGAGACAGGCTGGAGGAGGGAGGCCATGGAATGTAACCCGTGCACCAACTGGCTGCAGGTTTGGAGCAAGAAGTCCAGTCTGGTGGCTCTCATCTGGACCCCATCAGGTTGCATGTCCCCAGGCAGTCAGACTGGCATCCCTGTACCAGGCCTGTTCCTTTATTAAAGCCTCGGCCTCCTCTGACCCAGCACACACAGAGCGAGCCCCAGGGAACGCAGACAGACACACACATGGTTCCCATAGGTCAGTTTGGTTGTTTGTTAGTTGTGAGTTTGACTCCCTCATAAGCCACATGTGGATTTGAGTTTAAGTAACGCAGAGTGAGGTGCTTTTTCTTCGTAAAACATCTGCTTAATGATAGTGTGCCGAAAGGGAGGTGCCAGCACTCTCACAATGAGGCCAAATGCAAAATCAGAGACACATGACATGAATAAGGTGAATTTCCACAGTTTAACTTGTTCAGAACAACAGAGCACATGGTGCTGAGTGCTAAATCCACCTGCTGCTGCAAGGAGAAGAAAACCCAGGATTTGCTTGGTGTGTTACAAAAAAAAACTGCTAATTTTCAGTAAAGGTCACGGTCATTTGGTCGGCATTCACTCCCAACGTTCACACTCATTTTTTGCTTAATATTTTAACTGTTTCAATCGTAATTGTTTGTTACCTAAAATATTTTGGATCAAGCAGGTCATTATCGAGAAAATAAAATCATGACACAGGAAGTGAATGCATTTTATGCTGGTGGGCAGCGACAGTTCAAAAGGAACAAACAGTGAGCAGTGATGCCATCATGGCTTTACAGGAAGAGAAAACAATGCCAGGCCAAGAAATTCAAACTTTGCCAACAGTTGGTGGGCAAAATAAAAGACACAGGGGCCTCACAAGTGACCATTTCTAATTTGACAATAACTCAGTCAAAAGTCAATCTTATTTCTATATTGCCTTTTATAAGCGGGTTTACAAGGTGCTCCACATGTGGCCATGATGATGATGTTTGCAAATGCATCCTCTTCACTAAATGATCAACAATTAACTGTTTACCTGTTTCTTGCAACTTGTTCCTCATTAGTTCCTGTATGTGCCTCAATGTGACTCAAATTAATCCAAACTCCATCACTTACTTACTACCAAACAACCCCTGGTGGTTTCGCCACCTTGTCAAAAACAACTGTAGAAAAACAAGGGTTTGCTCTTGTGAAACTTAACTTCCATTACATGCTAAAAGGAATAAAAGGAATCTTCCCATGTGTTTCTCCTGATTCAGTTCTCTTTTTTGGCAATTGACTCTGTGAAATCAAATCTCTGCTGACGCGTATAAATTTCCGGTATTTGACTTTTCATTGCCTGTATTCTAATTATGTTTTTGTTTTTGAGAGTAGCGAATAAGAACCCGGCTAGAGCCACAGCCTGTAGGGAGGGATCAGAAGCACTTTTGTCTGTTCTATTGCCTATTGTTTTGAACTTTGAAATGCAATTCAGGGATAGATCTATAAAGATACACTAAGAGCATAGAGGGAGATGAGACCATAGCCAGACCCTGCAAATCTCACTTATATTGCATTTAGGAGAAAAAAAACACAGGCACAGTTCCGTTTATAAAGAATTTGCTCCTTGGCCTCCACAGAAATCCTGCAAATCTTGCCAGTCGGTCAGCATCACTGCAGGCCTACGTCTGTCTGAGGACATTTCCGTTTTAGTGGAAAGAACACTTAAGAGTTGAGGGTGAATCTGCACGTGTTTAGACTCCGATCAGAGCATCGACATGTCCTCAAAGTGTCATTGTTTTGAATAAAGTGTCACCTGACAGCTGAGCCATACACAGTATTTTAGCTCTTTTTTAGCTATTTTAACTTAAACATTATTGCATTAGCATATTTTTTGTCTAGTGAGCACAAAGTAGTATTTATCCTGAAATATTAAAATATTATATATATATATATATATATATATATATATATATATATATATATATATATATATATACTGTATGAAAATATAAATATTTTCTTTAACATGATTCATGATTTTTGATAAGAAAGATATATACTTTATTAATCCAGGGGTAAATTCAATAGCAAGCAGCAATAAGATCACTACCGTGATATAATTGCATGTTTATTTCAATATGTTGTGTACTGCACAGGAAATTGGTCAACCTCAGTGGGAGGAATAAAATACAATCACTTCACACGACATTAAATGACTTAAAATGGATTTGTGTATGAGATGCCTCTGTGTTCAGTATTTATGTCCATTTTCTATTCTACTAAATTGATCAAAGATCTGCCAAACTGCCTTTTATTGTTTAACAATGACAATAAAGTTCTATTCTATTGTAAATATTGTTCTTTTACCACGGTAAACAATATGTTTTAAACCTTGAATGCAGTTAAATGAATATACATCAAATTTTAGGTGAGATGGAGGCAATTTTAAGTGATGCAAATAAACTTACTGCAGCAATAATCAACATGAGTGACAGCTGCTCCTCCCAGCTCTGTTTCCTCTGCACTGATTCAGGTTATCACAGTGGGAAGGGACACCGCAAAGGAAGCAATGATAAGATAGCTTTGTTTGTGACCCCATGCAGATAAAGCCAAGCCAAGAGCAGAGTTAAGACCAGACTGCAGCTCTGGCCGTAGATCGTTGACAGACATTAAAGCAGGCACTAAAAACTAGGACTTAGGGGAAGGAAAGCAAGGAGCAGGACAGACCCTGACATTAAAGACACAAGGATCAGGGAGAACAGATAAGACTGCCAGCACAAGTTTTGTTTATCACAGTGGCGACTGTTAAAAATTTCACCATTTTTAACATCTGAAAGCCTTAAAATGTCTTACTGGTGTTGGTTTCTTCAAACCCTGCTTCTTGTTTTCATCTGGTTTTGCATTGTCAGTATACTTTATGAGTACACTCAGCAATTTCGCTGCACATGCATTGTTGTCTTGCCCACCAGGACATTGTCCATCCATGTGCCTGTCTGGCTTGAGGAGCAAATGATGCGTGGTTTGGAAAAGAGAGTCTCACTGTGGGCCACTCAGACACCTGAGTCACTGAGGAAGGCCTGGTGAGTGAAACTGGAGAGTTTCGTGGCATTATAGCGCTGCAGGTCTGATAATACACTACAATTAAGTGCCTCGAGGGAAAGAGAGAGGAGAGGAGATTGCCCACGATAAGCCGGCTGCCAGACCGGGACAAGCAACAGTAACTCAATATGATCTCTATCTGGAGAGCAGAGGAGGATGGACACTTGTCAGGATTATCACGTCTTAGTAAAGAATAAGTGGGTCCATTTCAATTTGTCACACCTAAAATACAACTAGAGCTGAATATTTTTTTTTTGCAACCTCACACTTTATTGTAAACAAACCCACTCTTTGATTATTCAATACAGCGATCAGCAGTATAATCTGTAGCTGTAGGGACTGATCCAATACTGCTAGACGGCTTCTTCCTGCCCTGCTGCATCTACGCAGATAAACCCTGCTATCACCTCCCACCTACTCTCATAAGTTAGATGTGCTTGTATGGCATGCGCGCGCACACACACACACACACACACACACACAGCAGTACTTGCTCCCATATGTGAGAGGGGAAGTTGAGTAAAGGAGGGAGGGATCAAATGACTAACAGTCACACAGCTACACACAGTCATTTTCTGTGATCAGCCTTCAGGTGAGGAGATCACACAGTAATCCTCATTTCTAGGACCTGATGATCAGGAGGTGGACAACTCTGTCTCAACCATCCCTTAGACTGAGAGAGAGAGAGAGAGAGAGAGGGAGGGAGAGAGAGAGACCTCCCCAGACTGTTACCTCAATGCTGCATGAAGGTGGAGTCATTTTGGGGTAGAGAGAGAGAGATGAGGAGAAAGTGAGAGCACGGCAACAGAAAAAGACAGATGGATTATCAAACAGCGTTCCTCTGCAACTCTTGATCCCTGTTTTTCCTCCTCAGAGTGAAACCTGAAAATGTTTTCCTGCACACGTGGAGTGTAGCAGCTATCGGACAGGTAGATCGTGCAGTGCACCTTTTTTTATTCCACTGGAACTAAGGATTTTTACACATGGCAAACTTTCTGCTTGGATATCAGTGAACCTTTTTTCTTTTTTGTTCTCAAATTGAGCAAGAGCCTGGATATACAAGGGTCACAGTGGAGCAGCCAAGAGTAATAGTCAAAACTTCTTAAACAATTTGTAAGGAATTAGAGAACTGAAGGAAAGTGGAGAAACAGTTGTGACTGGAATACACACAAATTATGATTTGTGTGTTATTTTCGATGTAATCTTTGTTCATTCAGACTGCTTTATTTTCCCAAACAGACTTTCTGATCATCTGTGCGACACGGTCATCAGTGAAGAGGAGAAATCAGTGAAATATCAGCTTGAGACACAGTGACTTGTAAAATAACTTAGAGGGAAATCTAAATCTAAAGATCTTCACCCAGGATCTAAGTAGTGTGGAGGGCTCTCCTCCCTGCCCTCCCAGCCTCTCCTTGCCCCCAGCAGCATGTCCCAGGCTCTGAGGCTGCCTCCAGTCCTCCACACAGCACACTACCATGATCAGATGGGCTGCTGGAGGGAGTAAGGCTGCCTCTGCCTCGTCCTGCTCCAGGGCTGGGTTAGGGGCTCGTTCTGGTTGTGGGACCAGCTCCAGACTAAGGTCGTCATCAACACTGCTTTCCTCTCTGTCTTTGCCTCTCCTGGTAGCCCTGTTGGTTTTTTCCTTCTCTCTGCCCGGGGCGGCCTGCCATCAGCTCCACAGGGATAGACTGAGGCTCACCAACCCACGAACTCTCAGGGTTCCCCTGAACATTTCAGAGACTGAGGTCGCCTCCAGGCCCAGGGCCACTGGGGGGCCTCTGGGTCGGACTGGAGGGCCGCAGGGTAGACATGTGCGCAGCTACAATCATCTGCAAGGGGACATACGGAGGAGGAAACTGTTCTCTTTCCAGAAGTTCTTCCTGAGGATTGATACGAACGGAAAGGTCAATGGAACAAAAATGAAAGATGACCCCCTCAGTAAGTAACTCGCTGCGTATATTTATGCACAAAAATACAGAAGACGATCTGAGATGATCTGCAAAAGTTAAATGTGACTCCAAACAAAGTTCATTTGAGCAAAAGCAGTGTAATCTTTCAAATTGCCAGTGTAAAGTCAAGGCTTTTAACCTCTGTGCCCGAAACATCTCACTGTATTTCAAGCCATTAGTATGTTACATGTGAGAAAATGCACCTGTTGATTCTTTTAAGTCAGGGACGTTTCTGGCACCAAATAAACCATAAATGTCTCCTATTTCTAATGTTTATCATTTGACAAAACAAGTTTGTCTTTAACCAAAGAAAGTTGCACAAATCAGATTCATAAGTACAAAACTTGGTGCAAACATTGAATTAAAATAAAAAACGTTCATTTCCAGAGACGAGTTTGCATGTTCTCCCCGTGTCTGTATGGGTTCTCTCTGGGTACTCTGGTTTCCTCCCACCATCCAAAAACATGCACGGGGATTAGGTTAATTGGCTAATTTAAACGAACCATAGTTGTGAATGTGAGTGTGAGTGGTTGTCTGTCTCTATGTGCCCTGTGATGAAGTGGCGACTTGTCCAGGGTGTACCCTGCCTTCCACCCTAAGACAGCTGGGATAGACTCCAGCCCCCCCGCGACCATATGAGGATAAGCGGTAGAAAATGGACGGATGGTTGGATTTCCAGACACGACCGGCCTGCCCACTGGTTGGTAGTTTGGATGAAACAATCCCAGATTGGAGTCGTCTTTTTTTGTTTTAAACCAGACATCCCACTGATATCTCTCCTGTCCAAACACTCAGCACAATGATGGTAGCTCTCGGGTGGCTTAAAAAGGAGCGAGGGCAGATAACCCAGCCATTATCAGGCAGTCTTCACAGCCCTGGGTAAACAGCACTGATAACAAGCACAGAAGAGCAGGGTTTGGGGGGTATGCATGTCAGTCTCATTGATGTTTTTAGACTCTTTCTGCACAGCGAGTGTCTGTGTCTCTCTGTGTGCCCCCCAGTGACAGGTCACACATTTATTTAAAGCGTGGAGAAGCACGTCTTTAAAGTTATCACATTGTAAACACTGTATGTTTCAGGATATCAGTCAGTAAAATCGTTCTCATTAGTCTCCCATGCAGCGTTCCCACCAGCAGCAGTGTGTGCCTATCAGCCAGCGGGCACTCTCATGCTCCAGTGGGTGTGTGATCATATAGCTGACGACACATGTGCTGCCTTATTACTGACACACACACACACACACACACACACACACACAAACACACACACATCATCTCTCACATGCTCTTTTTCTCTCTCACCCCATAGTGAGTCGGTGGATATGGAACCTTTTAATGTTCCTCTTGGGAGAGCTAAACCACACTTTCAATCAAAGTGACTTAAGGGAAATTGCAGAGTGTCAGGGGAGATGTTTGTTTTGACAAGGTCATAGCAGAGGCGATTTTATTTACTGACCATATTACAATGAGACGCCTTTACTGCCGCGTTTGTTAGTCGTAGCAGTTTCTTTTAAGTTGTAAAACTCAAGTGCCGTCTGACTCGGTTTATCATAACAGTGGTGTGTGAAATCCCCCAGAACTTTATGTATGTCTTTCAGATGATTTAACCTCTCTGTCTTCTTTATTTCATGACCTACAACTTCTCATGTTTAGGAGCGTCTTTCCCGTTTTAAAAACTGTTTGAGTCCATGCAGACTGAGGTGAAAGGGAGCACAGGGGGACTCTCTAGAGGTACAAGTTCATGAATGACATGGCTGAAAATCATTGTGGCCACATCAAAGCCGCACGTCTTCAATATCAATGGTGGTGCCATCAAAAAGCTTTGTCCTGAGGGGGTCTGAGGACACTGTGTGTGGATTATGTGCCCTCATATCAGGTTCTCACGGTAAAGGATACTACACAAGAGCAGCTTCAGTCTTCTTCAGTGCTCTGGCCCCTAGGGCTAGACATGATCCCAGGGCTGACGTCTTTTGTAGACCCTCGATGGTCCCTTGAAGTGACAAAATATCATATTTTGTTATTTTTTTTAGCAGTGAGTGGAGGGTGACTTGCCCTTTTCCTGAGAAGAAGTTGCAAGGCAAAGACAAAATGCATTCAGCCTTTGCAAGAGCTCAATTCTTATATTCATCATGTCGCTGTCTGAGAGGTGTATAAGATGTGGAAGCTTTGGTTTTTGGGTGCTGCCTGTGGCCCTACGAGGACCCGACACACTGTCTGTTAAAGAGCCGGTATCCAGCCTCCCACAGATTTATGGGGATGCCAGCGCAAAACTGTCCCACATGGCTTTCCAACCCGCTGGGAGCTTGTGCTGAGGTTACAGAGAGGAAGAAAGAAAGGGAGGGAGATTATGTGAAAGTCAGCTAAGTCGCTATCTGCGTGGTCTAAGTACGTAATTAAAATATCTATGATTCACAGCTGAGTTCTCTTGAATTTATAGACAACTAGCGGCTCTGAGAGAAATATCACAAAATAAGACTGAAGGCAAAAGAGTTTAGGTAATTATCCACGGCTGTGTCGGTGTGAGAGGGTGAGCCTGTCAACGCTGTGTGTGTAGCTCTGTTTCTCTGCTGTAGAGGCCAGCAGGCCATGTGTGCAAGATGCTTCTGGACATACGTATATGTTACATGCAAATGTGTGCGTAAGAGTGTCTTGTGCATTCATCTCCTTTAATCAAAGCTGTGGCCTTTTTGCGTGGGAAAAAAACAGATGGAGTTCTTGTGGAGGTTTGATGAGTGAGATGTATAGCTTTCCTCTGGGGGGGGGCATCCCTTCTATATAAATACACTCAGTGTGGTCCTAATCAAGTATTATTACTTTGAATCCTGATTTACGTCTCGGGAATGGCACCACTCTATATGTGCCTTCTAATGGATCCATCCAAGTGTATTTTGTGCAACCCCTGAACATAAATTTAAAAGAGGAGCAAAGTGAGAAAAAATAACAACACAAGCTGCAAAGCACACGTTCTTGGCATCCCACTGTGGAAAAACCACCTTTAATTCTCACTGGCACGGTGTGCCTCCATTCCACAAGCAGCACACCATTTACTGTTGTAACTCCAAACAGAGCGTATCAAATAAGCCTCGCTGAACAAAAAAAAAGCATGCAACAGGAAAACTGTCTCTCCTCTCTCACCTGGCCTGGCTGGCTGACATTTTACTGATGTGGTTTGCAAATTGGACCCCGCACAAAGCATTGTTATCACATTTAATGCTGTAATCTAGAGGAAGCTTGTGTTATTTTCCCATACTCGCAGCCATAAGCTCATTACGCTCCACTTGTGAGCCGAGCTGAGCGCTCAGCAGAGAGCAGCAAATGGAGATTCTGTCATTTCACAGCCAGCTTGAATTTGCAAGTTGTGTGCAAGTGCACATTCACCTGCTATAGTATCAACTCTGTGTGTGTGTGTGTGTGTGTGTGTGTGTGTGTGTGTGTGTGTGTGTGTGTGTGTACATACAACCTGTCTCGCCCCTGCCTCCGGTGGCTGACTTTGATCAGTGATCATTACAGCCTTACTAATCCTCACTCCACCCCCAGTCTCACTGTCATGGCTCCTCTGTCCTCCTCTGTTCTCCTTCCTTTCATCCCTCCCATGTTTACAGAGCAGCCAGAGACCGCCATAGATTGTCTTACATCCTCACTCCATACCTGACACCCGATCCTGTACAGAAACCAGCTCCTCTCAGATCTTCAATGGCCGTTGTGTCACAGTCCCCACCACTGCCTTGCCGATTCAGACCTCACTGCCCCGAGGTGCCACTGTTTGAACTAGTAACTGATACAGTCCAGACCTCACGGACGAGGAGAGAGGCCACTGTGGTTTTAAGAAGGGGATTGTTCTTTTGGGGCACACCTGCGTCCTCCACCGTCCACTCATGTGCCAGTCTGGCAGCCTTAGAGTAGAGCAGTCCTCCACACAAAACAGTCATCAGGACACTGGCGGGGCTGCTGATCTGATCAAAGGATGTTGTCGAGTCTCTGGAGTTCACACCCCACGCTGAAGTATGTGTGTGTGTGTGTGTGTGTGTGTGTGTGTGTGTGTGTGTGTGTGTGTGTGTGTGTGTGTGCGCGCGCGCGCGCGCACATGTGTACTGGTCGGGATAAAACAATGACAGCTCACAGGAAGTGGGGAGAGGATGTCGGGGGAGGGCCGCATGAACTCAAACATGCCATGGGAACAGGGGAGGTTAACTCAGGCACACATGCACACATTAGCGTAAGACAAGACAAGTAGGTTCTGTGGTCAAAGGACACATTGGGAAGTTATATCTCTCTGACCTGTGATACTGAGACCACACAAATAACCACAGCTGTCTGCAGCAAAAGCATGCCCTTGTTAACTGGAGTATAAATTAGCCTGTCTAACAGCCTATGAGAAACCTGAATTACCTGCATAGGGACTTGGAAACCTAAATACCAAACAGAACATAAACAACCTGAGAATCGCTGCGGTATCCACCTATTAATTTTCAAACTAAACGGCCTGTGCAGCTGGAATCTGTTACACAGGTGTAGGTTGTAAAGTAGCTTTATAATATCACTGAAATGATAAATGTGCTCGAGGAATAATTGTGGCCTTGCACAGAGTTCCCACACTGTGTGTTCCCATGTGCAAATGTCCTGGAACAAGCATGCAATATGTTGATATCCATTAGTTACTCTCACCGATGCTTGTAAAACTTTGTGGCTTATTCCCGGAGTCTTCACTCGTCTTATCTGTGTTAAGAAACCACGTTATCACCTTTACTTACTGTGTCTGTAAAGAAAATCTAAGTTTCGCTCTGTCAGTTCAGCTCAGATTACTTGGAAACATGTTTGGGAAATTCATTTACTTGCAAAGACATTATGCTCACCCTGGATGTTGACTCATATTGATATAACCTTCTTTTTGCTGAATCACAGGTATTCTGGAAATTACATCAGTGGACGTGGGAGTGGTGGCTATCAAAGGGCTGAACAGCAACTACTATCTGGCCATCAGCAGTAAGGGAGAGCTGTACGGAGCGGTTAGTATCCGGGTCAGGGGTCAATGGATTTGCACAAGAAATATGATGTGTGATTTTTACCCTCATATTCAACCTCACATGCCGGAGTCATGACACTGACACATGATACCATGCTGTTTTTTTTTTCCAGAGAGATTTTGGTGTCGACTGCACCCTCAAGGAGAGGATTGAGGAGAACGGCTACAACACATACGCATCAGCTGAGTGGAAGAACAAGAAGCGGCAGATGTTTGTGGGTCTGAGTGTCCACGGGAGGCCACTGAGAGGGAAGAGAACCCGCAGGAAGAACACGGCCACCCACTTCCTTCCAATTATGGTGTGAACTGGAGGATTGAACTGGAGGCGGAGGACACACAGCACTGGATGGAGAGTTTTCAATACGAAATAAAGCTGTAAAATAAAGACATTCACTGAGAAATCTCCCATTTGGAAACAAGGCACTAACACTGTTACACCATCTCTGGTCTCTGCCCCTGGCTCTTACTGAGATCATGTACTTTATTTGGCGGGAGAAGATGATATCTGTGTTTTCTGTGGCACCGGGATGCAATATTTATCCTTTTTTCTGTGCCAAACAGTTTGCAACTGGAGTATGTGTGTAATGTGGAGAACACAGAGGATACTGTCCCAGCTAATGTACTGTGGTAGTAGATTCAGAAGATGTTATTTATAATCTCCTGAGAGAAACCAGATAACCTGCAGAAAATAAGGAGGAGAGACGGGAAATTGATAAGATGAGGGAAATGATCAGTCAGTTTATCACAACAGCATTAAATAATAAAGGACACAACACATTTAAAGCAAACATTTGATACTTAACCACTGTGTTTTGACTGTATTGTAATGATTTATTTATTTTGTGAAGTATTTAACTGGAGAGGAACACTTACGAGGCAAGCATTCCTTTGCATTCTTTACTTTTTATAGGAACTCTATTATGTGAAAATAAAATACAATTTTCTCCTCTGCAATGCGGTTGTTTTACTTCTTCAATACATAAAAAAAACAGACTTTACTGGAGGGGCACTGCAGATAAAAGCTATGGTTAATGTTGAGGTGATGGTGAATCTGTTATCTGACCCTCTGAGGTAGAGAGGGCCAAAAGGCAACTATTAATGCCAAGCCAGGTATTCCATGTGGCAACCATTGCACTAATGATTAGTTCCCAAACAAACTGGAAACATACAGACCGACCACAACAAAATGAGAGGGAGGTAATTTCCGTAGTATGGCTTGTAGATGCTGACATCATATCACGCCTTAACTGTGCCCGTACGGAAAAGAAGCAGAAAAAAAATTATGACTAACTTATGTGATTTACTCATGAAAGTGGCCACTTTTGCATTCTTTTCATACAAGATGATAAAAAGAAGTATAAGGATATTGTGTGTATCATTACTGTCATATACCATTCTGATAAATACCCAAATCATACAAGTTTCATTTTGTTTAAATTTACTAAGGATCTTATATCACTGTTGTGTACTTTACATACAAGTTTCATACAAAGGAGATGCAAATTTTATAACATTTATATATATTTTCCTTATGGGTGGAGATGCAACATGCTCTGATTTTAGGAGGGGTTCAATAGTCAGCATGGAAACATAAGAAAACAGCTTTGTCATGTTGGTCTGCATCTCTACTTCCAGCAGGGTGTGTGAAGGCAGAAATGTGAAAGAGGGAGAAAGAGAGATATGACCTGTGTCTGACCACCCACTTCCCTCAGTAATCATCTACAAACACACTAATCAATGACAGCTGCCTTGATGCCAGATCAAAAGACCACGGGGAGAACATTAACACCACAGGCTTCCGGGCCTCATGTTCTCTTATCCCGCCTCTCTGAGCATCCATCTCAGCAAAGACATGAAAAATCGAGAGAGTAAAAAGAGGAAGACAGGGAGGTGAGAGATGGATGGCAAGAAACTGTCTTCACCCTCCAAATTCGTCCAAGTTGGCCCAAGACTGTGACTCCAGATTGGAAACAACAAAGCAACGTGGTGTGTAGGAATCCAGAGATTCTGGAAAACATTTGCTTAAGGCTACAGTGTATTGTCCTCTAATGATCGTTTAAGGAATCACCACGACGAATGATTAATACTAAGGAATGCTGCATTGCATTCCACCATGACAATCGGGGCCAACGGCAACATATGGAATACCATTTCATGACCATCTCTGCACCGTACGCTCTCTCAAGTCAGAATAAAATGTAATGCTGCTGCTGCACTGATCTGAATTCAGTTTCACAACAGCTTTACCTTTGGACTACCAAGACCTCACATGTTTTGACTTTTGTTTTCCTTTACTTAGATTACTAAACTAAAGTTTGAAGAGAGACCACACAACATGAAGGGTCATTTGGTCTCTAGTATGAAACTGCACCACAAACATCAGCACTGTACTATCCAAGATTTGACTTCAGTTTCTCTGTATGTGACCTGATGTTGCTGTCAGTATATCACAAGGAGCATGAATTTATATCTACAAAAACAACACCAATCCTTGTCATTTATCAATTTGCATTCCTGGGATTTGTGAACGTTTGAACTCCCTCCAAACACACGGGCACGAGGGGAAAAGAGCAATAACAGCAAATAGTGGCAGTAATCAGTTTATCGGAGTGGGTCTCTGCATTTCTGGAGCGGGAATTCTCTGTGGCATAATGTGATCCAGCTTTGGGAAACAAGTGGAAAATGACTGGAGGCTAAAACAACTAATGAATACTTAGACTGAGAGGTCTGGTGCAACACATGTTTGTAGTGGGCAGCTACTGAGAGAGCTTGGGTGGAAGAGACACTCCTGAGGGACTGCACAGGTCCACAATCTCTGCTGTGACGCATACATGTGTGACTTATATCAGTTAAATATAAAAGGTGGCAAACATGTTAGATCAATCCTAGGTCATTTAACCCATTCAACCACACACGCCATTGCAGACAACCACCTACATAAAAGAGAAGCGGCTAACACTGAGGACACTGAAGAGGTGTCCTCAATAAATACTCTCTGAGAATGTACACACACATTTACATAAAATCAAAACAAGACAACAAGACCAAAATAAAGTCAAAAGTTTCAGTATTTCTCCATCAGAAGTCCTGACAGTGGACTTATTTTTAAGCAACATTAAGAAAGAACAAGTAGAAAATGTATAACTGGACAGTTGAATAAACGAAGAGGCCTATAATGTGAAAAGATTGGTATACTTTAGAATTCCACGACATTTCAGGGAAAAATGAGTAATTAGTTGATCATATGTCATTTATAAAATCAAAGTAACTACAGCTGTAAAATAAATGTAGTGGACTAAAAAGAGCAATATTGTCCTCTGACATACAGTGGAGTAGTTAAGTATAAAGCAACCTCTTCAAGGTACACGTACCTCAAAATTATACTCAAGCACAGTGCTTTCACTGTTATATTTTATATATTTTTTATAATACTAATAAATAGTCCAAAAATTGCATTTTATTTAATTTGCCACTAAAATCTATTTATATTTCACAAAAAAGTCCATTCTGTAAATATGTATTATTATTATTATAATGATTACTTATTCTGTCATTATGTATTTGTTTTATTTTTTTTTCTTATGATAACTTTTACAAATAAAAACTTTTTGACGCTGGTGTATTGCAAGTGAATATCCTCATTGGGGGATCAATAAAAAATATTCAGTTTTTTTTCTATTCTTTAGTAAATACATTATGTAACTTCCCACCACTGGGTGTTTCTACAGTTTGGATCACAGACTGTTCATAAACGCTGACTGTATGGGTGAGTCTGGATCATAGTCTGTGTATAAATACAGCCTGTACAGTCTGTATACTGTATTTCTACAGTCTGTACATAACTACAGCCTGTACAGTCTGTATACTGTATTTCTACAGTCTGTACAGTCTGTATATAACTACAGTCTGTATACTGTATTTCTACAGTCTGTACAGTCTGTATATAACTACAGTCTGTATACTGTATTTCTACAGCCTGTAAAGTCTGTATACAGTATTTCTACTGTATCTACAGTCTGTATACTGTATTTCTACAGTCTGTACAGTCTGTATATAACTACAGTCTGTATACTGTATTTCTACAGCCTGTAAAGTCTGTATACTGTATTTCTACTGTATCTACAGTCTGTATACTGTATTTCTACTGTCTGTACAGTCTGTATATAACTACAGTCTGTATACTGTATTTCTACAGCCTGTACAGTCTGTATATAACTACAGTCTGTATACTGTATTTCTACAGTCTGTACAGTCTGTATATAACTACAGTCTGTATACTGTATTTCTACAGCCTGTAAAGTCTGTATACTGTATTTCTACTGTATCTACAGTCTGTATACTGTATTTCTACAGTCTGTACAGTCTGTACATAACTACAGTCTGTATACTGTATTTCTACTGTCTGTACAGTTTGTATATAACTACTGTCTGTACAGTCTGTATACTGTACTTCTACAGTCTGTACAGTCTGTATACTGTATTTCTACTGTCTGTACAGTCTGTATACTGTACTTCTACAGTCTGTACAGTCTGTATACTGTATTTCTACTGTCTGTACAGTCTGTATACTGTACTTCTACAGTCTGTACAGTCTGTATACTGTATTTCTACTGTCTGTACAGTTTGTATATAACTACTGTCTGTACAGTCTGTATACTGTACTTCTACAGTCTGTACAGTCTGTATACTGTATTTCTACTGTCTGTACAGTCTAGATGAGATGTCTGTGCTCTTTATTGTCTGTGAACTTCTGCTCCTCGCTGCTAGAGGGAGACACTTTTATTTAGAGCCACTCTCTGTCAGGCAGTGAGTTTGTTGATAAAGGAAGTGCTCAAACAAAGTTGTGTGTATACTGAGGTCCTAGAGAGAGGAAAAGCCACCATGAAAGAGAGACAGGGTGTGTTTTTGCTGTCATAAAACACAAGCAGTTGACCCAACGACAAGCTAAAAGCAGTGGACAGCTTTTCCTCTGATGCTTCTTTGAGAGCCAAGCGAGCAGCCATGAACGAAAGTTTCGACCGAGCTCCCGGAGCAGAGAGATCCAGAAATTATCCGGCGGACCCCAGGCTGGCGGGTACAGCCGAGGACGGTAACACCAAAACCCCGCTTTTCAACCAGAGGGAGCCGCTGAGACAGCCGCGAACATCCCCGCCTTTTGCCGAGAACAACAGTAGCTCGGCGGACGTCCCGGGTGGAGGTCAGGGCAATACAGCAGCTAGCTAATGTTACTTTCAGATTCAATTTCCTGCAAATACCACTCTAACGTGACTGAAGAGCGAAACTGTTTGCCCGGAGTCAACAGCAGCAATAAAATGTCCTTCTTCTGTGGAAAGTGTAACGTTAGGGGGATTTAACTGCGCGATTAGTGTTTTAACTACCGTTTTAAATCTGTAATCAGCTAGCTAGCTAGCTAGCCGCTAAATGTTAGCTAGCCTTAGCATGCTGGTGTTGCTACATGCACCTGTTGTTGTTTCATATGAAATGATGGCGAGTCTAAATAAAGCTCCTACTCAGATAGTTGATCTGCTACAGCTAAAAGCTTCCTAATCTTGAGTTAGCAACGCAGAGCAAACGGGAACTACTGCTAACGTTAAAGTCATGTTGCGTTACTTTGTGCTGTACTGTACTTTTCCCTCAGCAGACCTGTCTGTGGTCTGTGGGATAACCACAGCAGAGCAGTGCTGCATTGTGTCTATATAATGTATGTTATTTTATGCGCCATCACTGTAAACCAATGACCTACTGGGATCGTGAAGTTAACCAGTTTTTGCTGCTAAATCTCACGAAAAGTTTAAAACCAACAATAACAAGCTTTGTCTGAACACCTGATACAGCAGATTGCTCTGTGCTCTACGCGTTCATTTGTGTCCAAAAGCTATTAAAAAAGCACTGTTTGAGCAAAGTTTGCTAAAATCAGCAGTGACCAGCTGTTTTAGGAAACAGCTCTGCCCTTTCATAAAATGAATTATACATTTGAGATTGAAGACTTTTAGTGAATATAATACAACATCAACAGTAAAGAGTATCACCAGGCTTTAAGGAATGACAATATGATGGATGAGTGATGTCACAGACTGAGAGCCCTGTTCTTCTTCCTTTTTCAGTGTTTAAAAGACAGACCAAACCACAACTAAGTGCAAACACCAACAGCGCACCTGCATCCAGAGGTTTTAATGAAGTGGATTCACTGGTCAAGTCCTCAACTCTTTCAGTTAACGCCCCAGAGTTTGTCCCCTCTGCAATGACCCCAAATGATGTAAGAGGAGTAACTTCTGTTACCAACTGTCCTTCATTACTTTTGCGAGGAGTGTCTCATGTCAGATTTTTAATTTGTGCGGCTACTAAATTATTGTGCATCAGCACGTCAAAGAGTTCTGTTCATGTTCATTCAGTGACATATTTGTGTTGCGCCTTTTGTAATAGTACCCCTCCTTTTACGATGAGAACGAAAGCTATTACGGTGAACCGACCTTGGCTGAAACTGTGGCAGACTTCCTGGACCACCTAAGCTCCTCACCAGGGTCCTTTGAATCGGATGTTGAACACATAACTGGCATGCTCAACTCCTGGGTCACTACTGAAGAGCTGTTGAACGAGCTGGTGGATATGATCTACACGCAGGTCTGTAGAGGCACACGCTGTCCTCAGATATGAAAATTATATCATGTTAAACCATTCCTAAACAAGGCATGCATATTAAATAAACATATAAAGTAATCAGTAAAGTAAACATGTTTCTGATAAAACTCTCAACTTTGATTGCAGTCGACTGCCATTCCAAACTTCTCATATACGGGCGCGAGGCTCTGTAACTACCTATCCCATCACCTCGCTGTCAGCCCACCAAGTGGCAACTTTCGTCAGCTGCTCCTGAAAAGGTGATTCATGTCTGTTTTGTTTGATTTAATGTAGTTCTGAAGAGCGTAGACAAGATCTTATGACCAAAGTCCTTTTAACTTGCATGTTTTGATAATTAGGTTTAGGGTAGAAGCAGTAGAAAATGTGTCATTTGGTTAGAAAAATGTTGAGAGGATGGTGGACTGGCAGTTAATAAGGAAGACTGTCGTCTGCCGTAGATGTCGAACGGAGTTTGAACAGAGGGATGTGGCTGTTCGAGGAGACCCGGAGACTCAGAAGAAATTCCACTCCTTTGTGCTCTTTTTAGGGGAGCTGTATCTCAGCCTGGAGGTAAAAGGCTAACCATTATATTATCATTCATGAAAAAGTGTAAATGCATTTGTCTGATCAATTTGTACAATTTTACATATCACAATATTGACTTTTTCTTAAAAAAAAAAAGAGAGGAAAAAAAAGGTAATTCTGTCTTTATTTGGTGTACATGCTGCCCTGGTGGCTAATTTAACAGACAGCTGGGCTTTCATAGAAAAACAAGACAAGGTCAAAATCTAGTATATGTTCCTGCATATTTAATGTCCATCTGTAATATTCCGACTAATTGTCTTTATCATTTTTTTTTTATTTTTTTTTTAATCAAAAGTGCCTCGTGGCAGCATTTTTGCCCATTTTGATTTGCTTTGATCTCTGTGGCACATATTTACCCCTTATGTCCCGACTACAAATCACAGAAGCCCCGAAATTACTCATGGGCTGTGGGAGACCGTGATCAGCAACCCCCTGCAGAAAAAACACTTTGACGGCGAAAGTCGTCAATGGCACTCAAAGAGTTAAAGTGTATGGAAGTAGTTGCTTTGCAGGCATTTATCTGGATGGATGTCTGCTGCTGCTGCTGCATTCTGTTGTCATAAGCCACCAACCTTTTTATTTTTTTAGGTAAAAAGTGGAAAAGGACCTCCGAATCGAGCAGATATCCTCCTCATTGCTCTGAAGGACCTGATGAACAGTCTATTCTCCAACCCTGTGGATGCAAATCTCATCTGTGCTGTCAAACTGCTTAAGGTTTCACATCTCCACTAGATACATTAACAGGATTACATTACAAAAACTCTCTAGGTAGTTTCCAGGGAGGTAATGGGAATGTGTTTTGAATTTACAGCTGACCGGCTCGGTCCTGGATGACGCATGGAAAGAGAGTGGGAAACCACACATGGAAGAACTGATCCAAAGAATAGAAACAATTCTGCTGGATGCCACCTGCAGCAGGTGTGTATGTCACTGTGGTCAGCTGCCACTCAAGTGTTATGCTTCAGAAAAGTTTGAAACGTGCTGCTGCAAATGAGATGCTGCAAATGTGTCCAGTCATGTGTGTCTTAGACCACAGTGTTCGAGACAATGATCAAAAAAACATGGTAAGATTATTTCTTAAAAAAAGCTGTTTTAAACAGCTCAGAGTTGAACCCTCATGGATGCTGTGAAACTTTCTGTCCTCAGGGATGTCAGGCAGATGCTTCTGAAACTAGTAGAGCTGCGATCTAGTGACTGGGGCCGAGTCCGTGCTGCTGCAGCAGCCAGCAACGCCACACCTGACAACGACCCAAACTACTTTATGGTGAGAGTCTAACGTTTTCTTTTTTCTTCTTTCTTCTTCCTTTTTTTTTTTTTTTTTTTTTAAATAATGTACATTTGGTTTTCTGTGCATTTCTGTTTTTCATGGATTTTTTTCTCCTCTCAGAATGAACCTACCTTCTACACAGAGGACGGTACTCCTTTTACAGCAGCAGACCCAGGTTATGAGAACATGTTCAAGATCATTCTCTGGTGTCAGTAATAAATAAGGAAGTGGTTTCTATAAGACGACTTCATCAAAGTCTCAGACAGATAAACTTTTTTTTTTATTGTCCTCAATTGCTTATTATAGCTGTCTTGATATAAGAAACTATTTTTTTTATCTAAAGAATGAATCAGGTCCATGAATTGAACTGCAGGCTGTTTAGTGTTACATCAGATTGTTTCTGACTTCCCTAGATGTCAGTGTTGATACAAATAGATTTCATTTGTTTATGATGCATTATAATTTCTGATTGACTCCAAAATATGTTGGTAAGGAAACACTGTCATTAGTCTTGGACATTTCCACACTAACACGTTACATTTTTATTTTAGATAGAAATAACTGTTATTAAATCACATTTTGGTTTGACTCATCCTGCTTCCTCTGTTTGGTCGAGTCACTGCTTAACCTTTTAAATGTTAGGGGGAAAACTCTTCTCTTTAAACAGAAAAAAATAAATCCTGTTGTAGCCTCTTTTGTGCTTTGACATCTGTCTCTCTGCTCTTACAGAATATGCTGAGAAATACCAAGAGATCCTGGACAGACAGCACTATTTCCATGATCTTGAAGGAGAAAACGGAAATGAAATGTAAGTATGGTATTTATTTATTTTTTATGAAAACAAACAGCGTGCTTAGTTTAATTTTAAAAATTAATATTTCTGGTAACAGGCTGATGTTACTCTCAGTATGTGGTTTATTTATCACTGGATTAAGGTTTTAGTTTCACTCAAAATTAGTTTAAGTGTGCCACCACGCTGGTACATCTGTGGTCATGTGACTGCACGGCGGCACCACACAGGTTCATATGACTACGGCTGACCTGTGGGCCCCTGAGCTCTGTAAATGCGTTTGACTGGCCCACAATGCAACAGGGTGAACGACTGTCTCAGATTCAGTTTAGTCAGCAGTTGGGTGTGAAAGAGGGGTAAGCTCGCTCCTAACCTCCCTCAGAACTGTGTGTGTTTGTGTATTTCTCTGCTCCTGTAAATGGCAATTTCTTCCACATATCACAGGTTACCTTAAGACCTAAAAAAAAATAAATCAATAAAAAAAAGTCACTGTTTTTTTTTGTGTTCACAGATATGACTCTGATGAAGACGAGATGGGGCCAGAGCTGGAAGAAGCTTTTGAAAATTTTTGTTTAGAATCAGAGAGGAAACGACAACAATGACGTGATGGTGAGAATCTGTGAGACTTAGCAGGCACATATATTGTACTTATCCTCGAATGACGAAAAGCAGAGGAAACTAGCATCAGATTTACTTTTACTGCAAGCATTTTAACAGAGAGAGCTGTTCATAGTTGCACTTCTGACACCGTTTTCAGTCAGTGTTGATTAGAAAATGGGGACAATCAACAGGTGTTGTTGTTCAAAATACTGAGGTATTAAGATTTTCAAGTTGTTTTTTTGTTTTTAATAATTTAAGAAACATATTTCTTTTACGCCTAAACTAAATGCCAACAGGGAAATTAGCGTGCTGTGGATTTGTTTTTAGTTCTTTTCTGAAGATTTCATCAAATGCGTGCATCATTTTTAAATTCTAATTCATTCCCCACGGAGAAAGTACAGGCGGTTGTCTCATGTAAAAGACGCTGTAGAAGGGTCAGGTAGTGCTTTACTACATAATACAATGCATATACAGCTTTCATCTTGACTAGTTTCTGTGTCACATTGCCAATATTAAACACTATATCCATTAATCTGGTCAGGAGCACAGTTAAAGGCTGGGAAATATAGCGCCCAATAAAAACAAATAAAGACTGAAAGACTGTTTACCAGCAATCCATGGAGCCCATAAGAAGGAATGTTTCATAGTTTGTAAATATTATTTATGTTATTGTTTGCCTGCAATAAATACTTTATAAGTGTGGGATTTTATCTGCTCGGTTTGTTTTGTGAGGTTGTTATATTTTTGGAATGTTTAGCTTCATCGAGAAGTGACTTGATGACTTCGATCACAGATACAGGTATTCACACAACAAACTGCAAAAAAGATGATCAGTCGATTGTGTTGTGTTTTATTTTGAAAGATTTCCCAACTAGAAACAAGTCAGTATAAGCCATCTCTGTCATCATCTGGTGGTTTAGTGTCTGTGCAACACAGTCATTGGTGATGGTCAAGTCATCGTTATAATAATTATCATAATAATTTCTTAGCAAGAATGAACATCAGGCACTTGCAGTATATTTCAGTCAAAACCATAAAATTGAGGAAGATTTGTTCATGTATTTGGTTCGTCAGAAACAATATCAATCTGAATATTGATCACTGATGATAATTTGACATCAAACAGTACAATCTATTCATATTTGAAGAGTATTGGCTCACTACTTGTTTTGTAGTTGTACATTAAATCACTGGCGATGTACAAAAACCTTTACAGTTTAATAATCTACTTCCAGTTTTGAATCCAAAAAATCCTTTAGTTTTTTTATTGAGAAAGGTCTTCATTTTAGGCTATAGTTTGTGTTTTGATGAATTAAATTGTTCTTAATGTGGTGAGTATATATATTTTTTTACTGAGTACACTACAAACAAAAAGTTAGGGATATTGGACTTTCGGTTAAAACTTATAGAAAATGTAAAAAGTTCATGCTACAGTGATACTGTGTCATGAAGTAGGGCATCTAAGTAGAAGCATGCAATGGTAATTTATTCATCTCAAATATACAGTGTATTTATTGAAACAAAAAACTAACAGTGATGGGTATACCACAACAAAAAATGTCAATGTCTCAATAACTTGTTGTGTGTCCTTGAGCATCAATTACAGCTTGACAGCGACGTCTCATGCTGTTCACAAGTTGACTTATTGTCTGCTGAGTCATGGTATTCCACTCTTCTTGAAGGGCTGCCCTCAGGTCATTGAGGTTCTGGGGTGTGGGGTTATGACCCTCAACACAATCACTCAGCTGATCCCATAGGTTTTTCTGTGGGCTTCAGGTCTGGAGAAAGTGCAGACCACTCCATTTGAGGTACACCAGCCTCCAGCAGCTGTTCCCTGATGATGTGACCTCAATGAGCTGGACACTGTCATCCATGAAGATGAAATCAGGCCTGTGTGACTCACGCAGAGGAACAATGACTGGATTAATTATGTTATTCAGGTAGTGTCGGCTTGTTATAGTACTGTTCACAAGGTGTAGGGCAGTTCTGCATTGACTAGACTGTAACACCACCACCTCCAAAGGCTGATGCATAACATCCTCCTTGATATCTCCAGCAATCTTGGCAGCCATTATTTCCAGCAGTGAGGCTCACTGGTTCCTTGTCCAGCACAAATGCTCCCTGCCCATGCCAGACAATGACGCTGTGCCTGGTGGTGTGGTCAGGTACCCTTGCAGGTCGTCTACCACGCAGACCATGCTGATATAAGTGGTTTCTAATGGTCTGACGTGACACTTGGTGCCTCTCACCTTCCTTAAACGTGCCTGGAGTTGAGTGGCATTCACCATCTGGTTCCACAGGGCACTATTCACAATGAGGTGGTCATCAGTGTGGGATGTGGCCAAAGGAATCCACTTCTGTGTCTTCCTGTGACTCTTCCAGTCTCTCTGTGTCTCTGTTACAACCTGCTGATGACACTCTGTGACACTCTAAGCTCAGTGGAAACTTCCCACTGAGAACATCCTGTTTGAAGCATCTCAATGACCAGGTACTGATGACTGATTTTTAGGTGATGACTTGGTCTCAGTGATGTCAAAATGTGAACAAAATGATGAAAAGGATTAATTTTATACAAATTGTTGTTAGAGAACAGCATGTTATGCAATAACTACTGAAACACTGAACAGCTGCACATTCAAAAGTTTAGAAAAGGTCAAATTAAGTTCACCTGTAAAGGTTTTAGTGCATTTTAGGTGCATTCTGAAATTTCATCTACAAAATGAAATATCCCTAACTTTTTGTGAGTAGTGTATTTTTAATTACACATGCTATTTTTTGTATACTTCAGTCACTATGGACTGTCCCCACAGTACACAGTGACTGAATATTGCCAGAGTTTCAATGAAACTAATATTCAGGTGTAAAGGTTTGGTAAGCCCTATTGTACCAGAGGGTTTAAAAAGTTCAAGATACAGAATAATATGGCTTTGGTAACTGGTACAGTAATGCGACACAAATTCCCACCAAAGAAACCCTTTTAGAGATCATGTGAAAAATCAGTTTCTGCTCATATTATAGTTTATGTTTTGTCTCCATCTGGTGACCGAAATAAGTAATGTTATAAACCTCAGCAGTTAATCCCTGTCAACAAACTTATTTCTCTATTGTGATATTGTTAATTGAGAATTATTCCATCCATCCACCCATCCATCCATCCATCCATTTATTTTTTAGCGCTTATCCTCATAGGGTCATGGGGGGCTGGAGCCTATCCCAGCTGTCTTAGGGTGGAAGGCAGGGTACACCCTGGACAAGTCTCCAGTTCATCACAGGACACATAGAGACAGACAACCACTCACTCTCACATTCACACCTACGGTCAATTTAAATTAGCCAATTAACCTAATCCCCATGCTCATCCCAAACCTCTCTCTTACCTCTACATCCTCATATTGTCTCTCATCATTTATCATTATGCATGCTTCTGCTCTTCCTAAGGTTCATGCAGACGCATTTTCCATATAAAGAAATAGTTGCCATGTCAGAAATGTGCCATGTGTGTTCAGAAAGGCCTTGAACATTTGTGGTGGTTGCTTGAGCTGAGAGGAAAATGACTAACAGACATTATGACATTGCCTTACCCTCAATGACACGCCACAGCTATTTCCTCTCTATAATGAAATAGCTCTTTTGTGCTTTCTAATTGTCACACCAATCATACTTGTGTGTTTAAACTGAGCTTGAATTTCATTTAAAAATATTGCATTCTTCTGTGTGATACCATCTATATTTCTTCAACAGGTACAGTATACTGAGGCAGTGATGTAGGCTGCATGTCGTTAAACCACTATGACCCTGGCCCCAGCTTTGCTTGGGACCTTTGTTGTGTCTCACACGATGTCAAAACCAAAAATCAGTCTTGAAGCTGGGTAGCATGCTTTACTGTGGTTCCCCCTTCATATTTTAGATAGTAAGATGTAATGTTTTGAGTATGCTGTTTCACTGTGCTTTTATTTTTCACCGTACATACAGTACCTCAGATCTGTTACTACTGTAGCCCAAAGACTATTTTTGTTCAAAAGATGGAAACACTCGCCCACAAGTCTGTCTCCAATTTATTGCCAACAAGCTGTTGTGGCACTTAAATTAACTAAGCTGGGCTGGTCTTTGCTTACTGTTTTGCCATAAAGCCTCTCTGGTAGATTCAGTGTCAGGAAAAGCAGCCTAAATGTGCATGTGAGTGCATTTTGAATGTGTGTCATCCATAAGGGTGTTGAGGAAGCACATGGCACACAGCTGATATCTTAATCTGCAAACCACCACACATGCCAACTTGTGACTTGCAGAAAATAATGAATCATCTTGTTTCAATTTACAGCATTCATTGTTTGTCTATGGAGGATTGCTGGAATTGCACCTGTAGAAATCTGATGTGGCTGACATGTGGCAGGAGGGTAGCTTCACCCACAAGTCACATTACTACCGTGTGTGTGTGTGTGTGTGCGTGTGTGCGTGCGTGCGTGCGTGCGTGTGTGTGTGTGTGTGTGTGTGTGTGCTGTCATTGACTCGTGAGCCCCTCTGAGCCTGCTGCTCTGGCTGACAATGCAACAAGGAAAACCAGGGCCTTAGATTCCCATTGGTCAGCAGATGGGTGTGAAAGAGGGATTAGCATCGTGCTACAGTTCGTTCACTCACACCTCATTGTGTGTGTGTGCTGTTTTCTGTTTTCATATCTTTTCATATATTTCATCGTTTAAGCATAAGAATTAAAAAAGCACAAAAACAGCATATTGCAGTAAAGAGCATCTCTGTAAAATGTAACGCCATAGCCCTGCAATTATCAACACCTTGGTGACCCTGACACAGCAATAAAAACTACAACTTTTCATAGGAACTATTCATCTGTTAAAAGGTAGTTTTAGTGAAAACTGTTGCTTTTTTGAGGATCATCCAAGAACTGACATGCTGCTGTTTGATCTAAACCTTTCAGTTTGCTTTATTTTAATCTAAATAAATCATTAGACATCTTTTATCTTCCCTTTTTCCTGTGTTATTATTATATTTTATTGCGTTGTTACGTACCCTGTTTTGCAATTTTGCAGTTTGGTTAAATCTTTTAAATGCAATTGAAGAAATCTCAGTCAAAACCTGGAGAAATACAGTAAAACCAAAACTACTTGTATGGCAAAATGCCAACAGAAGTAAACTCATTTTTTATAATGCTCTACAGTAAAAAAAGACAAAAGCTGGTCCTGTGATTATAAATAGTAGTCAGACATCCAGGCTAACTTCAAATGATTCATGTTCCCCCTCAGTGGGGATTTTTAATGACGTGCCCACACTGCTCCATTATGTTGAGCTCTGACAGGAAAAAAGACCACAGGCTTTGCTTTGTCGAGATACTTCCTGAGATTGTTTGACACACATTAACAGAGTGAGCTGAGAAAGAGAAATCTGCAAGAAATCTGTCTGCAAATGAAGGAATGTAGTATCCTGTCAGAGAGAGAGAGGGATTTAACAGACATTGTTTGCCTTTTTTCACATTTGAGTTGCTCATTTTCTCAAAGCACAGCTTTTCAATGCAAATATCAGAAAGGATCTGTCTTTTCCCGGAACCAAGCTGCGTCACTACTACACAAACTGCTTGACCTATCTCATTTTGAATTCTCAAGGTGCTCCGGCTCACCAGATGACTTACACACCAATCACCCCTGCACAACAGAGGAGTGTGTGCACGAGTTCAGCTGCTGAATAAGACTGGACATTGTTTCTTTGAGGCCACCCGAAACTAGTGAATGGACTAGACTGAGTCACATAGCTGAGTGTTGTGGTTCTGTGGTCAACCTGCCAAAGACAACAGTTTATCTGGACACTGAGGTCCCAGACCTCTCTGCAGGGCCTCTGGGACATGAGCAGTTTGCAGATTGATATTGAGGACCAGGTCTTTTAATGGATTTGGTTGATGACATGAAAGCCTGAAGTTTCATAACACTTAGGATACACCCAAGTTCGTAACTGTGATTTAAGTTTTTACAGACTTAGAGGGGTGGATGAAATGATGCCCAACTTATTTTTGTCATTAGTTAGAATGGCAACACAGAAGCACAGAGACAATTTTACATCTAGAAAAGCACTCAGAGAGTGCAGACCTCCACCGCTGCGGCGGCAACGACTTTTTTATTTAAAGTTACCCCCGCCGCCAAGGAGGTTATGTTTTCGCTGGGGTTTGTTTGTTGGTTTGCAAAACAACTCAAAAAGTTATGGACAGTTTTTGACAAAATTTTCAGGATTGGCCGGAAATGTCCTAACTTAACGGATTAATTAACGGATAGATCTGATCACCACCAAAAATTAATCCGCAAGTGAGCAAGAGAGTGTAAAACTGTTCCCTCACTGTATGGAATATGTTTCATCTAATTAGACAAAATAGTTTGCTTGTGGTCATGCTGCTGTAAAGGGGAGGTTATGAAGCTGTGACGAGTTAAGCTTCAGCCTTTTAGGACAACAGCAGCTTTTCAAAGAAATACCACACTGTGCTCAGCAACTAAATGCTAAAATGAGTGCTGGCCTGATGGTGAAAGTCGTGAAAGAGGTGATTTAAAGACGTCTTTTAGTCTCCACTCATCCAGTAGAGCTGCTCATTGGCCAACAGATCAGACTGGGGCAGCATCCAGGTGGAAGTGTGTGATCAAAGCAAAATACAGCTTGACTCTCAGTGAAGTAAACAGAGGTTAATTTTTTTTTAAAAATGGTCAAAAAGCATAACTGCTGAGGCTGGGATCTCCACTCTTTTACTCCTTTGTCACGCCCTAACATACCGGATCCATCCATCCATCCATCCATCCATTTTCTACCGCTTATCCTCATAGGGTTGGGGGGGGGGGGCTGGAGTCTATCTAATGCAATCAAAAGCATCTTTTTCATTTGACCCTCCCTGCCCGGTAAATGCCCACATCTTTCAAATTCCTCAACCCTGGTTCACAATGCAGGCTTTCTGTTTAAACTCTGGAGCTGAGATGATGTCATCAGGGTCATTTTCTCAGACTTCCTCCAGAGCTTCAGAGGACATCATGCAACTGTTTCATACCTCTTTCCCCATTAATGGACAAAAAAAGGATCTGATATGTAGTTGTTCTTTTCACTTTGTAGTCATTTTGCGGCTCTTTTTGATGTTTTCATTGTCATTGTGAGTTTTTTTTGTAGTTGTTTTGTGTCTCTTTGTAGTTGTTCTTTGTGGTCATTTTAAAGCTCTTCTTGGTTGGTTACCTATGGTGGTTCCCAAACTTTTTCACACTCAAACATTTATTTGATAAGATTTTGTGCAGGGGTCACCCATCTGATGCGAGATTTGTTTTTAGATGTTTTATTACAGAAAGTGTATGAAACCTTTAGCCACAATATCCACACATTGTTGTTGTCATGTTACTTATTGATGGAATTATGATGAAAATGAATGAGTCCCCTTTTTACTGGAAACTTGGGGACCTCTGCCTCTGTAGGTGAAGGCTCCTTAAGCCTGGTTGGTCTGTTGATCCATCAATGGTCACAGTCACTACATCTTGAGTTACTTGCTCACCAAACAATGACATCAGAGTACTAATCTGTTTGTTGCTTATGAGCAACAAACACAACTAACATTCTCTCCAAAATAATGTTGGAATGAAACCACTCACTTAAATGTCTTTCACCTCTTTTGCCATCCCACCCATTTCCAGTCACACTATATTCTCCAATGAAAGGTTTTACATCATTTTTTTTTCCAGTGTAGGAAAATGACTTTGGTCATTCTTGTCACGTATCTCAGACTGTCTGTCTGTTGTTTATAGGTTCTTCATTTTCTTAATTCCATATTCTTGTCTCAACCATAGCCCTCGGCTCCACACTGAGTAGTAAATAAAAATTATAGGGTTCAGCAGGAGACCAGTCTAAAATTGTTAACTGTTAATTGATATTTTTTATTTTACATCTGTTGTTTTAAGTGTTGTTTGTCCACTGGTAATGTGGCTGTGGAATTAAAAGAGATTTAAACCACACATAATGGGTGTGGACTTGTTTTGGAGATATTTTTTTTTGTTCTCAGGGCTCCTATTTGACCTTAAAGAGAATTTCTTCAGCAGTAAAACTCAGATTAATGTTATAGGCTTTTTATTCACATCCTCAGTGTCCCTTCTGCCTTCACCCTGTCAGACGTTATTCCAGACTTCACACCCTTTGACAATCCCCGGGTCAAAGTTTGGATGGGCAGGTAACAATGAGAGGCAGAGCGCACAAGTCCTTATTTAGAAAGTGTGTCCGGTGCGTCACCGCTGACTCTGCGCTGCAGTGCCACAACTTTGACAAGTGTGGCTTCATTTAATCACCTCATACAAATGGAATAAAGACGACCATGGAGTTCTCTATTTGCAATTTCTTCTTCACAATAGTGTTCATCGGTAAGTCCTGAACTTTTTTCCATCATTATCTCAACCAAAGAGGGAAAAAAGATGCCAAAAGTGTCGGCACGAATAGAAAAGGGTTTATGTCGTTTTCATAAGACTGGAGTCGGTATGGTTTATTAGCCGTCCATCGCTTTTAAAGTGATTGTTAAATGTTTTCATGCACTTAAACACACCAGAAGAGGAGCACAGAATGAATGTGGCTGGAAGTGCTTTTGTTTTGAAATACATTTCCGATCAGCCCGCAGAGTTTCTTCCTCAGTTAGCAGATGCATCCCCAAAGTCAACCCACATGGATTACATCTATTTAGTTGCTTTCATTTGCATTACATGGCTTACAGTGTAGAAAATAAAAATAAAAAGTGCGTGCTCTGTAACCTTTGGACGCTTTTAATTCTTCACCTTTATGCACATTTCCTCCTTTTCTGAAATGAAAGGAAACGTTAATGCGTCTGTGGGTTTGCAGAGCCCCAAGAGGAAAAGTGCTGGTTTTCTGCTGCAGGTAAACAGGTGTGGCAGGAGGCTGGGTGTGCAAGTGAAGGTCTCTTGAGTCCAGAACTCGTCCACATTCCTCCGTCTGCTGAGGGGAAGGCAGGCTGATAGCTGAGCAGTGCCTGTATGGGCTTGTGGGTCTGATTCTGAGGAGGCAAATTCCATGTCCTGAGGGGGATTAGAGGGCTGTGGTTGACGGTGTGTATGGAGAAACACAGTGCTCCCTGGATGGGCAATGCCTGTTAACACAGTCTTCAACACATATGACCTTGGTGTGTTGTCAAGCTTTTTAGTGTGTTGCCTTGCCTTCATGAGTCAAGCTGATGTGGGTTTTGAAACATACATGATTCAACCACAAAACCACCCAGTTGACTCAAAGGAGGAAGTCAGAATGACTGAAAATGTTGCTGGAGATAAGACAACAAACCTCTCTGCCATGAGCAAGATTTATCGTCCAGATTCACAAAATAAAATAATAATGATGTAACATTCTGATTTAAATTCTGTTGCTCAGTGTCGTTGTCATGCAGCTTCATCTTTCTCCTCCACCAGCTGACAGAATCTGGAACTCACAGTCCTTCAACGTCGGCACTGCTGGTGCCAAGATTTTCAGCGGACCAGCTGCTGAAGAGTTCGGCTACACGGTCCAACAAGCGACAAACCATGAAGGCAAATGGTATTGAATCAAGTGTTTTATTCTAAGTCCTAGACTGCATTGCTTTAATGTCTTGTCTAGGTGCTGTAGCTTCCAGGTGGGTCCAGTTAATCATTCTTTTAGTTAATGTCTTTACAGCCTCTTTGAAATGGCTGTAAAGGTGAGGTAGATAAAGGCATCCCCATGCAGAGAACAGATTTACTGTGGAGAAAAGAAGGTGCAGATGCACATTCAGTGGGCCGCTTTTGCAGATACACTTTGCCAGTACAAGCCTGTACACTGCAACAGGCTCAAGTCCAAATTCAACAAGGTGCCATGACTTGCTTCACAGGACTGACTGTGTTTCAAACAGTTGTGTGCATGGCAAAAAATCCATGCATCTAATTCCAAAGACAGCGTTGAGATTTCAGGGCTGTGCATGTTGTAGGTGTTTGGTGTTACGTCAGGGAGCATATTCCTGGTAGAAGCAGCCATTTTGCAAATGAAGGCCTGTTGCAGTAAAGAGATGCACCTGGTTATCAGCAGTGTCAGTAAACAGCCTGTGCTGCAACAGGGAGCTAAGGAGTCATTCTCTTTGTGGCAAATTGTGACCTAGTCGTCAGTTTGTTGCAGCAAACACCAGGATTAAAAAAACATCTCAGTATATTTGTGGCCAGCTCAGCTGTATCATGTTATTTTTAACTGAAGGGAATGAAAATTGTTGTTTTTTGCTGGATGCTCTGTAAGGATGTCTGTTGTTAAATGTTCTTCTGCTCGACGCTGTCATACCACCACCTGACACCAGGGATGGCAATGTAGGTCTGTGGGTCGGCTGCTCAGTCCACCACGCTGGTCCAGACTATGTAAGCAGCTACCAGATGGATTGCCATTCTACATACATTCATTCCCTGACTTTTGCTCTAGCACCACCATAGCATTGACATTTGTAGTTTTTATTGAAACGTTAAATTGCCTGCAGATATAAACACTGACCTCACAGACATGGCTGCACACTTCTAACTCCTCCAACCCTACTCATTTATGAGACTGTCATAAAATTCATTTTTTTGTACTACAGAAGTTAATGCTCTAATTAATATATAACTGAAACTTACAACACCATCCCTCTGGTTGAAGTCCTGCAAAACTGTAGAAACTGTTGTTTTAAAAATAACCCCTGCTCACTTTGTCTGAGCTGCTACGACCTGCATGTGTGACACAGTCCAGCCATGTTTAAAGTGTCCTCCATGTTGCCTCACTCACTCGTAACATTAAGTAAAACAGTAACTGATGTCTGGATGTTGTCCGCTCTGAGTCACAGTTCCTTAGAGTAACTCACTGTCTGGAGGAGAAGTGTCGCTTTGCGTAACTCATCAGCATCAACACAGCAGCATAGCCTGTGTTCTGTGGGGGCATGATGTGTGTTTCATATACTGTGTAATGTACATATACATAAAATACTAACATTTCCCCACTGAGGGATATAAGAAATTCTTCTTCTTCTTGAAATAACAGCAATGAGTCCTACTCCTCGTCACTGATGGAGCCTTACAGTGGTAGATTTTTGGTTGGTTCTGGATGTTGAGTAACAGCTTAATGCGTCTGAACCAGAAAAAGATGTTTGAAGTGTAACTTGTACAATCTTGTTTGCTGTTTCTCAAAATGTTTCGAGAATGACATGACTGACTTGTTGGCGCTTGCTCAGAACAAGACCACACAAAGTTACACAGACCAATGTTTATGTATGTTTTATTGTTTTATTTTGACATGTACTTAAAGTAGTTAGCTTTTTGATAATAAAGAAATTTTACCACTGTTTCCAACATCAAATAATGTATCTCCTTAGCGGCTGTACGTACTGCTGGTCATTCACTGCATACAGAAACATTCAGGGATGACTCTCGTTGTATGTTTATGAAATTGGGGAAGAGATGAATATTGTTGTTTTTTGTAGGCTCCTGGTTGGTGCCCCATGGAGTGGTTTCAGTAGAAACAGGAAGGGGGATGTTTACAAGTGTCCAATCTCAGGGTCCAGAAACAGCTGTGACAAGCTCAATCTTCAAGGTAACGTTTAGTGTTTTAAACCTTTGACCTGTCTAACAAACATTGGCCATGTACTTAAAATGCCTGAGCAGACCCAAAGAAAAGATGTGTCATCTTTAAACATCCAGAAGGTTTCCAGACATTTACCTTTGTTCTCTTTCAAGATAAAAATAATAGCACTTTATTACAGAAAAGCATGTATTTTATTCATAACTTAAGCTTGTGAGAATTGTACACATTGTATCCCAACCATCATGTGAAATTTAATCTCTAATTTGTTGTCTTTGCCTCTTTATCCACAGATGCTGTTAGTATTCCAGATGTTAAAAACATCAATGACAACATGTGCCTGGGTTTGACTCTTACCCGCATGCCTGCTGTCAATGGTTTGATGGTATGTATGTTTACATGTGTGTGTTTTCACACAAATGATAGAAAGCAAGCCATGCTGTTTCAGAGGTGGCAGATCGTATCTTTGCTTTTCAACCTAAAATAACACATTTATTAAATCTACTTTTTCTCTTTATGTGTATTAATTTATTATAATACCGTCTTTGATGAAACACTCATCATGTTGATACATGTCTAGTAAAACAGCCTTTAATTACTGTATTTTTAATATTTTAATATCAAGATGGACACGCTTGGCTGACCCAATAACATGACAACACAAAGCAGTGAAGTTATAATTTTCATAAAACACATGCTATAATATGCTATTTTTAGGCAGCTAAGTTAATTACCACAGCAGGAAGTCATGTTACCAAAGACAGACCAAACACTTGAGTCAAATGAGCAGTTAACAGACAGCCAGACAGACTTCCCATTATAAGTGGCCTCTCATCTGATACAGACATGCGGTCCTCTTTGGGGACAGCAGTGTGGCAATCAGGACTTCTACCCAGGAATATGTGCAAGAATGAGCCCCCTGTTTCAACCTCAAGCTGCCTTCTCTCCAGCCATCCAGAGTAAGATCTGTCCTCGTTTTTATTTTTATGTTATTGATTATGGATTTTTCTCCAGTTTAATTTTTTTTGGACATTCTGTTAAAATGTTTGCCTGAATGTCTGTAACATAGATGTTAGAATTGGTTTACAAACAGCAGCGTTTTTATAACACAAGGCCAAGTTTGAATTTCTTTTTTTTAAATTTTATTGAAAGAATCAGATTATTGAGTTATTTGTCTGCTAGATTAGATTTTTCTTATAACAAAGCTACTTCATCAAAGCTGTTTCCATCTCCTGAATGACCGGACTTTCTTGAAAACAAGAATAAAGTGTCTCTGCTTGGAGTCACGTGGTAGCCAACATTGCTATTTTAAAATGTGGACCATATTTTCCCATGTTGTAACTGACTAATGGGGACAACAATTTCTGAAATTAGTCCAGTATTGAGGAAGGACGCTGGTACTATAGCCGCAAAACAAGCTGTGAGGACAGTTGAGCAGGGTCAGTTTAGCGTTGCGTTCACTAAAAGTGCTTGTTTTTGCCACTGACAGGCTCAGGTTGTTAGTATATGTGTCTGACAACATTATGGATAGGATCATACAGAGAATTAAAACAAACGCTTTTAGTGGACATAAATGACGGTGCCAGCTTTACCCAATAGCTCAATACAGGACCACTTTCAGAAATTGTAGCAATTAGTCAGTTCACAAAAACATGGGGAAAAAGGTTGTAAAAACATGTACTCTTTAACAAATGGAGAAAAAAAAATCTAGCTGATATATTACCAGTCTGCCAAATGATGAAAATGTATTTCTGTGCTACTAGGAAGGTAGAAAATCAGCAGTAATGTGAAGGGCATGGTCTCAGCTCCTTTCATCACTGTTGCTGTAATGTGTTATTGTATGTTTCCTCTCATGACATTTCCAGCATGCGGAGGACCTATGGACATTGTGATTGTTCTGGACGGCTCTAACAGCATTTATCCTTGGGCTCCAATGAACGATTTCCTCCAGAAATTAGTTCCTGCTCTCGATATCGGACCCAAAAACACACAGGTGACATCTTATTTCATCAGCCATAGCGGGTAAACTCTTGTGGACATTACTGACAAATTCTTTTTTTGTTTTTTGTTATGCCAGGTCAGCGTCATTCAGTATGGTGTTAATCCCAGGTTTGAAATCAAACTGAACCAGTATAAAACCAAAGATGAAGTGCTTGCTGCGACGTCCAGAATCACACAAATGTTTGGTCATTCCACCAATACCTTCCATGCGATTCAATTTGCCAGGTTGGCGTTGCAGTAAAATTTTATTCATTTCCTTATATGTTTAATTGCTTTTCTTATAATTTGTGTGTAGTTATGTCTGTCTTGTCTGTTCGTATGTCTGATTATTTTCATGTTGATCTTTATTTTTGTTCACTGTGCCTGTCATCTTTAGTCAGTGGGGTTTCCATACAGACAATGGCGGTCGACCAGGCGCTGCCAAGGTGATGGTGGTCGTCACTGATGGAGAGTCTCATGATGTGGCTTTCAGAGAATCAACCATTGCTGAATGTGAGAAACAAGGCATCACCCGCTTCGGTATTGCTGTAAGTACTTCAAGTTCAATAGTTTTATTTATATTTGTTATTGTGGATGTCAGTGGTGTCTACTGATAGGATGGCAGTTAGCTTTGACAAGTTTACATTTGAATACATTTCTGATTAATTTGATGATTTGATCCTGAATTTGTGGTCTTTGTTTTCTCCAAGGTCCTGGGTTATTACAGCAGAAACAATATTAACACAGACAATCTGATCAAAGAAATCAAATCCATTGCCAGCTTACCCACAGAGAAGTACTTCTTCAATGTGTCGGAGGAGGCGGCCCTCTCCACCATCGCTGGAACACTGGGGAGCCGCATCTTCAACATAGAAGGTGCTTGATAGAAGTTTTCCTCTCTTGTTGTCACTGTGTCTGCTTTATTCAACATGTCTGCCAACGCTGAAGATAATTAAATTTTTCCGCTCCCTTATTTTCAATCCTGGTGTTCCCAAGTTGGGATCAATAAAGTAATTCTATTCTATTCTATTCTATTCTATTCTATTCTGTTAACGTGATGCTCTTTTCCCACAAGGCACTGGGAAAGGAGGCGAGAACTTTCAGATGGAGATGTCCCAGGTTGGATTCAGCGCTCACTACTCCAGCCAGCAGGTACAGAGCACTGCCTTGATAATAGTTTAATAGTTAATTTTACTTTTAAAAAACAATGATTGTTTATTAATTATTAGGGATGCAATTGTTTATGTTATTTTATCATTATTACATTTACATGGTCAATAATCTATCACTGCTGATTACCTTAGTAAAGTATTTATTGGCAATTTATTTGCAAACTTTCATACTATAGTATTGACTCTGTAAGCATTATTTAGCTATTATAAATAATACTTTGTGAAGCATCTAGGAACATAATTGAGTTAGATTGTTCATACTTTGTCAGTTGCTGTTAATATTAATAAACACCACCTTGATGTTAAGTAACACTTGTTAGTGACAGTACAATGAACTTCAGGTTTGTAGTGAGAATAAATCTTGCCACATGTGAACCCACAGCAGCTCTCCTGCTGTACCAGCACAGCATTAGAACTAAAAGCAAAGAGGAACTGGTTCTGTTCTCACACTGTTGTAGTTTGTGGTTTCCATCATTTGCTTTGTGTTCATAAGGAAAACTATTCAAACACTACTGATACTGAACAGTTGGTGGCTTCAAGCTACTACCGACCAAAAATATAAATGCTGTATTTGTAGTATGAGTGTGGCATGGGCTGATTGGTTTTTGACCTGTGCTGTTTAAGGATGTGATGATGCTGGGAGCAGTGGGAGCCTACGCATGGAGCGGGACGGTTGTCCATCAAAAAGGGTCCAAAGTAGACATTCTTCCTTTCTCAGCCTTTGAGGGAACACTTCAAGACAGAAACCACAGCTCATTACTGGGTAAGCACAGTTTTCCACAGTGCATTTATTTATTTTAACCAAGTTTTGATTCTGTTACTTTAAATCTTTGCATGAAACAATACAGGAATGGGAGTCGAGGATGGCTGGTCAGACAAGTGTAATCACTGTTGCTGCTCCACTTAGGCATTTGTTAGTTGGAACTGCCTTTCAGCCAGCTAACCACCTTTTCATCTTGACTCTGAGAAGCAGAACATCATAGAAACTGTACAAACACCAAGTCTCCTTTTTCTGTTCTGATAGATTATATAATTTATACAAGAAATAATATAATATATAAATAATGGAAATAATGAAGTTATGATAGCCATGAGAGGCCCTTGCTTGAATTATTACTGTCGTTGTATCTTTAAACCTTAACCTACATATCTATATATACAGTACATATAGTGTGTGCGTGTGTGTGTGTGTGTGTGTGTGAAAAGCAATTCCACAGCTCCATCATGTTACACTGTATTTAACAATCTAAGGTCCTGTATTCCAAATATTGCACAAGTTATTGTTATTGATGACTGCTGCTTTTCATTATCAGCTACATTTTTTACATTTTGTAGCTTGTCGGGGTAAAGTGCATTTTAACTACTTTTTATAGTCTGGTGGTGGAATCAATAATAATGCATCATATACTGTATTTTGCACATGTACTGTACATGTTGAGGCAGGGCAACTAACCCTGTTATTATTTTTTTTGTCATAGAGTTTAGTGAAATCACTTAATTCCAGACATAGCAGCACCCAGTGTACGTCTGACTAGACGTCTAATCAGCCAGAATAATGTGTGCGTGAGTAAGCTCATGTTTGTGTGGTGCTGGGGACACACTAGGGACAGCACAGTAGGTGTGCAGAGCCTTTAATTTGCAAGTAACTAGTAATTATACCTTTCAATAAATGTAGTAGAGTGAAAAGTACCTTTTCTTTTATTTAATCTGTATTTTAGCAGATTATTAGTCTGTTGAGATTCACAATGTCTTTGTCAAATTTTACTTCAAAGAATTAAATTAGCAACATAAGAAATGTAACAAGCAACAGATTTAGGATTGCTAAATCCTGCTTTTACATACTTTCACTTCTATAAAATGATAAAGGTTATAGAGTACAATGTTGGAGTGATTGTGTCCCTTGCTGTAATCTCCAGGTTACTCTGTCACCACACTGAGCGATGGGTCTACAGAATACTACGTGGCCGGCGCACCTCGCTCCAACCATTCTGGACAAGTTATCGTCTACACCGTCAACGCCCAGAAGCAATCTGCCATCATAGACTCAGAAAGAGGGAAACAGGTACTGACATTTTCCTCAGAAACCAACTGTGTATGTAGAAACATTTAAGACAGCATCAGTGAACAGCTGCTATTTTTTTACCCTAGATTGGGTCATACTTTGGAAGTGTCCTGTGCTCCCTGGACGTGGACAGAGACACTGTGACGGACCTCCTGCTGGTTGGTGCGCCCATGTTCATGAGCGATCTGAAGCGAGAGGAAGGCCGGGTCTACCTCTTCTCTGTCACCAAGGTAACCGTGATCAACATGACACAAGAGAGTTATCAATGAATCCTTTCTGGCATTTCTACATTTAGATTTGGATGCTTTAACATCAGCAATGCTTCTTCTAAAGGCAAATATTTAAGTGTTGCCAGCAGAAAAGCCATTACAAGGAGATGGTTGAAACAAGGAATACCTGCTATGACAGAGTGGATTGACATTGTGTTTGATAGTTTCAAGACAGAAAAGACTGGGAATATTTTCAAAAAGGTGTGAAAGATGGATGAGGTACGGTGCTGTGAAGTATTGGTCCTCTTCCTGATTTCTAATTTATTACATATTTGTCACACTTAAATCTTCATCAGACAAATTTTAATACTAGAAAAAGTTCAACTGAAACGTGTCATTGGTATGATCCTCATTTGTTTAATGTGAATACATGTGTTGTCAAATATTTTTCTTCTAATTTATTTATTTATTGTTTTTATTTATGTCTAAAATGAGTCCTCATGTGCCTTGGCATTGTGAACATCATTTGTGATACACCGTATTGTGGAGTATTAAAATTGTAAATCACAGAAAACGAAAAGTGAAGAAGGCTACATTCAACTGGAAAGCCATAATAAAAAGAGACAAAAATTTCACAAAGAAGAAATGTCAAACAGAGATTCTCAAAGGTTGATTTCATTTTGATTTTAAAGGAGCTTTAGCCTTTAGACATTTAGCTCCACCAGCCTTATGTTTTCTGTCTTATGATCTGAAGGGTATACTGAATGAGCAGGGGTTCCTCCGCGGTCCACCCCCAACTGAGAATGCACGTTTTGGGATGGCCATCTCTGCCATTCCTGACCTGGACCTCGACGGTTACAATGATGTTGTAGTTGGAGCACCACTAGAAGACAAAGGAAAAGGTGTCATCTATATCTACAATGGGGAGAAAAAGGCATTAAACAAAGAGTTCTCACAGGTATAGAGTGAAATAAAAAGTATCACTATTAATGGTCTCATATGATGAATACATGTCTGTAATAATGATTGTTATTGGTATTCTGTTTCAGCGAATCCTTGGCTCCAAACTGGATCCTCAGCTGCAGTATTTTGGAAGGTCCCTCGACAGCTACAAAGATTTGAATGATGATACTGTCCCTGACATCTCCATCGGTGCATATGGCAAAGTGGTGCAGCTTTGGTATGTCAGGCAAATAATTATTAATTGGGGAAATAATGTAATGTTTAACCACATTATATTACTTTTTATTAGATTCAGTAAATGAAATTCAATTATCAGCAGGCTGGTAATAATTTAAAGTTCCACTTGGTTTTCAGGTCCAGAGGTGTGGCATCTGTCTCAGCTAAAGCTTCTTTCAACCCCGATAAAATCAACATTTTCAACAAACCCTGTGACATTAATGGACGCAAGCTTTCATGTTTCAACACCAACCTCTGTTTCAGTGCTGCATTCAGGCCTAAGAACCCTGTTGGACCCATTGGTAAATCTGATTATGTCTCAGGCTTCTCAAGAATAAGTAGATTCACTCTTCTCATCTTAACACTCAGCAAGAAAGGAAATACGCATATTTGTGAAAATGTCAAACTATTCCTGAAAGATATTCAAATCAAAACAATGAAATAAAAACTTTTTTTTCAGATATATCCTACACTCTGACTCTGGATGCTGACTTGCAAGCTTCACGAGTGACATCAAGAGGACTGTTCACTAAGAACAATGAACGCTTCCTCTCAGAAAAGGCGAAAATTTCATCTACGCCCCTATGTCAAGACTACCAGGTTTATGTTCAGGTAAAGAATAAAGAATGTTTCCTCTCATCAAAGTCCATCATTGGCTGTTTTTTGTGAACAACCTTGATGAGATAAGGCTTGTGTATGTTTTCTTCAACAGGAAGCACCAGACTTTGTCAATTCCCTCAGTCTGAAAGTAGAAATCGAGCAGCAGAGCGCAGATGTGAATCCTGTCCTCGATACGTCTTCTCCTGATGCCTGGGAGTTCTTTGTAAGTGACTGATACAGCACATGGTATCTCTTTGTTATGGTTTATTTTGTGGGTCCTCAAAGGTCTACAGGAAACAGATTAGGTGATGAAGACTTTAAATATGGTTGTTATGTTGCAGAGGCGTTTGTACAGTCATTTAAAATGACATGGCATGTGATAATTACTGGCCTTTGAAGTGATTCACTAAGTCACGCAAGACCCAAACACTACATGTTTTCCCAAAAACAAGATTAAGGTTCATTTAGTGCAGTAAAAACATACCACATTTGCTTTATGTTATGTTTTTCCTAATCTGTAGAGATCCTGGGCTATTGAAAACAGCTTTTTAAGAATGAAGCAGTACCTTGCTCTGAATCTGCTGCACTGTTATTTTTTCAGATGCCCTTCACAAAGGACTGCGGCTCTGATGAGGTCTGCGTTAGTGACCTGGTGCTGAAGACAAACACAAAAACGTCCAGGTGAGAATCACTGGCCTGTTTGTGTATAGTGCAAGATGTTACATGTACAATATACAGTGGAGCAGTAGCAACAAGGTATGGTCTGTTTCATGGTTTCTGTTGATGTGTGATGACGATATCCTCAAGATAAATAATTTAGTTGTTGTTCATGTCGGGTCGAGAGTACAGATAATGCTGCGTGTGTGACAGCACAAGCCTGGACAACGCCATCTTTCTTCACTATGAGTCATTTGTGAAACAAGGATAGGTAATTATTTTAAAGCTAGAGTCTGTAATCTTGAGAAAATACAGTATATAGATCAAAAAGAGCAAAAAGAATCAGCTGGACTTGCTTGAGGTTGGTTGAAGACGTTTCACCTCTCATCCAAGAGGCTTCTTCGGTTCTACAGTTCTGAACTGAACTGATGTACCTCTACCTGGATGACTGCTGACAAGTACAGTATATAGAGTAAGCTAGATTTAAAAAATGATCCAAAAAAATTAGCCTAAATCGAGATATTGCAATGTCAGCAACTCTGACTGCCAGGCCGTCCTCCAAAATGAGGGTTACTGCTGTAACCACAGTTCTATGAGTCATGGATGACCGCCAGGTGGTGCTGAAAGCACTGGATATCTTGCTTCCTGAAACCTTCTCGCAAGAGCACAGAGTGACCCAATGTCCTGGCGGTCATCCGGGACTCATAGAACCGTGGTTACAGTTCTATTTCATCCCTCAATGACGGCCAAGTGGCACTGAGAGCACTAGATGACACATACCAACAATGCCGCAATGAAGCCCAGGCAACCGCCTCACTGAGTGGAAGCAGAAGAACCCAGGAGAAGAACCACAGCCAAGAAGAGTTAAGTGCTTGGCCACATGTAAACTCTGTGGATATTCCTGTCATCAATGCTGATGTGGAGAGAAGATCTGGAAAATGTGAACAGTTCAGTTGAACTGAACAATAGACATTACTGCTTGAGATTACCTTTCAGAGAAGATAGTGTTGCTATGCCCAATAATCGCCATGTTGCTGAACAAAGGGCCATCTGTCTGAAAATAAAAATTGAAGAATGATGCTGCATTTAAGGAGGAGTACATCAGTTTTCTGTGATGTCATTAAAGAAGGTTATGCAGAGAAGTTGCCAGAACACCAACTGGAAGGACAAAAGGAAAAGTCTGGTGCATCCTGGTACATGGACCGTTGAGAGTGGAGTTGTGGTGTAAGCTTCAAAGGGATCTCACTTAACAGTCAGCTACTCCAAGGACCTAAATTCTTTGCTCAGAATTCTCAAAAGGTTTCATCAAGAAGCTGCTGAAGTGATGGCTGATCTACAAGCAATATATCACCAAGTCAAAGTGGCAAAAGAGGATGTAGACTTTCTTGGCTTCTTGTGGTGGCCAAACGGTGAGCTGACACAACCTCTCACTGAATACAGAATGACTGTTCATCTGTTTGGTGCAACATCATCGCCCAGCTGTGCCAGCTTCACCCTATGGGAAACTGCAAAGGACAATAAAGCAGCATTCCCAGCTCATGTGATTGACACCATCAAACAATTCTTATGTGGATGACTGCTTGAAGTCCCTGCCTTCAGAGGCTGAAGCTATGGCCTTGGTGAGCGATGTTAGTTGTATTCCAGTTGGGAGGGTTTTGGTTGGTGAAATGGATCAGCAAGAGCAGGTCGGTGTTACGAGCCAAGGAAGGGAAGGAATTGGATCTCGACAGAGATAATCTCCCTGTTGAAAGAACACTGAAACTACAGTGGTGTGCAGAAACTGATGCCTTCAGGATCAAGATGTCTGTTCAGGAAAAACCTCTTTTCACACAATGGGTATCCTGTCTGTTAAAGGAACACTGTGTAAGTTTTTAAGTATTTTATTACCTCAAATCAACGTCTTCATAAATAGATCCTCATTGGTGTAAAATAACCTTTGCCAACAATCTGACTTATCCTCCTGGGCGAAGAATCATTCATCTGTCTTTACATAGAGCGGGTCGCTCATACGGAGGCTTCCATGTCTTTCCGGTCTGTAAAAAACTATGAACCGCCGAGAGGGACATAAAGCACTACCTGCTAGTACCGATACGGCAAAACACGTTTTCGCGTTTCGTGATTCACGTTTCATGGAGAGGCAGCATGGAGACGACAGTCTTACTTACCTGGCACTAAACTAAAACCTGCACTGCACTTTTGGTCATAATACAAGACCATACTTATGCCACACCGAAGGAGAAAGAATCCTCATCTCCAAAAAAAGCGTGAAAGGACCATGAAATGACCGGAGCAGATAGCACAACAGTGTTACGGTATATCAGCAATGAAACAAAACACTTTCACACAATTTTGGCCAATAGGATTCCCATTATAAGAGAAGCCGCTGCTGTATCACAATGGAGGTACACTGATACAAAGCAGAACCCAGCTGATGAGGCCTCTGGTGGGGTGAAAGCTGAGCACTTTCTCACATGCAGCAGATGGATTCATGGCCCAGACCTGTATCAACAGTGATGACCCAGAGGTCAAAGGAGAAGCAACAGTGAATGTTGCAGTCATCAAAGATGCATCAAATCAACTGACAGTGTCAACAAAGAGGCACAGAATACAACAAACCAGCTCATAACCAATTTCTCTTCATGGAAAGGGTTAAAAAAATTGTGTGGTTTCTGAATAGAAACTCATGTACAGTAAAGCTCATATCCCATCAGTGGGGTTACCTTGGATTATGCTCAAATGCTTATGAACATTAAATGAAGACACACGTGCACCGTGAACTTGTCAGTGGCTCCATTATGTGTGATGTTTAAGGAAGCCACACAGCCACACCGTTTTTCAATTGTGTTTGAGTGTCTGGGTGACTGTTTTGGTTTTTTGTAGCAGTTTGTTGTTTTTAAGTCATGAGTCATCTGATTTTGTAGCTGTTTTTAATGAATAAAGTATTAAACAAATTCACTCCGGACCTCATTTTTTTTCATAGACCATGAGTTGAAAAATGCCTTCCCGAAGTTGTGTGAGGAATTCTGGTCAAATACACACACACACACACACATATATATACACATCTAGTTAACTTCAGTTTTAGGTATGATGTATCCTGCTTTTATAGATGTTAACAAAAAGTCAGGTCCCATATTTCAGTGAAATAGGGGAACGCCCACTTTAACCATCCATCCATTTTCTACCGCTTATCCTCATAGGGTCGTGGGGGGCTGGAGCCTATCCCAGCTGTCTTAGGGTGAAAGGCAGGGTACACCCTGGACAAGTCTCCAGTTCATCACAGGACACATAGAGACAGACAACCACTCACACTCACATTCACACCTACGGTCAATTTAAATTAACCAATTAACCTAATCCCCATGCATGTTTTTGGATGGTGGGAGGAAGCCCACTGTAACCGTACTCATGGGCTCCGTCAATCTGCAATGTATATCAAACTAGATCACTTGAATGCAGAGTATAGTAACGTAAGCTCTTGTGTTGCAGCTCAGCTCCTGTTCTGGTCAGCGCTAATAACCGGGAACTGTCATTCGAAGTCATCGTGAGGAACAAGAAGGAGAACGCTTACAACACTCAGGTCCTGGCGACGTACTCTGGCAACCTCTACTACTCGTCCGTCTTTCCTCCTGTGAGTGAAAAAGGTTTCACTGAAAGCTTTTTATGTTGATGTCATGCTAATGATAGTTTTTAGTTTTAGAGCTTAGGCACATTTTTTCAAATGATTTTTCAACATTTGCTGAAATAGTTGATTATACACAAGTTACTTGATTAACATTAAAATATTTTCAGCCTCACAGTATTGTACTGTTAATTAATGAAGCCACATAGCAGTTGGGTCCTATTCTATCTATGGATTTGCAGACGGATGGAGTCAAATGCACCTCAACACTACCACAGACTGTCACCTGCCAAGTAGGATACCCAGCATTAAAAAAAGACCAAGAGGTAAGTGCAAGAAAAAAAATACATATATATATTTCCTTACTCATGAATAATTTTAATTGATTTTTTTCTCTTTGGTTACAGATGAAATTTCAGATGAATTTTGATTACAATCTTGACCAGTTGCAAAACCGAGCTGAAGTGAATTTTGAGGCCAAGAGGTAAACTGAAATAATAACAGATGCAATGAAAGAGTGAGACTCTTTTTCGATAATTACATATTATATGTAATTGAAATGATTGACTTGTAATAATATTCTGTACATTTTTTCTTCACAGTGATGGTAAAGAGGAAAGACCTGCAGACAACAAGGTGGACATATCCATTCCTGTGCGTTATGATGCAGGGATAGTTTTATCAAGGTGATTTCAGTTTTTTATCACCATAATGTTATTTTCTGTCATTTTAATCACACTGTAAAATTGACAGTCGTCGATGTTTAAAGTCTTAATATTTGTGGTCTCTTTGTGCTAGGCAGTCAAACATCAATTTCTTTGAGGCAGATGCTGCCCTTCCCGTGGTAACAATGGTGAAAAGTCTAGATGACATCGGCCCAGAGTTTAATTTCACAGTGAAGGTGCAATAAAAAATATCATTGTAGTGCAATTCCTCATTACATGTGTTTAAAACTTATATTCATTAAAACAAATTGTATTTAAAGGTTTCAACAAGTAACTTCCCTGTCAGCCTCCTGTATCTGACCATTGCTCTGCCAGTGACCACTGAAGGTGGAAATCAGCTCCTCTATGTGACCAGCGTGGACACACAAGCAGTGAGTGCTCAGTTACCGATCTGGAGTGTGTGATTTATTAATATAATAAATAACCAAGGGAGTCGCCACCTGCAGGGAGGTGCTGTCAGCTGTGATTCCAGCGGCCTGGTTGATCCTCTGAAGATCGGAGTGAAGAGCCACAAAGTGTCCTTCTCTGAGGAGAGCCTCAGAGGCCTGGAGAGTTTGGTCAGTCAATAATCTTTATCTTTATTAATATCACCTTTGATTTTCTTGTGCTAATGTGTTTTTTTTAACTGACAGAACTGCAAGAATGCAAAATGTGCATCTATAAAATGCATCCTCAAGGACACTGAAATTAAAAGCGACTACTTTGTGAAAGTTAAAACGAGGATCTGGAATGGCACATTCATTTCGGTAAATATATTCAATAATTAATCATTGAAAATTATCAATAATAACATTTTTTAGATACTGGTGTGGTGTTTTTTCTATCTATTATTATCAGTTTTCTTATGTTCATCATTCATCATAGGCCACCTATCAGACCATCGAGCTGATCTCCAGTATTGATGTCGAGACCTCCAACCCCAACCTGCTTATTATTGACCACAAGCAGCTACCAGTAAGATTTGGAGTTGGTGTCTCACATATAATGTGGTGTAATCACATTATTATTGCATATAATTATGGTATTTATGAACACTTTCTGTAAACCTCTTACAAATCTGTAGCTAGCATTTGGAAGTTTAAGTTTAAGACGTGATTGTGATTGTGTGCAAAACAATCTATTTTAGTGGACTTGTCCTGAAGAATGAAACGCCTGTTTGTTTTCAGTTAGTCATCCATATCATATATGCTGCTGTGCAGGTGGTGCTGACGATCAGTAAACCTGGAGAGAAAGCTGATGTTCCAGTGGGAGTGATAGTTGGTAGCGTCATCGGTGGTCTGCTGCTGCTGGCTCTGGCTGTTGGACTGCTGTGGAAGGTTAGTGTCTGTCTACGAGTTGATGAAAATAATTTCATCACAAAGAGGATCATCAGTGGATTATTTTATGTGGGGAGGAATGAATATTTCACTTCTGAGGTGAGAAAGGAGAATAAACAGAATTTTCATAAAAATGTGCAGCTCTATGTTCATAGAAAACTTTAATTACTCGTCACTGATCTACTGTGCAACAGAATACAGGATGTTTACCTTAAATATAAATACAAGTAAAATAACTTAAGGTTTATTATCGATGTACAGATATCACATATATAATTTTTTCTTAGTTTAGATTTATTTGTACCCAACAAACTTATGTTTGAATTGTGTCTGAGCTGAATCTCTTTACCTTCTAGTTTGGGTTTTTCAAAAGAAAATACCAGCAGCTTCAGAAGGAGGCTGATGAGGACATGCAGGGCCATGCGCATGTTGACGAAGTGCTGTGAACTGATTAAAAAACTTTTCTCCCTTCATCACTGGATTGTTCCCAGTGTGGATACTGGTACTTGTCACTGGTTCGTAAAGTAACAATGGACTAAAGCTCAGTCACTGGAAGCTGGGTGTTTGAATGAAATGGAGCCTGATCACTTTGTGCACGACTGGGATTCAATCCTCTTTTTACAGAGGATTATTGTCATTAGTCTTTTGGTCTTTATTTTTGAGCTTCATGGACTGCACATGGACTAGTTGCTGTTATGCACTGACTCTGAATAAATGTAACACCTGTTTTTTCCCAACATGGCAGAACCATATATGATGCTTTTTAGGGGGCTTAGATGAAATGGGTTTGGAGTTTTACACTGTAAAGACATCTGATTTATCCATTACCTTTTGCTTTGACAACTTGAGAGTAACATAATCAAGAAACATAAATTCAAATTAGGAAATCTCATCTTGAATGTTGCTCTTCTCTTTTCTTTTCTGTTGCTTTGAGATCTGCTGTCACCTCTGGCACTTTCTTGCATTGAGACTATTGATATCAGTAGTTTAAAAGCAAACAGGAAACAATACCCAACAATGTGTTATTGTGTTGGTACTGTATATACTGTGAGATAAAACAATGATCTTTCATATTGGGTTTTATACATGAAAAGGCTGGAGGCCATATGAGTCCATAGAGTAGCTACTTTTGTTGTTATTATTGATATTTGTGATGTAATATTGTGATGATGTTTTTTTTAACCACTTGTGGCACAACTTGTGAGGTGTGAGCATTTTTGTTGTGTATTGTGTTTTCATAATCTGCTGTTTATTTTCTGGATGAATGGTTTTGGTTTTCTTAAATATCAGAATTTTCTTTTTTTTTTTTTTTTTTTTTTTTAAAAAAAGTTTCTTGGTTCTGAGATGTTGTCACTCCCACATAACTGTCATATAAAACAAAGAAAAACAGTTTGAATCAGTACGTTTGCCATATGTTTGCTCAAACCATTAATTTGATAAGCAAAACACTTGCACATTATTAATCCCAATCTGTACCTTCAACTCTGCAGGGTCTAAATGTGCACTGGCAAAACTCTGCCACAAGATGGCAGCATGCTATAGATGTCAGGTTGGCACTGTCCAGTATTTTCTCACTGCTCTGGTGATGACTTGAGCTCTCCTATCAATTATGTTCCTCTTGTCTTGTGTCCCCTCTCTGCCTGGAACACCTTTAGAGAACCTGACCCTACAAGGAACCCTACTTGGGCCACTTCCCTCCAAACATAAGTACAATTTAAGCTTCCCCTCAAACTCGATTAATTTCCTCTCACATTTCTGAGTGTCGTGTTCTCCCACAGTCGGGTTAGTCTGTCCCTTGACTGTGTTGGAATGTGTTTCTGAATGTTCTCCTTTTGAACGAGCCAACTCCAGCACCCAGCAGAGCCTTTAGCATTCATTTCTCTGGATCTGGGGAGGTGGAATATGCTATTTGTCTCTAATAAGTAGCATATTTTTGGGAAACCTGGGCTCAAACTTTCCATGTTGGAGGGGATATATAGAATTTGATCGATGATTGAACTGCTGTTGTTTCACAATTACTCATGCACTACAGTGTTGTGAAACTGCCTTTGGATTCTACCTATATATGTGTTAGGGGAGCTGTGTGGAAATAGTTGATGAAATGGGATTCAGGAGAGGTGTTTGAACACCTTTGTCGATTCGTCCCTCCAGGGTTTCCTGCAGTTTCAGCCAAATGACACTAACCCTTGCCATAATTGGGTGATTGCTCCCAAATTGCTGCTATGTTGTAAAAAATTCTGTCATAACAAATTATTGAACAACTGTTGGCCTTTTGTTGCTTTGTGACATTGCTAGTGTTGCCTAAATCTTGACTGTGATCCTCAAATATTTTTGACTCTCTATTTAAAAGACAATTAGCATTAACTTGATAAATCCTGACATTTTTTCATTTATTTCATTTGACAATGAAAACATTAAGTCCTGCATGTGCTGAGTAGAGAGAGCCAACGGCATTACTGCCTAAACTTTTGGCTTTTTAAATGCAAAATGTGTCAAAGTAAAATCAAATAAAGTCATCCCCCATGGTATCAGGGATGTGTGCAACTAGTCAAGTGCTGAATATTATTCTGAGACGTTTTGCTTAGTTGTTCCAATCAGTGCTAATCTTTCACTACATGGGCCTGTTTGAACCAAACTCAGCTTGGATCCTGGGACAGGGAGCACTGGTTGTCCCTCTGCTGATGCCTTTAATGGCTTCAGGAGAACAGCCAGCACTTTAAAGTTGATACAGCACGGCAGAAATGTACTCGCATGTCAGGAAGTGTTTTGGAAGCTTCATGTCTTCAAAGACTCTGATCACACACACACACCAGATGCTGAATGAGTTGCCAAACATAACAACATCAAGTTAACATTTTCAGACTTGTTGAAAGAGATAATTGCCACGAATTCTGACTTGCTGCTTTTTCCACAGTTTTTAATATCGTGATGAAAACCTTAAGATTTATCTACATCTTCAGAGCTTCACATTGGTTTACTCTGCTTGATAAGATTAAAATAGCACAATGAAAGTGGCATTTAAGCTTAAACGTGCCCTTTTGTTTAGAGACAACCCATCTTGGCTGAAGTATTCTGAAATTTCATGATGTTAGACTGATCAAATGCATAATGACTACGAGCTGGAAATTATGTTGATAAGCATGTCCTGTAGTAGGCACAGTAGTAGTCATTAAGTACTGTAGTTTGATATTTCAGATGATTCAGTATGATTTATTGACATTAAAGGACAATTTTGCCAACACATGAAGTAGTAGTGTAGTGAATGTTAATCACTAAGAATTGGGGAAAAAAAAATATTGCCACAAGAAAGTAAAAAATAGCTAAAAAGTGCTGGGGAGACAATAATAATGTACTTTCATATTCTGGGTACTGATTTGTGATTTCTGATCATAGTTTAAGCATAATAAGTGTGATCTGTTAGCTGCCCTGTAAATTGAAGATCACCACACCTTCTCTCTCTTCTGTTTCTTCTCATTGAACACAGATGTCCTCATGTAGCAGGAACTGAATCACTGGATCACAAAAAAGACACCTCATAAATAATATGCTCTTTTTTTACACGCTGTAAAATGAGTCTATCACTATAAATCAAAAATTCTCCATGTGGTGTTAGATGGGAGAAGGTAGGTGGTCCTAATGACTAGTATGGAACAGGGGAATATGATTGCAACATGTGTGGACTGTTTGATGATATTTTTCTGTAGAAATATTCTAATTGGTTTTTTTTTTTCCGTTTCTCTTATGTTTTATAATCTCTGAGTCGTTTGGAATATGGTATCAATAATAAAACTAAATTTATTGCTCAGTGCAGCAAAAGAATAATACAAGGTTGATGGTTACTATACAAACTTTTAAAAATGAGTAATGACTAGTAATATTGTATGGTCATATTGTCTCGGTCATACTGTTCCAGTACAGTTCCGGATTTATGGGAATATTGTCGAGTTTCGATTGCATGTTTTCTCATATTTTGTCGCTTAACGACACCTAAGGATGGAATAAAAAGGGGGATTACAGTGTCTTCTTCCTGGCCGACAGATAATGAACTCCCTGGTGTCTGATTCACACAGCAGACTCTTTTTCCTCTTTGCTCTGGAGAGCTGTAACCAGAGTTCCGCTGAAGAGGTCGCGCAAGGACTTCTGACGGAGTTCAGCCTGTGCGTCAGTGAGTGGAGTGTGTGTGTGTGTGTGTGTGTGTGTGTGTGTGTGTGTGTGTGTGTTTCATTCAATGAAATGCAACACCCTGCTCCTCTGTCTGAAGCCTCTTCGGAAACAGGTTTGATTATATTTAAAAGCTTGACCCGGGAGAGAAACCCAAACAACTGTCTGTTCTAATATTAGCAGTGCGTCTGCGGACTATACTATGACTTCTATTATTGTCAAGGCTCGGATATGTACTCTCATCGAAAGATTTACACTTTTGTCTGCAGTTGGTGGAAAAAAAATATCAGTTACCAACAAGTAGGACCCTTAATTTGAGGGACCGGATAGACATGTTGGCAGGTTTGATTTTACAGTAATAAAGGCCATGATATATGAGTAACAATGACCTTCATTATAAGCACTATTATCCTGTTATTATTACTGTGATTATTATTCATGTTGTCATTAAAATGCCGTTCAAGGAGCATTCCCGAGTCATGCGTAAAAACGAGCTGTGCGGCAATGTGAGGCACACTGGTGTGAAGTGATGAAAAACTATTAAAATTAAACATTATTAATAGCATTCTCCATTAAAAAAACATGAATTCATATCAACAGAGACAGTTTGTCTGATCTGCTGTGTTTGCTTTTGTTTTACGCAAAATGACGAAGTGTGGTTGTTTTATTAAAAATCTAGACATATCGTCATATTGTTTGATTATTGTGGCAATAGAGAAAGTTGCTTGTGACGATGTCACCTGATTGGGATTGAAAGAATTTTGGTAAGAAAAAAAAATCTCCCCACCCCCACAGAAGAGGAGACCGCCCACCAGAGACAGTCAAGCAGAGACCCCTTATAGATTTAAAAAGAGAGGCTGCATTCTCAGACTGACACTTATTCAACACTGCCACCTTAAGCAGATTACTTTTGCGCTGCCTGTGTCAAACACGAACCACTTTGCTTCTCCATCATGTTTCGGATGCTGAAACATCACCTTCACCCGGGCTTTTTTCTCTTGTTCATATGGCTTTGTCACCTCATGGAACATCAAAAAGTTCAAGGTAAGCTCTCTTCGTCAGTTTTACTTTTATTCCTCCCGTTTTTAAAAACTTCTACATGCTGTCAGCCTTCAAAACGCGCCCGAGTGTCGGATACTTGCTGCACCCGAGAAACTTGTCAAAGTGACTTTCTTCTTTTTTCCCCGCTGAAAAAAACTCTCTCTGCACCAGACAGTGCGTGCGTAAAGCAGGTGCCATATGGGACACTTCAAAGTGAGACTGTATGACAAGTTTTGCAACCCTCGCTACGCCGAGCTGGTGGCAGCACCAGCTTCCTATAATAACTAACTGAGCTTATTCTGATACTTTTCCATGAGCGTCCAGTGTCTCACGATATTGTCGCCAAACGTGTTAAAAAAAAACTTCAGAATATGCGTTATGAGTTTATGGGCGCGTTGTTTATAGTTTCCCATCCACTCAGCATTATGTGCAAAAATGTGCTTCTTTTTCAGGTTGCATTTTTATGTCTTAAATTATGACAAAAATGCAAAAAAAAAGGCAAAATGTATAGCAAAACTGGAGAATAATCACTTCGTTCGAGAGGTTATAGATTAAATAGACATAATAAAAATCTGTCTGTAATTTAAGAAACACCAGTTCATGAACACTTCATGTGTCTGGTGTCGGTTCAGACATTCTGCTGTTCTCTGGCTCAAAGGATATGTTTGTACCACAGAAATATCTCTATGATCTCCTTTTTGTGTTATTATATGTTTAAATTTAACTTTGCAGTGGTTTGTTGATAAGCAAGACATTGTCTGGCGGGCACATGTCTGGGATATTGTTCTGAGGCGTTGGAGACGGTGGTGTATTTAGCTAAAGACCGTGGTTTTCTGTGGGAGATTGGCTGCTATTTAACGCTGTCTAGACGCTCCACTTTCTGTCCGGTGATAACAAGGAGGCTCTAGGCATAAAGGACAACCCCCCTCCTAAGATTCTTCTTACTTTTTGGGTTTGTGGCTGCATTGTAAGGGATGTCAGTCACAGATGGGATAGGCAAGTGTTAACAGTCTGACAAAAAAACAGACAAAATGCCGGGAGGGCGAAAGGGAGGGAGGGTCTCGGATAATACGGGCTGCGTGTGTGTCTAGTGCGTCTGGGTCAGCGCTTTCAGACGTTCAACATGCGGCATTCGAGCTTTTTTCTGTTTTTCCGTTTTACAGCTGGGAACTGCTGGCTGCAGCAGGGGAAGAACGGGAGGTGCCAGGTACTCTACATGCCCGGGATGAGCAGGGAGGAGTGCTGTCGGAGTGGAAGACTGGGGACGTCCTGGACCGAGGAGGACGTCCCCAACAGCACGCTCTTTAGGTGGATGATCTTCAATGGCGGAGCTCCCAATTGCATACCTTGCAAAGGTGGAGGTGCACCCATTTCCCTTCGTTTTCTCATAATACACACACCCTCAGTCATTTTGTTTAATAAACCCTGTGGCGATGATCTCATTTACGCATGCCAACGTGCGTAATATAGGCTATTCATTTAGTGTGCGCTTCTTGCGCCAGAGCAATTTTACGCAAAAGGCCAAAATCATCACCTGCATCACCTAACAAAAACTTTTATTAATTTTAGAAACATGCGATAATGTTGACTGTGGACCTGGAAAGAGGTGCAAAATGAACAGAAGAAGCAAGCCGCGCTGTGTGTGCGCGCCAGACTGCTCCAACATCACCTGGAAAGGACCGGTCTGCGGCTCGGATGGAAAGACCTACAAAGACGAATGCGCACTGCTGAAGGCTAAATGTAAAGGCCACCCCGACCTGGACGTGCAGTACCAGGGAAAGTGCAAGAGTGAGTAAATGTTATTTTTAAATGCTGCCAGTGATTTCATATTTCTAAGTAAACCTGCATGTGCCAAGAATCCAGCGGTTTGCGCTTATTTTTCTTATCTTTCTTGTCTTGCTAAATTTCTTTGTTTCGATAGAAACGTGCCGTGACGTCTTGTGCCCTGGCAGCTCCACATGCGTCGTGGACCAGACGAATAACGCATATTGTGTGACGTGTAATCGGATTTGCCCCGAGGTGACGTCGCCTGAGCAGTACCTGTGTGGAAACGACGGGATCATCTATGCCAGCGCGTGTCACCTGAGAAGAGCTACCTGTCTCCTCGGCAGATCTATCGGAGTGGCATATGAGGGGAAATGCATCAGTAAGTCTGCAACTAGGGACGTGAGACATGTGAGACTTTACTCATTGTGAGCGCCTGCAGCCACTGCCTTTGAATATGGTTTCAGTGCCTTTTCTTCCCGGCCAGCTCTGCAGTTATTCACTGTTCATTTCTGCCAACATTCCTCTGTGGAGGGGGTCTGAGAGAGAGAGAGAGAGAGAGAGGGAGAGAGAGAGGGAGAGAGAGGGGGAGCATGTTTGGTAGTTGCTTGTGTTTGCTCAAGAAATGATAGACATCTTATTATTTCCTGATGTTGGCAGCACTATCCCATATGGGAGAGAGGGAAGTAGAGGGGGAGGAAGAAAGAGAGAGCAAACAGGGGAGTGCTGGGGGCCATGAAGATATGCTTCAAGTTAATATTTGAGTCAGATGGACTTGTATCCAGAAAGCAGCCTTGAATGCAAAACTAAAACACAAGACAGTAATGCTATAAAAAAAGGATTTACTTTTTAGTTATCCCCAAAACTCAGCAGTTATCTGATCCTGCAAGAAAAGAGTTTGTAATCCATCTAATCAAAGATTTCCCCTGTGCTCACTTCTTCCTCTGTCCTTCTAGAGGCCAAGTCGTGTGAGGACATCCAGTGCAACACAGGGAAGAAGTGCCTGTGGGACGCTCGGATGGGCCGGGGACGCTGCTCGCTGTGTGATGAGACCTGTCCGGAGAGCAGGACAGACGAGGCAGTGTGTGCCAGTGACAACACCACATATCCCAGTGAATGTGCCATGAAGCAGGCTGCTTGTTCTTTGGGGGTGCTGCTGGAAGTCAAGCACTCAGGATCTTGCAACTGTAAGTAAATCACAAAAGCAAAATGTGAAAGAAATGAAACAAAACACCTCTTCCCCCTCCAAGCAAAAGACAATATTCCATGTTGCTTCCCCATTGAAAACCTCCCCTGACAGTGAACCCCCCGCCCCCACCAGTCCCCCATCCCAACTTTCCCCAGAATCCCTGCCCAGCCAAACCACCAAGCACAGCTTAAGCAAGCAGAAAAGACTTGGGAATAGAAGAACTTGCATGACGTTGTCTTTGTCGCTGGCTTTTGTTCTTGTGTTCTTTTTTTTTTAAGTTTTACTTCTTTTTTTTACTGCAAAACGAAATAATGGGGATGTTAGTGAAAAACTTAACTATATATCAGCAGACTCAATGTAAAAGTCTCGGAAAAGCTAGCTCCATTACACTAATGCAAATAATAAAGGAGACTAATTTTGTTTGCAGTGAAACAATCCTGATATATAAAGTCTAGTTACTTTTAATTTCATGCTAGCGACCTGCAGTTTGCCTGAAATCTCATGCAGTTTTTTAATTATCAACAATGGTTTATTTTTTATAATTGTGGTCATGTCTTTACAGCTTGGTCACATTGTTAATTTCATGGTGTACTTGTGTTTTTTGTATCATTTTTTTCCATTTTGTTGCTTTTGGTTGTAATCAATCAATTCAAAATGCACTGCCTCTTGTGACATACACCACACTGCCAACATGTCAGCAAGAGCAGAACAGTTTTGAATATGCTCATATGATATGCATAAGGTGATTGTAACATTGGTGCCATGTTAATAATAACAACAATGGATTTTAATATTGATATTCATGCAGATTACTTATCTGTAGACCAGAGTGAACCATTTAAGTGCTCACAAATCTTGGGGCGAACCATCAAATTGAACAATAGCCTCAAGGGAGAATTGAATTTACATTCCAAGTTGTAAAAGTGTGTCTCCATGTTAGTTTCTCTCTCCTGACTGAGTACCTTAATGTGATGTGCCTAGCAATGAAATCCAAGGGACCAACTTTATGATCACCTCATGAGCTAAATATAAATGTGATACTTTACAGTGTGCAGGATAAGCATCAGAAGCTTGTAGAACCGCACTATATTACTTCTCGTCTCATCATTAGAAGAAAAAGTTCAATTTACCAGCTAACATTTAGTTTTTGTGCTGTTTCCACTGAATGTGTATGACCAGAATATGTATCAAAAATGAGAAATCCATTTGGACTGATGAGGGACTGCCTGTTTTTTTTTTCTTTTTTGTATTGTCACTCTCGCTCTCGCTTGTGTGTTTTTTTTACGTGTCCAATGTTAATCTGTTCTGTAAAAAGAAAAGAAAATACCTCAGAACTGTGTTGATGATCTCTGACCTGCTTGCTAAAGGCCAGGCCGTGACACAGAGTCCTCCATCCCTGTACGTTTGAGCCAGAAAATAAGAATCAGAGCAAAGAAACTAGCAAATCCGAGAACACAAGAACACTTTTCTGTGTGTCTGCTTTCAGGAATCTGCCCAAAAGAGACCCAAGCCACTGGAACCGTCAGCCCTAGTACCCCTATGCCCGCCTCCCAGCCCCCCTAACCTGCCTTGTTATCCCCCACCCAAACCTCCCATACACCCCTCTTCTCCATTATCCCACTTTCTTTCTCTTGTTGCAGCCCTCACTTGTTAGATTATGTACCTACATTGAAGTTGTTTAATTGAGGATGCCACAGTAATTGTTGATGCCATGCACGCATATGCATATGCTTACACATCAACATACTTAAAAAAAAACAATCATAGGGGAGGCTGTGTACCAGTGGCTTTGCTTTGAGCTTTTTTTAAAGACCATTCAGTGATATTCTGCACTGTTGTGGTCCATATTCATACAACAGCTACCATGTATTCTCCCATATAGCCATTACAGAAGACCAGGAGGAGGATGAGGAAGATGAGGACTCAGACTACATGGCCTATGTCCATATATCTTCTATACTGGATGGATAGGTCCCCGTCACTAGGGGAACAGTCCTAGGGCAAGGAATCATGTCCATACTGTACATTATGTGTATGCTTATTTATTTTTTAAAGAAAAAGGAAGTATACATATAGTTCAGTCTGCTAGATGTTTATTTATACTTTTGGTGTTTTATAATTTATACATTTACAATGTCAGGCTTACTATCTACCATGATATATTGTGTTACCACTCATTTCCCCCTTTTGTTGTCATCCCTATTACTTTCTCTTTTTTATTATGAAGAAATATATTTGTCCAAAGAGAAGCAGTGTTATTTATTTGTCATGTTACCGTGTAAGTATAAGTCCTCTACAAGCTGTAAATTGCATTCCCTGAGCTGTAAAAATCTGCTTTTTTTCTGTCAAATCTCTATCACAGATGTTTATGTCACACATACGTAAATGCATGTTTAGGCTGTGTGTTTATTTATTGGGAATATATCAATCATTTTATGTACAGAAGTGTTTCTGGTTTGTTTACAACTCATAATTACCGACCAAAGGGATTATCTCAATGGTTTTGAAAAAGAGCACTGTAAAAGTTACAACACAGCAGTGATGAAATGGAAGAGAAAAAAAGAGCCATTTATTTTTCTTTTCTCATTTTTCAGTTACTCCTCAGTTTTAGTCCTTTAGATTTGTTTCTACATGGAGATGAAAACTTTAGACGTTATTCAAAAGCATTTATTTTGTCTCACCACATTAGAGCAGAGGTAAGTTTTGAACGATACTTGATTATTTTGGAAACAATGTGCCATTAACATTTGTGTGCTGTCTTCTTGCCAATATGCTCCATATTGCTCTCACAGAGCTAAAATAGGACTAACGTACTGCAGTACTCTACACTATATCAGACTTCATCACTTTGTTTTTATTTCTTTTTTTTCCAGAATGCATTTTTTATTTTGAAACATCACAAGAGAAATACAAAATTCTGTTATGAATATATAGTTTTGTATTTTTTATGTAAATGTCATATGTACATACAAAGTTTGATGGTATTTGTACAGATATGAAGAGTGAAACAATAAAAGTTTTTTTCCTTATACGTTTTTCTGACTCTGCTGTCTCATTGATTGGTGAATAACATGTAATTAAATGTGTCAAAATGTCAATGAGTGTGTTTAATTGAGAAAAGAAGTTGGACCTAAGTCATGTTTTTAGACCTATGCTTTCCATGCATGATACATTTATCTACCATGAAAGAGTTTACAGATCCTTTCCACACTGGAATAAATCATTTTGTATCTCTGGGTGTGTTAGACTATTGTGGGCATTTTTTGTGTGTTCTTATGTGTTTTGCATTAAACATGGTGCTCAAATTAATGATTCTTTCTAGTCAATAAAATGATATGCCAGAAGCTTACCAATATCTTGCTGTATTAAATAGTGTGATAAATGTTTTTTTTAAATCCACATCGCCTATCTATTGCATATCTATTACAGTATGTTCCAGTAAAACCCTGGTTAAACGAATGAATGAATGGACTATGTTATGCCTACTCTACAATTACCCTATTATTATGAATATGTATTGAAAAAATATTGTTAGACGACCGCATAAGATGGAAGAATCGTTCAGACAAACGAAATCCTTCAATAACTTTTAAACAAGCATAACAAGCATGTTTGACCGCAGTCTGACATACTGATAATATCAAGCAAAAACAGAAGAATATATTATAAAAAAGGGAAATATAAATGAAGCAATGGTTAATTCCTCTGGGTGTGCTGAGTTTCTTTCCATTAACACCACCCTCATCGTTATTTGTGATATGAAACAAACACCCGCGGCGTAACTAGATGCTAGATATGTCTGGACATGTCTTCCTGTATGTAACGCAGTATTCAGAGTAATTTTAGCTGCTGCCATCAGTCCTCCGCCTCTTTGCCAGCTGTCATCCGCTCGCACTGTTTGTTCCTTCGCGGTCTCCGTACGTCATTGTTGACAACAATCATGGCGTCCTCAATGTCACTCCTCGGTTTGGGACGTTTATCTGTGGTCAATACAGCTTATAAATTGGCCCTCAATCCTATCAGGTAAATCCACGTTGATTGTTTTTTTAGTTTTATATTCGCGTGTGTTGACACGAGTGATTTAATTTGAAATATTTAACTCCCAAGTCGACTTAGCAAGCAGGCCTTGTTTCAGGTCACAGGCTAACAAGAGGTTGTAAGCTAACCAGGGATAACCCATAACGAACTTAAAAAAACGCTTCAGTGGTTTTCGCTCTTTTTGAGTTTAAGATGTGTATTTACGCTTGCATCCAAGTATTTAAAATAGCTCGGCTGTTAGCTAATGATGTTCTTCCGTGTCCTTACAGAAACTCGGTTAACCAGCTAATGCTAGCTTATCTAGCAAGTAAACGTTGTTCACGTCTCCACACATGGGCTGCACACCATGAGTAATACTCGGCGAGACGTTAAGTTTTAATAAAAATATATAAATAAATAACTTAACCGGAAAGGTCAATATCACTCACTTAGTTACGGCTAACTCCAACACAACAGCTATCCTTACAGTGAACTATAGAGAGTACATAGGTGGTTGCAGAGGAGCTAGCGACTAGCGTCAAAATATATCTACGTTTTTCATATTTAGACACAATTCCTTGCAATATATGACAGCCTTCTGTATTGTGGACTACGATTGTTTTTATACAAGACATCACAGTACTGCTGCTGCACAAAAACAGTGCTCCAATAAGATACGTTACGGTTACATCTCTAAAGCGTACAGCAGTTCATAGTATTGTTACCTACATTTGTCCTGTGCTGCTCCTGTGTTGTTGTTGTTGTTGTCATAGTGTTGGGAGATGCACTCTAGACATTTTGTTGTCATGTTTTCTTGCTTAAAGTCACATTTGACTCGTATTACAAGCTGAATGAACTCAGTGATCGCTTGTTTGCTTTGTTATCATGTAAACATAACTAATGATTTTATTCACAGTCCACATAATAGGTCTGTTATTATTATCTTGCCTGCTAATGTTATGTGGAGATTTTTTTCAAGTCGTTAGATAACCTTGTAAAATTATGCTTTTATCTGATGAGCAATGAAACACTACATGATACTATGGCCTAGCTAGTAATCAGTTATTTGATGTATAATCTAGTTAATTGCAATCCATTAATCTGTTGATGAACGAGTTGTTTCAGCACAGAAAGTTATAGTACAATATTTTGGCCGTCTAAGGTTTATCAGGTGTCTCTATTGAACATTTGCTGTAAGTGAGTTCAGTCCACAAGTATTCATTCAAGCAATGACTCACCAGAAATATAATTTTCTTGGTCACAGTGGTGTTCTTTTTTCTTTTATATTTGATTTAAAATATGAGGTAATGTGGGTAAAATTCTTGATGGAAAAATCATTAATTTTAAGTACATGTAAATTATCATGCTGTTATTTAGAATGTGGTTATCTGAGTACCCCTTTCCTGGCTGAGCCATGCTGGCACATTACTGTTTTGTGACAAGACAGGGCTGCACATTCACAAAGAGCTTCACAGTCCTCGCCTGACAGTTGACCACAGCCAACATTAAGCACGTCCTTTCATTAGGATGAGAGCGAGAGTCTGCCAGAGATTCACCAGACAGAACTAATATGTGGCGGCGGGGATTCCCCCCTTATTTCCTCTTCACTGTATCCTCGTCGCACCACTTCCTCCAAGATAGTCAGTGATTGCAGAGTGCAACTTGTGTATGTAGTAATCTTCTTTGTTTCTTGCCTGCCTTTGGCAGATTGGGCTCTGCGTATAACATCTTTCTGATGGTTTTCAGGTCTACAAGCACCTCAACATCGAGGCTGGCAGGGAAGCCAGGACAAGACACGCAACTTATTACTGTTGATGAGAAGTTGGTAAGGATCCCTCTGTTGTCAACATGACACGCTGATTGGTGTTTGTCTGATCTACTGTCTTCCAATTACCTTCCTGAAAAAACTATTAAAAAACTCTCCTAATCTGCTGCCAAAATGAGCTTGTAGTAGACAGTAGGCTTTTGTGAAAATATGATGGCAATGACAGTTACCATTGGTATTTCCAACTACTTAATAGTAGTAGACTAAATGGCGTTTAGATGAAAAAATAGTTTGACACCATTGGAATTCAGATCACCTTTCACTTAAATTCAAAAGTCATTTGGGGCTATGGCCCAACATAAAAACTATATGACTAACACATTAACACATTCTGACCCATATTATCCATTTTATGGTGTTTTCTCCTCAACATTTATCATTGTGTAACCTTCAGCTTTTGGTTTGGTATTCTATTTTTATTCTTTTGGAGCGACAGCATTAATAGATGAAGTTTGAAGTCGCTTACTCACAGTTACAACTCCACTTCACCCATACAATAGTAAGAGTGAGAGTTTTACCGTTGTAGTGGTATATCACCATCACGTGTGTTGTATGTTTGCTCAAATTTACAGTAACACCAGTGATTTATTTTTCTCTTTTTGAGGTTTGGAAGTTTTGACAGTTGCCCAGCAGTTCTTTGTTTGACATCAACAACAGCAGGATGATATGCATGTTGGTTCATAGCCTCTATTGACATGACAGCTTGTGTACTGTACAGGTCCTATCTAAGTGTTTTGTAAATGTTGTGTCCTTCTCCTTAATTTCTTTTACGTGTGATTTTGTAACCTCTGTCAGTACTGCATGTACATATTGATAAATTTTTAATGGTGGAAACCAGTTTACTAAGACTTTGAGAGGTTATTAAAGCTACTGTAATACTTTGTCTGAAATCCTGTTGGTCATGATGATGATTAGTGAATCAAGGAATTAAATTAAATTAATTAAATTTATTAATTCACACTGTTTCGTAACCAGTGAATGGATCTTTACAGTAACTTTAAGTACATGTGTAAATGTACCGAATGGTAAAATTCTGATGAAGCTAAACCTCAGTTGTATTTTTGTCCATTTTCCTAGCGGTTGGTGACTATGTCTGTGGCTGGGTTATGTGGCATTCTGTAGGTGTCAATCTAAAACGTGTATGCAAAGTTGGTACACAGATCAACAAGTGACTATGAAGTCAGAATTACTTTTTCTATGAATTATGTGGCGCAGATGTATTTAGCTTTATATTTCATCAGTCACGGTCCTTGGTGTCTCTTTTCATGAAGTGCTAAAGCTCAGCCTAAACAGTGATAGGTATGCATTTGAAGTGGCCAAGGTTAGCAGTGTTCAGTGGACAAAACAAAGAGGGATCATTGAAGTGAATGCTTTGTCATTAAAAGACGAAGGAGATAGGAGATAACAGAGAAAAAGGGAGTTTGGAGAGAATGTGGGAGTCTGTTGTGGACTTGTTTTGGGGGGGGGTGGTTTGCTGTGTGTGGGCAGCGTCAGTGCGCTTTTGTTCCAGACCAAAGCTGACCATACTGGCAGACAAACCTTTGGCTGGGCGGAGTGTCTGTCTCTGTCCTCTCAGTAGGGGCCACTGAGAGGAACAGCAGAGGAGAGGAAAAAGGGCCTCTAAAAATGGGGAGGGGGTGAAAGAAAAGAAGCTTGCATGGAAAAAAGTTTGTGAGACACCCTGAGACTCTCGGAAAAGACAGTGGCCACTTCAGTGCTGTCAGCCACAGAGGTTCCTTTGTGGCGTGCCGTTGCTGGCGACGGCGGGAAGCACTCTAATGCTCACCCAGACAGGCCAGAAAGAGAGGCCCTCAGCTGTTTACAGTACAGTGGTCTCTGTCTCACATGGAAGAGGGCAATGAGAGCACTCTCCCTTTTGGGCATACAGCATATGTCATCACGCTAGTCATTCATCTAACCGTCAATAAGTGTGAATTGCTTTCTGGTTAGACCAATCAAACAAAGGTCTCGATCCACTGAGGGGTTATGCTGGGTTTGCACGCTGAGCAGCCCGAGGAGACTGTGGTGTACCGCTTGTTGTGTAGTGAACATTTCTGAATAACCTAATTTCGATGAGGTTGCATTTTTGGCTCAGGTAAATGATATTTTGAATTCACTCCAAAAACTCTGTCTGAATGTTTGGGTGACACTAATTATCTTGTCCTTAGTTCTCGTCTGTCGCAAAAAATGCAAACGTTGCAGGAACTCGCGTCTCCACAGTTTGTTTGTTCCTCTCCATTACAAGCAGGTTTAGGCGTTGAAGGGCAAGAATCACTGACGGGTCAAAAATGTTTTGAATGGCATTTGTGAATAATTTAACAGACAAAAAAAAATTGCTGCTTTAGTTCGTCTTATGTGATCATAAAATAAGTACCTTTGTGTTTTAGACTTAATAGTGATGGCAATGTTTCACTGTTTCTATTAAGACTGTAAACAGCAGATTGAATAATGAAAAACAACCTTTTTCGTATTTAAAAAGCTTACAAAAAAGGCAAACCTGCCTCAAAGTTTGAGATTTGTTTGAGCAAATCTTTGAAGGCATTATCTGAATTTCAGAAACAATGCCAAATAAAAAGACCTGCGTGATGGAGCTCCTGTGCCCAAAGCTGTTCCCTACAGTGTCCATGCCGACCTGCTTTTGTTTGTAATTACTGTTTGATTAAGCATGCTGGGCAGCTCCCAGGGTCCGGCTGGCTGGCCAGTGATACACAGCTTTACACGAAATGTCTGCAACCTCCTTTAATTAGAGCTTTACTCTCTGGCCCTTTGCAGAATAAAACTATGCTTATAACCTTAGCAGCTGCTTCAAAAAGCGATAATACAATATCTCCCACTTAAGCCTGAGTGTCTGAGCGTCTGCTCCAGCTTCAGCTGTGGCCAAGCGCACTCCCTCTCTCCACATAAAGACAACACCATAATCTTAAAGCGCTTGTGAAGCCTTGTTATAGAGTTCTCTAAAGGCACTAGGATTTTACGAGACAGAGGAGGACAGTTATTAGAGTGCAGGGAAATGAGGGGGAAGACGGGAGGTAGACGGGGAAAGGAAGAGAGTATTAAATTGAACCATTTGATGCTTGGCACGTTGAGTTTGCTAATCTGAAAGCTTTGGTTTCATGCGTATATGGAGCACAGTGCTTGCTTGGCAAGTAGCATCACATCTGGACAAAAGATGTGGTCTGTGATTGTGGTCACGTTATTGAGTCTAAAGGCAGGTTGTTGTTGTTTTGAAAAGACCTAAATTGAAATCAGATTGAAAGAGCTCAGTCAAGATTCATCATGCAAGATATCAGAAAATCCCCTGAAGTCACCCAAAGGAGCTGGTCAGCACAAGATCAGCTCTCCAGTTTGCTTAGTGACACTTGAAAACTCAATTTCTGCAGAATTAAATGTGTTTTGACAGTGTCATTGGGCCCTCAACCTCTGCGACCTCAAACAGGTATTTGCTTTCACATTTGGCAATTGCAAGAAAATAAGCATGTAGGATAATGAAGACACACAGAACCACAATAAAGGTCCAGCCATCCCAACTATGTGGATATATTTAGCACGGGCAGTTTAAGTCTGCAGTGCAGGGGTGTATATTCTCTAAGCCTGTCTAGCCTCAGACACAGAGTGACCTACAGTGGAGCAGACCACATTCACCACGCCACCCCCCCTTCCTCTCCTCCCTCCTTCTCATCCTCCTCTCCCACCCTTCCTCCCTCCTTTGCACATAGACAACTTAAGTGTCTGTTTTGTCTGGTTGCCCTCTCATACGGCAAGCTTATGCAAAAAATCTTTCGGCTCAAGTTTGGAGTAGCGGGTCAGAGGATGTTGGTCTTTGAGGAGTGCCAGACAAGAGGCTTTATTATGTATCATCCACTAAATAGTATTTCATTCATTAACACTCTCTTCCATGGAGACTAAGCCTCTTAAGAGGACTCCTCAGCCCTGTCAGCGCTGGCTAGTTTTAGGAAGTGTCTAGCTGCTAAGTGTTGTTTGTAGAGCAGATAAAAAAAAGCCTTGCTACTTCTGTTTGCCTACACTTCCATATATTTACACTAGTTGTAAGTTAGCAGCTTTTTTTTCTAACTTTACAACCTTGTTGTCTTGAAATGTATCATCAGCTTTGATAATTGTTGAAATCATATTTTAGCAAAAATGCAAAAAAAGCTTAAAAGTTTCACAAATGGGAATAATTTTAACTATCATAGTATCATTTATTTTTTAGAATAATTTAGCAGATTAATGGACAATGAAAATAATTTACTGACTTAATGTGCCCTATTAAATAAATGTTGCATTGTTCACTAATTATGATTTTATTCTCATTTTAATTAACATTTATATGTGTAGTATATGCATTATTATATTATTTAGGCCTGTTAAGTATATATATTTCGAAAATATTAACAAATGGGTCTGTGCTTTAGGAAGAGTCTGACTTTGCACCGTATTGCTAACGCAGCCGCTCATCTCAGAGGCAGAAAAAGAGATGCAAAAACCACTCCAAGCCTAAATCACAGAGATGCTGAATTGCACAGGACAGTCTATGGTGGGATCTTTACATTATGAATTACTGAAAGATTTGCACAGGATTGAGAACATAGACGACCTGCACAATTCTTACAAATTACTCGCGATCCCTCTGTAACCAGTCTCACAAAATGTCCAAAACTGAAAAATGTAAAGTTTACTATGATATTAATCAGAGAAAAGCAGCTCCTCCTCAGAAAGTTGGATTCTGAGAATGTTTGCCATTTTTGCTTGTTAAATTGTGATGAACTGGTGTGTTTGAGATGACGTACAACACAGATGACATGTTCGTAAAGGACCCCCCTCCTCTGTTCTCTCTTCCCGATCCTCACTGGTATGTGTAATGTGAGATTCGAGATGACCCTCATGCCAGCTGCTTCTCGTTCTCCAGTGTTGAACAACTCCCACACATGGGGAAGCAACATAATATTTGTTTCTATTAGAGACTCCCCCTATGTCCAATCAGTAATTGGCACGCTTTCTCCACTTCAAAGACGTCTGAAGGTGGGAACTGGTGGAGGCTGATGAGTGAGGCTCTTGGTCTGGGGGTGGGCTGGACAGTGGAGGGTTAAGGGTGATGTGTTTGGGCTTTCACCACATGCTGACTCAACATGATTCAGCTCGGCTGACCTTATGACCCCTTGCTGCAGTTTTGGCATAAGGTGTTTGTGCTAAGATCGGCTGGACTGTACTCGTGTCACGGCTGTTATGGTGTCTACCATTACCCATAGCGATGTGGTAGTGCTGTGCGAAATGTTTTGTCTGAGCCAGGCATGCACTAACATCCTTTATTTATTTGTCTGTTTGGTTACTGTACTAACAGGAAAATACTTTCAGTACCTCAGTTTAGATTTATAAACCCTAACAAGTCTGAAAGTTGGACCACCAGTACCAATGTATTTAAACAATTTCAGACTGTATATAGGCTAATCTTTTAGCATCAGAGGACATATCTAATAATTATTTTTCATTAGCAATTCATCTGTTGTCAATAAAATGTCAGGAAGTAGTGAACAGTTTCCCCTAAGCCATTGGAAAAGCTGGAACTAGAGAATATAATGAGCTCATATAAGTCAGTATAGTAGCTTCATGTCTGCCTCACACTCTTATAATTGGTCCAGGATCATTGCAAGAGCAGATTTGAATTTCCTGAATGGTTTATTTTAGGTTTGAATTTATCCTCTTGTTCTAAACAGGCACAAATGGAGTATCAGGTTGAGTGAAAGAGACAGGTCTATTCAATCCACTAAGTGAACGAACAGCAATGTATTCAGACAACAAGGTCCTTACTCACCTGTTTTCAAGTTCAAGAAATTAATATTGCTGATTGATTTCTGTAATGGTTAACCCACCAGTATGTGCAAGCTCTTTAATCAAAATATCATCTTGAACTCTTTGACTGCCAAAGATGTATATTTACATCCTTTAAAATACAATGCTTGAGTGCCAGAAATGTATACATCTTTACTTTTGTTGGCTGCAGGGACAAAAGAGCTCTCTCACACAGCCTGTGAGTGATAATGGTGCTTCTGGGATTTGTAGTCAGGGCATAGAGAGTTAATATATGCCACAGAGATCAAAGCAGGAAGTGAAGACGATCTCATTTGGAGAGCAAAACAAAGGAAATCTGGACAAAAGGTGGTGATTTTGGTGAAAGTGGCCTCTACTCTCCTCCAAACAAAATAAGAATGGAACAAGGTAAAAACATTTTTTTTCATGATGAAATAGAGTCTCTTCTTTCTTTTGGGCTATTCTGTGTTTTCAGAGTCACGGTACAAAATATTCTGTGCATCATGAAAGATGACTCAAAATGACCAAAAACACTGACCCAAGGCACTTTTTTTTTTTTTTTTTTTTAAATCATCTGAAACTGACAATATGTATTAAACGATTTGAAGACAGCTTAGTGAAGTCCAGTGAAGAACGCATACAATTAGATGAGTCTGGTGTCATACTCATTGACAGCTTTTATTTGAAAAATCAAAGAGGTTTGTACAGTAGGTGAGGTTAAAAAGAGGGGCGTCACCCTCCTGTGACCAAACCAGGAAAGTGGCTACAGTATTTTTGACAGGCATGGTTGAGATTGACTATGTAGTTTATTGAATGTCGACTCTTAAAGAAATAGCACTTTGTACTTTGCTGTTTGTTTGTAACTTCATCCTGACAACAGGACTCCAGGAATTCACCGGCCAAGAAATAGACCAGCACAAACCTCCCTGTGAAACCTCAACCTGCCATTTTCATGCCTCTGCAAGTGACAGCTGTGGTCAGAGGTGTTATGTTTTCAGGTTGTACATCCATCATTCACTTATCTCAGGAACACCAAGAGGGATTTTTTTGTTTTTTTTTGGCACTTGGACTCCAGGATAAACTGATATAGATTTTGGTGGTCAAAGTGAAAGGTCAAGGTCATAAAGGATAACATGTTGAAATGATGACATTTTGGACACATGGATGTAAACTGTGTGCGTGTGTGATTGGCTGCTTCTCAAGTTTCTGTATCATTTTTTTCCTGTATATATCTGAAACTTTTTTTCAGTCATATATTTGTAGGGTGTTGATGAAGTTTCCTGTATTGTGTATGTTATAGGATTAGTGTTATTTGGGCGTAGTCAGTGTGTGGTCGAGAGAGAAATGGATGTGTGGTGGTGATCAAAGCGGAGAATAAAGTAAGGTAGAAGTCGTCAAGTGGTAGTAAATGTGGAGAGCAAGTTTCAGTGGCAACTCACCAAAGTGAGAATCAACTTCGGCTTGTGACGCAAGACAAAATCACCCCATGCTTATGAATGGGAAGGGAACTTTTTAAATGGAGAAATTAATACCAAGATGGAAAAAGACGTTTCATTCACATTAATCTGAATACAGGTTATTCCACAAATGCTTCCCCAAGAAAAAAATCTTTCTACCAGTATTTTATACTAGTTTCTTGCTTTTTCATACATGGTTATTTCTTTCAGCTTTCAAGAGTTTGCAATCTCCCGTTCTTGGTCTCTGTTGAAGCATTAGGGCTACCAGCTTTCAGCATTCTGGTGGGCTCAACGGCCCCACAGCGACAAGCCCCTATGCTCGTTATTTGGCAAGTAGCCTGGAGGTGTCAGAAATATCGACACGCTTTCACGTGACGGAGACTTTGCCAGCCTTTTCCCCCCCTTTCTTAAGCCCGGCATTCTGCCTGCCCAGCCAGGTATTGTAGGGCCCCATGAAGGCCCTGTGAATAGTGTCAAACTTGATAGTTCTCATTTTGCTTCCTGTACATGGCAGAAGAAAAAGTGCCCACCGTGTGGATTTTCCTTTTGTGATGTCCCTCTCTAGTCTTCCTGGGAACACCACATTCCAGCCACAATCATTCCCTTTGTGAATCTGGGTATTGTGGGTGAGTCTGTTATGCCGATAACCCTTCTGGCTTTCAGTGTAATGCATGCAAATATCATAGAAGTCTAGACTCGTATTTTTGCAAACAATGCCAGATAATGAGCAGAGTGTTTTCAGTGATTTGGCAGAGCTCTTGTTTTGACACATCCTCCCTCATTCATGAAGGACCTTTTGTGCTCATCCACGCCTAAGATGTGATTTAAGGTCTGCTACATCTGGACAAATTATTGCACCAGTTTACTATACATGGGCCTCAAGTGTCAGTTGTGGTTTATGTAACGTATATACGCAGAACCATAGTCTCGCCTGCTAAGCTCATGGGTATAATTTCAAATGCGTCTCAAAGAGGGATTTTCATGCATCTATCCCCCTGACCACACCAGACCACAAAACTGTTAAATGTTTCTCACTGCAAATTTGATTTCCCTAAACTCAAAGCTACTTTTTCTACATGATTTTTCTCCTCTCAATTCACAACTCCAAATGTGTTATGGTTCATGATGTACAAAGTATTTTAACGGTTCTCGTCTTTTCTCCAAAACGCTCAGGAAGTTTTTCTTACCTCTTGAGTACAGATCTTTTGATCATTAGCCATTAAAAATAAAAACTTACATCCTGCAGAGAGCAATGTTGAAATAGTTGAAAAAAGGCCCAGGCATTTCAATTTTGTTGCTTTCTCACTCTATCCTCTCTGTTAATGTGTCATGAACTGTCTGCCATTAACCCCTCTGGGTGAAGAACATGTTTTCTTCCTCTGTGTGACAAGAAGGAATTGTTAAGGTTAAGTAGATAGGGCAGCCGGAAATAATTACCAAGCACTTGTGAAGTTTTTTCCCCCCCTTTGTTCGTCTTTTCCCTTTCATTTTAACAATCTTTTCAGTGTGCAGATCTTGTTTATGATTAAATTCAGTCTGGTCGCTTCTCAGCATGGCAAAAGATGTTTCATGAAACAAGCAAGTTTAGCAGTGGGACCTGTAATTTACTGGGCTTAAATACCATTGGAAGCTCCTTTGCCAAAGGAAAGGCGGGCTTTTGTGTGGAGTTCATGCAAAACGACCTCCTTTCTACAAATCAACTGGCACATGACAGACAATGATGAAAATTTGATTCTTTGAAGTTGTAATGGCCATTGAAATGTGTAAAATTCTTGTATTGAAAGGAAAGCGCCCTGGAAAGCCCTCAGTCTTGGGTGGCTGGTGCCTGCGTGCTGGGAGGTTTGTCTGTGTTTTGTCGCCGACTTCCCATTGCTTGTTTGCGAATTCCCTCAAGAATTGGACCAGATTCTTGATAGCAGCTTGAAGGGGCTCCAGTTGCTCAGGAATATGCATTTAGTACGCCCTAAGGCCCCTCCTCCTCCTCCTCTTGTCATGCTGGCCTACTTTCTGATGGTCTGGAATAAATCATGTCAAGTATTAGCCATTAATTTCAACCACTTCCATTCATAACAGTATGAATCACTGCATAAATATGGCTTTGAATCCAACATCAACCTTTTTACATTCACAACATATACTTTTTTTTCTTGTTTTTATAATGCAGGCATGCTAAAATTGTACACGCCTGCAAAAAAAAACAAAACAAAACCGTTGCCTCAGAGAAGTATTCATTGAACACTTTTGGTAATTTACAAGCAACACATAAAACATATCACAGCCAAATTCTGAGAGGTTAAAAAAAATTGTAGTTGCAACAGTTATGCTGGCAGAGACAGATAATCCTATAGATAGTGTTCACTGCTCGGATTTTCCTTCATGTTTTATTGTTTTTGTGATACTGAAGATTTTTTTGACCCCAATATTTAAAAATGAAAATAAATTTCTACAGATTGTTGTGAAGTTCAAAAACTATGAAGTATTTTTTATCGCTGCTGAACATTTTCCTGACTCCATTTTTCTGGTGAACGTGTTGTCAGTGCTTCAAGTTGTATTTTATTGCACCTGCAAGTTAGCTATCAGATGATCTTTCGACACAAATGTGTATTTATCTTTGCATGAGCTCTTATAAGTCATCAGTCGCAAAGTCTATTTAAAGTCAGAATGGTTCTGAAGGACTGCTGGCTGCTCTGCACCCAAAAACACATCAATTAATTATTTTCAGGCACATTATTTTCAGCGCATAAATGGGGAGATTTGACTGCTTTTGTTTTCTTTCTTGACTGATCATGATACATTTTTTTAATAAGAATTTATTTTGCACTGTTGATTCTTCACCAAATCTGGTGTTGGATCAGAGCTGCACACCTGCATCACATCACCACGTGTTAGTCATATGAGACTGTTATTAGGTGCGATCAAAAATCACATTGACTCTGTTACTGACAGTGGGATTTGCTTTGTTACTGTCGTCTTCAGGACATCACCAGCTTGACAGGAGTTCCAGAGGAGCACATTAAAACACGAAAGGTTCACATCTTTGTGCCCTCCAAAACAGCCATGCAGTCAGGAGTGAACAACACCAAAAAGTGGAAGATGGACTTTGATACCAGAGAGCGCTGGGAGAATCCACTGATGGGCTGGGCCTCAACGTAAGTTTCTACAATGCGTACAAATAAGATTTTATTTTTCATCCTACTTATGGCAAATCTTTTTTTTTCTTAGAAATAGGGTTGCAGCTATCTATTATTTTAGCAATTGCTAAGCAAAATGATTTTGCTTTATTAAGGATCAATAGAAAACATCGAGTCATATCAGTCAAACCTAACCCCATTTAAGCACCATGTTACTAACAAATAATAAAAGTGAGAATATATAACTGATATTCATTACTAGTCAGGGATCTCCTGATAAAAAGAATTTGCATTTTCACCAAACAGATTACTTCAACAATTGTTTCAACCCTGGAATCAAATCAAGTTATATAATTTGTATGCCATGGGACACCCTTTATCCTGAAGTTTTTACATTATATATCATAATTATTTCCTATGAAATTACATGACTTTTGTGTGGCTAACAGAACTTAATTGCCTTTCAGGGCTGATCCTTTATCCAACATGGTGCTTTCCTTCACCTCCAAGGAAGATGCCATCGCTTTTGCTGAGAAAAACGGTAAGACATTCAACAATTTTTTCAAGATTTTAGACAGAACTTTTTATTATTCACATTTAAAGTAAGAGTTTTGTATAAAATGAAGCACTGAATGCAGTTTTATTATTAGTAGTACTATTAGGAGTGTTATTAAGGGAATTGTGATGCTTAACAAATGAGGTGATTGCCAGTTTTGCTGTATAGACTGCACCAGGGAGTGATTTGCTCAGAGCAGGACTAACTAGATTTAAATTAATCAATGTGCACTTTGATCCAATCTTAGGCTACATTCACATTACAAGCAAATATTGCCTAAATCCGTTTTTCACTCTTAATGCCAATTTGTACTCGGCGGACTGTCAGTAGAGCGCATTCCGGCTTTCATAGTTGGGTGTACTGCCGTGCAGAAGTTTCCTGTGAAAGTGCTGTGAATCGGGAAATCGGTGTCACATTTAATGCAGGTCGGTGTGAAAAATACATGCGGAGCAGTGTTTTGTGTGACACTAGCACGGAGCGGTGTCCGCGCGGTCATGAAATTTGAACTTTGCACACACAGACCTTGGGGACATCCGCTTTGAGTATGAATTGGCCTTTATGTAACACAGATACATTTTAGCCACCTAAAATTCTCTCCTAAAATCCTAATAAATTTCCAGTGAGGCAGGCAGATAGACTTAACAATATAGAGTGATGGTGCTGGTGTTTGGGTTCTGAGATGGGGATGACCATAACGATGGCTAGATGGCCGGAGACGCTGAGGTGAGAGATGGTTGATGGTGGTTCTGGTACAGCAGACCAGGTCAAAGATGTGCACTTCGTGTGTTGAATGAGGCTGAAATTATCCAGCAGCAGGATGAAGTACAACTGGGTGAAAAATAAGGTCAGAGAGAAGGGCAGAGTTTTGGGTTGAGAGTTTGAAAGTGTGGTGTTAAAAAGAGGATGGGGTTTGGGTGGTGGTCAGGCTGGTTTTCGTATGTTGGCAGTAACTCCACCACCATGGTGGTTAGAGCTGTGTGATATGGATAAAATTATATATCCCGGTATAGCCAAGTTTTTATCCTGATAACGATACATATCCCAATATAGTATTTTTTTTTTCTGATGTGATTTTTCTTTCCATTGCGCTCTCCTCTGTCTCTTCTGCGGCGTAATCCCTTATATGCTTTTATTCTGAAGGCTTACTCTGAGAGCGACCGTAAGTCCAGCTATGTTTACGCTGTATTTTATTAGTTTGGCTGGTAATAAAGATGTGTTTTAAGCGATAATAAATCATTCACACGCAACACGACATCCTCCATGCTGCTTTACCTCTGTTTACTCCTGAGCTACAACTGCCGCAAACCTGTCCTCACGGGTGACGTAAACATGCTACCACAAAGCAGTAGCGTTGTTGCGGTTACAGTAGCTGTCATACTATTATGTCTGTGCTTCAAACAATACACGTTTTTAACTCGCATGATACATTTGGATTATCCAGCGGTCATTCCGACTTTGAGTTGTGCTTTACACGGCGTATCTAAACCACAACCAGAGTAACGTTTATGTTAGCGTAGCAACAGAGCTAACTAAGTAGCTACATGTTAAAATTACAATATAAACAACAGAGGCTTATATCGTACGGTAGACATTTTTTATGCTGCACTACAATATATATCGTAATATCGCACAGCTCTAACAGCGGTCATGGTCAGTGTTGATCTGTTCGGGGTAGTTTCGAGACAGTGACACCAAGAATTTCAAGGTCATTGTCGTTGGTGTATTCACTGATGAAGAGCTTTGTAGTTTCGTGACTAGGTGCTGAACAGAGCACGTTTCATGTGGTGTTTTCTGATTGGTTGGGAGGATTCACATGAGGAAATGGGTGTGTGTCTCTGCGTCCACTGGGAGCCACTGTTGATATAATTGGGTTGGATGTAAGGGAGGTTGTTTTGTTCACAGCTTTGGAAGTGCCGTGTGGATAGGGTAACCAGTAGAGGGAGTACTCACAGGAAATAGTGCTCTTAGGTGGAAGCATCCAGGAAGAGGGAGGCGTGTGGTAAAAAGTCACTCATGTGGACAGGATCACATAGCATGCTGTAAATTAGCTGCTAGCATGCATCTACCCAGCTTATTATGATTGATAGCATGTCTTACAAATGGAAAACTTGGTCCCTAAACAACTTAAAATAGTCATTGAAATCTATTTCGTGAGCGCTGCTGAAGACCTGCACAGCCGAGCGAAGGAGTTGGACCACCGATAAAGGCAGACATTCCACAGCTGTTCAAAAGATTTAACATTTTTTTGGCTGGACCACAGATTGCTGGGCCTATAAATACAAAAGTCACTCACTGAGTGAATGATCAGGTTACATGATTGCACAACAGAGTATTGGCGTTTACTCATTGGCCCTCAAAAACTATTACCGGTGGAGGGGCATCAGCAGCAGGCCAGCGAGCGGTGACATCATGAACTTCGGAGCAGATCGTGTTGTTTTTTGCGAGCCTGAACGTGATGGTATTCAAGAGGTTTTCAGCTTCCTGGATCTGGTGGTGTGGATGTACTTAATTTCCGCTAAAAACTCTTATTGGCCAGGCATACACAACTGACACAGCTGGAAGGGGAGGTTACATTACCATTACAGAGGTGGTGACTGGGGGTGAGAAATTCAGTCTTTCACATGGCTAAATGTTTAGCAACTAGTTGTGGATGCTGACTGGGTGCATCACAAGCGCTAACCTCTTTGAATGCCATTGACATATTTATACGTCTTTTAAAATCCAACGCTTGAGTGCCATGGACGTATATTTACGTCAGAGTGTCTTTTCAGCAGCAGGGACAAAAGAACGCTCTCACACAGCATGTGAGTAATATTGGGGCTTCTGGCATTTGTAGTCGGGACATAAAGAGACAGTATACGCCACAGAGATCAAAGCAGGAAGTGGAGACGATCGCGATTAGAGAGCAAAACAAACAAAAGTGGTGATTTAGGTGAAACTGGCCCCTACTCTCCTCCAGAAACAAGAATGGAACAAGGTAAAAACAAAACACTCTGTGTTTTCACAGTCATAGCACAAAATATGCTGTGGGTCTTAAAAATGACCCAAAATGGACAAAAAATGTTGGCACAAGGAACTTTCAGTTTTATAAAACGGCTGGCACTCAATGAATTAAGTGAGAGGGCTCCAATCCAGCTTCAAAATGTATAAAAATAATAAAAACTGAATTAAATGTATGGGTAAAAATAACCAGGATCTACAAGTGTAGCACTAGTTGTGGCTTAAAAACTGAATAAATGCATCAGTTTAAGACAAGTACACACAATGCCAACACTTCTCCCTCAAGAATGAAACTGACACAGCATTATTCCTTCACTACTTGAAGGAACTCTACTTACTAAAAAAAAAAACAACCAAATATTATGTTAATAATAATAATTCCCCAATGCTTGGGCCTGCGGAGTCAATTTAGGCACCAAACCAACAGTATTCTGGTGGAAATAAAGAGCATCATGGTATAACCAACACCATTTTTAAAATTTCACATCCTAAACCTTTCAAACCAGAACAGTACCTTCAAATATCTTTATGACTATATCTGATGACCGTGCATGGACATCAAAAATAAAACATACATAAGAAAACAGGAAAACTTGAGACAAACTTACAAAATCGACCGTAAGTCCAGCTATGTTTACGCTGTATTTTATTATAAAGTTTGGCTGGTAATAAAGATGTGTTTTAAGCGATAATAAATCATTCACACGCAACACGACATCCTCCATAAAAAATAAAACATACATAAGAAAACAGGAAAACTTGAGACAAACTTACAAAATCACAATTCCAAACAGTGTCGATAAAGCTGAACCCAGTCGATGTAGTTTTCTGTCTAGCAACACTCAACACGAAGAAGTTCACTTTGACTCAGAGAACTGAACCATCTGGGAAAGTTTGTTGAAACTAAGCAAAGGAACTGGCTTACTCTGTTTATTGCACAATGAAAGTGATTAGTGCAGCTCTGACTACACAGCTTGTTGATGTCTACAAAACACCTCATAGCGTCTGGAACAAATCCAAAACGGATATACATGGCGTTTTCCACCGTCACTTACTCAGGATATTTTTCTGTCAGGTTGGAGCTACGATGTAACAGAGAAGAGGACCTCAAAGCCACGGGTGAAATCCTACGGAGCAAACTTCTCCTGGGATAAGAGGACCAGGAGGTCTGCCAAGTGAAACGAAGACACCTATCTGTCAGTGGACTGGACCTCAGTTTGTCCCACAGGAGACCTGTATCATTCTTGTCAATAAATGCATAATTATATATGTTTGAACCAAACAACAGAGTCATTATCACTTTATTCTTCTAACAGACACCTCGTTACTGACTACCTAACACAATCTACCAGATTAATGAAGTGTTTGATGTAACAGCAAAACAAAGGGGAACGTATATTATACCAATTAGCACCTGTTTAAACACAGGAATGCATATTTGCAGGCCAAAACTGTCACATTGTTCTGCTTGACTTTTTCATCCTCTTACTGTTACTGTAATTGGAACAGTTTTCATAGTTTTTCATAGTCAAAGTTGTTTTTGTACACCAAAATCTATGCTTTTAATTGGCGTAATTTACACAAAACTATGAATGCTTGAGCTGTGACTGATTCCTTTTAGTTAATCTGCTGATTATTTTCAGAAATTAGAAGGACAGTTTCATAAAGCCCAATTTGACAACTTCAAATTGAAAGAAAGAATTGGAAAATCCTCCAAAGTAAGAAGTTAAAACTATGGAATCAATAGCATTCCACTTAAAATGTTTATTTCTTTTTTTAAACGCTTACAAATTCATTTTTTTAATGTCTTTGGAAAAGCCATACATCCTTTAAAATGGGCATCAGTTTTGCCAGTTTACTTGCTGTGAGCGCTTGTTTACAGTCTTTGTGTTTGGTAAACAGTGGTGTTACTCTGCAGCGAGTCCCAAACTCCGTGACTGCACTGATATTCACACACCAATCATCAGCGCCTAATTGGTATAGCCCTTTGTTAATTAACGCACTGCATTGCTAATCTTTCACAGAATTGCGCTCGCTATTTATATTGTTCTGTCAATCGGCACATCAAAAGTGCCGATCTGACATGAGTGTAATGGTCCATCTGAACGGCAAACCATGAATGACAGCATGTGTTGCTTTTCCCTTTGAAATCCCCTTTGGAGAGACGCAGCGGGGGAAAAAAAACGCTTGGCACAACTTTTATCATAAAAGTTGAAAGCATTCCACCTGTCTTGGCCTATAAGCACAATGATGTATGTGAAATAAGAATGGCGGTGCACGGGCATTGTTCAGAGTCTTCATTACAATGCGAACGTCAGCGATAAGCGATTCAGTCAAGACAGAAATTTTGGCTCAAAGTGTTTGAGCTCAAAAAGACCAAAAAAAAAAAAGAGTCAACTGGACTTGCTTGAGGTTGGTTGGAGACGTCTCACCTCCGATCCCAGAGGCTTCTTCAACCAACCTCTTTTTTTTTCTCTCTCTCTTTTTGATTTACCTCAGCGACTGATAACTGACACAGATGTGCTGTACAGAGCTGCTCTTTTCATAGGAAAAAGCAAATGTCAAATACCAAGGAAAATTATGCTGGAAAGGATATAGAATATAGAATAGAATATATATTTTCAACGATTCGAGCACCATCAACAAAATCCCACTGAACTGCGGTGGCAATTTAAAGTAGCCTGCCACCTAATCAAAGCTTATAAATGGATTAAAGAAGACAGTGTAGTCATGTGTAATTTATCAATACATTCTACACTGAAGCATACACTGTAATGACACCTGCTTATTGTTTTATAGGTGTAAAACATGTTGGTCTCATCAGCTGGGAGTTAAAAAAAAACAAACCTTGTGATGATGGAGCAAACCCAAATCCATTACGCTTCTTTCCTCATCATATATTAAAATTTGATCGTGCTGACAGGAAAATTTGGCTCACAAATGCTAAATATTTCTGGAAAAAAATCCCCAAAAAACAGATGATAGACGAAGGAATTATCCCTGTGTCTACAGATGGTGTTTTCCTTTGGGGCAGAAATCTTCATCACTCATGGATTGTTTTTATTTTCTGTTCTAAGAGAGTTCAGCCTCCTGTCGTTAGAAAAATACTCAGTTGGAAAGCTTTACAGGCCATTATCGATATGTGCGTCCTGCTTTGACTCAGCAACTGGACAGAAGATCTGATGTGAAAGGTTTGCCCACACGCCCAGATGTTATTTGCTAATGGAGCTTATCTAAATAACACACACACACACACACACACACACACACACACCTTCACTCATGCAAACCAAGCTCTCTGGCCCACGGTGACCCAATGATCACTGCTGTCCGTGGTCGTTCACTACTGTGAACTCCTCAACCCAGAGGATGAAGCACACAACCCTGCTCCTCTGCAGCCACAGACCTGTGAGTGTGTGTGTGTGTGTGTGTGTGTTTGTGTGTGTGTGTGTGTGTGAGTGTGTGTGTGTGTGTGTGTGTGTGTGTGTGTGTGTGTGTGTGTGTGTGTGTGTGTGAGTGTGTCTGTGTGTGTGTGTGTGTGTGTGTTTGTGTGTGTGTGTGTGTGTGTGTGTGTGTTCTTGTACTTGCACATAGTGAGGACCAAAAACTGCATTTTACCAACAAAGTGAGGACATTTTTGGGAAGTGAGGACATTTTTGCCGGTCCTCACTTCTTTAAAGAGCTTTTTGAGGGTTAAGAATTTTTCCGTTACGGTTAGAATTAGGCTTAGGTTAGGTTTAGGGTAAGAGTTGGGGTTAGGCATTTATTTTTGATGGTTAAAGTTAGGGTAAGGGGCTAGGAAATGCATTATGTCAAAGAATGTCCACACTAAGATAGAAGTACAAGGATATAGTGTGTGTGTGTGTGTGTGTGTGTGGCTTGTTCTGAAGGGCAGATTGATGATTTCTAGTTATCTAAGCAAAAGCTCATTGCCAGCAAAGCTGAAAAGAGCATGTTTACCTAAAGTGTACTGTTTATCCTTACATGATTTATTATCCTCTGTACAATGAGACAACAAAAACAGATAAGACATGTTATTTTTTTCAGATTTGTATGTAAGGATTTTGTTTTTCTTTTTTTTTTTTTTTTAAGTTTTCATAGACATTATAGACAAGGTTATCCAAAATGATCACAGCAAGCTTTCCAACTCTGTTAAAGAGTCAGTGATGTTTTTTTTTTGTTGTTTTTTTTTAAATTCGCTAAGTCAGTCTGTTCCCAAACTAATACAGTTGATCACTAATTACGGCTCTTTCTCCGGACAGAAGATTGATTTTTTTCCAAAAGTGAGGCTATGCCTCCAGAAGTGCATCTGGGGTGGATCCTCACCTCTCACAACCTTTTCGAAGGCTTCATCTATTTCGGGGTAGAAGAGCTTCATAAGGTAAACTTTGCTTTTACACAAACATGAAACATGACCTTGAACGTGTGTGTGGCCTCCCTGTATCTCTTCTTGGATGCATCAACCTGATTAAAATGAAGATCCTCCTGCGTTTCTTATACTTCTTTCAGATGCTGCCCGTTACGTTGTCAAAGAATTTTTTTGCACAGCTAAATAGTTTAATTATACCATGTATCTGGTGCAAAAAGAGATCCAGAATAAGGTATAACTTTCTCTGTATACCTGTTAAAATGGGCGATCTAGCGGCACCTTCCTTTACATCATGTCTGTGGGCTGCACAGCTTAAATTCATTTCTGAGAGTTCTGCCTGGCTCAGGTGGGATTCCTTAGCAGAGTCTACTTGGTAACATGGTTAACTTTTGGCATAAAGTCAGGAAATTGGAAGGATACAACAACTCTTTTGTTAACCCCAATCCATGATAACCTTGATTTTCCTCCAGGCCTTCAAGCCAGATAAGGGTACTAAAGTGGTTGGGGATCTGGTCCATGAAGGCTCACTTTCCACATTTCAGCAGGTAAAAATGAAGTTCAAGTCTAAGGCTGATTTCTGATTCTTAAAAGTTAGGAGGTGTCTAGTCAGAGGAACTTCCCTGGAAGGCTGGACTTCTCTCCTATGGAATCTTTATTGATAAAAAATACTGACCTTAAATTCTTTAACAAAAACGTTTATATGATTCTCTCTTCCCTTAAAGTCGACAGCTCAGACAAAGTCAGAGGGAAATGGGAGGCTGAGTTGGGTACCACTGATGTTGAGGCATGGAATGAGCTGATTGGCCAGCCAACCAGGGTTTTAGTTTCTAACTTTATATGGGAGGGACAGTTTAAAATTTGACATAGCGTCTGGTATCATTCCATTTGACGCTTTCTCTACAGCATTAAAGGACAAACCTTTTCTATTTTACAAACTTGGGATCTATACTTTGATAACTTGGGCTTTAATGCCTCTCAGAGGATGAGATCTGGACTCAGTGACCTCGCTTGGGTACGACACACTGGCCTGCTAACTTCAAACTAATTGTGAACAGGTGATAGAACTGGACTTGGAAGATCTCTTCCCCTCCCCCACCTCCCTTTTTGTTTTTTGTTTTTGTTTTTTTGTGCATGTATCGTGTATTTGGTGGAAGCACATTGGCAATAATTTGTTTCTGTCTGTGTGTTGTCTGTTCTTGCTTTGCAGTGTTCAATAAAAATATTGTTTAAAAAAAAAGTCAGTGATGGTCATCATGATGATTGATAATATACGTTTCTTTAACCATCAGATTTTCCCATATTGAGTACAACAGGGCACCTTTTAATTAAAACTTCTGAATACACTGGTGGTAACAATACAAACACTAACTATGCTAATGTTTATGTGGAATGAAATACTGGTTCTGATGACTTTTCTTGACATTTAAAATTCGATTTTTTTCGACAAAATTATGCTACAGATTCACTCGACATACTATAACGTGGCTCATTGATGACTTTTCTTGAAATTTTTTATTTGACATTTTTTTTACTTTTTTTTTCAAGATGCTATACTACGACTATTTAATGAAAAATGTCAACATGCCACAATGTAGCTTTTAAAACAGATTATGCTACAGATTCATTCAACATGCTTTAATATGGCTCTCTGATGTGACATTTTTGGACTGCATTTGGACTTTTTTTGACAGTATTGTGATTTTTTTTCAGCACGCTATAATGTGGCTTTTTGACTTTTCCAACATGTAATGCTACAAAATTATTCAACATATGATGGTGTTTTGGACCTTTTTTGTTTGACATGGTAGGACTTTTTTTCTGAAACTTTTCAACATGCTATAACATGGTTTGTTGACCTCTTTTTCCAACTTATAATGCCACAGAATCATTCAGTATAATATAATGCTCAAAATTCATTCAACATGCCATGACAGGCTCTCTGATTACTTTTCTTGATATTTTAACATTTTTGACTTTTTTCGACATGCTGTAATGTGGCTGTGTGACATTTATTATGCTACACATTCATAGTGCATACTATAATATGGTTCTTTCATAACTTTTCTTGACATTTTAAACTATGATATTTCTGGAATTTTTTGACGGTGTTATGAAATTTTTCAATGCAATAATGTGTTTTTTGACAATTTTTCCATTTGTCACAAATTCATTTACACACTATAAAATGGCTCTCTGATGACTTTCCTTGACAAAATTTTTTCACTTTTTTGACATGACATTTTTTAATTATTTTTTTCAACAATCTATAAAGTGGATTTTTGAAAACATTCCCAATTTTTGAAAACATTCCCAACATATCATCATATCCATATATCAAATTCATTCAACATGTTATAATACAGCTCTCTGATGTATTTTCTTGATATTTTAAAATGTGACATTGTTTTTTTTGTTGTTTTTTTTTTTACTTTTTTGACATGTATGACTTTTTTATGAATATTTCAACATGCTATAACATTACTTTTTGACAACTTTCCCAAGATGCTCCAAATTTATTCAACATGTTTCCCCCCCAATTTTTCACATTCCGTAATATTTTGACGCTGTTATGAAATTTTTCAACATGCTATAATGTGGCTTTTTGACAACGTTTCCAAAATATAATGACACAAATTCATTCAACCTACTATGACATGGCTCTCTGATGACTTTTCTCGACATTTTAAAATGTCATCATTAATTTATTTATTTATTTTTACTTTTTTTGGCAGTAATATGAAATGTCAACATGCTATAATGTGGCTTTTTGACAACTTTTTAAAAAACTTATGCTACAGATTCATTCAACATGCTGTATCTCTGATGAGTTCTTGACATTTTAAAACTTTATTTTTTTAACTTTTTTCCAACATGCTACAGCATGACTTTTTTTTTTTATAAAATTATGCAACATGCCATAATGTGGCTTTTTGACATCTTTTTTCCAACTTATTATGCCACAAATTCATTTATCATGATATAACGTGGCTCTCTAATGATTTTTCTTGACATTTTAAAAATGACTATGACTTTTTAAACATGCTGTAAAGTGGCTTTTGACAACTCTTTCGAACTTATTATGCCACAAATTCATGCGATGTAAAACAATGACTCTCTGATGTTTTTTCTTGAAATTTTAAATGTCTTTCAACAAAGAACGTTGACAAAAGGTCCTAAATTTCAAGTATTTTTTTTAAAATAATGTTTTCCAAAATATCATACTGTAATGTATCACTAAAATAATAAAGTCACAAAGTCATGCTGCAAAAAAGTCACATATAAAAACAAAGTATAACACAATCATGAAAAAGGCATAAAATATTGCTCTCTAGTATCTCATAAAAGGCTACAAAGAGCCATAGTATGGCATGTCAGAAACTGATATTATGTTATAAAATTGTACAGTAGTGGGACTTGAATGGCTTTTTGGATGATTTTTGCATCAGTTTATTGATAGATTTTTCCAGAATCTAGTCATTGATCTATTGTTTTTATATTGTAATACATGGCAGAGAAATGAGCAGCGATTGCCAGCAATATTTTTTTTTCAGAGTTCTGGTTTTTACTTGTGATCAGATAAAAGTTACAGAAATCCTACAACTTTCTCTGACATGTAGAAGGCAGAAGGCAGATCCCTGTCTTACACACTGCCCTGCTTTTCCACCAGGCATACAGCATGGTCTCTACCTCTCACACAAACACATATACCAAATACAAATGAATATTGCATAGAATAGATTAAATAAAATCCATAGTACCCTGAAGAATTACCAAACAACAGACAGCTTAATAAATCACCTTCTACCTGCATTTGCAGGTGTGTGCTCCAGGAAAACACACCAACAGTAGACCACAGAGACGAGTTCCTCAAAATGAAAGCACAACATGAACATCCTGTATTAAAGCTATAGTCTGTCATTTTGTTCAGAAACACTTTTTGTTCTACTGGGTGAAACGGTCCTTCCACTCTGAGAGCAGTCAATACACGATGTGTTCAGGAAAAGGAAGGAAAAGAATCAGACCTCTGTGGCAGCTAACTGTAAAAACTCTGACCAAACTGACCCTCAGAGTGAGATGGGAGAAGCAATGATGCAGCCAAAAATACCACTTCAGCATTACTTCTGACAGCTCACCCTGCTAAACAGGAAAAGAGAAGAAAGAGGGAGGCAGTTATTATTTTCATGAAATATGTGATGTTTGTTAACTTAGCTACTCTATGACACTGAGGATTAGGATATATCAGGATTTGGCTACTTTGTTTTTTTTTCTTCTCCACCAATTCACTCTTAGCTACTTTATACCATAGAATTAAGTTATTTACCCTTTAGAGTAGACATATTCCTGTAGATTAGGTTTCCAGCCATGAGCAAAGTCTCAGCAGTAAGTATTTGAGGCATGCTGTGTGGTTTCAGCGTTGCTCTCTTCAAAGGAGCACTGCTGGATGGTGTGATGTCCCCCTTTGCGTCTCAGGTCTCGGACAGAAGGAAAGTTGGGGTCTCCTGGGACTGAAGGCATCTCCAGCGTAACACACCCATGTTCCGCTCTTTACCAACTGCTGTATTCATCTTTTCTGTTTTCCCATTCACACCACTATCAACCCCAGAAGGTCAGGATAACCCCGCCACACACAAATGCTCCATAGATTTGTCCTCCTGAAAGAGTTGGTCAGCAAATAAGACAAAAGGGTTAGCTGTGGTAGCTAAAGCAGCCCAGCATGCCGATCCCTCTGTGTCTACTTTAGCAGCCCTCTGACGTTTAAGATAAATTAAGAGAAATTGCTGAATGTTAACATCTTGTTCATGGTAGGAACAGACCAGTGAAATGTCTCTGCAGCTCTCGACAGACACGTTAAATGTAGTTTTGTCAAGCATAAATCACCTTAAGGCAGAAATCCAGTGATTTCTGCCTCACTCGTCTTTGTGGAGGCCTTTGGGTCAATTACAAGTTGAACTTATGTCCACACTAATCTCCTTGTTGCCAAATTAAAGGCAAATTTTTTAAAAATGTCTGGAAAAGTAATTCATTTTGCCAGTGTTTGAAGTTGTCTGGCACATGGCAGGTGACGATGAATCGTCCCCCAAAGAGTTAATAGATGAAGAGGAGAAAACCTTCAGGGAGGGAAAAGTTCACTTTTCTACCTCCCTGTCCTGTTTGAAGGAGATGTGAGTTGGCAGCGCAGGAGAGCCTTGAAGATTAATGTTGCAAAAGGGGGCTCTGACAGCCTCTCCGCTGGTTGCGGTTCTCCTGGGTGGCCCGATTGGTCTTGGATGTCACTTTTGCTACTTAATCTTGTGTATGTGAACCAGGCAGATTCAGAGGAGCTGGGGGACGGCGGGGCAAGAATATCATTCATTCAACTTGTCATAGTCCATAGTTATAGTTGTCCAGGTATAAAAAACATCATTAAAGTATTAAATTCAGTTTCATAACTTTGACTCTTTGTTGTGCTTGCGTCACATTTTACAGTTACAGTTCATTATTCAGTTTTATTGCTGACCTCGCTGACATCTTGTTGAATGAATCATAAATGAATTACGCAAGTTAAATAAACATAATGAATTATATTTATTTATTTATATTATATTGCGGCTTTCGCTACCTTTACATAAGTCAAGGTCGCGAAAGCTGCAAAAAATCTGCAACAAAAATAATATAGCAGTGAAGGCAGTGGAGGAATTTAACTACATTTCCAGCTACTTTAGCCTTTAACTTAGCTAGATAGGTTTATTTTTTTATTTTTTTTTGAACAAGCAAACTATATATCCCTCTTTTAGATACAAAAGTATAAGTAATACCTTGGATTCATCAATCACATTGTCACAAATGAATACTTAAGTTTGAAACTTTGGAATGAAATTACAATCCATAGTGAAAACCTTAAATGTTATGTGTTCAAAAAAGAAGGAAACGCTTATTTATCTCTACCCCCTTATTTCATTTTCAATATCTACGTTATACATGTTTGTTACTGTAACCCAGACGACATAGTTCAGTATCTAATATTACACCATACTATCAGACAACATAATATAATGCCATGAAATATAGTATAGCATAATATATAATACAATGCAACATCATATGATTTAATTTACTATTGTATATGGTGGCCTATTACATATAACAATTAGATACAGTATAATCCACGACAATGTAGTATAATACATTATAAAACACAGCACAATATACTATCAAACTGGTATCGTATAGTATAGCATATCTGATATAATGAAGTTACCATAATTTAGTAGTGTTATAGTGCCTATACTTGTTAGTATGACTCATTTTCGTATTTTTCTAGTGTGTATATTTTAAATTGTTTTTAAATTGTGCATTATGTTTACTTTCTTTTATATTTTCAGGTAAGGTATTCCACAGCTTCACCCCACAGACAGATCTGCTCATGCTTTTAAGTGTTGAGTGAACTTATCCTCATACTTCAACACGATATTTCAGAGCTAAATATTGTACTTTTTCCTTTCTGGGTTGAGAAAATTGCTCTACTTAATCCTCTAAATAAACTGTATTAACAATACTCTTGTATCAAGAGGAAAATCCATGGTAATAAAGCTGAAACTACTGTTTTTCTGATTCATTAGAGGTACGTGGTTCATACAGGTCGGCAAGGCTACAAACATATGATGACCTCATCCAATGTGAATCACTTGTGTAGATTAAACTGCTCAACAGTATAAAATGAGTTAAACAACTGTAAACATCCACAGCAGTAAAATGCATCACACTCATTATTAAAGGAGTAATATCAATACACGCCATAATATATAGCAGTAAAACACAGGGGACATTTTAGTCCTATGGCACACAATGTAAAGTACTTTTACTTTAAGTGCATTTTGCTGAGAATGGTTACATACTTTTTTTTTTTTAAAAATATATGTTAGACAGGATGTATCTTAAATGAACGGCTGAATAGAGAATACCTATGTGATGATGTGTGGAATAAGATGATTTCTTTCAGCTGTATATCTTACTAAAAGAGGACATTAAAGGTATTAAAGGACCTCAGCTTTAATGATGGACACATACATTTCCAAAGCTAGAACAGATTTTGGTGAAGTCACAGGAGAGATTTCTGTATTTATTTTTTCTATGCACTCATTGGTCTGAAGTGGGTGGGACTAGGATTAGAAATGGGGATGTAGTATTAACAAGTTTTAGCAAGATTTATACACTAAGAGGTATTAAAAATGCAACATTGTATTTTTTCAATATTAATTTGAATTTTCATAATTTATTGGGTGACTTCACTTGGTATGATACTGAACATGAATGAACAAAAGCAACAGTAGAAAAATTAATGGACATGGATTACAAATGTCAGTATCTTGTGTGATCGTCGTGGCATAGACATGATGAGCGCGTTGATTTCGGACACTGGAATCACTTCCCACTCTTCCACCCAGTGCAGTACAGAGATCAGCAACCGTCACCGGCAGTGGAATACGACGCCGTACACGGCGATCCAGATTGTCCCAAAGGTGTTCAATCGGATTCATATCCGGGGAATAAGGCGGTCAGTCCATAACCTGCACATTATGACTGTGCATAACGTGCCTGCAGGCGTGAGATAGTGCATCTGTGGACGCCAAAATGCCTGGCTACCCTCGCTTCAGTCATTCCAGGTCTCAACATACCAATGGCCTGCTCCCTCATGTTTGCTGCTAAGCGTGGCATGGTGACTGTCTGTGACAGTTTGCATTTTTCCTCCGGGTTGTTAAAGCCTTGACCAGTTTAGCTCAAATCACCAAAAGAACTCATTGAAAGCTTTCAAACAATGTCCTAACGAATCACACATGCAAAAACAGGGTTTGGTACCGTCTGCCACGTTAATTTATTGTTTGAGCTGAAAAATGTGGCTCCATAGTTTCAATAGCCACGAGTGGTAGTAAACAAAACATTCTTTTGTATACAAAGTAGTTGTATCCAATTTTATTTTACATTGACTTTGTTGCATTTTTATTTTCTTCATATGGGTGATTCTCCCATTAGCTAATCCCATTAAGATCAATCCTCAGAACTGTAAACAGAGAGGAAGCAATGCCTAAATAATAATAATAATAATAATAATAATCCTAAAACACTGAACTGGAGACATTTAATAATTCTTAAACCCTCTCAAAAGTCATGTGGAGTTCATTATCATATGATGGCTGGGGATTATTTTTTATTTAATCAGTTTTACAGGTCATTTAAAGGTGAGTTACAATAACTAATATACAATCCATCAATGTGTCATTAAAAAAGGAAGAGCATTAAATGGTAACTGTGACTGTTCACCATTTGATTATGATGAAAGTATAGAAAGACCAGAGCTGCCAGTTGACACAATTGTCAGGTAAGTGTCTTCTAGTTAACCCCTCTAAGCCAATCTAAACTGGTCTCTTCCTTGACCTTTCTGACATCTAACCCTAATCCTCAAAACCTTAAACACTATTTCTGTCTGGCTTATTCCCACTATCTCAGCCATGTTTGTGTCTGCAGCCTGCAGAGCTGAATCATCTCAGCCCCACGCTGGCCACCTTCTCCTCTTTCTGTTGTTCACTCATCTTATTTGTGGCCGACTTTGCAGTTTCCTGCCTGAGTCAGGGTGCGTTTTGTCATCGCTGTAAGGGTGACTTAAAATTTGCACTCAACCAAATATGGCTCCAGCAGTGATCAAACTGCTCCGTGCCAAGACTTTGGTAAAACACAGGTGTTCTCTCTCTGCGCAGCGACCCTGTTTACTGGATTGTTCCTGTGAAAGACTCACTTTTTCTCCTTTTTTTCGCTTTCACACGGAACGTTTGTATTTCGAGAGCTGCAAGCTGCCCACATAGTGTCGTCACTGGAGCCGCTTTCCCCGTAAACTGTTTGGATTCAATGAGCTAATCCACCTACAGAGTTTGGCTCCATGCCACACAACACACCAAACAGACCATAATATATAACAGGCCAACTTTATAGGCCACATTAAATATTTACTACATATTAGCGACTGAATAATCACCTGTGCTAAGCGTTCACTGTGTCGGCTCGTTATGGGAATTATCAGAGGCCAAGGCTCATAAAAACTAAAATTAAGATGGTGGTTAAAGTAAATGCCTTTTGAGTTGTGGGAGTGTAAAAATAATGTCACTTGGGAAAAACTCTGATGTGATTTCTGCTTGTCTCATACAGAAACATCCCCTCAGCAACTTTTCAAACAAATCTTCCTTGTGCTCGTACTTCACGTTGATATGAATCTAAAGCTCCGCACTACATGAAAACATGAGAGCAGCCAAACACACAGCTGTACTCTGCACATGTTCATCTGACAGAGGCAGCACATGTCAAAGCCCCACCACCTCCCACCCTCCCCCCTTTGTTATTCCTTGTTTTTCAAAGCCATGACAGTAAATTCTACCGAGTCCACAAAACGGATGGTCAAAGCGTCACGCCTGTCTGACTTCAAAGAGTTATGACAAGAGAGCATCACTAGTAAAAAGTGAAAAGTCTGATAGACATCAGCAGGACGGGGACCCTAGTAAACGGAGTGCTGAGTCTAGACCACTCGAGACGGGCATGTTAAGGTCACACTCATAAAAGTCCTCTAGACACCATGTTGCTTATCGGCCTGGAGGGGATGAGCCGGAGCAGGATTCACCTGCACAGACGGGTCAGGAGCTGCTGCACTACGAGCCGCTACTGGAACCACATCACACAGCCCGAGAGAGCAAAAGGTTTCATGTGTTTCATGAATCAGGCTCAGCGACTAATCACTCAACTGTGTGCGGTAGGTATGCAGGGAGGAGAGGGCAGTCTCCCTCAAAACATGGACTGCAACGTGACGTCGGTATTGTCATATGGAGGGATTTGGAGCAGAGAAGCAGAAGGAAGCGAGTCTTCCTCTTAAAGATGCAACAGATCCTTCAGTGACCACCACTAATTGACCTCTTGCAGGAATGCAACGCCGTCTCCTTGACTGACATTTGCTTTTAGCGGCTCCTGTGGGATGGGGCGGCGGGCTTGTGGAAGGCGATAGCGGGGGAGATCCTCTGGAGATAAACCGCCATGCCCCCTGTCCCTCAGACAACAAAGAAAGTGAGTGATGTTTGTCTGAAAACCAAGAGCCGCGATCCCTCTTGTTTTGATGTGTGGGCCACCTGGGATGCGGGTCTCCATCAGCACTTGGGCCGAGGAGAGAGGAAGAGAAACAGGACTCACACAGATCTCGAGCCCAGGACAAACAATCTGAGTGACAAGCCTGCTGGAATCCCACGGAAGTCACCCAACAGACGAGGCATTCAAACACAGAAAAAACAAGAGGCGTTTAGGTGGCCACAAAGGCCCGGAGCAGAATTGCACAGCGTGGGTTCCTCTGTGTTTTCAAGGACAAAGGTTTAGGTCCAAACATAGGCGGGAAACCAAAAGAATCATATCAATCTCATCTGAAACTTATAAGCGGTCTAAACACTTTACCTGCATATTTCTATTTAAATTTAGTTTAAACCTCGACAGTTCAGGCAAATATTGTTCAAAACAGTTTATTGAGAGTTATAGTTACTGCACCGTAAAGATAAACGTTTTACATACAAAATATATGACAATAAAATAAAGAAAGGTAGAAACCTTCACTCAGTTTAGAAAGTGTTTGTTTAGAGATCAACAAGTCAATTAAAGCCAGGAACCATGTGCCATCAATTGATAAATATATTTGAATGCTTTCACTGCTCAAATGCAGGACCTGAAAAAATTAAATCAAAACAGATCCAGATTTTCCACACTGAAGTGAAACTTCACGTTCATCAAGGTTTACCTGCTGGAGTCCCTGAAGGTCCTGGTTCATAAATCTTCTACAGATGATTGGATCTGCTCCAGAAAGGGATACATTGGTGAGAGTTTATTTATGCTCACATGAAGTGATAAATGATGATGATGAGCACGTCTGAACTACAAGTTATCCTAGATTAGTGTGATTAAGGCCGTCCTTGTACAAACACAATTGACTAGAAAGAAATGAGTGTGGCAGCTGTCCAATAGCCTCAATTTCCACTTCTGATTAAATTACTTCAATATAAATCAAGACTAAATTAATATACACATGAGCTTCACATCAGACATAATGATCAGAAAAAGTGTGCAAGGAAAATCGAAAATAAACCTAAGAGACTAAAGCTCCAGTCACGATTGTGCGCTCGCTCACTGCTGGGCCGGGTGCAACTCGTTAAGATTCTGTCAGGTTTGAGTCGTTCATTAGTTTTATAGCTCGACCACAAACCTGCAGGATCACATTCAGCGTCGGTGACGTCAGCCTGCAGGAATCTCCTGCTGCGCATCTGAAAACACAAATCTGTGAAAAGAAAACACAAAAACACCTGTGAGTTTCTGGCAAATCTCTGAAATTGTTCAACGATGAGAGTGTTTTTGGGTGAGAAGAAGAAAAAAAAAGGCCATATCAGGCAAGGTTTTAATAGACTTCACAGCTTTTTCATTGGATTTTCTCTGCTTTGTTAGCTTGAACACCACATGGGTCATAAGCTTTCATGGCTGTTACTATATAATAACATTCAGATTAAACAAAAGTAAATTCATGTTAATTAAACATATTAAAAACTCCTCATTTTGCTTTGGTGCTTCATTAAAGTTTCACATCAGTACGTTTGGCCACTAAACGGCCCACAGCTGCTGCTACATCTATGAAAATAGAAGTGACCCATGAGGTCGACACCAAGCCGGCTCTTAAACACATCTACCAGTTTGCTGGTTGGGAGTGACACCAGTCAGAGTGACTTGAGACATGTCAGTATCTGGAAATGATTATTTGGTCCAACATTTCCTCATCAGCTTACATCATAACGATGAATTTCCCTCATTTGTGTTTGTTTTTCAAAAGGGTGTGAGTGTTGAAACGAAGAGGAAACACCTCTGACACACACACGCATGCACGCACGCACACGCACACACACACACGCACACACACACACACAGCATCGAGGCTGGTGTCTGTGCTGTGTCACTGATCCAGGATCCCAAGGAGGTAAGTTTTTTTTTTTTGTTTTGCCCCCTCGCTGTGAGGGAATGTGGGGTGTCCTGCGTGGAGCATCAGCCGTGGGAGGCAGAGCAGGGGTACGAGGTGCAGATGGATGTCAGGGCAACATCTGTTCCACCTCCTGGCAGGCTCTTATCAGCAGAAATGCTGCCACACACACTGGACAGGGAGAAGAGGGCATTCTTTGCAGAGTTTAAGAAAACACACATTTTGTTTGTCTTGTAAACGAAAGTTAGGTTCCCTGTCAGGTCACGCATTTGCATTTCACAAAGCTCACAGGGTTAATTTTGTGTGTTTGTGTGACCGAATTTGTTGATGCTTCTGGTACGTCATTCTACTGTATGTGGAAGACATTTGTTATTGTCGTATATATCAAAGTGTGCCTCAAAATACTCAAAATCCAATCACTCACCTTTATGTGAATACATTAAACATTGCTCTTTTCCAATCAAGGCTAGCATCAACCTTTAGTCAGAAGATAAACATTCATACCTGTGACTTCACTCATTTGTGGTCTGCACAGCTAAAACTGCAGCTGTTTGGATGCACTAATATTTACATGACAAATGTTTCCTTTAACATATTTAATTAGAAACTGACGATACTTTTCAAATTTATGTTGATATTTTACTTCTGTGTAACATCTATATATGTGAGGAGACATATGAGGATTTATCTTTGATGCTACTGGAAATACAGATACCAGATAATTAACAACGCAAGCTTTATTTATTAAAACACATTTCACCATTATTGGAGAAAGAAAAGTTGGTGAAAACACTGTTAATGTTTAAGGAGTCATGCAGAGGTTGTGCTGGAAAACATAATATTTGCTAAAAAGCCACGTGTCTACTTCCCACTGTAAGATCCTGATTTTCAGCCCATGTTTAAATTCAAAGCACACTTGATGGAAGTTTCCCTGTGATCTCACTGACTGTCGTGTGTGTACAGTACACACGGTAACCAGGTGGTTAATGCAAAGAAGACTAGTGATGACGTGAACACAGCCCTCAAATGAAACTACTGGAGGCTGCTGCTTTGCATACTGGAGGATTGTTTGTGGTGAGATCAATTTGCTTTTGTGTGGCGTCTTGCTTCGTCATTCTTTACATGCACAATCTCAAAAAGGAGCCCTCGAGCATTTCGGGCATGTTTCGCCCTTTTACAAATCACACCTTCACTTTTCATGGCTGCCAACGATTAGGCTTGCCGTAGTTTGTTCGAAGTGTTTTTCCTCCCTTCAGGCAGCCATTAATTACCACTCATTTTAGCGAATTATAAAAATCAACTTGCAGAGACCTGAAGGTTTCTTTAGATACTGTATCCATCACAGTCAACACCATGTCTCTGTTACTGTTGCCTGGTAATGCACAGACTGATAAAAGATTTAAGTCTGGACGGTATTACCACATAATAATAACTTTGCAGCTTCCTGCCGACGAAAAGAACAGAAAACTCCAGCCAGACAGCAGCGATTAAACAGGTAGAGCAGGTAAAGAAAGGTTCAGTGTGGGAGGAGGATGCTCCAGGGGAATAAAATCAACTGTACAGACAGAAAGAGAGAGTGAGAAGGAGTGAAAGAACGAGTGAAAGAGAGTGAAAGAGAGGGAGAGAAAGAGGGGTCCCCCCTCTTTTCTTTCTCCTGGGAGGGCTGCTTCGCTGAGGTCCTGGCCTCTTCGCTTCCCCTGGGCATCCTGGATGCCCATGCTGAGGGAGGGCTGCTTTGGCGTGACCAAAGGGAAGCAGAGCGAGTAAGAGAGAGCCTGAGAGATGGAGAGAACCTGAGAGAGAGAGAGAGAGAGAGAGAGAGATAAAGAGGACTCAAAAAACAGAGAGAAAGTGAGAGCGACAGGAAGAACAGGGGGGAGCGAGGCGAGCGCAGCAGCCCATGGTTTGTCTGCAGCAGCTTCCAGAGCTGGTGTGCAGCAGACTGAAGAGAAGCACGTCTGCCCCAGAGGCAGAGACTGGAAAACAGGATCAAAGAGTCGCCAGGGCAACCTGCATGACACACATTGTATTAAAGCCACACGGTTAATTTGAGAGAGAGGGAAGAAGGGCAAAAGGAGACGAAAGGGGGAGGCAGAGGTAGCACAGAGTATATTTATTAGGAACTCCTGTCTCCCTCGGTTAACTTTCCACTCAAAAGTTTCTTCAGTTGCTCCACTTTGACTTTGAGGCTCTTTTTTCTTTTTATTAAACTCTGGCTCAACCTCAACTGGCTCATCTGCGTTTTCCCCACGATCTTCAAGTGTCTCTGATTTCCACGGGTGTCCTTAAAACTCAAATCAAAGACATTGTGAAGAAAATGTTTCCAGATACACGTGGGCAAACATTCAACTCATCACACATTTTGTGCTGATAAATGAAGCATTGATGTCTCCAAATTCATACCTAGTATTTTACAAGCCCAAAAAATTGCTCCACAGTTCAGTTATTATTATTCTATAAAATAGTCCACACTCCAATTATAAGGATGTACATTAAAAAATAGTCATTAGGGCATGAAATAACAATTATTTATAACAGAACAGTAGCAAGCAATAATTGTTTAAATGTAAATAATAACTAAGACAATATTTAGTTTTTTAAAACTTTAATGGACATTTTTTATTTATTTTTAAATGCATGATTGGAAAAAAAACTGAAGTGAATGTTTGAAAAGCTGTGTGTGGAGATGATATGCAAAAGTCCAATGACAGCTGAATTTTTGCATTTAAGCGATCATTGTGGCACATCAGATACAAAAGTGGTTCCTCTGTGTCTAAAAACCTGACAAAACACTGAATAAAACAACAGCAGAAATACAAAGCACGCATGGAGGAGGTGACGGCCATCTTGGGGATGATCACACACACCTGTGGCACAATGAACGACTCACTGAGAGGAGAGGAGGCCACACGAGGGCATGTGGAAAGCCCAGAGTGGAGGGACAGGCTGGGATGAGGTGGGGCAGCGGGTCCACGATAAACAGCAGACAGGGAGGGTCTTCACAGACAGTTGGAAAGCATTAGGGTGCTGGACAGGGACTTGTCAGATGCAGCTGTTGCTGTGGCTGATTGATAGAGTTTGTATTCCACCCTGATGGGAGGCTGGAGTCGCTAGCCAGTGTTGAGAGGGAATATGTCAAATTCAAATGAAAAACAAAAAAAAACATTTGCTGAACAATGAATTGAAACAAAAGCCATCACATTTCTCTGCCGTGTGGCTACACACAGCCCGGCCAATCATTGTTTTTTTTCCTTGATGTTTTTTTTTTGGTCTTTGATTTTAAAGAATTCATAAGTGTGTAATGATATATAAAAAACCCAAACATAGCTCTACGAGTTTAACATACAGAGCTAGAAAATATATATCCTACGTTGCACATTTATAAAAGCATTCAGACTTGTTTCAGCTTTCTTTAAATGGTCTCCATAAAGTCACTTGATTAGTACTTGTGTACGGCTGCACAGGAGAGTACATGGCAATATGCTTGTCTGCATGTACATAATACTCCATGAGATACTCACACTACACTATTCAGATTAGATATTCAAACACGGTGTGACGCACCGATATGTAACTACCGTACATAACACAAGGCTTTGGACTCCACTCACACAACGACAGTCGTTGTTAAAAGGAGAAGCGCACTGGACATCTCAGTGGGAAGAACATCAACCGAGCCCACCTGAGCATCCTGTTAAGTAATTACTGGAGATGCTACATATATCTACAGACAACCTGGGCTCCACTGTGTGTGTGTGAGAGTGGGAATGTGTGTGTTCGTGTCTGACGATGACTGAGGGAATGCCACATGTCCCACATGCCGTTGGCTCAATCACAATGGCACAGACAGTAGTAAACAAGATTTCCATTTCTGACAACAGTTCTGTGATTTTTCTCGACTGCTTTTCATTGGGTGGGTTTGATGGCAGCTCTCCTCTGTCGGGTTTGTAGTGACTGACTTGTGCGCACACTCTACCAGTTTGAAAAAAAAAGGGAGTGCAGTGAAGGGAAGATGACATACAATACACTTCTCAAAGAGAGAGGCAAACATCCGCTGTTTTTTCTTGTGTGTGCATGTTTGTGTCTGTGAATGTGTGTGTGTGTGTGTGTGTGTACATGGGCACCAGCAGGATGTCGTGTTTCCTTTTCGTTAGCCGCTAATGTCTCTTAGCATTAGCAGTGCTAGCATCATATCCTTGCAGGCTCTGTGTCTTTGTCCTCCAACAGGCTGATGAACTGACCAAAGCTCTCCTTCACTGCTTCCAAGTTGTCAGTGGAGCTGCCGTCCAGGATCCAGCGCTTCCCTCGGGCCAGCGGCTCCAGCTCAAAGTACTTCTTGACCTGCCGGTGCAAAAACAGAGAACGTGGTCAGTCAAAACACTCAGTAGGAACTGATTAGTACACAGGAACCTGTTTAATTATATCTACACAGGATCCCCATTCATCGTCAAGTAAATGGTGACTATTTTCTAGATGTTTAAACTTCAACAAAGCTAAAATGAGCTTTAGTAATGAGATTTTTTAAGTAAGGACCAGGATCATAAGTGTTTATTTTAATTATTATTATTTTGACCGCAGCTGTGAGATTAGAGGCCAAGAACATTATAAAGGAAAAAAAGCAAGAACACTTTGTATCATTCCAGTCATAATTCAATTAGTTTTGCATATTCTGTGTATTTTCTTGACACATAAATGAAGACGCTGACACGAAAGTGCAAAAAACACAGTTTTGAGTCCAAAATTCAACCAAAGTTAACAAATAAAATAAAAGAATAATTTAATAAAACAGCACCAAATTAAATAAAAACAAATATGTGGCTTTTTGGCTTGGCGCTGCTCTTCGTAACACTTGATTATGAAGTTCATGTGTTGGCTTCAGGCTGCTCATGACAGTGGGAGTGTGGTGATACTGGTGGGAGAACCAGAACCAGCTGCTACGTAAAAACCAATCTCCAGAGAGGGTAACAATGTCTAAGGTCTCCTCTCAAGATACGGCAGGTTGTTAGGGTTTCTGACATGTCCTGGTTGAAAATAACGGAAGCAATTTTGTTTGCCCGAAGAGGATGGAGTTCAGCCATCACCTCCTGTTTCCTGTCTGATCGCCACTGAAGAGCTGACAAAGACAAAGACGTGTCTGAGAAAAAAACAGAAACGATGCAATAAAACTATATTTTCCCAGCACATATAACCATTTAGTCAGTTTCAAGTTCAGTTTGGCTGTTTCATGTTTGGTTGTTAAGGTTTCACTAAATGCGTCTCTCAAGGCTTTTTCTTCAGTTATCATTACTAAAATATGAAGCAGACATTCTTTTGTTTCTTGCACTGATTACTGTGATCTGGTTTTCATGTTGTGAAAGCTCACAGGCTGGAAAGTTCCTCAATCTATTTAATACATTACACGTCTATCAACTTTAATCACAACCTGTTCAGCTTTCACATGACCATATCTACATATATTTTCAAAAACAAAACAAAGACTGATGATTGATCAATTCGTTCAGTATTTATATACAAGAAGATGCTTGATGATTAACATAATTACATTTGTGCACCTTGTAATATGCACCAATTGCACACAGGTGCCTGTCACACAGTCAAATGACTTCTCAACTTCAAGTGAAATTGCTGTTGTCTAGACCGTGCTGTGCTGTCTAGCTGTGCCATGGTGTGTGGCATGAAGAGGATAGGGAGGAGGAGGAGGAGGAGGAGGGTGGTATTCTTTGTGTCTGCTCAAATCCAGCCAGCCATGCCAGCGAGTGGGAGAGTGAGCGCTGTCTCTGCCCCTGAGCTGAGTCTCTGTCCGGGTGTAATGTGAGTTTAATGACAGATTAAGTCACCTCAACCACGTTTGGCTCAGAGACCTGGCTAGAAAGCCGAGCGGACCCAAACAGTGTTAACAAATCTGTCTGGGTAACTTGAGCTGCCCTAGTCCAGACTCTAGCCCCAGACCTAGACTGCAGACGATGCGGCTGGCTGCCTGTCTGGCTGGCTGGCTCACTTGTGTGCCTGTAGCCAAAGCCCTCTTCTGGAAGACTCTGGCCCTTGCACTGGCAGACAGTCAAAAGGCCAGCAGTGACCTCTGTGCAAGTGCAGACACACTCAGACTTCTCTCGCTTCGCCCTCCATGCCATCAGGACACACCCAGAGGCATCTCACAGTGCAGCAAATGCCCTCTGTCATCGGTACGATCAGACGACTCGTCTTACCAACGATACCAGATGGCTTATGAACTTTTCAGCGCAGCTTTATGATGGTGCATTCACAACACCACGAGTAGTCTGGAAGAATCTCGCATTTACTTAATACCCAGTTGGTATGAATACGGGCCACGTGTTGTTGAAAGGCCAAGACTGATCCAGAGATTTTAATCACACAACAGGCGGACGGGACGCGCCGCCAAAAGCTCTGTCCCTGTGTTACATGACTGAAGGAACCCCATGACCTACAGTCGGGTGCACCCACACTGGCAGTCGACAGTGTGGCCCAAACCAGTTTCTCTGAGATTAAGTCCTCCTAAGCACACTTATGCTTGCTTAAGGAATTGCGTGAGGCAGCGGGAAGGGTAAGCCACACAAGACGCGGGTTGCCAGATGGCTCCTAGGATGACCACTGGGTCACCCAGTCTAGCTCCTTCTAGGTCATACAGGCCAGGGGCCTCGTCCTGTGCATGGGAGAAAGCAGCTTATACATGCATAAGAGTGTCAAAAAATCTTTAATCACCTGTGTCTGTGTCAACTCTGTTCCTGTTGCTGGAATCCGGCCATGTTAGCCACCAGGCTGCTGTGCTGTTGCAGTACAACTCAGGAAAGCAGAAATCGTTTGCAGAAAGTCTGAACAGTTTCAGTGACTTCTGAGTCTGACGAGCTGTACTGAATGAATAATGCAACAAGAACTTGCACTGACTGGATTTTCTATTTAATTCTAACAACATCATATATCATAATTTATTACAGACAGTTATATTCAGCTGTATTTCTGTATAGTTCTAATTTAAGCATAACAATTACATGAAATTTGTAAAACAATTTTTGCAAAAGGGAATGCTGCACAGTTGGACAGCATGCAGCATTTAATAAGTTATATTTGTGTAATAAATTACGATGACACCAACGATGTGATGCATTCTTGCAAAAGAGAATAAAGTTTTAGTCAGAAACCATTTTTATAAATAATGGCTTGCAGTTGTTTTTGACATGTCCATATATTCGGAAATGGAAGTAAAGAACTGACTGGTGATGGAAAACAGACATTAATGTTCAAGTATGCAAATGACTCAGTGATTGAATGAGGGAAGGACAAGCAAGTCAGGATGGGAAAATGCACTTAAGGAACTTCTGGGTATTTCTTTAAACAATATTGGAAATCAGAGGATATCAGTATCTAGGTTATTAGTGGGACACAACCCAAAATAAACTTGGCCAATAAGACAAAACGTCCTCGAGACAGAATGCATGGTTTCCAACTTTTGGTTAAAACTGCACATGTTGATTAAAACGGACAATTCTGGCTATTCATTTTTGGAAAACAAATTTCATTAAAAATGAATCATATAAAATATTGTTATGTTGACAATTTGCAGTGTCTGCACAGCTAGTCTGCTAAGCTTAAGCTCCAACCCTGGCAAGCCTCCTTTGGGCTCCTTAAGACACAGGATGGGCATACATGGCACGGGAATCCAGCTACTCCCTGACCTGTGCTAGATTACTATGTGGGATGGTCACTCTTGGCATCACATCACGTCAAGAGGATATCCTGGCAGAATTACAAGAAGAGCTTTGGTGGATGTCTCCTGCCAGCAGAGCCATGCTCCGGTCTCCTGACCAACTAAACCCACCAGGAAGACAAAAACAAACAAAAAACAAAAAACAAAAAAAAACAACAACAACTGACTGTACGAGGGAGAGGAGAAAGATGCCTGAGGACAATTTTTTCTCATTTTAAATGCTTACAGGGAAAAAAAAAAATCAGTTCAAGAACAATTAAGCTATATATATATATATATATATATATATATATATATATATATATATATATATATATATATATATATGGGTGAAATGGCAGAGGTTCAAGGCAACAAATTGCACTCAACTTTACATGCCATGTTCAATATCTCCTGATTAAAAAAAAGACTTGGTTCACTGATCTTGTGCTACGTGTTTTTCAGAAATACCCCCAAAAAAATCAGAAAAGTCAGTTCTAGTGTTCTTGCAGAGGTCAACAGCAAAGCCAGATGTAACAGATGCAGGTTTGTTGGGAACACTCCTCCAGCAGATCGGTATCGTTAAACAAAAAAAAAAGAAAAAGTTAAATGACCTGTGCTGCAGTTGCCTCAGGATCCAAAAGTCTGAGGAAAATATCGAAACCAAATTCAATAATATCAAATAATACTAATAATCGCTTCCTGTTTAAGTAATAAGATCATAAAAGGAAGAACAGGAAATGTTCACTTGAGAAGATTTTGCCTTTCAGCCATGTTTGAAAAAGCCAAAACAGAAAGAGAAGCTGACAAAAAAAGACTAAAACAGATAAGTTATCCTTCAAACACGGCTTTCCTGCAGGCAACTATCAAAATTCCTCTGTGAAGCAAGCAGCGCTTTACTCAATAAACTCATTGGAGAACCAGTTATTTTAGCCTTGAGGTTTTCATTTGGATAAACTTCAACAGGGACCATTTCCAGGCGAAATAACATCCTTTGTTCAAAGGCTACTTAAGAGCATGTGTGCATAAAGTGACCAAAGGGAAGGACAGCAGAGAAAAGCCAAAGACATCTTTATATGTATTTCAGCATTAAGTGTTTTAGGAGGGGATTTCTTATTTACCCACTGTGAGCTACACTGATCAAAAAGCTGATTTCTTCTTCTCCTGCTGAGTCTGTTACACAAACAAAATAAACTCACAAAATGTCAATAAATCAAATATTTTACACCAAAACAGAAAAATACAACCATACACCAGACTTCAGCACATCTCTGTCCAAACATCCAAGAAAAACTGCCGATGCTAACGTTCATAGAGCAGAACGATTCTGTTTCTGTTGGCAGTGAAGACCAATTTGAGCAAAGACACCACATAAACGTAACTGATTTACAATACAAGCAAAGCGAAAAAGGAAGTTTTTGAATGGCAACACCACAGCTACCAAGAACAACAGATTATGTGGCTGTGCCACGGAGACTGCAGGCATTTTTCACACTATAACCACCACCCTTGTTCTAATGTGTAGCATGACCACATGACTATGTGTCAAAACCTCACCACACGAGTCAGCCACATAACTGGAGAGGAAAGCATTAGGGGGTCTCTGAACTAGAGGGAAGCGGCATACTCGAATATCCAAGACAATCAATTACACCATTCCTTGACATGTTGGCCCCTGTGAAAATATCAGTCACTTGGAAAGTGGCCCACACTGGCGACTGCATTGAAATGGGAGGGTAATGTGAGATCCACTTACCATATAATAGATATGCCTTTGTTTGCTTTTCCGGCTTACCTAAAGAGCCTTAAAGACATGCAAAAGCCTGGAGGTCCCCAAGAGAGGAACACTTGGGAAGCCTGTGAAAAAACAAACATTGCACCACAAACTGTGGGAGGTGTCAAATGAAACAGCCCGCTGGCCAGCAAGTAAAACCTAAAGCCTATTTAAACAAGGCTGCAACACCCTGAGCAATGGACCAAAGGCTTTGTACCTGGGGGGGGATTACTGACCCCGGAGCCCTACCACAGGTAGCTAGTGACCTGATCATCTGTCAAGTGAAAGTATTACATATTATAAGTGAGGCACATGACACTACAGTACCTCTGTTTCCAGATCACTTGAAGTGAGGATTTTGTTTTGAATTTTGTCGAGACAGCTATCAGGTAGCACAGAGCACAGTATAAAGGATGAATCCAGCCCACAACAGCTCATGCACACACTCACACTGTCATCCTGGGAGTTGTCTTGACTCACTTCTGCAGCAGTTACTATAGACAAATCTACAGCAAGAACCACAGGAAGTTAGCTTTTGAAGCATGACAAGCTACACACAATGGCTGCATGTTGCTGTGTTCTTGTTCTCTAGTTGAATCCTCACTTTGCTTGTCTATAAAAAGACATCAGTTATCAGGAGGCTGGCATATTTTTGGATGGGACAGAACAGGAAGCAATCGCTCAGAAAGACATGCTGATCATCAATAAAAAGGTGTCTGTCACACAGTTGTTTCAAATTGTGTTATTGGGGCTCCAGCCGTAGTGGTGGTTCCCATGTAGAATAGTGAAGCAGAAAAAAAAAAATGTACAAATTTGAAAAGAACCCATGGCCATAATAAATATAACACAAGGACCATGAACCTTAAGTCCGAGCATGGAGGGGAGGAGAAAGACAGAATGATATGGACTTTCACTTTAGTCATTTTCTGTGGAAACGATCCAGGCCTAGCAGCATGTAAAAGCAACGGGAACCTTAAGTCTCCATGTCACAGAGCAAAAACCGAGCTGCCTTTAGATTTACTGTCCTGTTGCACTCAGGTGGGACTGTGGGTCTCCCTCAGGCTCAGCGCAGGTTCAAAGTGATTCACTCGCGGTGCACTTCTCTTCAAAGCCAACTGACCACTGCCAGATCAGAGCTGTCCTCAGAGGCGCTGTAAATCTAAGCGCGACTGCACAGAGGACATTCTTCCCAACCCTATCAGTAGCACAGAGGCATTTATTTTTATTTTTCTTGCGGCAGATCAGATGACTTCCACAAACACTGGCTGCTGTTACCTTGGTAAGTGACCCATGCCTCAAGTCTGTTAGAGGCAACAACAGATGCAGTTTTGTTTGCAGAAGACACATTCAGACATACCTCAGCACTGGGATTAGGGCTGGACATCATGCTGTGATGATATTATCTTATTATTGTCCTACAAAAGGCTGTTTTTTTAAATATATACGTATATATATATATACGTATATATTTAAAAAAAACAGCCTTTATATATACGTATATACGTATATATATATATATATATACGTGTATATATATACACGTATATATATATACACATATATCTGTATATATGTGTGTATATATATATATCTATATATACACACATATATACAGTATATATAGATATATATATATATAGATATATATATATAGATATATATGAATACGTATCTATAAGTATACATGTATATATGGGTTTCTGTACTATAACATCTCAAAATACATTTTCTTTAGGTCAGGTCCTTGACAGAGATCAAGGACTGAAAAGCGGAAACCTTGAGATGTTACAGTCTAGAGGCATGAATGACATTTTCTATAGTTAGAGTGTGGGTTGGGGGCAAAGGGGAAGCAAAACATCCGTCCTCTTGTGTAGGTCGGAAAATAACTGGCAGGTTCAGTAGCTGGGACACGGCCTCTTCACCAGGAGTTGACCTGTAGGACACTAAGACAAGTCTGTGAGATCAGGATATGTGGAATATGTGTGTCGTGAGGGAGGTGGGGTGCCCATGTTTGCCTTGCTTTATTACAGATTTACAGTAACTCAATTTATTAAAGGCCAAGAGCTCCCTGACAAGGAACATCTGGTGTGTATGATTTGAGCGGGTGAGTTGGCGTCCTGCCCATGCTCCCTGCTGCAGGGACCAATACACCAGCACCTTCCCTCGAGCCCGCCCTCCCTCTCCTCTTCTTCTTGTGAAGAAGGCAGCAGCCCACACAGAGGGCCCTCGAAGCCCAGGAGGTCCACAACAAACCACCCCTCCTCCTCCAGGACCCCCCTAGTGGGACCCTCCACCCCTTTCACTCTGGGGCCCCCCTTTCATGCTCCAGTCCTGACAGTTGACCAGCTTTAAAGCTGCAGCAGGCCCCTGCTTTAGCAGACAGCACGCGGCATTACAATCAAAGTGCTCTGCTTCTGCAAAAGATTTAAACCATGCGTCAAGTGCGTCAAGCTGTAGTCTGCACACACACACACACACATCCTGAAATTCAAGATTCCTGGGTTTCTTCTCGAATTTGTAATAGATTGTCTGTGCATGTGTACATGTTTGTGTGTGTACGAACCACAGAGAGGTTTCTTACAGTAGATGGAAACAGAGCAAAAAAAAAAAAAAAAAAAAGACGACGACGAAAAATGATTCAAAAATGAAACAAAGGATCTAATGAAATCAAGGCTTTTTTATTCAAAAGACACATTCCACGGCACATTTTTCCAGCTGTTTCAAGTCTGTCTCTAACACTTACTAATCAGGGTATGCATCACTACCAAACTGAAATTAGTTAAAGTCACATATCAGTGGTGTCTGAGTCTATGCATAGCTGCAGTGACTCTGGGCTCAGCATTAAAAGTGGGACGCTTTATGAAATGTGTTTATTTTTATGCACTATTAAGTCCTCCTGTTACAGAACTACTTCTGGCTGCTTTTAACCACTACCAGGAAATTAAGAGTGCACAGCCAATGAATTGGCCCAGCCCAAGTAAAAGTAGCCCTGGACACAGCATTAACAATTTTTTTTTTTTTTTTTTTATACCACGACAGTTAAGAATGAAAGCCATGTGCTTCTTTTCCAGTTAACAGTCCTGAAACTATCACATCCATCAGTAGCGAGGAATTTTAGAAGTGAAGCCTGGATTAAACTTTTCCAGGCATCCCTCATTTGTAAAACATTGCTATGCAATCAAGCTTTTGGAAAGAAATCATTAGTCACTTTGGGTTTTGTCAACAGGGTAAGTTTCAATAGATAAAAAAACTCCATGGAGGAGAAACCCCCCGAGATTCCCAGTGTTTGATCCCTGCCAGTCAGCAGTGGAACCTGGGGGTCAAATCACATGCTGAATAGGCTTTTCGGAAGTCTTGTCCAGGCTAGTGGCGGCCGGTCGTCCGACCCTGCTTGACCGGCAGACAAAGGGAGAGCAGTGACCACAATTGGGATGGGGGGGTCTTTTTTTCCTCCAATGGAAAGGCCAGTCCTGAATAGGGTCTGGCTGACTGAATTGCGTTCCATGCCGATTTTGAGAGTGAGGACCCACTGAGGTCAGGGTTCAGCAGCATTTGACGCGGGCTGTGGGAAAAGGCGAGCACGGTGCCCACACAACCTGCCGACTGCCCTCTCACCCACGATGCCCCTTAACCTCCCAAAGGGACAGACCACCAGCCCAGGGATGACAGGATGAGAAAGGCTGTGTGGGTGGGAAAAGGCAAGAAAGCGCAGATGAAGGTAGGTGGGAGGGCTGCACTCGCGGGATAGAAAAAGATGTAAGAGAGATAAACCATCAAAGAAACGAGAAGTTTCTAAGTAGCTTCACATATTGTGCTTCGTAGGTCTAGCACTCATTCTCTAGAGGGTAATCAATATGTGCTGCTTGACTGGTTTTCCAACCCTTGCCTCCCAAGGTGGGATGGATGACGTATCGGCTCTGTGAGAGCTCTCCTGACACTGAGGGTCCTCTTCTGAGCAATCACTCAAACATGCAAACAGAGGTTAATAGGCCCTATGGAAATGTACACTACAGTACCATTTAAAAAAGAGTCACATATATTTACTTGCTTAAACATCTGGACTCCCAACTCTCTTCTCAGTGGTGCACTTTGACATCAGACCACCAAGTAACATTGCAGTCCAGCATTTCTGTTGACTCCATTTCCTTCCATGAACTGTAAGAAGATATGACGACCAAACAGGAGTCAGACACTTTGTTCCACATGCAAAATGCAAAAGGTGTTGCTCACTTTCCACCAGCCACCATGGAGGTAAATTTCTGTTGTCCTGCATGTTCAGAAACAGAGAGCTTTCCACACAGATCTCACACTGTGGGATGGCAGATTGATCAACTAACCATTTTATTTACCTCATACTGGCAAAAAACACTGTACTGATGATATCAGAGGCACCGCACGCATTACCCCGAGGTTAAAGAAATGACCAAGAACTGAAAGCCTGACAGGATTTGTTGGGATGACACAGCTTTTAAACTTCTCAGCGTAAAGTCACATTATTAAATGATTAAATTGCACAATGAAGTGCGGTGACAAGGTAACGTGTAACGCAAAATTGAAAGACAGTCCCTGGCATTCAAGTACAGCTTAATTTAATTATGATGATTTAATGTTCTGTTGGAAAATCAAGCTTGAGATGCTGCTAAGAGTCTGGGGTGGAAACACCCATTAAAAAAGTATCAGGCGCTGCTTCACATGGGATGTCACACTTCAGTACAGTCAGAGAGGAGCAAATATTCAATGCACACTACAATGCATCTTCTGCAGCTGGTGTAAAGTGATCGGTAATATCTCCATTTTTTTTATTTTCTTTTAGCTCATTGGTTTTTCTTCCAAGAGCTGATGTACAATTCATCCCATAATTATTGACATGTATCATAAACACGTTCATCTACATGTAGTCTCATAAAAGACAAACCTGTGTACAATGCAATAAGATAAATCCTTCCTTTAGTTAGCAGTGCTAACTTGATGTTACGCTGTTGTCAATTTTGTTTATATAATGTGTCCATAGAGTCGTTTCACACTTGGCTAAAAATGAGGGACGGAGCTCAGCAAGGTCACCTGCTCCTCATCCGTTTTTCCACTGCAGCCAACAACTCACAAGTCGGGGGGTTGGGGGTGTTGGTTGGTGACCGGCTTCAGTCTAGACGGCTCAATACGCAGTTGACTTTTTAAACCCGCTTGTCTGGAAAAAGAGCAGACGTGAGGTAAGAGGGGGGTGAGCTGCAGCAGAGAAGTGGTGGTGCATTTTGGCTGCCACACAGCCAGCAGGCTAGACTTGCTAAGAGCGAGCAGAGAGACAAGATGAGAGGAAGAGAGAGGAAGTGATACAGTGAGAGAGAGAGGGTGAGAGAGGCAGAGAGAGAGAGAGACACTATCGGAGAGAGCTATCTGAGTCGCTGGCTGTGGCTTCATTGTCAAGGTCAGTGAGCCGCGGAGTAAAAAGTCACGCCACCTGACCCCTCCCTCCTCCTCTCTGCCTGTCTGCTGTTCATCCCCCTCAGTACCTCCATCAGTCTCGCCTGCTCACTCAGCATACACAGGAGAGAATCTGATCTGTGACTGCACACACACATACCCTGTATCCTACAGTCACACCGTCATCATAAGGGAAGTGCTTTACACTTTCTCACTTTATGTGGATTTGTTAGGAGATAAAAAAAAAAACACGTAAAAGGTCCGCACAGCTGCAAGCGATGTTGAACACCTGAACACTTCCCTGTCTCTCCTAAAACAAATACTGTACATGGTTGACTCCATAAATCTCTGAAAAACGCTACGGCGGCCTCTCTGCAGATGTGCTGTCTAAACTCTGCAGCAGAAACATTTACGCAGCAGCTGGACCTTTAAAGTTTAGAGCAAATCCATCTTCATTTGGCATCCAGAATAGAAGGCCTTAATGGGAAATTAGCAGAATTCAAAAGGAATGTCTGTTTGAATTGCTGACTACACTCATTTTGCCGTTTTTCATTAGTTCCAATCTTTGGTAGTCTAGCTGATAAAAAAAAAAATTGACACTGCACAATGATGTCATCTTAACAGGACTGGCAATGAGCCCTTTTGGACGTTCTCTTAATTATTATTCTGCAGAGAGAAGAAGAAAGATTATATTGGCTCACTTATACTTTTGCAACATTACTGAACTCTCTTAAGGCAAAAGCAGCCCACTAAAGGATATGGACATCTGCTGAATCACTTGACAAAGCTGCAGCAAACCGTTACTGATTGTCTGGTGGGTCTGAATGCTTACTACTGACGATTAAGTCTAGATGAGAGAGGTTATAGCTCACACACTGCCCTTATGATGATTAAGCACTGACCGGAGCTTTTTCCGGCGATGAGGTATGTGAAAAAACAAAGGGCAAGCCAACGCAACAGTGACATGCTGTGCAGTGTCGAACATGGCATCACTTTCGTCGTGAGCATCATGTGTTCTTTTAATATCACCAGCCCTCCCTTTCCTAAAAAAACAAAAAAACAAAAAAAAAAGTCTGCAACAATTATAAACAAGCAGAGGGAGGGCAGAACACACCCATCACGACCTGTGATAAAGACTGTCACAATCAGCAGACATCTGACATGACATCATACACAGCAGCCCCACACACTCATGACAGGATCACATCTTTCCTTTTCAAAGGGCCGCATTGATGTCATGTCAAAGGCAACGGAGAAAATGACAATTCTGGTGAGATGCTCACATTTATCTGTTTTTATGACACACTCTTTGTTCAAACCAGGTCATTCTCTTTCATTATCATACATTATTACATCATGAGAAATGACCCGCAAAGACGAGATATATGATGAACCTCCATTTCTAAACGAGCACATCTTATCTGAATGCGACTGTGCTCTGTTAAGTGATCAAGATATTATTATCCTGCAACTACAAAGACTCATTTTACTGCAGTAGAGTCTGCAATGACAAATCTTTAACCGTCTTCTGTTCTATTTTGTGTAAATGGACGTGTTTTGCTGTTTGCTGTTATCCATCTTTATTTCTTATGCATTAATCTCTTTTGCAAAAATCTTGATCTCAATTCAAGATTCAAAGTGTTTTCTATCATGTGAACAGTAAGGAAACAAGTTTCACTGTACAATAAAATGCTTCCTTTGCCATCCACAATGAATGCCAAGTCATAAATCAAAGTGTAAAAATAGATAAAAGATAAATAATAGATAAATAAAGGCAGCTCAAAGGCAAACGAGCCAGCAATGTAATATATTTCAATATATACAATAAAAATATAGATTGTACAAAGAGGCAATGCAACATCAAAGTGTGCAATAAAGATCTAATATGTGTAATATTGAGCAGAGGTAGTCCATGGTTGAAGACTCCTGTCAGCTGTTTAGGAGTCTGATGACAGAGGGAAAGAATGAGAACAACAAACAAACAATGAGACTACCTCATTAAATGAAAGTTACGATTAAAATCTCCTAACAGACTATTTTTCTATAAACAAAATCTAAAAAGAAAATTAAAAGGTCAGAGTGTCAAAATTTAAATTTAATTAAAAGCAATTAATAGGTAGTTCTGGTAACTTCAAAAACAAAATAACCCTAATAAACTGATGAACAACTTTCATCTTGTTGATTATTCTGAATGAGCTGGCAATTATTATTTCCACTCAGCAATGACGCAAGTGCAAGGTATTGTACGGGTGATCTTAACAAGTTAGTTAGAGACATTTGGTAACGGCGTTGCTCACACTGTGTTGTTTCCCTGTTAAGGTTCATTGATTGGCCCTTACCTGTGCCTCATCTTCTGCACAGCCAATCAGCAGCCACTGGGGAATTTAGAGCCACCAGCGTCACCGGCTACAATGACACACACACACCATGTGCCAGACGTTTGACGAAAGTTTCAGACACTGGGCGCCACATGAGTCACTGAGCACAACCACCACCCAGTGTGTGCCAAGACCTGCAAGTTCACCATGTGCAAAATGTGACAGAGGACAGTGGTTGACTAGCCACTTCCGTCTTGGACTGCACAGTTTAATCAAAAAGTTATCTTTTCTGCAAAGACTGGAAATAGGACTAATCCCAACTAATATGAGCAATCCAAATGTCTTCAGCAGCTGGACACAGCAACATTAGCACAATGTTATTCGAAGCACAAAAAAACAAATATTCACTCAATTCAACGACAGCTCTGCAGCCTCCCACTCACTGCTTTTTCAATTATTTAAAGAGTTTGAGCAAAGTTTAAAAATTCAAACGATCCCATGGTTACACAAAAATGATATATTTGCTGCCAAAATAAATCATCTTGAATAAGTCAACTTGAACAAATTACCTGTTTTGATCATAACTGCCAGATCGTGTGCCAGCAATTATTAGGAACCCTAATCACATTTGGATAACATTCATGTGCTATATATTAAAGGTGAGGAGAGGGCAGGCAAGATTCAGCGTGTGCTGAACTCCATAAGTTGAGCAGGGCAGGACACGCAGCAAAGCAGTGCTTACTTGGCAGTGTGACGACCTCCATGCTGAGAGAACTTCTGAACTATTTCATGGCTATGAGCTAGTGGTCTCTGGGACACAACATTCAAGTAGCCATCTGGATGTCTACCACCTGTCGAGGGTGAGTAAGAACATTATGTGGCTGGGGAAGATATGCGTCATATTTCAAACAAAAAGTCACAGTTGATTTTACCAACTTTGTCCATTATAATAATAATTAAAGCGCAATTCTGATCAGCCAAACTAGTCATTTATTAATGAATCCATTCAGCCATCATAGATGTGTTGAGACTCAGTCATGATGTCCTTTTGTGCATGCAATAAGACACATTAATCTGATGCGTCTACACTGGATCTTTAAGAAACACAATGTTGATGGGTGACATCCTGCTGTTCATAATGCATTCAAATGGCTATACCAACATTCTCAATTTGGGAATCCATTGCAATTGTGGGATTAGACTATTTAAATATAAATTGAACTTGACCGGGACAGTATTACAACATACATGATATTGAATAGAGTGCAGTTATTGCTGTTATAGTGAGGCTTTTCTTTGGGTAAAAGAAGTGACTGACGTGTTGCAGACGCAGTGTTGTGCACACAAGCAGCCAACCAGAGCCAAGTCTGTGTTTTCTTTGAGTGAGGGGCAAAGGGGGACATGAGACATGTGTGAGTTGCCACACTGGCAGACAGCCGAGAGACACAGAGACAGACAGAGTCCTCAGAAGGAGATCAGTCTGAACAAAACATGGGAGAATCATGATGAAAGCGAGAACGACAGTGATTATTATTAGATGTCTGAGTAAATAATGCAAGCTGTTGGAACCGGTGTGTTTCTTCAGATCCTGGAATTGTCACACTTGCATCTCTTTTTCTGTCGCAGTTTCTAAGAAACTGTGGGGGTTCCCTGACCTGGAGCAAGAACATACAACTAAAACATGAACTCATGTGAATAAATAAATAAATAATACATGATAGAATCAAGATATGGCCTGAAAACAAAGCTTCTCCTATTGTGTATTTACTTTACAATGTATTTATGTGCAGGTATTCTTTTTTGTTCAGGAGTGATATAACAACACCTTTATGTTTTATAAACATGCTTTGTTCAGTTTGGATTCATGCGTTTCTTTTACAGCAACTGCCCAGCATTAAATTAATATATTCTTGCATGCAGAACCTATTATGCTGGTGGCATTCATCATAAAGCAGATCATGCTAAAGTTCCATAATAAAATGCATCTGTCTTTAGCATGATAGCAGTGCTATAATAATATAATATAACAATACAGCACCACTGATCCACCCTGAGGAAAGCCTGTGAACGGCGAGCGAACCTCTTCGTGATGACAACGAGAAATGTCTGTTTGTACTTGTCCTTATTAATGAACAAGTGAGTCAAACACACGTCTAAACTGAAACAGATTATTATTGTATCACTTCATTGAGATTTCCGTTAGAAACACAAACTGTCACTGACTGAAGGGGCTTTTGCTGGGAAGCGTAAAAATCATTATCGCCAATCCCATTTCAAACAAACGTCCCGGATGTGTACTAAACAAAAGAAAACAGGACAGCTGTCTGTGATGTACTGAAATAAGACTGCACCATTATTTCGTTTATTTCTGTTCTAACAGTTCTTTGTGCTGTAAGGAAATAAAACTAACCATTGATGAGCACTTAATGGTTTAGGATGGTTTCTGTCACATTCATAAAACACATTTTCTTTGTACATGATGTCAATTAATTAAATACATAACATCACTATGATGACTCCCATCAGCTTAATCAGGGATTCATGAAGGTAATGAGATGCCTCTGGGGCCAGAGGTTATCAGTAGAAGTATTCAGAATATTCTTATGCAACAGTTACAGTACATCAAACCTACTCCACAGCAGAGAAGAGAGCCCCGAGAAAGAGCTCTTCACTAGCATATTCTGCAAATTACCTCCGAGTGATTAAGTGAAACTATCACCGCAGGGAGTAAATTAGTACATTCTGGATGAGAGTCAAATGAGCATAAATTACTGAATCAAAGTCAAATCAAATCAAAGTGGATAAAGCCTAGTTTGCTGAGTGAGCATTGTTGTGGTGCCTGGACCTGTTCCAGAACTTGGCAGCGGCTTGTTTAGTGTCACAAAAAGTAGTTCAGTCTCATTGTCTGGCTGTCTTTCCGATGCTCTCATCTTTCTGTATTAAGACCCTTTGGGTCTGTCTGTTCAGACCAGTAGGACTGCATCAGAGTACCACAGGGGGATCACCTGCATCTCTGTGACGGATACAAGCACTGCTGTAGAAGAACAAGGTTAGACTAGATGCTTTGTGGTGATGATGCGCTGTTGTTAAGTAAAGTCCAAGTAACTCAGAACTGTACTTGAGTATTTTATAACTTCAGAAGGAAATACTGTACTTTTCACTGCATGTATTGATACCTGTAGTTACTTTGAAGTTTTTAAAAACATATGAGGAGCATATAACACAAGGCTTTGCTATGCAATAAGGTGTACCACACAACAGTATAGAAATAGTAAAATTAGCCCAGTATTAAAACAGCTATCAAGAAGATGTTGCTGCATCAACAATATGAGCTTTGCTTTTATACATTTAATATATTCTTGATAATACACATCTCATTTCATTTTTAAATGCATCCAATTTACTCATAACTATTTTAAATAGTTGTATTGCTTGGCTCAAGTAATAAATCTCAGTACTTATTCAATCGCTGTTGCTTTATGGTGACGTGACTCTGCTGTTCGATGCATGAACTGTTTGGTGTGCATGTCAAGAAAACGATAACAGCCCTCAACACACTTGTATCACTTCAAAAGGCCTCAATTACAGGAGGTTATTACACCTAAACGTTTCCATTAAACGTGCCATTGTCCGGATGTATACAGTTCTCAGCAGTAATTGCAAGAACGCCGTCCTCTCCATTGTCGATGACTGGCAGTTCATCTCCACAGGTGACAAACAGATTCCATCTTTCCACAGGCTAGGATTACCAAAGACAAGCAGAAACAATATCATAAACGTTGAATAGTGGAAAGCCCCTTCCGCATAACAGACACTAAAAGATTCATATAAATAGAGCAGGAAGGAGTAAAACAAGCTTTTAACACCTTGCTCCATAATTTGGCAAATAAAAGACTTATTTTTTCCCCAGGAAAAAAGCAAAGTAGGTATCAGAGGATGAGCAGAGGATGTATCCTCTTTGTGCATCCATATCCTAAGAAAGCAGAGCTGCCGGAGCCTTCATCTGTAGGCTATGACACAGCTGCTTCCCAAACACCTCAAATCATTTGATTCACGTCCAAACGGTTAGCGCCTGAATCTAATCAGCAGAAGCACAGTGTTCTGAGACGATGTCAGTGCCGAGGACTGGTCGTGCTGCAGGTTGCAGACATCAGGCAGACTCCCCGCAAGCTAACCCCACGCAGGGTCATTCAGGTCATATCACATCAGAGACCTTTCACTTTTCACCATTTGTCCCCATTAGGTCTTAGCTGGCTGAGTCATATCCCCAGACATTTTGTTCATTCCCTCGCAATCACTGGTTAAACCTGGGGGGCAGTGACTAGACTTCATGACTGATATAACATGCCACGTGCAGAGGACAACGCATGCAGGAATAGCAGAGTCAATCACCTAACACAAATCGCTTTTTTTATGTCGTGCCTGCTCCACTCTGCCAGCCAACACCAAAAACAAACCATACCACCAGCCCACGGTTCCTTCATGGTATAATGCAACATGGCACACTGGGGGAAATGCTGTCAACTGGCGCGCACGTATCCACAACGATAACAAATGGATGAATAGGTGGGTTCACAAATCTGGTACATGTCGGTGGTGCAGAGACAGTTTTGTTGTTTTTTTTTTTTTTTTTTTTTGCTATGGCCACAGTTTCAGAGGCAAAATTGACAACAATTACCACCACCCACTTGGGGACTGGAAAAAATAATGTTCTGTGTGGGAAACAAGACAGATTTACTTTTATATTTGCACTTAGCAACAGCACAAACTGTCTACTGGGCATGACTAAACATGTGCTACCAAAAAATAAACACATCATTAGGATTTTGACTGATGTACATAAGTGGCTCAGCAATACTTTGATCATATTGCATGAGGGGGTGATTAGCCTACTTAAAAAGCAAAGTTCACCTCAAGATGACCCATTTAAAACACCAACACAGATGTAACAAGAGGAAAATCTGCAAAGCCTCATAGTTAACTAAGTAGTGTTGTTCCCTGTAAGCTTTCTCCAAGATAACTGGACAAAGCGGAGGCTAAAATCACCACAGAACAATGCAAAACAAAAGCCACATGTTCAAAATCAACTTTTATGGGTCTTTGAGACTATGCAACTATCACAGTTTATTACACGTACGGTACAGCCTCCTGAACTATAATGTAAATTACTTTTTAAGGGGAACATATTACACTTGTTAATCAGTCGGGGTGTTGGATGGATCTACAAGCTGGTGTGTGTCTCCTGTGTAAAACTCAACAATTCATTTATTTCAAGCAGTGTTACCTAAACCTAACCACAAGGTTTTTATTATTTTAAAACTTTACCCACATGTTGAAAACGGGTTAAAAGTGTGATTGTATTTCAGAATAGTTTCTTTGTTACTCAGTTATTAAACACAAGGTCGAGATCACTTGAATGTGCTGTGTGTTAGGAGATGATCAACTCCTTTTCTATAAAACAGACAAGATTTTGGCTTCTGAAAAAAAAAAAAATCCAAGTCATAATTTTGCTCTTTTGATTAAAAAACAAATCTCAGGTAACCAGATTTTGATGTGCTGGGGTAAACACATTGATCAAAGACAGTCTGCATTTTTTTCTCTGATTTGTATGAGATATTCGCATATAAGAGCAGGACTGAGGTTCAGGTGCAAGCCCCCAGGCTCGACTAATCCCACTTGAAGTGCCGTCCCTATTAGACCGTGTAATCAGGAATGTGCTGCAAAGCAGGTGTGTTAATAATGCTTATTAAACAAACGCCCGTTTACTGCTCTCTGCTTTGGATACCTGATGTTGGTGATGTCATGACAGACGTGAGATGGGAGAGAGGGAGGAGGAGGTAAGGCTAGTGAGGAGGATTTTCACAGACTGGCGAGTCCAGACAGAGAAGCAGAGCGAAAATAGCTCAAGGGGCAAACAAGGTAACCTTTTTGAAAAGACGCTTCAGGGGGTGTCTGCCAAGTCCCACACAATACTGTCTGCAGTGAGTGTCTGTGTTGCAGTTGTACTGCACTGCAGAGCAAAATACCTTAAAATGTCTGAGTGCACAATCAGATCAGATCTGCGGAAACAGGCCAAAGCTGCTAGTCTGAGTGCCAAAAATGTATCACCACCTTACCTGTAACTTGATATATTTCTTGCAAAAATATAAATTTTGCCCAGAGACTGTGATGTTGCCAAGACCTTTACACAACCACAGACAGACCTTTACACAGACCTTTAGCCTGACAATGAAACATACCTGAGCAGCACTTCTCCTCCCTAAAGCAATACTATTAAAATATACATTACAACAATTCAATCATCACAAATGATCAGTGGACCATCCATTAGATAAAACAATTAATTATGCTAGCAGTGCATGTGGAACAGGTCTGCCTCAATACATGGTTTTCTGTGTTGTGTCCCAGGATTTGTAAATGAAGGGAGGATGACTTCTGCTGACCAGGGGCTTATTCTGCTTAAAAAATGACATAATAATAATAATAGAAATGAATAAGATTTATTTTTCAATGTGAAAAAAGACAGTGCATTTTTTTCTGTGCAAAGTGATAGTGCATGAAAAAAACCGTGACAACAATGACAATGATGGTGATGAGTCCAGATTGTGTTTACATCAGCCAGTGATGCTGATGTTGTAAAGTTTTATTGCTGATGGTATGAATGACCTGCGGTAACGCTCCTTCTTGCAGGGTGGAAGTCTGAGTCTAAGTCTGTATAAAGCACTACTGTCTTAATACAACTTTATTACAGTCATTACACTTGTGTAATACAATAATGTGCAGAACCAAACCACTTTAGGCTATGAAGTGCCGTGCCATTATTACTGTAGCATCACATGCACTCATGGCATAGGGAATGATCAAAGTAGTTCATAGATTCTTTTGAAACCCTGGATTACAGCTGATTTTACCACTAACTTTATTCCACTTCGACCATTTGATTATTACTACTGTGTCTCTTTCTTTCTGATGAACAGTAGTTTGGGCCATTTTCTTCGCCTATAATCATACTCCTCATGGGCAGATCAAGGAAACTCAAAGTGACATCTGACATGTCATGAGATCATAATGCATAGATAGAGGAATGCACACCCTACACTCAGCCCTGGATTATCATAAACATGCTTCATGACATCATGACCACAGAATAAGCCAACAACCAACAACCAGTATGGGGCTATAATAAGCTCTCCTACATGGTAATCACTGTTAGGAATAAGGCCCAGAGGATAACAGTGCCCAGTTTACTTGAAAGATGAGCATATCCAAGACATCTCCATGATTCACGGGGAAGGCCCCTGTTGTTGAGTAGGGGGGGCTCAGACAAGTCTGGACACCCCTATGCCAGCCGGGACATCCCCATTAAGGGGCCACTTGTTTCTAAACGTGGAGTAAGATGGGGTGTGGGGATCAAATGGCCAGTTGTTTACAAGGTTTTCACCCACTAACATATATATAAGGACACAAGGGACAAGAGAGAACTAGGAAGACATAAAATAAATACAGGGGGAAATGTGGGGTGTGGGCTCCCCTGTATTTTGGTTAATTTTATTCAACATCTTTGTTTTACATTTTCCAAGCAAAATCAAGGGTTTTCTGAAATACATGAAGCTTTCAACACATATCTTGTTGTTTAAACACACAAGTACTGGTGTTGAAACAGTTAAGGGTCACACACTTGATGAGAATGTTACGTGGGTCCAAAAACAAAATAGAAAAAAGAAATGACTGAAGTGAATGATGTGTGGAAGCAGGAGCGGTGGATTTAAGTGCTACAAAGTGACCGGTCGTGGCCTCTCTTTGTGTCCTGAGGCCAGAGTGCATCCTCGATGAGTCCCCTGACGTGCTCGGGACGCATTCATGGGTAATGTACCAGACAGAGCAGATTACTCCCCTTTCTTCATTCTCTCCACTCAGCGGAGGAAGCACTCTGGTCATACCTATTTGCCCACTTTCTCTGTTTTCCTGATTGTCAAGCTGACAGACACCACTAGCTTGCATGAAAAGTCAAATCAAATCTAGAATGTTGAAAAAGATGAAAGTATTACGGTGGCGGTTCAGTCATGAAAAGGCTACATCATCATCAGCTCACATGTTTTTGACCTGGGATCAAACTTAGTTTGACCTGAGGTTCAGGTCATAAATACACTCAAACTTGTATCTTGTAGCGTAAATAAAACAGGAGGATTGTTGCTCCTGCTCACTGTTCCCCTGAGTGAACACAAGGATTGTTTGAAGCGATGGTTACAACCGCATCTCTGAGACTCACTGATTGCTATCAGCAACTTGTCTTCAAGTCCTTCAAGAGCAATCTGAAGATTTTCACCTTAGTTCTGCACTGTGAGCCTTACTGAGACCCTATGCAGTGTTTACATACACTCACTCATCCATCTCACACACAACGGTGATGGAAGAGTGTTGGGCAATGAGGCATTAGTGTCTAGTCCACGGCCTATTTGTCTCCAATGACCAGTGCCCGAATGCAAATAGCTGGGGAAAAAAAAAACCCAACATATTCACAACTTATTTCTTGGCCGCTCCAGAGAGAAATACCACACTAAAAAAATACTAATGACTGTGTTGTCGTATGACAATGATAACTTACAGAATAAAGTTACATTAGTTAGAACCTTTATAGTCAATGTAATGACACTAAACTTGTTATTAATTTATTTTTATGAAAAAAATCAGTGTGTGCAAAGTATGCATGAATTTTAATATATAAAATCATAAGACCCAGCCGAACGTTTAGTTTTAAAAGTGCCACATGCATTTTCTCGTCCCTTTCTCATATGCCATGAGTTCAACAGTACACAGATCACTTATCTGAAAAAGTAAACTTACAATATGATATGAGCTTTTCTGACTGAATAAACACATACATTCAATCACACTTCCTGCAACCTGCAGCAAAAATATATTCTAGCATGTAATAATGATCGTACCATTACAGAACAAGGCACAAAGTCTGCCAAAATTGTGCAAAACAAAAAAAAAAAAAAAATCATGGCTCAAATCACACCCTGCAAACTTGATAACAAAACTTAATGAACGCTGCGTGATACAAAATATCATTAAGAGATTGTATGAGCAGCAAGCACCTTGGCAAGAAACATGGCTATTGTCTGATCAATAAAGAAGCAAAAGACAATCTGACAGAAACAAAGTAAAGCGAATGGTCATTTAAATGGTGCCATTCACTTGTCAGAAGAGGAAATTAATGGGTGAATTTGCACTTGTGTGATTATATGTAGCAAGGATTGAAATGTTCAGTGCCAACCATGCAGGTGTGATGAAGACATAACACAAATAATATGATTGCATTCTTTGTCTGTTAGCTAATCTGATCAGGAGACTCTTCAACCAGTCAGCGCACTGTAATGTGCAGCAACTTGTCCTTTGGTTGTGGTGTACACAGTGAGATAGGTTCATTATCACATAGACACACAGCCAGTCGCTTCTCAGGACCCTTCACACTGACTTAGACACTGGCACTGTCACAAACTCCGGCAGACAGAGTGAAAGAAAGCAAAAGAAAGGGAAGAGCTGGCATGTAAGTGAGGTCCACAGGTTTGGCATCCATCGGGGCTGGCAGAAACACAGCTAAAGATGGCTGAGTGCATTCCCAGCCTTGGCAAAACAAATGGAACTGTTGTTTGGGTTCAGAGGAGTTGGCCCTCAGAAAGGACACCGCGAGAGGGAGGTGGAGGGGTGGGCAGGCCAGACAGGGACAGACGAGGACACTGGCGCAGGGTGGCAGGGTTGCATGGCTCACACAACCCACATCAGCTCCAACAAACAGCATCGAACTGTTCCCAGAGGGGAAAGTTTGTGGCGGAAAAAAAAAAGGGTCAAAGTCTGTGAAAGTCAGAATTTAAATTTAAAAGATGTCGTACTGTATATGAGGCATAGTATTTGCATTGCATCAGAGAATGAAAGACGTAGACATGACGAAGCGCCATGACGCGTTGCTTTCTCTAGGCATTCAAACTGCATAGCTGCCATCAAAGGGCATCTTGTTAATATTTTCCTGAATGAATGTGACTGTGGAGCTCTGTTTGGTGAATCAGTTGAGTCAAAGTTGTGGTGAAGTTAAGACATTATTCAACCTTAAATTATCTGTTAGGGTAATAATGCCATGATGTTTTCCTGTCTTCTTTTAACTCTTCTCTCAAGCACTCTGGGAGGGTAATCCAGATCACAGGAATCTGAGAAAGAGTGTCTCATGTGGCCCAGACAGCCCAGGGGACTCATCTGTCATCTGGCGCGATTAAGACGCAAATGGAGCTGGAACAGTGAAACTGCCCAATGCAGCACGCACTGCAAACAGTGACGGTTAGGCCTTGAGATGTGTGTGGGAGTGACTTGGGAGAAAAAGATTGATGCTGGCTGACTTTAAGTAGCAGTTTTGGAGGGAGGAAGACTGCTGAGGTTGGCGGTTGCCTTACCTTGTCAGCTGCTCAGATTTATTCCAAATAGTTCAAGGAACTAAACTCAGAAATTAAGGCAGGGACTAAAAGTATATTCATCTTAACTGTACAGATTAGACAAAGGAGACTAATATGTGCTGTTGCATCACAACAACAGAGTCAGCTTGTTATTCTTTGCAGGGTAATGTTATGTGACTGTAGTGTTTAAATCCATGAGAGATAACAGCACCAAGGAGAAAGTATCCCAAGTATGTTGCTATGCTGAGGGTTTTCTTTCTTTCTTGCTGCACATTTAATGTAATGTTAGTTTTTAAACAAAGTCATGTCCAATGCTGTGATTTTCTTGCTTGGTACAGTCTCCTACATTGTGCTGCCTTCCCTCCTGTTCTGGCTCCACTAAGCATTGCTCGCATACTCCGTCTGCCACCAGTCACCATCACTGTTTTTCCATCAGGGTGTCAAAAAATAATTCACTCTGTTTCTTCCTTTCCTCTGTAAAAATGAAAAGTAAAAAAAAAGTTCCTACAGCTGCCTCATCTACTCTTGTTTCCAACTCCACCTCCCTGCTCACCTTTTGTCTTTGCCCTGCATGACAACTGAGACACGATCACCATGAGGACAGCATGCAGACAACACAACACATAAATAACGTGTGTAAACACAGACTTGTGGTTGGATTAATGATTATACAAATAGCATATCCAGACAGAGATCACATTTTAGTCCCAAGAGTTTGTGGGGTCCATGTGTACTGGCCAGATGAAAACAAAAAACACATGCAAGTAGACCACACTGACAGTCTGTCTAAATAAAGAACCATTTCTAACTATTTGTAATCAAAAACCTACATGACGCAGGGTTACCCAGCCTATTCACCGACTGGAAATGATGTGAGAGCTGGTTAATGGCATGCACACTCAGTAAGAAGAAAGCAATCGTCAGTACAGCAACCCTGTTTGCATGATATGCTATCTCGCTTGAAGAATGTTTGAGATAATGCTGCGGCTTTAATCGTACCCAGGCGGCAGGCTTGTGCTGCTCAAGACACCTGGCTTCCAAATCCTGTCAGTCACATCTCCATTTTTGGTAGACATTTTGCAGAGCCATTACATGTGCTTGTCTGCAGACAGGGTGGTCATGGCTGTTTGGCATAAGAATGAGTTTTTTTTTTTTTTTTTTTGAGAAAATGATCCAGTGATATTTGGTGAGGAAAGCAAATATTAGATTCTACAACATCCATTTGCTACTGTGTTAGTAATAGTATGGTGACACATTAGTTCAGTGTTGTTTTAGATTATTATTTTCATGCTCTTGCTTTAAAGGTGTAGAAACCAACCTGACGATGTCAACAAAGTACAGATTAGCACAGATTACAACACACACAGAAGGAGAGTGACTTCATTCTCCACTCTGGTAGATGTGACTCCTCTATAGCTTCACATAGCAAATGGCTATTTGCTGCTAAATTAATTATCTGCATAAAACACTTTTAAAGATGCATGGTGGTTAATTTAACATGTGTTTAATGACCTTTCATTAATAATTAAAAGAATGAAATCAGTCAGGAAGGGTAACATGCGGTCTGAACCACAGTGTCTTACACAGAACAAGGCAGGTCTGAATCTGAATCTGCAGGAGTGAGCACACTACCAGACTACTAAAAACACTGTAGGTTGTGTTTGTGTCATTAGAAACTCTACTAAACCTGGGATTGTTAAAATAGTGTCACTTAATAATAAATCCATTAATCAGTGGGCCTTTATAAAAGTCCTCAGAATACATTAATTTTTATAATCAGGGTAAAAATTCTTTCACAAACAAGGTTTTTCACTGATTAGTCCAAAATTAAAAATTTAACCGGAATCTGAAAATGAAAAAGGTCCCTTCTGTGTGGCATCATTACAGCAGAGCACTGTGCATACAACTTGGTGAATCCTGGAAATGTATAAAAAAAGTGTGCAAAGCCTGACACACATGTACACCCAACACCATAAACCACCTCCCCTCCCTTTGACAGCTACAACAGGTGAAGCCATATACTGTTTACATGAAAGACAATGCTTGCTAATGCAGATGAGCACACCTCCCACACACCCACCTCGATCCCCACCTCCCTCTTGGCAGAGCATACCGATTTCCACCTGGATGGTCTTCAACTATGTGCCAAGAGGATATCACAGCAGCTCTATATCCTCTGTGTGACAGTGTAATTCCCTCTGCCCTGCAGCGGTGTCTGTAAAACTCAGACAGTTTACATGTTCATGTAGCTACATTGCACTGGGGAAGAGTGACTTGCCAAGTATTCTGTGCATTCATTTGATTAGCGGTGCACATACACAGTTTAACCCCACCAACATGAGCTGTCACAGGTGTAACACAGTCAAAGGGGGGGGGGTGTGTGTTTGATCTCTCTTTCTATTCACCATACAGCAAACAAAATCCAACGCTCTCGACTTATTGTTGAGTCTTCTGCTTTGTGATATTTTAACACAATCATTACCATTGGAGCTGAGGGAATATATTTTGTTTTGGTGCAGTAATGTCCGTATTATGTGGGTGAATAGATATGGGGCACAGAGACAGATCAAGTTCCAGACATTATTCAACCCAGGTATGCAGAATAAATCTGTTATAATTAGGTAATATTGTATTTCACACTTGATTACAGTACAAAGGAAAGTAGTAAAATACATTTCAATCACTTAGATTCAATATTTAATTAAATCTTCTGAAACCAAAGCCAAAACTATAGTAACTGACAGCTGAGGTTTATTTAATCTGTGATGAAACGGAACATGTTTTCAATCAAATACAGTAAAGTACAGTAACGGCACAGAAGGATACCATAAACTGTTGGATAAGGGCCAGTATATTACAGTATAATGCCACCTACACTGCAGGAGAGGAGAGACAAACTAAATAAGCTTCAAGAGTAGACTGTTAAATTGTTCATCGACTGGGATGAGGTCAGACATTGCATGACTTCCATGCGAGTCATCCTAACTCAGTGGAATAACTTACTATTTAGGTTCTGGGCTGCCCCCTATCGGGAAAGCCCAGAGTAATCCTTCCTAGTGTATCTATCTGTGTGGCTGAAGAGAACTGATGAGAAACAGGAAGTTCAGCAGTATGAGTGTGTTTGTGTGTGTGTTTGGCAGAAAAGCCAGTACGCAGTCAGGTTGCAAACAGGTGACAAAACTGTCCCAGCTCACCTGATGTCAAGTGGAAGGACAGGCTGCATTCATCATCACCCCCCCTTCAATTTCATGCTAACAATACATCTTTAAATGTTTCACTGAGACTGAATTTGTTGAACAGCATTTCTCTATCATGCCTACATTTCTTGAGGGTAAACATTGTTTTACAATTTAAGACAGATGAGACATCCTGCTCAGGGCTCTCTGAGTGTGATGTAAAAACCTTTCACAGGTTCCCAGACAGTATGAAAATTCAAATTTGTGGAAACAGGATGTTACACCCGTTAGAATGAGCTTGAGACGACTAACAAACAGCTGAAGCAACAAACAGAGGCATATGCTCGTCAGTGTTTTAAACCGATTCTCCATCGTAGACAGCCAACACAAAACACCCCCCCACCCCCAGCTAAGGCTATCAGACAACTAAAGCTGCAAAAGGAAAATGACCTGGTGACTGTTAAAGCCCTTGGGAGAGTTTGTGTCTGGTTTCTGGGCTCATCTATCAATCCTGAGACTGGATTACACAGACTCCACTCCACACAGCAAAGCACAGGACTATCTTCAGACACACACACACACACGCACACGCGCACACACACACACACACACACACACACACACACACACACACACACACAACCCAGGTCTGTGGCCATGCCAGTTTTCACAGATGTTTGTTGCATATATTCCTGAGTAAATTTCACCAAAAACAAGAACAGGAATTCAAGGATAAAATATGACACACTAGCTGTAATAGTGTCATCTTTAATCTTCTGAGACTGATGTCTGGGAAGAGCCAGTGGGAGGATACTCCAGTTCCCTGTCCCCTCCACGGCACTGTGGTCCTGCCCTCCTGGCCTGCAGGTCAACGGACGCGCTGATTACCCACAAGTCCTTGACACAAGACAAATCTGAGCGCTTTCATCTGTGTCGGTGGGTCGCCCCTCAAAGCCTTGTTACAGGATTGGCGCTCACCAATTAGCACAATTAGCTTTTGGCAAGCCGTCGGTCACATGGCACCAGCTTTGCAGTGATGGTACCTGACAAGCTCACAGATCAGTCATGTCTGCCATCACAGGGGGTAAGTTGGTTGCAGGACGGACAGTTGAATAAAGCACATACATGTGCACGTGCATGTCCACAGGCCGTCAACACAAAGTGGAATGTGTGGTCTAATATGATCAGAAAACACTGCAGTCATCACAGCCACCATATGGGGAGTGATGCATTCCTTCTGCAAAGCAAGACAACAGAAAAGATGCGTCGGTCCTGTGATAGACCTGTGAAGGTCTGCTCTTGGTTTTATTAAACTACACAGTCATATATCTCAAGCTGTCATTTGTCTTTTTAGGACAAGGAGAGAGTTTGTTTGTGAGGCCTGGTCCTCTTAATGTTTTATCCAGAATGCTCTGTTGAGGGGCTCCCATGGCAGAGTCCTTTGAAGAGATGAAAACATTGGCAAATAAAGTGGCTTTATGGGGGGGAGATCCAAACTAAGCAAGGGTTCCCTGCCTTTTCTGGAAAAAAATAATGTGTACATGGGTACAGTACAGGAGGATAACATCTGGAGGTGGTTGTGCCATGAAGGAATGCAGACGCTAAAACACAGAGGCTTAAGACAGAGTGCAGAGCATCATTACAGCGATGTGAGGGAGTCCGCTGTATGTGTGGGAAATCAGCTTTGGAAAACAACACGCAAAATAGCTCAAATGAGGTTCTGAGAAAGTTAAAGATAACATTTGTGACTTGACAAAACATTAGACACTAGAACATTACAAACATCTATAGCTCTATGAACAACAGATGGGAATCATGACAGTCAAATCTAAAGAACCACCATACAACGGACTTCCAGAACTAACAAATACATAGGGGAAACACCCATGTTAAAGCTGATTATAATGACGTACAAAGAAAGGGTACGCCTAAAATATATTGATAAAGGAGGCTTAATGGAGCTATGAACCAGGTCAAAGTCAACAGTGTTTACTTCACAGGTCTGACAGGAAAAAAAATCCACCTTACTGTTTCTCTTAACATGAGCTGATATGCATGGAATATATGAAAAAGGGCTGGAGCTATCCATCAGTTCCTCGTCACTGATGCGACAGCTTGATTAGAATGTGTTCCACCTACCAAGTAGAGCTGCATATAAAAACGCAGGCAAAACCCAGCAGCCTGGATACAATTGGTGTGCTGATAAAAGAGCCCCAGACGATGGGCAGAGAGATAAGCAGAAGGGGAGGTCTGGGGCACTGACGTTCTGCCACAATACTGTTCTCATTTTCAGCTTTGTATTTCCTTGGCCCTCTCGCCTTCGCCTCTCTGTGCCTGGCTGCACCAAGTATCTTAGGTAACACTGCTTGAGATCAGTATCTGCCCTCAAAACAAGAAGCCAGGAAGTGTTCCGTCTGTCATTATCACAATTCACCCAGCGCTGCGGTTTTCCTCTTCACATCAAATCCATTCTTCATGGTTTCCTTCCCAGGGATCTTGTGTAAGTTAGTTTTTTAAACCTTTCCAGCTGAGGACAGTAAAGTAGAGGGGAGAGACCACAGCGAATCTGTTTGTGTGTATCTACGTGTGGTGAAGCCGGAGTGCAGCTGAATTCCTGAGGGTGAGCAGCGAACTGACCGCATAACACCATGGCGTGTGTGGAAGCGTGACACAACGAGGAAGGGAGATTATGGTGCAAAGGTTTGTTGATTTCCACGAGTGCGCGCATGCATGTGTAAATGAGCACCTCGGCACAGCTGTTCAGGGATGGGCGTGTTAGAGCGACACACCTTGTCTGAAAACACTCAGGCGCATCTGGAGCTCTTGAAGAAAAGACAAGTTAAAAGGGCAACTTAATTATCTGACCTGAATACCAAAGACACTCAAATGAAAACATTCCCACTTCTTCTTCTCCTCACTCTTCCTGTCATGGCGTTATTTCCTCCTCACAAAACACACAGTTTTTGTTGTTTTCAATCCACCTTATCGTCAGCTGTTAATTGCAGTGGGAAGGAGCAAAAAGGAAAACATACCACCTTCATAAACAGTATTGCAAAACTGTGATTTATGTCAGCAAAACGTATATCAAACAAAATGGGGTTGCAAATTGCATCTTTTCTCAGAAGTCATTAGGCACAAAACTGGTTTCACAACAGCTTTGTGTGTGTTATTCCCTGTAATCAAATCAAATGGACCACCTGAATCAGTTGCTCCAACCCTTGGGTGTTTTGGATGTTAATCAGCTTCAGTGATCTTAAACTAAGGAGACTGCTTGGTAAATAAGTCACAATGACATCATCCAATGTCTGGTAGAGTGCGTTCAAAATAAACTGTACTAAATGTTCTTGATCCCCAGTGTCCTGCTCAACTACTACAGAGTTTTTGGAACAACAACAATAACTCAGTGAAGGGAAAATCTTGTGGCCCAGTGGGGTGAGATCCATGATGAGATAAGATAATCCTTGTGGATTGTGAGTAGTGCAACATTTCAATATGGGCCAATATAAAAAAAATAAGACAATAAGACTAGTGACATCAGTAAACAAGAGAATCAAGTCGAAAAAGTAGAACAATATGTAAAAATAACCAGGAAGCAAAGGTAAGCAAGTAAATGAATGTATTATAAATCATAAATGCATGTCTACATATGCATCATACCAGATGAAATGTCAGGCGTGATAAAGATAAGAAAAGTATTTGACTAAACCAGTGATATTGCTCATAGTATTACATGTATGTGGGTACTTGTCTGAAAGCTACATTTCTGCTATCTATTGAACAAAACTTCCTGACTTTTGAAATGGAATCAAAATAAGCAGTCATAGCATGGCAATTTTGTAAATTGTTAGACTAAGTGTGGATGAAACTGCATTAAATCTCATATCATCTATTTTCTGTATATGAGACAGTGTAAGTGTAAATCATCTCATCAAGTACAAATTTCAAAAAAACATAAAAAGATACTCAGTATTACTCCATGTGGATCTATCAGTAAAAGTAGTAAATACACAAAACAATATGGTGGTAATATTCCACATCACCAGTCCAGCATCACCATTGTGAGGATATGGACGCTGCTGATGGTTTAGTGCATGGAGGCTGTGGATGTATGTGAAAGGGTGCAGTCTGGCTGTCTTGTCACAACATTGAGTTTGAGCCCTGAAGACAGAGACGGCCTTATCCTCTTATTGTCATGGAGAGCAGCGCCTTGGAGACTTGAGGCACAAAGGCTGGAGAAAAGTTAGCCTTAAATCTGCTTTTGGGATAGAGTTAGAAATTTGCATGATGGAAGAACATCCTCAGAAGAGGGCTTCATGTTCAGTCGGTGGGGCTGGGACAGAAAATCACCTTTAGACCAACTGGATATCAGTGTTCTCACTGGTGTTGTGCTAGTTACTGAAAAATAGTAACTAGTTACAGTTATGTCATTCAAAGAGAAACGTGAATACTTTGATGATTACTCACACCAAAAAATAAATTCATTATTAAAAGTAACATTTTAGTGACTCATTTTTAAAATAACATCCTATAATGCTCCCATTTATGCCCTGATGGCTATGGAAAATAATACACTGATGATCAACTCTACAGTTTTTTCTCATTTCCATTCACATCCCCAAACTCTGCTCAACATTATGGTCGATACAAACACAAACCTAACTCGAGGTATGTAACTTCTGTAAGGTGAGCAGATTTCTGAAATGAAATCAGGGGATATTTCCAGCTTGGAGATTCTAACAGTAGCGACCGGCTACTTTAATAGCTGTTGTTCTCATCTGTGCTGAACATGCTCCCTCACCTTTTCTGTTTCCTACCTGGATACCGTAATAATTGTTGTTTGTGCGCAACATGCTCACTTGCACATAATAACTGTTGTTCTAGTCAACATGCAACATTTTTTCTCTCAATCATAAAACACTGAAATTGGGGACATTTTCAGGGACAGCTTTAACTGGGGACTGGTTATCTAAAACGATGACTGCTCCCGGAAATCATTTACCAGTAACAGACAAATGCACCATTTTGTCATGGTAACTGTGTTTATTTATTTAAAAAGTAATGTGTTAGCGTATTAGTTACGATCAAAAGTAATGGTATTACAGTAACATGTTACTGCCCAACACTGGTTCTCACTGGTACATACATTTGTACCTTTTATTTTTAATCAGGTCTCCTACTATTACAGCAAGTGCTTTGAGAGGAAGGAAAGAGAAAGCGGAAAAAGGAGTGGAGGCATATTTGTCTAAACAACATGATGCAGATCAGCCAGGAATTGCACAATAAAAGCTCTACAGCTAAGGCATGCTTGTGTGAGACAATAAAACCTGAGCATGGGTATGATAAACCTACGTAAACTCTGACGGAGTAGTATCTGTGGTTGAGCAGTCATGCAAAGTTTGCATGGACTTGCGCATGTGCACGCATACAAGTGTATCCACACACCTTCCAGACTCATTATACCCCTGAATCTCCACCCAAGTGGAAAAACACCCTCGTCACTTTCCCCAAAGCATCCTCACTCTGCAGATAGTTCCCAGTCAACATCCACCCCTGTCACCCTTCCACAAAAAAATCCCTGAGGAGGTCAACCAAGAGATTAAGACCCTTCAAATGGGGTCATGGAGATCAATGATCAAACAGAGAGACAGGCCCAGCCCCCATGCGCCCACTCCTCCCACTTTATTTCAGGAAGCCTGATAATAGAGACAAAAAGGCTGGCTAACTACTTCCCTCCACCATGACCTGACCACCCTCTTAATCTGTGGCAGCGGCCTCACCTTTAGCTGTCACTGGCAGTTCCACCAATCAGTGTTCAGAACATCTCCATTTAAAAAAAAACGGAAAAAAAAAAACCCCACAGCAAACATGAAATGGTCCAATAATAGAATAAAAAGAGTTGGAGTTGGAGAATTATCAAAATGAGTTTTATAAAGAGACACAAAAGCTTAAGTTGAGTGAAAACTGTCAAAGTGCTGCCCTTCACACAATGGGTTCATTAATTATAAGACGTGAAAAAACATGCAATCACACCTGTCATACAGTGACCTATTTCACTATTTCATTTGGTGAAGCCAACCACCCCCCTTCCTATGAGTTATACGTCTCTCACATGCCGGGTTAGAATCAACATTTTGAGAGGTAATAACTAGAATACTTTTATTGGAGCAGGGGAAGAGAAAGGAGGACATGGAAAGAGATCAACAAATGAATGACAAATGGTTTGAAAGACTTGCTCCATGGGGATCTCTTCCATAAAGTGATGTACGCTCTATGAAAACAAGGCACAGAAGATGTCCTGTTTGTTTTTAACAACTTTAACAGTTTAAAGGCAGCATCTCAGCACTTGTTCTGAAACAAGTTGTGTGTCAGGTGAAGGGTGAGCATGGCCGGGGAGCCAAATGAAGGACAAAAAAAAGTAAGAAACGTGGGCATAAAGTGAGAGAGGCTTGGGATGTTAAACTTCCTCTCTCTAGTGTTTTAATAATGGAAATGATAGGGTTCTGACACGGTGGGTAAAGAAGAAGGAAAGTGAATATTTATTAAGAAATGTCCTCTTTTCTGTAACTGAAATATCATGGGAGTTATTTTCAGACATTTAAAATGCTACAGATACACACATTTTAATTTCTCCCCTTCTTTAGCTTTCCTTTAGCTGGAATCAGACCAGCGCACGTTCACGTTGATTTAATTCTCATTTCCTTATTTCTCTTTACATTTCTTTGCTGTTTTTGTAATTCAGATGCCTGTATATGACTTTGACGTGATTTACATGGACATTGTCTTCATGACTGTAAGTGTATGTGTTGCATCAGATAATTTTGATTCAAATAAAATGAAGGATGCAGAATGAGTATAAATCATAAACAGGTGAATGAAGGGTTAAACCAAAGGCGACCAGCCAACAGTGACTTCATCTATGCAGTGCATATGCAAAGTATCACTTTGCCACTTACACCCCCTCGTATGTCTCTCTGACACATTCAGACATATACACTATGTAAGTGTTACAACGCTGAGTATCAATGCAGACGTGTTTAAGTGAATGTAAACGGCCACACAACCTGGTGACAGCAGATTTACACCCTGTGCTCCATCAGCATCCACGCTTCACAACTGTACTGAAATGATAAGTTAAAACTGACATACAGATATTTTTATGAAGAAATAGTATGCATAATGTTAATTTGCAGTAGTTAAACACAGCACTGTGGTTTATAGTAGAACTCCACCACTGAGAGGCTTTTCCCTTGACCTACTGTAGAAAAAAGGCTGTTTATGTCCTGAAAAAAATGAAGGGATGTTCTTGTGATAGTGTCAACAGCGGTCAACAGCAGCAGAGAGAAAATCTTCCTTACGCGAGTTTTTTTTTTCCAGTGTCGTATCAGCTGAAGGCAGAAAAGATGGCGCATACGAAGCAAACAATGTCTGCGTCAATGTGCCCGCCTGTGTCTGCCTGTCCGTCTCTGTCATAACATGGCAAATTGATGATTAATGATTGTTTGCATGCTGGTTGGCGAGGAGGTGAAAATCTGTCACCGTCTCCGTTCCGCCTCTCGGTACAGTCGTCTTGATTTTCCGGATATTGAAACAAGAGTTGGATCACCGTTTAAAAACACAATTTAACAATTAAGACCAACCCCCTGTAATTCCCCTGTACTCCTCGCTGGTGCGGCATAGAACATGTCCTGCGAGTGCGTGACGCATTGGAGTGGCTGCTTATTCCGTGTGGTGGAACTTTGTCACAATGCATAAGCAACATCACATTTAGCTTTGGTACACTGGAAACAGATGTGCGTCAATTCAGACCAGGCAGTGTTTTCCTCACAATGGACAAAAGTGGAAAAAAAGGGGACTGGACTGACTTTGAGATTGAGTGTATGTGTTTGAGTAAGAGTGAGAGTGTGTAGGTGTGAGTGAGAGAGTGAGGGATTGAGAGTGAGGAGAGAGTACGAGGCGGTGCTTTTCCTGTTCAGACATTTGGCGACTTTTGACCACAGAGCTTCACTGCTTCTGTCTTCAATCTTGGAGGGGAGCCGTCGTCACTGTTCTCAAGGTCAGATATTGATACTCCCTTTTTTTTCCTCCTCTGTTTACAGTATTTTTTCTCATTATCTCCATCTTTCATGTTGCTTTCTCCGTTCTCCCCCTCTCTGAGTCACTCCAGGGCTCTTCATCAGCTTCATTCTGTCTTCCAACTCTTCTTCAGATAACATAAATGCAAAGAGAGTCAAAAATGACCTCTAACTCTGCCTACTCACACTGACAGCATTTTCTAAAACAAGAGCCCCTCGTGGATGCAGTCCATTAGGCCCATCCATCCAAACAGACCTGCTTTGTTGAGGTGTTATATCAACAGGGTGACCTCCCCTCCACTCCTCCCCAGCTTCCTTGGGCCCCCCAACGGCAGGAGATTGATGTCAACAAGGAATTTTGTCCCACGTTTCCTTCTACCTCCTCCAGACCCACCCTGCTCCTGAAAAACACTTGCACCAGCACAGAGGGCCCCAGTGAGGCCTGAACAGGCCCGCTGAGCTGCATCACCCCACAGCACCTCCTCTCACCCCTCGCTCTAGCAGAAACCAGAAACACCCTAAGTCACTAACGTGACACCATAAACAAGGAGTGCCCCAGAAAACAGCACTAGCAAACGCAAGTGTGTGTGTGTGTGTGTGTTGAGGAAGTGAGCCACCTTGTTCCATCAACAGAGCGGTTGCTGTGAGAAGCAAGGCCAGCATGGCGACGTCATTTGTGTACAGTGTCATCACCAGAGGAGCTGCCAATAGAATTCAGACCAACTAAATTTGGGCTTGTTTCATGGGTGGTGCTTGTTAAACTTTCACAAGAAGCAAGAACCTGTGACACAGCTGCTGTCTTCTGAGGTTTGTCGAGGTCAGATGGAGAAAGTCAGGGCTCTGCAGCGGGATGTTTGAAACATGTTCCAATAAAACTCAGCAAACAATACCTAATTTCATTCATCTGTGGGCCTGATCTGATTGTGCGATCTAGATCACATACAGCCGTTCAACGAGGGACACACTGGCTTTTTCTAGACTTCCTTCCATGGTTGTAACATTATACACCGTGTAAGAATTAAGGGAAGCAAGGGAATCTGTGTTTTTTTATTTACAAATGAGAAAAAGAAAGAAAGGAAGATTCAAAGCGTTACTGGCAACTGAGGCTTGAGGTTCCAGAAATGGCAAAAATACAAAACAAATGATAAAACGCGGAGTTAAAATGAACATATTGTACCTCAGAATAATCCTGTTTAGAAAAATCGAATCTATTCTAATTATTTCTATGTGAAATACAGTTAAACATAGAGAGCTGAGTATCACTGCATCTGGCATATAGTAGGTACAACAATTTTCTGTAAATCCCACTGTAGTCTATCATCCTGCATAACAGACACAAATATGAGTTGTAATACCACTGGTTCAGTGTGCACTCAAATATCATTGTTTGTGTTTTGCGAGCTGTTTAAAACTTTGCACCTAATAAGTCAATTACTCTTTTTTTGGTGCCATTTTATTTTTGCTTTGTCGATAGGGATTCTTCTGAGTGGGGAACTATAACCAACCCTTAAAAATATCAAACATATGTTCGCTTGTGGTCACATTTAAGGGCACGCCAAGTTTAACCTCAGCACACTTGAATAAATCCATTCTGTCCACAAATGCTTCAAGAAAACAAAGAGGCTGGAGACAGATCTAACTGAAACCTTAGTCCCATGTGAAAGACACTGGAGTTGGGGGACTGAAGGAGAATGTTGTGGCGAAACCTGCAGCATTATATCCATGCATCACATGTGGTATATACAAAACCTTACGCATGACTTCTTGTTTTAATTTAGAGTGACCTGTCTAATAAACATTTAGACGTGCTTAAATCGTTTAAACAATTCAAAGGGATTACTAAGGATGTAACCAGACTGAGTTTTCCGGAGCACATTGTTATGGTGGATCAAAGGTTAGGCCTCTAGTTGAAAAGGTTATTTTCAAAGTGTTATGGATTATGGTAATCTTAAACATTATTGCCAACTCACAACTTATTTTCTGATGACTTCTGGCCTCATAGCTGCAGAATATAAAGAGAGGGTCATTTCCACTATGATTATAATATTATCTACAACTTCAATTCATTACAGGTCATATTTAATGGTTAAGAAACATAAAATATAACACCCATCTTCTCTCAGATGTACAGTATTTGCACATGGATGCTGTCCTGACTTGTCATGACAGTTTCAGTGAAGTAGCTCCACTGGCCCAAAACATCTCAAAGCAAAGTGCACTGACCCTTAGCAGGACTTGTTTACTTAGGAAAAAGCTAATGGAAATTCTAATAAATAATGAAAAGATAAATAACATATGGCGTCTTATACGAGACCTACATGTGCATGTGAGATGTGAGCGGAAACAGACATGGCTGTATGACTGATGCAGCACTTTTTCTAGTATTAATATGGGACGAGCTGAAAATATCTGAGCAACATGAACCCCGTCGAGCTACTTTCCTTAGACTTAAAAAAACAAGCTTTCAGGCAATAGAAAAAACAATATAATTTATGCTTCAATGTAGATTTTAAACATTTAACAAAGGGACATTTAAATATGCATATACAACAAATTAATTCACAGGTAAATAAATGAGTTTCTGTGTGTGTGATAAGTGTTTTTGGAGATGCAGCTGGACATACTGTACATAATCTTTCTCGGGTTCACACAGAGGTCTTGCTGGGATGCTTTCAACAACCCAGAGAAAGAGAAAATCTTGGAAATAGGAAGTGGCATATCTTTAATTGTGCTTTTATCCTCAGCTGAGGAGACATGCTGCACTTCCCCTGGACCACAAAGGCCACTACTAAGAGTGGTTGGCCACCTGTTTCTGCCATGTAGCTCGGTACTTTTAGTGTAACTTTCATTTAATATTAAGCGACCCGGCTCTACCGTAGAGCATTTTGACAACCTTCATCAATAAGTAATGTGAATACATAAATATTCCCAAACTTCCTGAAGACAAACCACATAAAAGTTAGGGGCATGAAGAACCTCACTGGTTGGCACAACTAGCAAGACCATCTCAGTTGAGAAATACAATTCAAGGTTAGGAAGCAGATAGTAACTTAATGAGGTATGCAATGGTTTGTGAAGGCTGCTAACAGCAGACAGAGGCTGTTACTGTTGATTCAAATGTTTTGAAAACATATACAGTACAATAAAAAAATACAAGCTAATATTGTCATTTTGGGGATTCAGCTGGAGAGTAATATGCAACAGAAAGCTAAAAAATGTTCCTGTTCTCGCTGCTTTGAAAAAAAATAACGCTGAAATATTCACACAGAGCCATATGGCGCCACTGGCACAGACATTTAAAGATACCATTACAGAACTACAGCCAACCCATGTGCCTTTAAGCACTGCTTTGTGCAGATACCTGTTAATAAGTTTGTTGCTTGGTCTTTAATAGTCTATCCCTGCTTTTCATTTGCATCAGCATGTTGTAAACATGTTTAGCTTATTTAATTCTTAAAATACAATGTATACAAAGTCTCACAACAGAGGAGATCGCTGCTCTACAGTGAACTAAAAGTGCATGGGAACCTAGGGAGAACTGAAAATAAACTCCAGGAAGAGACCCCTGTGGATGCTGAGCAAATGTTTGCTTAACATATAGAGGGTTTGTCCTCTTGCACTCTCCAGTGGTCGAGTGGGCTTACTATTTCCACCCCTTTTTCTATTTTATTTTTAACAGCGTGACACATGATATTACCTGAAGCCAGACTGCCATTAATCAGAACCAGCAAGCGTCATTACTGTGCTCATAAGTTTCGCATACAGAAAAGAGGCAAAAGAAACAAGGTTTGAGAGAAGAGGTGGAGTCGATGAGTTCTTTCAGTTGGTCTAAAATTCTGGTTTATCTTAGCAAAGATTACTTGTGAGTCACTGAACACTAAGCTCCTTCAGTGACACAGCCATGAGTCAGATGATAATATGCACACACCAGCATGGTAACACTCATTATGACCATGTAATTTCAAACAAACACATTTATTAAAAAGAATATACAAGCACGTCATATAAGAGGATGTCTTTGGTAGGTTGTAAGATTGATCCCCTGTGCGTACAAACAAAGTTGATTCTAATTCTTGAAATTAGTTAATTCATACAGTACGCACCAGCTTGTCATAAAAAGACAAAGACTAAAGAGGACGAGTGAATGTGGAGGTTACCCCTTTGTTGTAGATGAGATTGAATTACTACACCATGCAGGCATGGACTTCTTGCAATGTGTTTAATGTATGAGTATGTATGAGAGAAAAAAATAGCGGCGACATGGACACTGCATGAATGTCCAACGACACAATATGAAAACCACCGCCTCAGCCCTAACATCCGCTTTCTATGGCGCGCTGATCAGCTCTGTTTATGTAAGTGGTTCATGACGAACTGAAATGACCCTCCCAACATGATGCAAAAAGGCCTTTAGGCATCATAAGCTGGTCTCACACGTCGCCAGTGTTTGCAAACAGTTCAGAAAAGCCAATACTTCCGGAGACTGATGCAATGATGGGTCAAATACGGCAGAGGACACATCACGCTAGGACCAGTGGGCTGGATGAGGTCCAACAGCAGTCACCAGTGTTGTCCGGGCTTAAAGCAAGCAGTTGTCATTTAAAATATCAATGTGGTAAGTGGGTTTCTGTGACTACAGTGGCTTGCGCTATAACCCATAGTAATTATTTGAACTGAAATAAGCTGACTGAGGTTGTAGGTTTTTCAGTTTTGGTCACAGCAGAACTTTTCTCTCCATCACTTCCCACAGCAGATTTGACATCAGCAAAGATCAGCAGTACATGGACTGGTCCTCTCTATAGGCATCCATCTTTGTTATCCTTCAGAAACATGAAATAGGCCTTTGCAGATGAAGCGTTTACATGTTTGTGTGTGCGCAGGAAAGTGAGGTTTCCTGGTTTTTGAACCATGAGAGACCATCGCCAAGGGAATGCTATCCATAACATCCTATCCAAGAGGCTCCGTCTGTGAGGGAGGCAGCAGGAGAGAGAGAGAGAGAGAGAGAGAGAGAGAGAGAGAGAGAGAGAGAGAGAGAGAGAGAGAGGCGGGACAGACTATCCTAGTTGTGCTGAATTTCATTCCTGCCTCCACAAGCAGTGATTAATTCTGCCCTGAGGGAAGGTGGAGACATGACCTACTACTTGACTACATGACTACTACCTGACATTTCTACTGTATTCTAACCATCCTGTCTGTTGGTGGAGAAAACTACTATTTGATACAAAAGAAATCAAGAATGACTGGAACAAAAGATGCGTAATCATGGTGTTCTGTGTTAGACACTTCTTACTCAGTCAACATACAGAGAGGATCAGAGACGCTAAACCCGCCCAACACAATCTGGAAGAGTCTGGAGTGAGAATTTAACTCACTAAATGGATTTACAGCCACTCTGACTTATGTCAAATGACATGAGCTGACTTACTGATATTAGCATTACACTAGTCATAAATCAACTAAATGACAAACTTTGACCTGTCTAAACAAAACAAAAAACATATGTAAAACTTTATTAAGAGGGAAAACCCATACAGGCCAAGAAAAAAAAAGAGGGGTCTGTGTTCCAGAGCTCAAAAGCTTTTTCATGGACCATTTACCAGCAATGATATAAAAGCAAGCATCTTGGAAGCACATGCCCTGTGTGGTGTGTGCCCCTGTGAAGCAGATGAATGTTGAACAGAGTTCTACAGAAACAATGACTATGAACAAATTCATTATTTCAGGGACAGCCATGGACATAATATAGTGGCAGATCTTTGTCTACAATGTGCAATCCAGATTCTGAGACATTTACAAAAACACTAAATTCACCTGGGATGTTTTTTTTCCCCTGGTGTCTCCCCTCAGCTGGATATGTCCCAACATTTTAATTCAAAGGAAACAATGTTTTTTAAAGCACATTCTGGAGGTTCAAGCTTCTTACAAAAGAACCAAGACACCTTGAAAAAAATGCTACCACCTGTATTCATCGCTTCATGCTCATGTCACTACGTCCAGAGTCTTTATACTCAAATTAATAATCCTAGTGGTTCAGTTGATTGACATCTCCGTTCTAGAATCTCAGTATGAGACTTCACCAGGAGGAGTAACAGCAGTGTAACATACCAATATCTGAAGCACACTGTGTCACAACACTGACTTCAATTTTCATAGCCAAGGGTCAGCACACCGTGGCACCAGACTCCTCCTCCTAACTTTTGAAGGGGGCAACTCACATGAGATAGACTCCATGTTATTTGTTGGGGCAGGCCAGCCACATGGGACCTGCCTGTTCAAGGTCTGGCTGCAGGAGGAGGCCTTGGTTGTTTCCCTAATCTGGATTAGGGCTGCAACTAATGATTATTTAGATTGTCGACTAATCTATTGACTATCTTAATGATTAATTGACTAATAGAATTATGAAGCGCACACCTGTTTATTTAGCCATCGGCTATAAAATTTGTTGTTTTAACTCAGAAAAAAAGACAATAAAGATGACCATTATGATGATTGATGACTACTATCATTCAGAAATATTTATGAACTGTGCTGCTCATTAGGCTGCTACAAAATTAAAAATAACTCTATTAAACTTTGGCCCATTTAAAAGCAAGTATAGGCAAAGCGCTGATAAATAATAAAGTATAATTTTTATGTAAACATAGGACAGTCAAAATAGCAGCAACAAAAACAAACAACAAAACAACCCCAAAACTACAGAGCTTCCTCAAAAGTAAAACTGCATATTGTGTACTTTATTCTGGAGTGAACAGAAGCTACATCCTTCAGGCGTCAGACACGCCTCCAGTGTTGAGCTAGTTACTGAAAAATATTAACTAGTTACTGTTGCTAGTTACTTCATTCCAAAAGTAACTCAGTTACTTTGTTGATTACTTACACCAAAAGTAAAGTGTTACTGTTAAAAGTAATGACTTAAATTCTGACTTGGAGCTTCGAAATTCCTACATTCCTGTACAACTTGAACGCACCATGAGTTGAATCACTCAAATGCCAGGCTCCCATTGCTGCTGTAATGACATTAATCCTCTGTTTTACTGCAGATATTTGTCTCCTTATGCTGGAAAGTGATAACCTGACTCCTGCCAGCTGAATGTCGTTCCGCCTCGGTCCACAAATCCATCTGGGATTGCTCCATTGGAGATGTATTTCAGAAGGCGGGGCCTTATTAAAAATTCTTGCATGTGATTGGATAAACCACTTGTCCATCATCTTAAATGATGTGCTACTTCAACCACTCACATCGAAACCAACCCGTGATCCTTAGGAAAGCGATGCAGGGAAAACCAAAACAGAACAGCTTACATCTTCGATATAACAGCAGAGCAAACAGCACAGCAATGTCAGTAAATGATCAATGTCGTCTGTGGAGCTAGGCGAACGACATTCAGCTGGCGAGAGTCAGGTTACAGTTTTTCAGCTTCTCTGAGCTGATCCTCTACTAGAGCAATCAGCGGTGAGACGATAATAAGGACAAGTTACTGCACTCGTCCCATTTCCTTAACCAGCATTGGAGCTATTTGATAAATCAAGCTCTTGCCAATCCCGGTCGGGAAGAACTCAAAAACATCCTGGCCACGAACAAATGTCTTCAAACCCATTGTCTGTTCATCTTTTAAAGAATGAATATGCAATAGAATCGACAACACAGTTGAAATAGCATTCCTTGCTACGAGCCGCCATTGTGGTCTGAATCAAACAGTCGCTTCTCCCCTACATCACATCTATGAAAATCCTGCCCAGCAATCCTGATTGGCTCAGTCATTTCTTGCTCCCTCGAAGTCCTTCCCATCAGGTGCGAGTCCAGATCAATGTGTGGAGCTAAGCGGAACGCCATGTGGAGCTAGGCGGAACTACATTCAGTTGGTGAGACTCAGGTTAGGAAAGTGGGGGGACGGATCAGTGTTCATGGAGATATCTGTTCCCAGACCTTTTAGCTTGTGATGTTGTTGCAGAGGCCACAGCAATATCTCTCTTGCTTGTCAGTTACCGATCGCACTGACTCGCGCATGTTTGTTTCCGGCTGGAAAAATACGAGGGGCGAAGTCACCGACTATTATCGACAAATGAAATTGTCGGCAACAAATTTCATTAGCAATTTTTTTGACCAGGATGAGGTCTCTCTTTTGCCAGAACACCAGTTTATAGAGATCTTTTGATCACTCTTAGTTGGGCCCCTCACAAAGGAACCCATTTCCTTGAGGGACCCTACAGCTCCTCAGTTCAAAGGGGTACGCACACCCCTCCACTCCACAAACACCACTAGAAAGCACTGATTTAAGAAGTTATTACATCATGCCAGCTCCATTTTGGACTCAATCAAAGCATGAGTATGTGTCTAGGAGGGCACAATTAATGATGCAAAACTGCTTTTTCTGACAGAGACAGACATCTATAAATCTATAGATCTATAGTTAGTTAGTTAGATCTGAGCTTAAATATGAGAGAATTGAAGTTAATTGCGTGAGATGCAGTGAGCGGCGTAGGTCACCTGGTTTGGTGTCCTTGCAGCAGGCTTGTCCTGGTGGTTGGCGAGGATGAGGAAAGGCAGCGTGCAGAGCTGTGGGTGCTGCAGGGCTGAGTGGAGCTCGTTTCGTGCTGCCTCAAGGTCCTCATCTGATGAGGCGCTGTCCAACACGAAGACTACACCCTGAGACCCCTGGTAGTAACGACTCCAATATTTCTTGATGTTGTCAGCTCCTGCAGACAGATATGACACCGTTAAATGTGCCAACGTCTGGGAGTAGTTACTGTCATAATTCATGTCAGAGTTGTCGTATAAAAACCTCCCAGTGACAGAAATGCCAACAATGCCTGTAGTAGAGTGAGAGTGATTTGCATCAACAAAACAGAATTATCAGTTTCTAAATAGATTGGTTACAATCAATCAAGTGAGAGACATCGTACTAAACATGAGACAGTGATGAAACAGAAATCCTAAAACATACAGAAGAACAATGCAAAACAAGCATAAACTACACTAATAAAACAGAAACTCTTATTAGAAGAAGAGCAAAATCATTTTGGTAGAAGATATCTTCCAGATAAAAGATGCAAAGCACATTTTGTTTGTTTACTGCTGTCATGTTTGAACCTATTTTTCTGCCAAATATCTCAGCAACTCTTTGAGTCGTTGAGACACAGGAGTGGATCTACAAAGTCCTGGAAGTAAATACTCACTGGATTATTTGAAAGGAGTCTGGCCTCATTTTCAAGGTCACACTGACACTGAGTTCACGGTGAACGACATATGGTTCCTTTTTTGCGCACTAATTTGGAGCATACAGGAACGTGCGCTCACACAATAGTTTGGCTCACAGCAACTTTATTTGTTTAGTGTTAGTAATTTGAGGAAGAGACCTGCATGCTCGCAAAATGAGTCAGTCGTGTCTCTTTTGCTACCGCCTCCCTCTGTTTCCTTACCGGCCCCTCCTTCCGCCCACTGACAGCGTAGGCAACTCTTCTGGAGAGGAAATACAATTTTATAGACATCCTTTCTGATCCTTATGACAAATTCATGTGCACTTTCTTCAGTGTGAAGGCACTTCTGGCCAGATGCCACCTGCTTCATATGATTGGTCAACACTAACCTCATAACACTTTCCAGAAGGAAACAGTTTTTTATCACTGATACACTGATAAGGAAACAGCCTTTTATCAGTGTATTATTAGTTTATCAGTTTAGTGGGATCTCTTCACAGCCTCAAACCTCTCCTGACAAACTGTCCGACAATAAATCCAGTTTACAAACCTGTCAAAAACGATACTCTCACAGTGAATGCCATTCCTTCAATCAAAAACCCATAAAAAAAGGAATCACTTATGCAACACAAACTATGGCTTAATGTCCCGTCTGTCCTGCAGTGCTTTGTGTCTGGAGATGCTCACTGTTTACTGACGCATCTCTAACTTTCCTTCCTCACTTTACCAAGTGACAAAATGTAGTTTCTGCTATAATGGCAAATTCTCCTCATGTTACTACTCAGTAACCTTTGTGAGGTTAGGAATGACTGCCAGATGACAGCTTCTGCTGTCGCCCTCTCTGCTGACAAACTCGCTCAACACCACGAACCACGATATGCTAGTCACATCCTCCATGTTACTCATACTCCTCGGGACATCTTGCTCCTCCTGTTGCTCTTCCATTGTAACTGAACACAAGTTGACCACAGCTGCTGAGCTCCTTCAACATGGACAATTTCAAGCCAACAGGTTTTTTTTAACCTGAAGAAAATACACAAGGTGGAGTCGACACAGAGACAAAAAATATAACATATACTGTACACTACAGTAATGCCTATTTTACTTTATAATATGTATTAAAAATGTGCCTTTTCAACTGCACTTATACTTAAAGTACACTTCGTTAACTCAACTAAACCATTCTCTTTTAAACCATTCAAAATGTTTGTTCGTCACGCTCACCAAACTTCAGCGCTGCACTACATACATTACAAAGGGTCCTATGATCTCACTGCATAAGGACGTTTACAGGGTTGGACTTTCTCTGATTAAAACGAGCCTCCTCCGTCTGGTGAGGTTACTTCTTCTGCAATCTTGTGAACTGTTGTTTTGCTATTGTTGCTCATAGTAAGGTAACTGCCAAGAAGTGACGAACTGTGAGGCTGGCAAATGTTTAAACATCACGAAGTGCTCTCAGTGACATTTACCTCCCTTCCCTCATGCTCTCCCTCCTTTCTTTCTGTCCTCCTCCACTCTTTCTACTCACACCTCTCACTGGAGTGGAAAGCTATCAGACAAAGTGCCACTTGAGAGGTTGACTAGGAAGTTTCTCTCATCTTTGCCTGAAAATGATGGAATGTCCGTCACATCTCGTTGGGTCTAGTTGGCAACTCCTGCCACCTATTGGCCCGACAGCAGGACTTTCAAACATGACGTCATGGTTCTTGGGGGATGCTGGCAGCCCTGCTACCTATCATTAATCAAATGTAATAATGCACCATGAGTAAGACCTCACTCTTTTGCTCATTTGTCTTCCCTTCTTTTCTGACCTTAATACATTTCTTAATACATTCTTCTACATGTAGATTGTAATCAAATTCTAATCAAATAAAAAAAAAAAAAAACATTTCACTGAGATATAGTCAAAGGTCGACAGCACAGCAGGAGAGGTACCATTAGCATGCCAGTGAAAGTCATGTCTCATACTGACCCTGTCAAGTACTGACTCACTGGTTGGAAGACGTATTGCCTCATTCATTCACTCTATGGGTTTGACTGTATGAATGAAATATTGAGTGGCTCTTGCAAAGTCAAAACTGAATCGCGAACTAAGATTGGCAAAGTTTGTGAACAAATAATCAGAGAAATGGGAAGTAAATGTAATTAACTCATTAAAAAGTATTCACACAGTATGATCTGCTCTTGAAGTTTTGGATGTACATGAAGAAAGAATCCACAACTGGAAAAGTCAACTATCATGTTAGTAACGCCAAAAAATGGACAAAAAATACACAAAGAGACTGGGATTTATGATGGAGAAGCCAGGTATAAATGTTGCAGCCTGGTCCAACGATCTACAGTAAGTTATCCCTGTAGCTTTAGCTAGCTTGATGGTTTTATTTGTGTGTGTGTGTGTGTGTGTGTATACACACACACACACACACACACACACTTTCTTCACACACTTTCTACCGTGTCTGTGTTGCTTGGCAACCATCTTGCTAAATGTCACTGAACAATGATTGTTTATTATTCATTAATTAATTATGACATTTTTTGTTGCTGTGTGTTTATTTAATAAAATATTGCCAGGTATATGTAGTAATCATTTTATAAAAGCATTAAGTCACTTGAGGCTGTGATTTACAGTGATTTTACAACCACTAAGTGAGTTGTGAGGCACAGTGCTGTTGTAAAATCACTGTAAATCACAGTCTCTCGTGGCTTATTGCTTATTGTGGCTGCATTACATAACTGTCTACTGAGGATACTCTTGGCCAAAATCATTCAGCATCTTCTGTTTTTCCATGATGGATTTAATCCCTGTTTGAGTTCAGATGTTGGGTATTTTCTCTTTAGTTTTGAAATCCAATGTTTAAGCAAGGTGTTAATTGGGTAGCCTATTAAACCCAACCACAGCTCTCCTGAAAACACAGATATCCACAGACAGAAGCAGAACCCGAGCAGACACACACATATATGAACAAAGGAACTTAAACTGTAGACCATACATTTTGTAGCTGTATGTATATGTAGTGTTCTGCCCTCTACATGCAAAAACATTAATTAATGCAACATTTCTGATAACATTACACTGACGTCAGAGAGTAGCCGCCCTGGAATTTAATGTGCAGAAATTTCCAGTCCTCCTTTTCTCAGCAAAACTTTTTCAGCCCTGTGTGGCAAATACAGACAAGCTAATCAGGGAGTGTAATTACTTATTTAAGGCACTGCATTCAACATATGAATGTTTAACATGTATACATGGTCTGAGGTCTGGGAGACACGAATCTTAATGACTGTAGCTGTGCTTTGCAGACATGTGATGATTCATTGTGTATGCACAGCCAACAGTTACAAGCCCCTGTAATGTGAAACGCTTACCAGAGCTAGAGCTCATTACTGATGCAGCCAACTTTCCCTGTTCATAAAACATTTCCTGGGATTCTTTTTCTGTTGCATTGTCAGACAGCTCATTTTTACACAGTGTTGTGCTTTTCAATTTGTGTTAAGTACAACCTCTAGCTATAGCTTTAAGAGCTAAAATGATTCATCAGCAACTACTTTTACATTTTTTTTTACAGGATTTGCATTTTTTCTGTCTTATGTGACAGCTAATTGATTATTCATAGGTCTTGGGCGATTACTCAGATAAAATGCATATATATTAAGAAGTCACTGTTCATTATTTCTGGAATTTTACACACAAAACAATGTCAGTTAATAAAAAAAACACACTATGCTTGATTTACCACACAATATAATGAGAAACATCCTGTTTCATCTCACAAAGACTAAATGACAAAAAATATTACGATATGGAGACTAACGGATCAGAAGCCCAGAAATGTGGTGGGGTAACACTAAAATACAAATCTGTGCATTTGTCGTGGTTTATTAGATTATCTCTATGTAGCCTCTAAGTCTGATTTTGCTGAGGGATACCATTGAGGTTCAGGGACAAAAACATGTTGTAAAAATACAGAGAATAGTAAAAATTTTATGATTCTCTGGAAGTCATGATGCAAATAACGCAGGAAGTGGAAAGAATGGGAAAAGCAGACGTCTACCGGTTACACAAACACTAGTTGCAATGACGCTCCAGTGATCAGCTTTTTCTTTACCAAATTGTTACTATGAATGAATAAAGAAAACTGAGGCAACTGCCAGTAAAACATAAGCAAACAATTACACTGCAAAAATAAATGGCAAACAGTCTTCTGAATTTTGATCCTCTTTCAATTGTATTTAATGAGTGGTGTTTCTGAACAGCTTGTGATAGTATGTAGTTGAAACCTACTAACCTATATTTCCATTTGGTCTAAATTAGACTTCTGTTGAGGCTTGCTCTGTTTGTTGCTGCGTATCAGTGCAAGTATGGTTTCAGATTCAGTCACTGTCTCTTACATTTCTGTCCCCTTTCCCTCGTCCATGCTTATTTTGCCACCTTTTACCTTTAAGAAGATGCAAACATGTTGCCAATCAGGTCTTTTTTCACTCTCGAAAGTTGAAACACTGAAAGCAACCGTCTTTGAAGTCTCCCTAACGAAAAACAGACTGTTTTTTTTCCTCTCTGAACAAAACAGCTACAATACAGCAATGGGAGGGAGCGTTGGGACTAGTGAAGAAGGAGGCCCCTAGTAATAAAGTTTGCTTACTTCATTGAGGAATGAGTGGGGCTAGAGGGAGGTGGGAAACACTTCAGCTGTTGATATACCCATCAACCTGCAGTCTCAGCTGTGTGTCTGTTTTTAAGTAAACAGTTCCCGAGTGAGGCCTAATCTAACACACACACAATCCCTCTCATTTATGGAAATTACTGACAAATCTGGCTAACAGAAATGAGCCAACTGTTAATAAATGACATCAGTCAGTCACTGGGCCCTCTCCACTCTGGGCCCCTCCTTTCCATCAGCTCATCATGTGCCACTTATACTGACGCAGCTGTTAGTGGTCGTAGACAGGTAATATGACCGGTTGAAAGAAATGATTAATCATCACAACTATGTCTGATGTCTGATAATATCGGCCCTCCGATATTATCGGCCGATATCAACATAAAAATTCAATATTGGGGAATATCGGTATCAGGTTTTTATAACCAATGTTCAACTGCTGCAGGCTTCAACATTTCTGAGTCTCCATGAATGCAGCATGCAACGTTTACCGGCACGTGGCTGATGATGTATTTCAACAACAATAAGAAGTGGCTCGCAAGCTGTAGCTAACAAGCTAGCTTGTCCGATGCCTGACTAACGTTATGTCTCTGATTTGGAATTATTTTAAGTGTGTCCTACAGGTGGTAAATGTGCCATCACACATGAGGAAATAATATGAGGAAATAGGGCAGTCCGTCAGTATCAGTGTTGGAGTGTCACGTGTTGCACTTGAAAGGACGGCTATGTTCACACTAATCAGGCCTGAAGCTATTGAACTTTTTTGTGCCTTTCCTTGTTTTATTAGCACTATTTTCTTAGTCACACCAAAGAGCAGGGTAGATTGAAGACAGTTTATGATTTAATGTTTGTATTATTTGCAATTTCATGACCAGTTATGAAATAAGACGTTATTCATCCCCAATAATGTCTTTCACAACAGTTGCCATACATAATAGGTAAGGAGATAATAAAGTAAGGAGATTTAGGCCCTGTGTACACAAGAACGCTTGCGGGTAAAAACAACAAAATACTTTATCGGAAGTGCCTTTCGTTTAGACGGTGACAGCATTTTTGGGACTTGAAAATGCAAAGAAATGAAACCACCCTCCAGAGTGGAAAACTGGCATGCGCTCCACTGTAGCATTTCCGTCGACACTGCCCAAGACGCAAAACTCTGCTCAGATCTGCTCACGTCACGTACATGTTTACGTCACATACATGCACCAGTACAGGGAAATAAACAAACATGTCAGATTATTTCCATGCGTCGGAACTTCAAGCTGCTCTGGCAGCTCTAATGAACACATAGTACAGAATCTGCACAGATAGTATTATTGATCAGAGAAGGATCTGTAATTATGTGCAGACATGGCGGTGTGTATGACAGTAAATCACAGCACCAACTAGCCGCCTGGCATGCATACCCAATTGAATTCAACACACTTTTGCATCACCGTATGCACGCAGATTTCCTCCCAAAAACGCTCGTCTAAACACGGAATAAAAAGTGAAGACGCGACACCACTGTTGCATCTTTTGTTCAGACCGTCATCACATAAACGTAGCCTTAAAAAGATTTAGAAAAGTAAATACATTACAGAATAGTGTGAAAATGCAATATGCTGCAAAACCGACACTATGAAAAATATAACAGTACGCAAAAACTACAAGAACATAAGAATATATTCAACATGGCCATTCCGTTTTTAAAAAAAATAGCAGTTTTCCACAACTCAAGTTGAACTTATTTTACAGAGAGAAAGTTTCCATTTGGAAAGCCATGTTGCATTTATGAATGCATCCACTACGACATCACAATAAAATGAGTCATAATCTGTTAATTCCATGATGGGAGATCGAAAATGAAATCGGGAATGAAGAACCTTTTTATTTATATTCCACTTTACCCAACCCATATACAGGCTGCTGTGCCCATATAATACCATTAAGTCCGCAAAGTTACTGTATGTTTCACTGTGCAGATGGGACATCCCTTATAGTAACTATGATGCACCACTAACCCACACCTAACATCAAACAGGGTAATATTGTTGAATGAGACCTCAAATGGAGATCAGTTACATGTCTGTCCTCAGAAATACAAACTCAAGACAATCTGCCCAAATGACAATCTACAAACAATTTCTCTTTTTTTCCAGTGCGAGACAAAAGCCTCCCCCAGTTGGGCAAAGTAACACACACTGTGGTCCTATTTGATAGTAATAAGAACCACATTGCAGCGATGACCACAATGTAGTGGTTTCACTCTGAGACGTGCGCACATATTTCCTTTGTCTGTTGGTGGGCACAGACAACTGGGAAATGTTCGGTGAGGTCCTTGCATCTTGCTCGTCTTCCCTCATGTTCTCTGTATGTGTGGGGGATGGACTGATAATGGATGATAACATGGGCTCTATATATGTAACCAGGAAGTTTAAAATTTATAAAAAGCTATCACACAGCACACGCATCATCGCTACCATAAGTGCATGTGTGCTCATCAGCAAATAAAAGCAATTAAACTGTTCAAATTGGAGCTAATTTTTCCTCACAAACTACTGGACTAGAGAAAGGCACTATAGGAAATATGCAAATATCCACCTAAAGCCTCGACGGCAACGAGTGGTGACTATCAGGGCCACTTCTTCATCAGCTGTCACTGCGTGGCATGAATGCACACTGTGAAACGGTCAGTCTAGACCTGACGTCATATCACCATTCAGACTACACACACACACACACACACACACACACACTTATTAGATCCCTCCCTGTGTCCCCGGCGGTGCCCTTCCCACCTAATCCCTATACCTGGCTCCAGCGGGGTAGAAAGAGCCTGCCAGACTAAAGATCGCAAGATACAAAAATTGTCAATGTCGACCAACTGAAAAGACTTAATTACACTTCATTCACAAGTACAAAGAGCTCTCGTTTCAAAAAACTGCCACCCGCTGATTAAATGAACGCCGTATCAGTCTCTTCATGGAGTGAAAACACAAAGTTCTATCTGTGTATCTATTTATTACATCTAAGTAAGTAACACAAGGTAACGTACAGGTGATGTTGCTTTCGAGCGCAAGATGATTTTGCACCTTCTTTAACACTTAAATTTCACGGTTGACATCTTTTAAGTGCATCAGTGATGTGTGAATGATGTTTTTCTTGTTTTTTTTTTTTGTTTTTTTTTTTACAGAGGACAGACTCTGTAGTGAGAGACCACACAAATATTCCTTTAACATGCACGTCTTTTACCATCAGTCTGCTGTTCAGCTGTGGACCACGATTTATTTAGACGTATTTATTTCCGTCTGAGCTTCAGGTGGACTTTGGCTTTAATTATTTTGTTCTTTCATCCAGCTGTCACAGCAACTCTTTCTCTGTTCAGAATAAAATGCACACGTGTGGAAACCCAGTTAGAAAACCAAATTTATTAGCTGCATTAACCAGGGTTTACTTAAGCTGCTACTCCAATTAGGGGAAATGGATTTCTCACTTACAATTTAGAAATCAGGGCAGTAATCTGAGGATAATTAGATTGTTTACAAGCATGTAAACACATTGAAGATGAACAAGTCCTGCCTAATAATGACTGGGAGGCAGTGTGCTTTATCGCGGCCAGACAATGTGTTCAAATCAATAAGCGGGGAAAGCTGGACAGCAGTGAAGATCTAAAGAGAGGCACAAGTAGAGACAGTGATAGCACAATACAGCACAGATGAGAGAGGATGGGGGAAAACAGTTGCCAGAGGTGAAGATGAGAAAGTGAACGAATGAAAACAAGACGGCAGGGACCCGTAATGACAAATGCATGAGACAAAGGTACTGTATAGTCCTGGTCTGAATCATTACAGGCACCATACATCAGGGCTGCCTGCACATAAGCTGCTTTGTGCCTCTGGTTTAAAGGACAGCTTGTGCTTATGACAATCTGGCCCAGAGCTCCTGAGGCAGAGAGAGTTAAAAATGCATTACAGAGCTTAGCAACTATACAAGTCACTCACCTACACTTAGATGGGTTCTAAGCCTGCGACATTTGAATAACAGAGAGGAGACCTGGCTGCTAAGACAACTCTTTTCTATATGGACAGTTTCTCTGCGCATCAAAGGTTTTGACCTTAACACTTGCTTCTTTCCCATGTGATCTCTTCCTGTTTAACTTAAACCACTCTGGTCTCCCAGATGAAATGGGTTGAGTAATAATCAGAGTTGCTCTGTCAAGCGAGGAAAGCATAACTGCATATGAAAAGTGCAAAGGCTTGGACTTCTGTGTTTTAAATGCTCTACCAAAAAAAGAAGCAAATGCTGGCAAATAGTTAATTTCTAAACGTCTGTGCCTTAAATGGTCTTTCTGACCTCCGGCACTTAAGGTCACCTGCTTTACATGTCTTACTGTAAAGGGAGAATACCTCATTGACATTCCATGGGCTTTCTGGTGGGAGAGGAAGGAAATACACAGGAAGGAAGTGCTTCACTTCTTCATGCCCCTCAACAAGCGCTTCTTCCCTTGCCTTAGTCAAGGCTGAGCGAAGAGAACAAGCCACAAAGGTATTGTACTGACGTCTGCGTGTCACATCTTGTATCATTTTTCTGCATCATTGATGTAGTGCAAAATAACACAGAACCAAACCAGGCATGTTTGCTTGTTTTAAAGCCATGGGGAGAGGGGAGGGAAAAAATGAATACTGACAGAAATGGGAAGAGTTGAGTATGTTACAAACAGTGTGCAAAAGAAGCTTGCTTTAATCACAAAGAGATCTAAAAGGCTCGGTATGGAAACGGACCGTCGGAACATGATGCAAGAGCACCAAGTCTCCCGACTCCACGTTTACGTCATTTACATTTGGAACGAGACGTGTACGTCTTCATTCAGCTAAACAAAAGAGGTGCACATCAACACCACAGACAGAAACCTAATTCCGATGCTGTGCAGTCAGTAGAGGCGTCAAAACATCTTGTGAGCACTTGTTTTTACCCTGTCCGCCTCAGGATGGATGGCGCTATAAATCGCTCAGATTCTAGTGCTCTGTGTATTTACAAGAAAAAGAGCAGGGCCCAAGCAGGGGGGCAAAGAGAAAAAGAGAACAGATTTCATCATGCTTTGCTGTGGTGGCAGCCTATACTAACTTATCTAAATCAAATGTGTCATCCATGGGACCAGTGTTTTTCCAACCACAATAATGTCCACCAGACTGGCTTTGAACCAATCCAGAAAAACCTCTTTTGAAAACTCCCTAATGCGCTCTGCCCAAATTTGGTAGCACCCTCGTTGGTGGTCCCCCGGTGCCTCTTTGTGTGTGTGTGTGTGTGTGTGTTTCATCTTTTCAGGAGGATGTGAGCGTTCAAATCATGCAATGCACCTGTCATGTGCTCATAGTGTGCAGAAAACTACATAAATTACATTACCTCCCAACAACACAACACATTTTAATGTGTATCCAAGTTGATGCAGGAGAAGGGACGGCACAGATTTACTGTATCCCTCTTTCGCGACTCCCTTTAAGGAGTGGAAGCCTCCCATTGCATTCGTTCTGTTTACACATCTCCACCTCAAGATCTCTCATCTGTGCTTATTAAATGGCTTCCACGAGTGCTGCACACTTCCAGGAATAACAGGGTGCAGACCACACGGCCACTTCAAAAAAACACTTAACAGGTCTGACGTCTGTGACCGAAAGGTGCGATGCTACCGGAGGTAAAAACAAACACGCTCTCACAACCTTAATCTACACCCAGGTATTTGTGTAAACAGTTAAGGTTTAGAGATGAGATGATATCAGAATAAGATTTGTCATGTCAGTGGAAAAAACATGTTTTTAAGATGGTAAATCTGGACTTGGACATCTGATTTTACGAATAGAAGCTCAAAACACTGCAGGAAAGACGACAGTGTGACTTGGTAGAAACAAACTAATGAAGTAAATTCTATGAATTTATATACAAAACATGAATTAATTCACATATGGATTTGTTACAGTATCTAAAGAGGTACTGGAAGAAAGTGCAGAAATAAAATACTTCGATTGATAACATGAGGTAAATGATCAACCTTGAAGTAACAGAGGGGGACATTTCAGAGCATCTGTTAGCAGAAATAATATAACATAGATAAGATAAAACTTTATTAATCCAGAAGGAAACGGCTGCCAAACACATAGGAAATTTAAACAGATTTAAAAAGGTAAATACAGTGCAGAACAGAGCAAAAATACAATATAGTGCACAATGAAACAATATAAAAAACACTATAAAGATCATTATAGGCTGGAAAATACAGTAAATCATAAATATGTTTTCATGTGTATAATCATCTTTGTTTCTGCGATGCAAGATGACGTGAAGCTTTACAGAATAAGGCTGGATGTGGGCTTCTTACCTCCAAGTTCTTTTACATTCAAGATGGCATTTGGAAATGGCACTGCTTTGATGCTGAAACCTGAAGGGAGAAACAAGAAAACCCATCATTGTAATGACATGAAGAAACTGTGTCTGTGTGTGTGGACGGCACATGTTAGGAGTGATGAGGATCAACTTTTAGGAATGTTGGCTGGACTGCTTTTCAATAGTGAGAAAATGGCTAAAAGAAATCTGACTTTATCATTTAGTTCCCCCCAGGATATTTAGTGTACCTTTTCCAAACACTCAGCTGGCCAACACGCTGAGGACTGACAACATATTTGTGTTGAAAGAACCAGAGAAAATAACACTTTGTGTGGTCCGGGTTAGTAAAACAGAAAAACAAGAAAAGTTAAATAGAAAAAGTGATTTGTTCTATGTCGGAGTTGGAGGGCGACACAGTTGTCTAAAGTGCTACCATGTATTACATTCCAGTTCCGCGTTACGAACAGTGAGAAATAGTGGAAAAAAAAAAAACACTGGAGGAGGAGATTTAATGTTGCTCAAATTATACTAAATTATCTTGGTGGGAATTCATTTACTGGAAATATTCACAAACAGGAGGAGAGATGGGACAGACAAGCGATGATGATTTTCTTAACATCTGAATTAACTGCTTAATGTGGTTTTCAAGCGCATTACGACAGTGCAAAACCATGAAGTAAGAAGTGGGGGGAACCACAGGAGACTTTTCCCCTCATTGCTCATCTTCCCTCTGTAGATGTTGGCGGATGCAGATGGTGCTGACACTTTAATCTCATTTCAGAGAAGTGGGCTAAAATAATTCTCTACTAAGGTAAGTAATCAAATCATTTCATCTGTTGAGGCTGCAAACAGGTGTCAGCTCCCTTGAACCAACTTCTGCCACAGAGACAAACTAACGCTTACAGGTAGCACACTTGGGAAATACTTTATATTTAGCTTCTACTGGCCAAAGTGCACTATGACTAAATCTAAAACGGGAACTCTGCAACAGCTCAAAGCTGACTGCTGACAAAGCCAGGGGAGGAAAAAGGAATGTCAGTGTCCTTGAGGGATTGCATTGTGTATATGGAAAGCAGAGCGTTGACTACCAAGAGAATGATGTACTAACCCTGAAGCCTCCTCTTCTGGACATACTTAACACCAGCCTCCCACTTGACTAGAAGAAAGAAGTGGAGTATTGGCTGGTGAGATACAGCAGAGCGTTTCTGGCATGAGCGCTGGGACTTTGGAAGACACGCTGAAGACATGCTTCCCCCCTATTGGAGAGCTGCAATACCTGGATAGTATTATCTATCTGCGATTCGAATCCGGAGGACAGCGTGTTCTTGAAACGTGAAAGCATTTCAGAAGCTTGGAAAGCTTTCAAGAACACACGTGAAGGAAGGCAGAAAGATGGTGTATATGCGGAGAGTTTGTATCTCTATTTAAGCCATGTACCTGTCGTAGGAACGATGCCGTCGCTGCCCTCACTACAGAGGCGTGAGAGCAGGCTGGTCTTTCCAGCACCTGTCAGGCCAATGCACACCACATCATATTCTGGTCTTGGCGGCGGTGGTCCTTTACAGCACAGTGCCCGGAAACACTGCAATGAAATAAACAAAATAACTTATCAACTGGAAAACAGAACAAATGCCCCAAGTGCAGATGGAGACAAAACCAGCTCTACCTTAAAAGTACTCTTGGAATAAAGTCATGTGTCTCATGAAGACTCATGTGCATCACAGCTGTCTTCACATGAGGAAACCCTACTACACTGTCAGGTCTGGTCTATGAAACACTTCCAGATTTCCAGTTGATGTAAGAGGAGCAGAATGTTTACCCATATTTCACCAGAAACTATTAAAAGAATGGCCTGAGAATAAAACCACACAATGGTTTACTGTTATGACTTTATGTCAGCATGTCATAGAGAGTAAAAGTTTACATGAAAGGGAACAGGCGTGTGCGTCTAAGCAACATGTTTTTGTCTGCAGTGACTGTGTGTGTGTGTGTGTGTGTGTGTGTGTGTGTGTGTGTGTGTGGACCCCATCTAACTGGGCCCTTGTGGCGGCCAGAGGCAGACCTGTCACTCCATGAATCACAGCCTGGGACTGAGGGCCTGCTGTGAGACATTAAGGGGCAAATGCAGTGTGAACCGTGAATGAGATCTTTAAACCTGTGTGGAGAGATCAGTACCCAAAACTAAAAAGAGATCTCTTTTATTAGCAAGACAGGAACTAGTCTGGACAAGGCAGGGCAGACACACACACACACACACACTATCATATTTCAGGCGAACGAACATCAACACAAGATTGCTTGCTGCTCATGTCAGAGGACGACCCTGTTCAACACAGCGTTACACTGTTCAATCAAAGAGTCTGACAGGAAGGAAAACACACATGGTGTGTTCAAGAACTGCTGCACTCTCCAGGTGTGCGCTTGGGCACGCCATTAAAAGAAGCTGATTTATACAAATGAGAGGATGAACAATTATTCAACATCAAGTATTTTGTTCAAGATGTAGGTTTAGTATAAGACTACCATAATTCCTTGTGGAAATTTGGCTGCAGATGAATGATGAAGAAGACTCGCTGTGTGTTTTCTACGAGGTGCAACCATCGCTTCTGTCAGACAGCGAGTGTAGAGGAGCGTTGTAGTCTCGGTTCCTCCTCATGCCCCCAGACATGAGCGACCACCAGGGTCAGTTTTCAGAGCCGTGCCAAAACGGAGCTGCCGTTTGATGGAGATGTGGGGAATCTGCTTCAACAGAACCAGACGTCGGCTAAGCAACCCGACCCCCCCGACTCTTAGGTGAACCCGCCAGTCTGCTCAAACAGGAAACATTCTCCTCTTCCAGAAAAACGGTCAGATCAGAAACACACGCGCGTCAGATGAGGGAACACATGTAAAAAAAAAAAAAAAAAAAAAAAAGTTGGTCTGATGAGGTCACTCCATGCACTTTCTTTCCCTCCTCTACCCCCCCCCCCCACTATTTTCCCTACAGGTAAAGATTTCTGCAGAGGGACAAATCTGCATTTCAGCCTCTTCTGAGCTGACAGTCAATCTTTCAGAGGAAGCAGAAGTTACTATTAGTTAGAGGATTGTTATTTATTCCCCCCCTCGTAAAATTACCACCAGACAAGGCAAACAGGAGGACAGCTCCCACCACCACCACATACAGTGCAGGTTTCACAACAGTGACCAAAGGAGCATCCGCCGCCTGACCCTGGGGTCCCTGTGTACACAGTGGCCCCTGTGAGAGAGAGAGAGATGGGAGCTCCCACCTCTGGCCCTCCTTGACAGCACAAGATTGACGATGAGAGCATGGTCAAAAGGCTCACAGGAGAAAAATAAATATGTCCAAAGGCCTTTGCTTACGTCGAGATGTACCCCTCCCCCTGTCAGCCACACAGTCAAACGATCTGAGAGTCAGTGTGCTGTGTCACCGAGACCGAGAGCTCAAATGAGACCGTCCTGTGATGACTACCTCCATAAATTTCCCGAGGCATCCAGACGAACAGCTGAGATTAAAACTGGAAATTGAATTCAACATACACGGTCAACAGTTCCCTAAATATTGTTTGAGTGATTTACAGTACACTCGGACAAAGCTGGAAGTGATGAAAATATCCTCACATGTACTGTCACATCTAAAAACATGCGCCTGCGGAGGCTTATCAGCTTTGCTTCCTTCTTTATTAAGGTTATTATTTAATTACTACTATGAGGCCATCTGGGCATTAAAAAGAGGGCAATCATTAACTCTTGCTATTGACGTATTTTGACATCACTTATAATCCAACGCTTGAGTGCCATTGACGTAATAATATGTCAAAATGTTTTTTGGGAGCAAGTCGCCAATCGCGGTTTCCCGCAGCCTGTGAGTAATTTTGGGGCTTCTGGGAGATGTAGTCAGAGCATAGAGATGGTCTACACCACAGAGATCAAAGCAGGAAGTGGAGAGATAGACTTATTGTGGACAAAAAGTGGCATTTTTGGTGGGAGTGGCCTCTACCTCTGATAAGAGTAGAGAACAAAATGTTTTTTTCATAATGAAATAGAGTCTCTTCTTTCATTTGAATTATTCAGTGTTTTCAGGGATGTAGTACAAAATATTCTGTGGGTCTTGAAATATGACTCAAAATAGCCAAAAACGCTGGCACAAGGCACTTTCTGTTTTGTAAAACGGTTGGTACTCAAAGAGTTAAGATGAACCAATCAAACCGAACAGCTCTTTGCCAAAACACTCTCCATATAAAAGTCTGCCATTCCTTGATTGTATTGATTGGCTGCCACTTATAGGATTGGACATGTTTTAATTGTGCTTCCCCGAAAGAACCTGCCGAGACATTACCTCACTGTTGTTTGAAAGCTGATTAGCTAGGCTTTATGTAAATGACAAACACTGCACGTATATAAATATCATTGGAGACATAGCCAGGCAGCGCTTTTTCAGATGAATGTCTCCTCAAAGATGCATGACTGAAAGAAGGAAAAAACAACCCCTCTTGGCCTTTAGTTTGAAAAAGACATCAAGACATTTAATGGGTGACACATAACTGGGCCTCCTGGCAGCAGACCAGAGCTAAAACACAAGAACAGTAGGTTCACCAGTACTTGTAAGGATAAGTGAGGGCAGCTCCATAACTCTCCAGACGTCGAACTTAACAGTGTGCCTCATGTAAATGATGGGGGAACCCATATTTAGAGTTCAAAAGGACACAAGTGATATGAAAGTAATTACCTCAGTTCCTTTTTCTCCAATCTTTTCCTTCATGTTCAAAGGCATATACCATAACCAACACCACCGTGCAGCCTGCTGACCTCAAGTGACCGTCTGCTAATTTGCATACCAACACATGACACATCCATGGATATTTGAACAGCTCATAAATGGAAAAATAAAAAGATCACTGAGGAATTCAGTTGGACTTGAAAAATTGTGAGGAAAAGCATTTAGTCAATGAGTCAGAACGCATCGCGTTATAAATTCATCTGACGGTGTTGGACAGAACAGGAGCCAGGCTCTTTTTAGAAAACCACTTTGTATTTTTAGAGGTAATAAATGTGGGTTAGAGGGAAGCCGCCACCACCGCAGCAGACTAGTTCGTGTTTCACTCTCGTACTCTTTGGCCACTGTCGAGACACCACAGCATAGGAAAATGGGCAGTGGAATGACAGCATGATCCATATTGAGGTACCCCAACAAGCTTCCAGTTTCTATGGTGTGGTTTTCTCCCCGCTTCAGTTGTGAAATTGTTGCTAAACACTGGGGTCGTCAAAGGATACATTCAGCCTACAAATATTACTGCTGAGTATTTTGATTTGCGTAATCTGTAAGCATCATATGAGGTATGTAGGTGCATTTAGGTTTTCTGCTTAGGAACATAATAATGGTAATAGAACCAGTAGTGTTGCTACACAGTGATAACATCCAAGCAGGTGCACAGCATTGACTAATGCTGCAACTGGAAAACTCACAACCACATAATGAATCCAATGCCTTGCCCAGAAAAGGTTAGCGCTGTCTTTTGGGATCATTGCACAGTACTGCGTTTATCCAGATGTTTGGCGAACAGCGTCCAAACATAACAAATTCAACTGCTGTGGAAGGTGAGTTTAGTTTTTACAGATACACAATAGGAAGGTGCTAACAGTAGACACTTCAGTGGCTTATTACACTTTTGTTCCCAAAAAAAAATACTATGAGAAATGTATTAACAATAATGAACATATTTCAATTTATACCAGTGGTGATTGTGTGATATATAAAAAAAAGTGTGGGCAAATAAGATAAGATAAGATAATCCTTTGTTGGCCTGCAGTGGTGCTTTGAATGAAATAGTTTGAAAGATTTGACATCTTTTTTAGTGATCATCAATGGCTGTCCCCTCTCGTCAGCATTAACACTGCTAATGAAAAACAACAGAAAGGCAGACACACAAAGCGAGAAGTGTTCAGTGTGTGGAAACCATGGATCAGAGCATCATCTTGGTGAAAACAATGACAAAATAATCATTATAACTCTGCTTTACTGGACTCATAGGTTTACACTTTGCCCATATTACACACTTTTGGTGTTCATCTGGAAAATATGGATAAAGGAAATCAGTTGCAGAGGTGCAGATGTGCAGACTACCCACAGCCTAATTTTTAAGTACACTTTGTTTAGCAGAAGCCTCAGACACACAAACCATGTGCACCTCTGATAAAAACCAAAGCAGAGGGCTGTGTCCTTGTTCCACTCGCCTGTGGCATAGCACACTTCCTCTTGAAAGATAGGTTACACTTCAACTGATATGCCTGAACCATTTGCTCTCGGCCCAGCCATGGTGTTAATAAGTGTTAATAATGCCTGTTAAAAGCTGCAGTATCACATTCACCGCCTGGCATTTCTAATAGCTGGGCACACCATAAAGCAAACCATGACTTCCCCCTTCAGCTGCCAACTGACACGAGCTGGGTATCTAGATTTCCCAGCAACAGCGGAGCTAGCAAAGGAAATGAGAGCGGAGGAGGAGGAGGAGAAAAGGGAAAGGACATCCAAGACACTTGCTTCTGGGAGTCATAGCCACCGAAGACAGACAGAGAGACAGATATAGAGAGACAGACAAACAGACAGAGACAGAGAGACAGAGACAGACAGACAGGCAGACACGGGACATGGATGGGCAAGCAGGCCGTTTTTATTTTTCTAGACCAAGTGTCGGGACAACACTTGTGTGCATGGCTCACTCCTGACCTTTGGAAATGACAGTCCTTTATATGGGCGTCCCGACGGAGGAGCGGCGCGAACAGATATGTGTGTAATACACACCGGCCACAGTCATAACACAGGCCTGCAAAACCAGGGGTGGGAGCCCCAGAAGGGCATGCAGTCTGTCAGGGATGGAGATGGGGGTGGAGGGGGTAGGAAGGGGCACATTCATTCATCCTCATTCATCTTCTCCCCCCTTCAGTTGTTGTTGTTATTTGCCACTTTGAAGCTGGATGGGGGGTTGCATGGTGGGACGCAGAGTGGCTCGGTACAGTGGAGGGTAGAGGGTGTTTGGGGCGGCACTGCATGCCATTCTCATTAAGGGGCGAGAGACATGCTAGACACACTGCTGCTTGCTGGACTCTTCCCATGCTTGGCTGTTACCGCGCCAACCACAGACAGCTTCGGGGGGCCCTGGGTCCCTCGCCACACCTCACCAAACCACCCGCTGGCCTTCACTCTGCTTCATAAACACAATGCATACTTCAGATCAAGGCGCGTAGTTGCTCAAGTCCTCCTGATGTTTTGATAACACATCCTCCAGCAGCCTTCTAACCGCTGCTCACCTCTGGAGGATGCAGGCGAGATGATACCGGAGGCGCGATGCATGTCACTGCAGGCATGATTGACTGTTTTCTTAAAACCTTAATTGAGAGATAAAGCAAACAAAATGTGGATATGGCAGGGAGAGCCGACCGCGATGTGTGGGTGAAACACAAGATTTACTGCACTTCAAAAATGATGGCCAACTAAGGACACTAAACAGGTGCCATTCATTACCCCTGCATCAGAAATAGATCCCTGTGTGCACACACACACACACACACACACACAGAAAAAGTACACTGGAACATTTGGGGGATACACGTCACATCATCCCATTCCACACCTCAACTAACATCCAGTTGTGTGGAATGTTTTTTGATGCAGCGGATGTTGAATATGTCGAGTGTTGACTTGAACGTGAAAACATGATATCACACAGAGCTACCGGACTGAAATGACAGACATAGAGCAATAACAAGATGACCCTGTCTGTGCCAGCGCAACATCCCGTCTGGTGAAGCAGACCGTGTCTTACTTAAGTCGACAAAACAACCCACAACCCATTATGCCTGCGTGTCTGTGTGTGTACGAGGAGGCCCTGTTTTCAAGCTGATTTGCTTGTCACTGTTTTGCAGGCATATCATCCCCTTATTCTGAAGCAACATCCTCTCTCTCTCCTTCTCTCTCCCTCTCTCTCTCTCTCTCTCCCCCCCTCTCACCCCCGCTACCCAATTCATTCATCCCACTTCTGTCTGTCTGGCCCTCGTTTCAGAGCTCGAACACTATTGCCCTGACGCTAAGGTGTCTGGACAAGGAGACAAGCTGGAACACACACACACACATGCATGCACACACACTAAAAGCCATAGAGTGAAGTTAGAGCGCCCCCCAGCTTCCTGTTGAAACACACTGCATCCAATGCACTGCAAAAAGGAGCATTGGTGCGCTGCAATAACTTAGTTATTCAAACTGAATTTGCAGAAATTAAACGAACTTGAATTGAATACAACAACAGCAGTTAATATTTTATTGTATTTCTGGTGTATCAGATCCTTTCCCCTGAGTGATAGTTAACATGTGAAATGTGGGGCAGAGGGAGGAGGACATCTAGTCTGCCCTGTTACACCAGAATATTTCCACAAGAATTAGACTGGTCACAGTGAACACAGTTTTCCGAAAACAAAATGTGAACAGCTGAGTAGTGCTTGTAGGAACAGAGGTGCAAGGTAGAGTTCCATCTGACTGACTGAGGTGATGTGACCAGCTGACGTCTGGAGCGTAAAGTCCACTTTTTAAGACAGGTCTGGACTACAGGGCAAGGTTTTTGAACAACCACCCCCTCCTTCCTCCTGTTCCCCTTTTCAGTAAGCATCTCCAGTGTTGTCCTTCTCCTCTCTGGCCTGTCATGGTAGCTTGTGACCCTGCATGGTTGAGGAGGAGGCCAGATCAAAGGCAAAGGAGCAGCCTTGGAAAAACATTTGGGCTGAGAATGGTCGGGATATCTGTCAGGAAGCCTTTCCCACTGGGTTCACTAGTGCTCAGGCCCAGGGATCGAGTTACCACCCCAAAAAACGCCGACATGAAAGGGGGGCGACACTAATCCACATACATGGGGCTCTCTGTCCGTCCTCCACTCACACTCACACTCCACCTCCAACAATAATGCATCCCATCTTCCCCTCTGCTCCTCACCCTAAAAACTCTCTGCCACTCAGTATCTCTGTGTCGCTGCCAAACTACACCAATACCAACCTCACCCCCCAAAGCTTCTATGCACCACCACCACCACCTCACCCCTCATCCCCAACCCCTCACCCTAAAAACACTCGCTTCATCACAGAGGATTAACAGGAAACCCTGACACAACTCATTGTTAGGGAGGCAGAGGGGGCTTGGGTGGTTTTGCCACCCCGAGTGGGTCTTTTTTTCTCTTCCTTCTTCACTGGGGTTGTGATGCTTTTACAGACTGGGGCACTTAATGGCCTCAGCCTTAATACAAACCTCCCTGACGTTCACACACAACCACTTCCACAACCTCTCCTCCCAGTTGCATAGACCAGACCCAGTGGCGGGCAAGAGTTGTTCAGCAGCAATGAGCGAGGGGCTAAGACGTGAAGGATGGAGAGAAAAGAAGAAGAGCAGGGGAGGGTGCATTTTGAATGGAGTCCTCAGGATGAGGATGGTGTATATATATGTGTATGTGTGTATTTGTGAGCCGAATGGGGGGGTGGGAATTGATGTCAGTGCTGTAAATCTTGATGTCACTGACAGGAAGACTGTTGCGCGCCATTACCATAAATCTGACAAACGCTAATTTGATGGGAGGCTGTATCTGTCTAGTCAGGGACCAGTCTAGACGCTCCTATTGAGGGGTCCTACAGTGTAGGCCTGTTTGTTTCCAGCACCATCTGGATGTGGCAGTAAGTGCCCGCTGCTGCGGTTCACATGCGCGCACACACACACACGCAGACACAAACACCAAGTCCACCACCGCAAAAGCTTTGACCTTTGTCTGAACAGTAACGTGAATTAATATTTCTAATGCAATGAAAGCATAGTCCTGCATCACCAGAACAACAGGTTACTCATAATATGTTTAGGTGCTACAGATAGCATTCCTGCATGACAAAACCCCCCATTAATGTTCATGTCAATTAAAAAAAAAAATCATTGATTTTCATAATATGCAGTGCATTTTCGAGGGTCTGGTCAACATTTGTTAGTGATTTTGTTCCAGAGGTACACACAATATCCTCTATGTAACATCTAGCATTAGAGTACATTAAATATGTGCATGATAAAAAAAGATTTGTCCAGAGGGGATTCACAAAACAGTCTAAATACTGTCCTTGTTTAATGAGCTCTACTTTATTGTAGAGCATGATACCAGTCCATTTTGTACAAAAATACATGCTTAAGGGGTCACGAAAAGAGAACCTGAGACAGATCCCAGAGCTGCACAGGCTGCATGTTTGTCCCTTTCAGAGGGACACACTTTCCACAATGGTGACTACCTTACACTGTGTCATGTACAAATGTCCCTTCATCAACAGAGTTCATATTAAAGGACACAAGTATAAACCAGTCACACTGAGGGTGCTCACTCATATGATGGGTAGAAGATGAAACAGGTTTGATGGGGAGGACATTGATAGGAGAAATGAAATCCATTCGAGATGCTGAGGGGACTGAGGGGCCACAGCTCCCCCCCAACACATTTATCTGTCTGGAGCCTACCTTGGAGCTCCTGTGTGTTTCGCGACATTTACTGGAAAAGTACATTAGGTAGAGAATGGGGGGGACGGCATTAAGGGGCCCACCCACAGGACTGTTTTCATGTTACCCTCTTTTTTTGTGGAAGAAAGCAAGAGGCTGAGGTGGTGGCAAGGCAGCTGCACTCGCAGACAGAAGACACCTTTGCTCCATGGGATATCCAGAGGGTAGATAAGGGGGCCACAGAATGGAGGGGTCGAGGGGGGTACCATCGGGCGCCATTATGGTATATAAATCTTGTAACTGGGAACGGTGATTAGCTTGGCTGCATTAGCATACTGTGGCGGCAAAACTTTGGTTTCCTGGGCACAGTGTAGGGCAAAAAGATGTTTTTCCGCACCCATGTAGAGGATCAAAGCTTGAGGGGCCCCCTTTTGAAGGCCCTGAAACCAGTGTGCAAGAACCAAGGGGGGTGGGGGCGCCCCATCTCATAGACATAAAAAGAGTGGGTGGATGGGGAGGGCACTTGTCCCACTTACATCAGTTATGGCACATTTTCATACAGCATCTATCTATCTATTTATCTATCGAAGACTAACTCAAGTTTTGATACAAACAAATCTTAGGGCTCTTGGTCTCCTTGAAACAAGTATGGGAAAGTTTCAAGCTTAAGAACAGTGTCATTAAATGTGAAAGACCCCTCCCCATCAACTATTTCTAGACCCCTTTGAGACAAAAAAAAAACCTGATGGGGACTAACTGAACAATAAATCTGTTTTTATACATTGCGGGATAGCCGAGAATTAGGTTGATGAATGGGGTGGGGGACAACTGGAAAAAGCCTTTTCAAAACAAGAGATTCTCACAGGATATGGAAAGTCTTTGATTCATTAATAGAACAACCTAAACCTATTCCTCACAACATGTTACATACAAAGCCAGGCCACAATGATCCTTCATAACATCCCTGATGACCTCGTTGAACACCTCAAAGTGTGCGGATTAGAAAAGCTTGTTTTCTGGTGATCTTTGACAAACTGTAGACATGGAGGATGAATCTTTCTTCTCTACAGACCCTGAGCGGGGATGGTAGTCCTCTGGAGGCTTTTAAGACCAACAAAATGGAAAAGCCATTAATAGGAACCACAAACAGTGACGCCAAGAAGAGAACAGAGGGACATTTTCAGGAAGAGAAGCGTCATGACCCTAGAGTATTAGTGGGCATTAAGGGAGCACCGAGTGGTTTCAGCAGCATGAGAAGAAATTAGTCATAACACTTCAAAGACAGCTGGATAAGTGCTGTGACGTTTGACAACTTCTTGTAACAGATGGCTTTTGTCTCCTCATCCCAAACCAACATATGCTGGTGTCTGAACATCTTCTCCCTTCAACTGTGACACAATGTCTGTTACTCTTTCTCATAGTGTGCATATCCTTTCCAGAATATTGAACAGGTGCAGGTCTGTGTTAGCGCCCTGCACTAACACAGTGAGGTGAAACTGCTACAGTATGTCCTCTCCAGTCAGGAAGACATTTTTCAGTGTCTCGCATAGGGCTGGGTACCGTACTTCGATACAATTGTAGCACCGACCGAAAAGCTCCAGGTATCAAAAAAATAATAATTTTTTAGTGCCAAACTCCAATACCTAAATGTCTGTGAACAATGCTCTCGGATGTCACAGGGGACGGGGGGGACATGTCCCCTTCAGAAATGAGGATTAATGTCACTGCAGCAGCATTGGGAGCCCGGCATTTGTGCTCGATGCGTTCACTTGTACGTGAATGTCGGTAAGTCAGAGTTTAAATCAGAACCTCCGTGAAGTCGGATCTCCTCCTCGGAAAGTTGGATTAATCTCACCAACCCAACATAGAATTCATGTTATCTGCTACTGACCTAAACAGTAGCTACATGTTTTTGTTCTATGTCTGTAAGGCTTCAAGCACTTGATCTGAGCTCCAAGTTCTGATTTCCAGTGAACACACCAAAAGACAAACGTTCACTCCCCAGGGTCTAAAGAGTAACGAGCTATTATCAACTTATTAAGTTATCAACTTATTAAGTTGATAATAATAATAATACATTAATATGTTGATGATAACCATGATTAAAGCCTAAATTACACAAAAATATTTTACTGAGGTATCGAAAAAAAGTATTGTTCCAGAACCATCTAAAATCTGTGATCGTGATCACAACAATAGCTGTGCGAAGGTGCTAACAAACTATCAAGGAGTAGGAGGGATGTCGGCCCTGGCAGAATTTTTCGTTAAAGTCCGAAAAAGATGTTGCATTGTATACTGCAAAATAAGCAATAAAAATGTGCTGATATTGCATCGGATCGATACTGACCAATAATCAAGGCTGCAATATCGGTATCGAATCAGAAGTGAAAAATCGTGACACCCTTACTTTTACATATGGGAACACATCTAGTGAGAGGCGCTGGCTTGAGCCAACACAACTCATTGTGCATTATACTACCAAAACACTGACTATAGGAATTTCATCAATGTAGACGGGGACACGTGCGTTCACGCCATGCTATATCATTAAATGCATCGCTGAACATCTCAGAAAGTGTCAGAAATGCTTTGGTACGAACTGGTGTGTGAGGTCATTATTGTTATTATTATTATTGTTAAATACATACAATTAAATCTAAATCTCAATCTACTTTATAAAAGTTATTATTTTCAGAAAACATGTTCAGACTAATTTTTTTTTTTAATTTTAGCTAAGAAACAAAAGAAAATCTACTGATAAATCAAATGTTAATGTAGTTTAGTCTTCACTATTTTTGGACAGAAATATTAAGCGGTGAATGAGCCTATTTACAAGGCTGTATAAAGGGATCACAGCCATATGCTAACTGGTCTGTCAGCGTTTAAGTGTGCTTTCCACAACAGAGTCGCAGGCCACAGCTCTGCCGAACCACACACACCTCCAGTTTACACACTGTTGGCTTTCACTTGATTTCTGGCATTTTAATGGCCATTAAGTGGCTGGTGCCACCCTTCTCCATCAATAATAGACCTATACATGCAACCCAAATGTGACATGCTCCCCACAAACAACACTATCTAGAAAATAGAAATTAAAGCATAATCACACTAGTTGCATACTATATGATGGAGGCTTAACAAGTTGGAGGGTCAGAAATGTTTTTGACAGAAATTAACAACAGTTTGGGATATGACTGATGGTTATGCTGGCCTCAAAGCATAATAAATCAAATGCAGAGTCAACAGGACACACATTGACACCATATGATGTCGTTTTGCAACTTGAAGTTTGCTCATGCATTACAGAAAATTGATGATTGAGCAAATCCTGTAGCGCAAATAATAATAATAGTAAGTAGAAAAGCACACAGAAAGCGCAGACCTCCACCAAGGCGGCGGCAACTTTTTACTTCTTGTTACCCCCGCCGCCAAGGAGGTTATGTTTTCCCTGGGGCTTGTTTGTTTGTCTGTTGGTTTGTCGGATTGCAAAGTAACTCAAAAAGTTATGGACAGTTTTTGATGAAATTTTCAGGATTGGTCGGAAGTGGCCTAACTTAAAATTGATTAATTTTTGGTGGTGCCATTGAATCGGATCCTATCACCACCAAAAATTAATTAGTTTTAAGTTAGGCCACTTCCGACCAAACCTGAAAATTTCGTCAAAATCCATCCATAACTTTTTGAGTTATTTTGCAAAGCAACAAACAAATAAACAAACCCCGGTGAAAACATAACCTCCTTGGTGGAGGTAACAATAATAATGATGAGAGGCCAAAAACACACATCTGGTGGTCTTTGAGGTCTGGGAAATCGCAGGTCGTTCTGCGCCATAACCTCTTCCACGGCGCATGGATCTCGGAGGCTTTGGGGCGTTTCGGCGTGTTTGTCGAAAGTTAACCAGACACATTGTTTTAACCTTTGCTGGAGGAGCCTCTGTCTCATTCCCAGGGGCTGGCTGTGTAAAAGGGTCAATGACTTCAATGGGCCTTCATTAAGCACAGTTAGTGTCAACAGTTAATTATGCAAATGAGGAGACCCCTCATGTGGTTTGTGGGTCTCTGGCCTCCCCCTTTTCATCACAGCCTCACACACAAAAAGTGCCACCCTGCAGACACACACACACACACACACACATATAGCACGTACATTCAGTTACACACACTGTATGGCTTTCATACATTACGTTTCCTCCTCACTCATTTCTTGTCAGGAATTTAACGTGGCGTTATGGTGGCGATACATAAATGGAGGCCGAAAAGAGGCCCCTGAGATATCCAGTGGCTTTTCTCGCCATCAAAGAACCTCCGGAAGGTCCTCACTGGGTGAAGCTGAAAGCCCACCAAGTTCTCCTCATCGGGACTGGGGGGGGCATCAGTGCCCCCTCAAAAACAAAATGAAGGGAAAAAAAACCTGCATCAAAACAGTCAATTAAGCAAAAATGCATGACAGCCAAATTCGAGCATTGTTTCTGTGATGGTAATGACAGGCCTTTCGCTCCTCTGCCTCTTCCACAAATCTGATGTCTGCGGCCCCTTGATTTTCAAAGGCTGGGAAGCCATCAGTAATTAATAATCACACGCTTCGGGCCCCTCAGTTGTGACTGGCGGATTCTTTGTAGGATCCCATCCTCAAAAACCTCAAATCCACTTCCACCTACCTCTTTCTCGCCCCATCGTCGCTAGTTCACGTCCATCACCCCAGCTAATGCCTCTATCACTGCCTGCTGTTTGGTTCAGGTGCATTGTTTATCCACCATTTGTGTGTGTGTGTGTGTGTGTGTGTGTGTGTGTGTGTGTGTGTGTGTGTGAGTATGGGGGGGGGGGGTCCTCTATTGTAGGGGGGTCTGCTATGGGCGCCAGTTTTAACCAGCTCCCCCTCAGCCCTCCATCTAAACCCATTCACCTCCCACTAATTGTGGGGCAATAGGGTTGTTGGGGGGTTTGAGGGATGGTTAGATAAAATGGCCTCCGCTGTGAGTGAAAACCAATCACACACCACCCTGAGAACTGTTTACACACCACATTTGCTTTTGGAGCTGCTCCCTTGTTTGTTATTTTATTTTCCTGAGCTTTTTTTCCCCTACAAAAGCAAACTTCTCAAAAACAACAGTGTCTCAAAGCGCTTATGCAATAAGTAAATCAGAACCAGATTGTGGTCTCTACTGATCCAAACCCACCCAAGAGAAGCTGTGGGAGCAGCGCTCTGCTCCTCCACCATGTGATATAGGTGTCATATGGTCTTTTGATGCAAGCAAGAACATGTTGCAGCGACCCCATAACCCTGCATCACGATAAGGCTCTAATGAGTGATGATGCCCGCATCACTGGTTTTCAATCAGATCATCAGGTGATATGCATACACAGTGTCCAAAATAAATGCTAAATATGTGCTAACCTAATTTACAGGTGTTACATGGTACACATGCAGCTAATGGGGACGGAGCATTGGCCAGGAGACAGAAAGGATCAATGTGGTTCAACTACACCTCGCTGACCTGCATGTGAGTGTGCAGTGCAGTCAGAAAGTATTAGGACCGTGACGTGTTTATGACTGTTTGGCTGAGGACTCCAGGACACTGAATTTAAAATAAAATGGTGCTGACTTTAGCTTTATGGGTGTGTAATGGGGTGAGTAGTGTAAAACGTGTAGCCCTTTTTCCCTACCAAATTTAGGACAAAGCATCAGGGTGTTGATCCTAAAAAGACAATGACAATACCAAGTGCTACAAATGATCTGTGACTAAATATGACAATTTTATGTTTCTGCTAACTTGTCCAATTGTTTTACGTGCCCTAGATTTCAGGGGAGTGTGTATGAAATGGTCCGTCATTCCTACACTGCCTATAAACACCCTTAAATTAAAGCTGGAAGTCAGCACTTTAACCTCAGAGTCGTTATATCATTTCAGATCCAAAGTGCTAAAGAACAGAGCCAACACCACAAAACATGTGTCACTGTCCTCATACCCTGTGCGCGCAGCGTACATGTGTGTGAAAGATGGAGAGGACAGAAAGGGCTGTGGGCTGAGCCAGAGACACATGTGTGTAGGCTAGCACTACACAAACTGGACGACAAAATCCCACACAGGGAGCGTTTGACTAAAGCCAATGGACTCCACATGTCTTTCCGACTTCAAAGGGGACAAAAACGAATCACATCATACAAGCCCATCCTCCATCTTTACAAGGATGGACTAAACCTCAATATATGTACAGGATACTGTAATGTACCCCGGCTAACTTTTTAACTGCCTCACACATCACATTTAAGCGTTTTTTACCCACGAACAGAAATACAGAGAAAGACCAGGAGCTTAAACTGTGGGGTGTCAAAGGTTTGGGAAATGGCCAGAAGTAAAACCAATATGATTCAGTAACTACTGTCCATCTTCAATACAAGGTTGCTCTGCATTATCCTGACACCTACTGGACGGACGAGCATTGACTACATTTGTCTAGATGGTGATTCTTAACAACATACAGTAGACAGAGTGGCAAAAATAAACACTAATGAGCTACCATAATTGAGTCTGGTGAATGATTGTTGCACATTATAACATAAGTATACTAACAGTCATGGTAAATTGCTAAATAAATAAGTGAAAGTTGGAGCAGATTAGCACCATATGCAAGAGCCCTGCTGATACTTTACCGGAAGAAGAGATGAACACACACACACACACACACACACACACAGAGTGAGAGCCAAGGCTGATGGATAGATGTGCGTATGTCTGTATTGCGGAAAGGACCTTTCATAAACGACTGAGCACAGAGGGAAACGTTTATTTAGTCAAAGACAGGAAAGAACAGACGGAGGCCAACTGTGCCATGATCAATCACAGGCCTACCTATGACACTGCACAGTGCAACCTGATTCAGAGGTAGCCAGAGAGAGGGATGTCGTCGTGAATGAACGTGTAGGATAGGGTGTCTGCATGTCAGTGAGAGAGGGAGAGACCCAGAAAAACTGACTTGAAAGAAGCCGGCTGATTTGAAAAAATGGGGGGGATTACGGGTGTTGGAATTGATTTCCGACGGCAGACCTTAAATCATCTTTGAAATGGTGTTGAGCCTTGAAGATGTTTGGGGAAAAAAAAGCAGAAAATGTTATCATTGAGGTCTGGTCTTTCTCTCGAAGTACTTTGTGAAATCCCCATGTGAAGTTAATCTGGCTGAGGAAGTTGATGTAATGAAAAGGTGTCGCGAGCAGAAAAAGAGGGCACAATATTAAAACCATTAACTTGTGGATGTTTTGGTGAGTCGCATACTTCCAGTGAGTAATCGTTGACGACACAGAGGGGGATCGAAACATTTCATATGGATTCAACCCCTTTCGCTTTGGTTTACAACTGTGAAAACGATTGCACACAACAAAAGACGTTTATCTTTCGTCGGTCAAAACCTAAGATGAAATGCTGCACGTCCTTGATGTGGCTTTTGTGAGCTATAACATATCGCCTGAAATACCACAAAACAGTCACCACTTTCAGTCTGCCCTTAACTGCCCAGCAGTTTTACATACATCCTCTTTATGACCATGCCTCTTAAAACAAACCACAGTTGAACACGTGCTGTTGAATGTATATTAAAAGACGACTGCAATACCCCTTACCGGGTTAAGTAACCCCAGCTGACCCCTTGAATACAATAGCACTTGATGTGCTTTTGAATGGTGCTTATAATGCCTTGCATACAGCCGATATGTTCATGTAACATCAATAAGTAGATCTGCAGCAGAGTGGAAGAGCTGATCAGTGACTGTATGGCTCCACCTAGAGGACACATGAGTGAATTTCACTGAAAATTGGATTTATTCTCTGTATACAAGCTCTGTTGTTCTCAAATATCAGTATGTCCTGTTATTTTGTTGATGCAAACCTACATTTGCAGTTTGAAGGCCTCAGTTTTGCTTTGTAAACCTGTAATGACTAATTAGTTATTAGTCTTTGTAGAATGAGAACAATCAATTAGTTATTAATTTGTCAAATTAATTATAACTGATATTCGATTAACCGGTTTGAGAAATTAAAAATTACAGTAACCTAATATTTGGCAATTTATAGATGAAACAACAAATCGATTACAGAAGAAACTAATCGTTAGTTGGAGTACTCGTGGTAACAACAGATTTATTTGTTACAGTAGCACAAATTTCAACACATGAACAGAAAAAGTGCAGCGTGGTGAATTCAGTCTGTGTTGGCGTGTTTTCATTCACGTGCTGCTCTGGGTCTGCGGGGATATTACACTATTATTCAAAATGGAAAATCTCACAGACAGTCTGAGCGAGACTACATCCCATAATAGCAGCAGATCCAGTCATTTTGAAAGACATGGGAGACAAAGCATCTCATAAAAAGCATTAATGAATTTGTCTAGTCACATTTAAAAGGGAAATTATCATCCTGTAAAACAGGAATATGATGAGGGAAGTGTTTGCAGTGAGTCCTCTTAAGTTGTTTCATATTTCTAGCTGTGCTTTTACACAATTACACTGAGCAATAAAGGAGTCAAGTGATGCCAATTCAAAAGACAGCTGCCAATACCATTACTGATATTATGGAGTTCAGGCATCTTTTGGCTTTCTCCTAACACGATCTCCAAGTTTAAAAAGAGGTGAAAAATGACTCATCAGGTCAGTAATTTTCCAACTGTTTGAGGTCCAAGTTTTGTTTCAGCTGAAGCACAGTTCTGAGCTCATTTATTAGCTTTCCTCCACAATCAATAAAGTTTTGTGGTAACTTTCTAGGAGCGTACTGTTCAGTGTCGCAACCAACTATTTTAAAGTGCATCTAAACAAACAAGTCTTAAATACCAGTGATGTGAGTTGGTTTAATCACTTCAAGAATGGCTTTTATAGGCTTGTTTTTTTACTAAATGTTCCTGATGTTTGACTGTTGTATTGTTGCTCTTAAGTCTGCTGGTTTGTTTTGTGCCTCGCCTCAATATCTCACTGTTAAACGCTGCTTTGACTTCAGAAACCACCATCCAACTGATCTTCGAGGCTTTGGTCTCAAAAACTGCAGTCACATTCCAAAGGAGAGTTTAACCTTAACCTAGGACCAATCGGACATTACTGCTTTTACATCACTCCCTGCCATGATTAAGAGATGTTTTATTTTTTCTTAAACTAGAAAAAGTTAAATTCACGTTGAAAGGGTCAGTCAGAAAATTTTACTTAAAATGGCAACCTTTTATGACATTTTGATAATCTTAAAGTACTGCCTGAAGTATAAGACTTTTATTTTCTCAGTTCCTTTTTTTTTAATTTTTCTATGTATGCTTATTCAAATTAATGGTCAATCACTTCAGAACTGAGCAGCTTGACTGATAATTGTGAAAATGTGAGTTTATAGCCCTGTTAACCAACTGATGTGGAAATGTAGGAATGCAGTTGTGTGCTTGGTTTCAGTGTAGATCCTTAAAACTGTCTTGAAGAAGTGTGTAACAAACAAAATAAGGGGGGAAAAAAAAGAAAAAAAAGCTGTTCACCCAGAATTTTGTTAAAATATGGAGGGTGGGAAGGGTGGGACAACTGTGGTGGGGTGGGAGGTATTACTAAGTAGTGTTCTAAGTAGTGTTTTTTCTCTTGGAGTTTTTCCCTTTTTTGTTTTTGTTTTTTGTCTAAGATAAAATGAAACTGGAGAACTGTTTCACTTCCTATAAATTTTCATCTTTGATCCTCCAATAAAAATATTTTTAAAAAACTGCAGTCAATCAGGGAATGGCTATTTCATTGAAAATTAAAAATATAGACATGATGACATTAAATGTTTTTTTTGTAACTGTGGACTACGACATTTAAGTCCTTTTTCATGTGGCAGAATAGAACTGAATGACCTTAATGCACTCCGAAATCATAGAGCTTCTCCTTTTCAGTGTACAAGAATAAAATAAGTATAAAAATAAGAAATAAGTATGATTGTGAGTCTTGCTTTATGCCGCCAGTATTTGCCTGCATAAATACAGAACATCATTCTGATGTAAAGTTTTAAAGGGCCGGCCAGCTGAGGGTGAATTTTAGTTAGATCAACATCTTGACAGCATGTGTGCTTCAAAGAACAATTCTGTTTCTCTTTGTTGACCACAACACTGTGTGATAGGAAAACAGCAGGGGGCGCCATTGCCCTTCCTTCAAATGAGCAGCTCACTAAAGCAGAACAAGTGAGTCCTGTCCTCACTTCCTTGACACTGCTGGGAAACATAACAGGGATGTCACCAGTACTGACCTAGCATGGATGTGATCTGAAAACTCATTTCATTCTTCGTACAACAAACTTGCACAGGAAGTCATATCCATGCTTTGCATGGATATTGTATTTCATTTCATTTGCTTTTAGTACATACTGTAAATATTTATTATTGTTTCAATATTGTTGTTTTATTGTTGTTGTTTTATTTCTTACTTGTTCAAGCTGCAGTAACAAGTGAATTCCCTCAATGTGGCGGTCAAAAAAATATTGTCTTACATCAGCGTCAGTATAACAGAGCGGTATCTTACATCACAAAGCCATGACATATCATCTAATGAGTGTGACGATCTGATCTCAGTCGACTTACATCGTGACAATCACACGGCTTCACCACGTCTCCATGTCGTCATCTTTTCACGTCCTGCTGACTTGCTTTAAGGGTTCCACTGTGCTTCTTTTAAACAAAACAGCCTCTAAAAAGAGATGTGATTATTTGTCTCACTTATTCTGCAAACCTCACACTGTACTTAACTTTGTATTTTATTAGGCTGACAAGCTTTAAATTCTTTTTCCGTTCCTTATATGGATGTTTCTGTTGTTCTGACAGAGCCACAACTTACCAGAAAAAAGTATTACATGGTTGAGGTTTAAAGGTGCAACGTAAATGTAGTTTTAAAACTGTTATTTGTTCTATATGACACTGGTGTGGTTGATTTTTCTAGATACTCGCACTGAAATGTTACCTGCATGTCAGTCAACTTTTTAATAGGTTGTTTTGAGGAATATAAACTTGCCAAGCCAGACTTCTCGGTTTTGAAATGTCACCTGAAGACTTCCACACAAGCACTTTGCCAAAATAAATACTTCAATCTAAAACTGACACTGAATGCCAGCTTTCTGTTTTTGACGGTTTATAAAAGTCATATTCAGGTATTAACCCGGCTAGTCACCAGGCTCAATCCTACATGGGAAGTCTGAACATGGTTTATTTTTTAACCCTGAGTTACATACACATCAAGAAGGAAGCAAATGACTAAACGTGGGTGTATGCAAGCCCATACAGGCGACAACAACAACAGCGCTCACATCACTTTCTCTCACACTTCCTCCACATGAGACCAAAAATATCTGCACTCATTGAAAAAAATGGAAAAGGAAACCCCTTTTTATGGGATGGGGTCTCTCTCTCTCTCTCTCTCTCATCACTCATATCAAAGAGGATTACATGTGGAGGCGGCAACAGCATTCATGTGGTCACAAAGTGTTGTATAATATTTTCATCACACAGGACAGATAGTTGGGAATACTGAAGCTCTTGCTCAACTACTGCTGTTCATATTTCATAGTTGCATTTTTCTTCTAAAACAATTCATAAGACCTGATGTTGTTCTTGTGAAACAGCAGCAGCTAATTGTGGGATGTCTTTTCTGTGTTGCTGCCAAACAGAGCTGTCAGAAATAGTAATTGGAGCATGATCTACACCAGCTCCATTGTAATATAATTAGGAGTCCCTCTGTGCTGACAGTCGCTGTCACATATTATTGGAGAGAATTAAGAAAAGAGCTTAAGTCTCTGTTACAGCAGCAGCTGTTGAGCAAGTTAACATGAACTGGTTCATGTAGCTTCACTTGTCTTGCGATCTGGGTGTCTTTCCTGAACGTCCTACATCACATGTTTATTGCATTTTTTCAGTCTTTATAGGTAAATTCCAGTAGTTTAAGTGTTACATAAAGCAGGAGCTGTTATCCCTGATCTGGCTCTTAGAGGGGTTACCTCGATCCATATAGAGCTTTTGATTTTTAGCTGCGTACAAATCAGCATCACTGTGCTATCTGGAGCTGTGTCTAATATCAGGTTCTGTTGTTTCAATCCAGTAGCCAGGTAAGATTTCACCGACAGATTGATGGACCTGAAACCCCAGATGACAGAATACATGAAGCATCATCCAAAAACATCTTAAGTCAAGTGGGTGGACATGTGCAGAGGTTTAGAGATATTCCAAAAATAGAAAGTAATCAGAAAGGACATTTACTGAACATGTCCCCGGGCATGATTTCATCCTGAATGGACCTGAATGAAGGTTGATAGGAGCTCATATCAGTGTGAAAAAGCCTTTACTAAACATCCCTTTTCCTCTTATTGTTGTTGTCACATCATGAACAGAGAAAACAAATTACAGAATGGGCAGAGTAAATGCAAAACCTCCAATAAAGGCTGTAGTAAAAGACTGTCAGTAAAATACTTTGGTTTCATGGTAATAACATGTTGAATGTCCCGTCCATAGCTTAAGATGGGCTGCCTTCAACCTTAAATATGAAACATTAAGAGTAAAAGACTTTTTTTCTTAACTCTGAACACATCAGCACATCTACATCACACTTACAACAATAAAACCAAATTGTTTATGTTCCTCTAACCTTTCAACCACACTTTGTTCCTTAAATATCAACACTAATTGAAAATATACATATACAGATACAACATCCTATACATACTAACTCAAAACAGAAAATCAGACCAGAGATCATTCTTTCTTAACACTAAAAGCACATTTTCAATATCAGTGCATATAGACAATATACAATATACTAATATCTACAATCCACTTTCCTTTTACAATGTACCTGTTTGTTTTGCTAAAGCGTCAAATGGGTGCATCCTATCTAAATGTGAGTGATATACTGTAAGGATGTAACGATACACTCAAGCTTGTAGACAATTTATGACTGAAAAAAGAGTCCTGAATCATTCCTCAGACAAAAAACAGATTTCTGATGTAGGGTGTAACTTCAAAACACATATACTTAGAAAAACAACAAATTATATTCTCTTATCCTTAACAAATTAAGTCCCTTCTTATTTCTCTGAGGTACGGTGAAATACAACTCAAATCTCCTCTTAAAAGTGCAGCTGAAATGAAACAGATTTTTAAAACAAATCCCACAAGAAAATCCTCAATTTCAAAATCACTTCTGTCTCTCCTTCTGTCTGAATACCGGACAGTGACGTTCGACGTCGATGAAGTGAACTAAAAGCTGATTACGCTGTTTAAAAAGGGCATCACGATTCATTTTTCATCTCAGCTGAATGTGAAATCGTCACACATTTGTATTGATTTTTAACTGTCTTGAGACGCATTGTTACATCCCTAACATACAGTACAAAAAAGAGAATTATTAATCATATTAATCTAAACATAAACAATATAATCAACAGCAATCCAACATGCATGGCTTTTGGTTCCAGATGTACAAGAATAAAAGTCATAAACGCAGTCATAAATGCACAGAATGCACAGCTCTGTTATAATCTGTCCACCCTTTCTCTCCCCACACTTGATAGATGTGATGAACAGAAACACTTAGACGTGTTTTATGCACCCCGGCAGCCCAATTTATACAACTTACAGTAAATCAGCTCAATGACCTGTTTAACAAAAAGAGCTCATCATCTGTTTCAATAGTGTTTCATTTCTGGCTTTCTGTGTGCAAACATTTCAATAATACCAGAAAGACCCATCATTTTGGAACTGAAGCATTTTAGAAATGTGATAATTGACTGCATAATCTGTGAAAACAACAAATGGACATTGTGCTAATTGAGTTTTCAAAATGTGGCTACAGATTGGACAAAAGGGTGTGAGCGATTAAAAACTGTGAAGGTTTGGCCGACCCTTTTAGACCTGACTTCTCTAAATGTTAATGGAGACGTGGCAAACGTTAATTGCACTTATTTTTCCTAACCTGCTCTTGATGTCACGTAAACACGCTCATGATTATAGCACATTTGCCAAGAACTCATCCTGCAGAAAATGCAAATATAGTCTTATTAGATAAAATGACAAGATGAATCCCTGTTCCGCTGAAACCTGCTGCTTTCTTGAAGACTGACAAACACAGACGAGGATGTATTTATGTATTTATCAAGAGAGAGAGGAACATGACTTGACTAGGAGTTTTCATGGCTCAGAAATATGAAGGCAGGATCTCTGCAGGGATAATCACCCACTGTGTTTTTCTTCACAAGCTCATTATTTCAGGGGGATAAGGAAAAACATTTAGATTGAGTGTGTGTCAAAGTGGAACAAGCTGATGGAAAATGTAATCATACAAAACACTGAATTACTGTTTAAAGTTGTCATTAAGAAATGACGTTAATACTGTTCCTCTCAACTTTATTACCTCCGCCAAGGAGGTTATGTTTTAGTTTTTGTTCTGTAAACTTTCACAATAAAATATGAAGAGTCCACCTGTGTCCACTGGATATTTAGACATAGCAGCATTACAACAAGGACTGCAGCAACTATTTTCATTATCAATTGGTTTTTTTTTAATTATTTTTGATTAATCCACTGCCATTATTATCATAAATGACCATGGTGACACCTTTAATAAACTGCTTTGCGCAAATAAATAATAATCAGAAAAGACAATAAAAAGCAAAATAGCACACATCATTATATAATTACAGACACAAAATTGTGAAGCTGGAACCTATACATTCATTTTCTCTCAGTGCGCTTACTGATAACTATTTTCTAGTTTTGATATCATAAAAAAAAAAAAACTCACAGACTAAAGCATATTTAATGTCACAATATCATAGCCATATTGTTCATTTTCTGCATATGATGGTGAACAGACGTAATGGGCCCAAATCATAACCGACAAAGTGAATCCTAATTATTCAACAGAAGAGTGATTATGAAAGAACATCTGTGAGAGGAACAGGACAACAAAGACCAAACTCTGGTGTTTTTATAGTCACAGTGTGAGATGAGGAGAAACTAACAAAGACTGGTGGTGGACTGCTTTAAGAACCTGCAGCCCATTCATGTGTTACAATGTCTTGGATATTAAGGATATGACAATATGTGCGTCAGGCCCTGAGCTCAGTGTGGAGACGGGCCTTTGTCATGTTATGGGGACAAAGACGATTGTGTAACAGAAAGACGCTTCAAGGCGTCTCACAACAAAAGCCTCCAGCCAGAGTTTTCACATCTAGGGGCACTGAAAATACAGGCCAGCAGAGCACTCTGACTGTTTACACATGAAGAGATAATGATGATGATGTGCCAAATATAGGTTTTCTATTGACTATGCATTTGAACTTGTCTTTCACCGTTACCTGTTGAAGGTTAAATCCCACTTTAAGACACATATGCAATTAGAAAAGCACTCAGAGAGTGCAGACCTCCACCAAGGCAGCAGCGGCAACTTTTTATTTAAAGTTACTCTCGCTGCCAAGGTGTTTTCACCTGGGCTTGTTAATTTGTTTGTTGGTTTGTCGGTTTGTAACTCAAAAAGTTATGGACGGATTTTGACGAAATTTTCAGGGTTGTCGGAAGTGGTCTAACTTAAAACTGATTCATTTTGGGTAGTGATCGGATCCGATTCAACGTCACCACCCAAAATGAATCAGTTTTAAGTTAGACCACTTCTGACAACCCTGAAAATTTCGTCAAAATCCGTCCACAACTTTTTAAATTTTGCAAACCAATAAACAAACAAACAAACGCTGGTGAAAACATAACCTCCTTGGCGGAGGTAACAATATGCAACAGATACAAGTGTGATGTGGAAACATCTAGTGCCCATATACTGAGAACAAAGATGTCAGTACAAAATGTCTTGTTTTCAATAGTTAAACCTTTGAAATGGAAAATATTTGCAGAAAGATGATGATGAAGAAGAAGACTTACTGTATTAATCCCTAAATGGGGATATTAGTTTTAAAGTTTACAGAAAGACGGGAAGATGTAGATGTATTTTTCTTGAATTTTCCTTTTTTTTAAGACATTGCTGCTTCTTGTCTGAAGCAGTGATACAAAGATGTTTTCTTTTTGTCTGCTTAAATAGATGAAAATATATTACATCGCTGGCATAAAAACATCAAAGTCCATCAAGTCCAAGTCTTTTCAGATCATCAGTGTTGCCACAGTGCTCTGCTCCTATATCATGCACTTCAAACTAAAGTATGAAAAAATGTGAATATATTGTTAATGTTTTGTTCATCTGTACTGTCAAATTGCACAAACACATCAGAACTTGGAAAACTGAATGAACATAGATTTCAATAGTCATAGAGCATCAAAACAAATCCAATTTTGCCATCATAAACCCAATGAAGCACATCTATTATTTCTATCATTATTACCACTGTGAACTGTTGCTATGCTTTCATTTTATGTCTTAAACTTCTCAGTTAGTAAACTCCAAAATTTACTGCCCCCTGAACCTGATCCGCTACTCACCATCTCACTGAATTTCTGTCCTAAGAACTCATATTTTAAGCTCTGTAAAATGTAGCTGCAGCTTCACCGAATTACACTATGCCTCTATAAATAATCATTTCTCAAGTCCACAAATTGCACTACTCATTGATGGGCATGGGTACTGCATAATATGTGCAATTGAAAGGATGTGGTCATGAAAAAAATGTGCTCCAAGTTCCTGGTATACATGGTCCACAAAGGCCAAACGTGGCGTCACCCTGCTCTGTCAGCCAATACATCTCCAACAGGAAGTTATTCTTTGTTGTTTCCCAAACAACCGGAGCCAAATTCCTTCCCAAAATGTCCTTGACGCAACAATACAAGCCGGTAAGGGCTGGCAGCCAGGTTTTAGGAAACGGTACTTGATAGTGTGTGGCTGACCTTGCTGATCTTTCAATCATCATCCCACCAGGTCCTGTGGTTATTTTGAAGTGTGGGATATTCATGGACCGGTACAGAGCAATGGCTGCTCCCATCCTGCCTTTCAAAAGGACGGAAGCAGGGTGGAAACGTATGCTTCTCACACGCTGTGAGGAGAAGGGTTTATTTACTTTCTGTGACATAACAGGCACCAGAAAAACAATAAGTCTTTGAGATTTATGAGTCCCAAAGGCTTAAAAAATAACCTCAACCCATTACTGCTTTGAATGCGGAGGGTCTGTCTGAGCTACAGAAAACTGTATAATTAACAGAGACGGAAATTAATTCAAAAATATATGATATGTAAATAAAGCGTTATGTTATGATCAGTGAGATAAAGACTTAACAAGATGACGCCCGGGGTATCTCAAGATAAGAGAGCTAAAAATACCTCTTGCTGAAAGCAGGATGACTTTTTTGTCTAATAATAACAATAATTAAAAAAATAACAATAATAATAACCCTGTTTCAATGGTAGGTGTTGGGATTTCCTCTTGAAACTAAATGTGATGTGATAAATGTGAAGTTTCTTTTTCACATCAACACTGAAAATTGTGTTTCTAGCCTCTATAATATAAAGACAAATGGAGCATTGCACCACTGCACGCTTTTGGTTATAAACAACGTAAATATTTTTTATATTTGCGACACTCTTACTGTTCCCTGAAATCATACTTTTAAATTTGTATTTTCACGGCTCTCTTTCTCTGTCACACCTTCTCTGCTTTTTATGGTTTTCCATGAGCAAAAGTTGTGGTTAGTGGTTGGTACCAAGCGAGCTGAGCCCATACCAGAAGGGACTTCACAAGGAGCAGACCACTGACCGGTCAGAGAGAAGCGTCAAGCTACTGTCGATAGCGTCCGCAATATTTGAATTCACTCAACCCCGATTTTTGGAAATGGCAGTCCACAAAACTACGGCGTTCACTACAAAACACCAGATGTAACATATGCTACAACTGATGACATGCATTCGTTGATTCAGGAAATTATGCATTCTAGATGATGGCGGCTTCACTTGGTGTTGCTATGGTGATCAGCTGAGAATCCTACCCACACTTATGTGGTACTATCTGCAATGGAAAATGAAACAGAGAAAGAGACCTGTGCCAATCTCCCTAATCAATACGCCAACATGCGATCCTGCCCTTTCTCCAGGAAGTGATAATGACATTACTGTCAGACTAGAGCTGCAACAATTCATCAATTAACCAATTAGTTGTCAACTATCATATCGATAAGCAAGTAATTGGTGTGAGTTTTTTTTAAGAAAAAAATTATCTAAATTCTCTGATTCTAGCTTCTTAAATGTGAGTATTTCCTGGTGTCTTTCCTCCTCTGTGACATCCATCCATTTTCTACCTCTTATCCTCATAGGGTCGCGGGGGGCTGGGGCCTATCCCAGCTGTCTTAGGGTGACAGTTTATTGTTAAGGTGAACACCCAAGTATTTGTGGGATATATATATATATATATATACTAACAGAGTGAAAAAATTTAATTTCCCTCATTGAGGGATTAATAAAGGAATTCTTCTTCTTCTTATGTCATTAAAATGTATAATGCACACATTGTGCACCTCTGTATTGGAGTGCATGCATATATATGCATATATGTTATATATATATATATGTATGCTATGCATATATATGCACAAATCAATCTGTTCACACAAGAGATTTAACAACAAAGCTGCAACAGCGCCATGGTCAATCATTTGTGTTTTCCTAATCTGAACACTCACCATGGAGTGTTTTTGAACTTTGAAGTCATTTGCCAACATCTAGCAGTTATCTATTGAAAGCCAGGCAGGCAGCAGTAAAAGAGTTACCCTGTTATTAAGTTGCAAGCTCGGTTGTTTTTACTCTGAAGATGAAATAAGTGAGACGATAAGACTCCTGTGCTGCAGCTCAATGATATGCTGACTATCTGAAAACAGTAAAGGATCACTCTACACCACAGAGGGCTCTCCTCAACCCTGAAGGCAAACATAAAAAAATAAAAGAAAAACCAGAAAGGAGACGGGGAAAGATAACAATCACAGCTCTCAGCCAATATCACACAGTTGAAAAGGTTGAAAGAGGGGAGGTGGCTGCTCACAGCTGATGAGTGGAGCCAAACATTTATCCAGCCGGTGGTAACAGGAAAAAGCTGAACCTTATGTCGTGACCACAACGAAACCCAGGAGATGATGGATCCAAAAGGAGGAAGAAATCATACTCACAACTCTTTGCCTGCAGCAGTCAGCAGCAACAGACTGATAAATGGATCAAGTACAAATGATGTAGAGACACTGGTATTCTACACGATTTCTGAAGGGAGAGATGTGCACAGCAGCAGTTTACTCTATTTTGGACAGATTTCTGTGATGATGTTTAAACTCAAAGGATTGCAAAAAAGTGGGGATGTCCCGATACAATACCGATATTGCAGCCTTGGGTATCGGCCAATACTCAAGGCTGCAATATCGGTATCGTATTGGAAGTGCAGCCTTGAGTACTGCAGCCAATACTGATAATGCAGACTTGGACATGGCTATGGACAGTACCACACAAGAGGGGTGTGTCTGCTACAAGCACATACAACTGAAATTGAACTCCTCCTGAAATTGACTGTTTATGCAATGCTTCCGTCTTTTATGCCTGTGTATTATATGTGTATATATTCAATTTAATCATGAGAAGTATCGAAACCTTGCAATAATTAATAATAATAATAATACGAAAACAAAACAACCTGCCTTTCCCTTAATGGACTGGCCTGCTGCCAAGCTGCAGTGTGAAAAGTTTTGTTTCTCCAGCTAGCTTTAAAAACAAGATGTTACTGTTTATATTTCATATCAAACACCATATTATCATTTTAATATATGATTATATGATGATTATATGATTATATGACGATGGTAATGAGCTCAACATGGCAGTAGGTTGCCGTATTGTCGTGATACGGTTATCATCCCTGTCCTAGTATGGACTGTTAGAAAAGTCTTGATCAAGTGATATTACTCAAACAGAGAACAACAGTCAGAAATAGTAGGCCTGAGAAAAACTGACCAATTTATTATTAACCAACGGCTTACATCAATTTTAACCTTAACATAAGAACACAGCAGAGTTTAATTCCAAATTAAGCATAAACCAGCCTTGAGGCTGGTCTGAATGATGTGGCCTGCACCTAGGGGTTGGAGCCAACAAAGCAGTGGAGCAGCCATTTTCCACCCCATTAATAACATAATGAGGTGACCACAGAGTGCCTAATACGATCACTTAGACCTGTAATGGTTGAGGCACCCTGCAAAGACAGGGTCCAAAGAGCAGTAGCTATGGCACCACAGCTCACGGTCACTTATAATAATGTCCCATCATGGTGCATATGTATAAAGGCAATCTATTTGGATTATTTGTTTCAACTTCAGCTGCATACAGCTGAACATACAGCGCCAGAACTAACTCTTCCTCTGAATATTGCAAGTAAGATGTTAAGGTTGCAATGGTTGCTAACGGACAGGGAATGGTAGGGCTGGGTAGTGAACTTTGATACTTTTGTGGCACCAACCCTATTGGGTATCAAAAATTTACTTGTTTTTTCCGTGCGAAATTCTGATACCCAAGTGTCGGCAAGCCATGCACAAGGGACGGGTGGACCCGTCAGATTCATAGTGACACTGATCCGTCCCACCACTTTGCCTGCATAAGGTGACAAATGTTAACTTAAATCAGAACCTAGAAAATGAAAATTAATACCGATGATGAGCATGACTAAAGCCCAAATTACACAAAAATAATGTATTGAGGTATCAGAAAAGCATTGTTCTGGAACCAGTATAAAAAATAAAGGTACTGAAATTGGCATTGTATCAAAATGTTGAACCCTGCCCTAGGGAATAGTACAGGATGGACAGGCATGTTATACATGGCATCGATGATGCTTCCCCATCCTCGGCTGTAGTTTGAAAGGCCTTACTGATATAGACTGGTGAAAAGCTTAACATGCTGTCACTCTTGTCATTTTTACAGTGCACAGTGTGAAAGAGTGACTTTACAATTAGCAGGAACATGGTTCAAAGCGTCAAAAACAGTGTGTATCCATTCATAACAAGTGTGTGTTTGCTGTTAATACAGAGACGAAAGGCTCTTTTAAGCATACTGGTGTAAAATGACCGATGGAATGAATTATTATGGCAGCAGTCAAGATTGAATCACTAAATGCTGAAGATTTGCAGCTCATTACTTTGTTTTACAAATTTAAACTTGTATTTGAGAGATGCAGCAGCACTGGGAATGGATCACAGCGTTTCTCTCCCACAGCGTCACACATGTCAGGGATTGACTTTGCACACAGGGTATCATGGGGGCGTCACAGCGGGTGATCGAACCTCGGCACCTTCAAATCAATAAAATGATCACTGCTGTGAACCTCTCTATTTTAAGCAGTCAGTTTTCCTACAGTTTATCACTGTCTGTTGGACATACATGGTCACCAGAGGATGAAGCCTATTGATCAATGAGTCAACAGGCAACAAGAGCAGAGCACAGAGGAAAAACTCACTTGAGTCTTGAGTGAGATGATCCACAATATAACTGCATCCAATGGATGCTGTAGTTGCCAAGCTGCCACTGGAACTATCCAGCCTATCACCAACAACAGCTGTTATTAAATATTATCAGCCTCCGCATTCTTCAGGACCTTGAATTTCTACAATGACTCTTTGTATTTACATGTCATAAAACATACTGGATCTAGTCAAGAACAGTACAGCTACAGGCTGTGCTCATGGAAGGTGTTGAATATATTTGCCGACGTGATCCACAAAAAGACCACAGACTTTAACAGAGGAATCTGCTTCTGTTACCTTCAATGCCAGTCAATAAAATACCCATCTGTTGGATTTCCACTCATTATATTCATGTGCTGCTGAAAAGGGTGAGTCATCGATGAGATACAATATTAAATGTGCATCGTGTTCATCGCGAAATGGCTTTCTGTTAAACATTCCTATTTCAAAACAAGCCTCCCCACTGATGTTCATTGAGAGAGCTTCACCAGCTGGTCAGGGAATAACAGGCAACCCGACAATAATACGCAACATGAGTCATCAGCTGTGGTTAATATACAACTGTTTAAAAAGGTGGCACAGATGATCATCGGGGCCACAACTGCCTTAAAGTGATATTATTTTTTTTCTCTCACTTTTTAATGTAGAGGAACACAAACTGTTCGATGCGGAGTGTAGGTTTAAAGTAATTATCACAGATAAGTAGTGCGTAGTAGTGGAAGTTAATATTTATATATAACTGCGTTCTCACAAGTGTCACAGCAGTAAGAAAACAAAAACTTAAATAATTTTCCACCGTGGCCTCCGTGGCATAATATCCACGGCTCCATTCAAAACTGTGCTGTACTTAAGACTGCATGAACTACAACCATTGACCAAGCCGGTTGCTAGGAGCTGCAGGGGGAAAAAATGGACCATAATCTTTGAGTAAAAGGTTGAGACTGTAAACAAAGATAGCTTGTTCTGTAATTTACATCTCACAGTACTGACGTGCACCTGTCCCACCTTAATATTACATTAACACCCGTTCAAATGAAACGGCGCACTCTCCATTCAGAGACGGAGCTTCACAGCCACAGTGAAGCAGCAGCCACTGACGCTCGATCAGTGTGTTTCAAAACACACAACAAGGAGAGAGAAACTACCAGCATTAAGTCCAGCGCACACACTAAACACACACACACACACACACACACACACATCACGTCCCTGCCTGTTCTCCAACAGCGGTGTTTTCTTACCGTGTAAAGCCCGATCCTGCACAAGGCGAGAGAGAGCTGCATGTGCTCCGACATTGTGCTCAGCAACAGGCGTAACCCCCGGCAACAAACAAGCCAAGCCTCTGGAGTAAATGAATGGATGGAGGAGGATCAGGAGTAGCTGAGCACAACATTGTCAGGTCAACAACATGAGTCCAGCCCTTCAGTGTCTCACTGTCAGCAGCCCATATCCACAAGCCTTTTTCTGTTTGCAGTCTGAGCTTCACAGAGGGGGATTTGTGAGCGCCAGGATCAGCGTGATTGAAGGCTGTCTTCCCCGTATTCATTCACAAAAAGATGAAAACATTATTACCACAAGGGGCAGCGGACAGACGCAAGCTTGAGATTAGTTGGTGGGGATCTTCCTCTCCAAAGAGATTAAGAGCTCAGTGACAACTAGAGATCCAGAATGAGACTGTAGATTGGATTAGTCACCATTACCCACCCACACACTATGCCCATACGGTATGCATAGCTCCAGTAAAGTATGAAAACCATCACTTTCTATGCATGGAGGAGGATGAAGGGATCAACTGGAGCTCATGGTGGCCAAAGGGATTTTGATAACAGTTGTGGGAAGTCTGTCCATTCAGGGAGAACTGAGTCATGGTCAGCTCTGTTAGTTGCTGCAATCACCTGCTGACATACAAAGATATATTTTGTGTTATAAAGAAGCCAGAAACGACTACTGTCTGCCCAGTTGTCACTCAAACCACATTGTGGTCTTGTTTTTTATCTGTTAATAACTTAATATGTACATTGGTCTGCTCGATTATGTCAACAAAGTACAAACATGATTATTCTGGTCAATATTCACATCCCAATTATTTAACATAATTACTTTTAGAAACATGCATTTAAAAAGAACAACATTAAACAACATTAAATATTTTAATACTTTAATTAAATACTGTGTACTTTGAGAGCAAAATAATCACAACCACATAGCACGGTTAGAGACAGGGTCTGTGTTTTACATGGATCGGGTGGGTTGCTGGTAATGAAGACAAAGTGCCATTAGGAAACTGAATGTGGCACAATAACTGTTTTATGTCAATTATGTTTTCATAAATGTTGTAAGCCTAAATTATGACTGAAATTTGTCTCATTTGCTGTAGACCAGTGAGACTTCACGGGTTAATAGCCTGCTCCTGTCACATGTCACAGAAAAGAAGAATCAAAGACCATTAGAGACACATCACCTCCGACACAATGCATGTCATAGACAGCAAAGTAGGACATCTTCTTTTGTAGTGCAACAGGCCATCACAGCCTAGTTCTAGACTGATTGTAGGTCAGCATTACATCCTTTCTAGGACTTCAGTGAGTGCGTTTGCATGATGACAGTAACTCGATTAAAGCTTTAATCGGACTATCCTATTTTGGGGGTCAACTGCAATTATCCTAATATATATGGCAGTAAATAAATCAAATCATTGGCCGAAAGCATGCCATACCCCGGTACGATAGGTGGTGTTGTACCCATGGCTAACAGCCATCTCTGGTGGCTCGCGATAACGTCGGACATGAGATATAAAACTCCGATCAACTTACCTTAAAATGTGGACAAACTGAATTTATGAACCAATATCATGACTCCTCAAATAAAATAAGAGCAGAATAATAACCCATGACAGCCCTCCACCCCTCCACATCCCTCATATTTGTTCTTCTAGTGAAGAAAGGCAATGAGTGGTGACGACCTGAGAGAAAGCGAAGGAAATGAAGTGCAATAAAGAATATGAAACCAGTTCACTAATGCCTCGTTAGAGCAATGGCGCATCAACTTATGTGGATGCCAATATGAAATGAACTCAAAGTGCCTGTGCTTGATCATGCAGCTCAAGGCATTATAAAACAGCCATAAATATCCCCTCAGCTCCCCGACAGCAACACTGATGTTGACCCGGCCTAAGATGCTGACTCACTAGCACTCTCCACAGACACAAGGGAATCACTGCAATGGATTTGCCAGCAGACACAAAAAACCTGGCTGACATGCTGCTGGCAGATGTAAATCAGGGACGGGGCTTCAGGAATGCTGCTGATCTCACAAAGCAGAGTTCACATTACACCTGGAGGCAATGCTCATGACCACACTGAATATCAGTGAAATCAAACTGAGTAAACCTCCTGTCACAGACAGATTAAGTAAATGATTAGCTTAATATCCATCCACATATGAAAAGCACACACATTGCTGAAATGTTTCTCTTCTTATCTGCATACAATAGGGTCATTTCTGTTTGCCCATGAGAAAGTGCCTGGTGGAGACGGCACCAGCGAAGTGTGCAACGCAGACAGATAGCGGACAAAACTGAGAGGAAAAGTAATGGCATCCTTGTATCCCACAGGCTAAAAAGCTATATCCATATGCTTCCAAAAAACCTCCAATCAGCTTTCTTTAAGGTGAGCTATCAGTCTGTTTTAGCGTGCTGTGTGCCCTTGGCACTGAAATACACTGTTGTTCAGTCAAAGACACATGCAAGCTTCTACTAAGACATTACATTTTCTCAGCTCTGACTGGAGAAACTGAATACCACATCAAAACTGCCCCAGGTGTAGTCCAGGAGCTTTGCTGCATGTCATGCCCCTCTCTCTGCCTCTGTACTGCCTCTCTGCTATTAAATAAAGCAAAATTTTTTATGTTTTACTCTGTTTGCTGTAAACGCTTGTAAGCCGGTGACATCAATAACTAAAATGCTTTCAGAGTAACGATGGCAATCATCAGAGGAGATTTCAAATGATGTCTCATAATTGTTAGGTTATTTATTTATCTTTAAATGCGTCTTCTACACTGTAAAACTGCAGCTTCTCTCTCTAACCTTATCCATCATCGAGCTGCTCCAATAAAGGCAGTTTAAAAACCCAACCGTGACACTTTCAACATGCAATCAGCCAGCACCAGGGCACATTAAAGCTATAGTTGGTAATCCTGTTCAGAAGCACTTTTTGTTGTACTGGGTGAAATGGTCCTTCCATCCTGAGAGCAGTCACTACATTATTGAGAGCTGTGCGGTATGAACAAAATTGTATATCCCGAAATAGCCAAATTTATATCCCAATGACGATATAGATACAATATAGTATTTTTTTCTGATGTAAAGTTACTGGTAACGTTATTTTTGCTCTCCTCCTTCTCCTCTGTGGTGTAATCAGTGTTATATCACCAATATTTTTTTATTCTGAAGGCTTACTTTGAGAGCAACTGGAAGTCTGGCTATGTTTATGTTTATGTTTGGCTATGTTTTGAGTGCTAATAACTTACCGCAGGAATCATTCACACGCATCATGACATCCTCCATGCTGCTTTACCACTGTTTACTCCCAAGCTACAACTTTTTTTTACTCCTGAGCTACAACTGCCGTAAACCAGTCCTTGCAGGTGACATAAACATGCTAGCACAAAGCAGTTGCGTTGCTGCAGTTACAGTAGCCTTCATACCATGCTTCTATGCTTCATACAATGAACATGTTTTGAACTCACATGATACGTTTGGATTTTCCAGCGGTCATTCCGACGTTGAGATGTGCTTTACATGACATATCTAAACCACAACCAGAGTAACGTAACTTAACAATAGCAAAAGAGCTATCTAAGCAGGCTACACGTAAAAATTACAATAATTAATTAATTATATGAACAACAGAGGCTTATATTGTACGGTAGACATTTTTATACCGCGCTACGATATATATTGTAATATGCACAATAATGCACAGCTCTAACATTATGTATTCAGAAAAAGGAAGGAAAAGAATCAGACTCCTGTGGCAGCTGCAGGACTGTAAAAACTCTGACCAATCAACTGCCATTCAGATGCCTTCATGTCCTGCCCATACCCTCCTCTGTCTTGCATCACATTTCACTGTTCCAGGATATGTTGAGCCACCTCTTCTGCAGAAATACAGAGTTAGCAGGAAAGGGGGTGTGGCTTTGGACAGAGCACTGACAGGAGGGGGAAGAAGGTGGAGCTCAGAGGAGGTGCCACTTTCAATCTTGCTGGCTCTCTTGCTAGCTCTTCAACATCACTGACTATAGCTTTAAAAATGCTGTTTCAATCTACATCAACAAGAGGAAATAAGGCAGACAACAAACAGGTGGCAGCTGGTTTGGGTAAAACTAACTGAAAACAGGTGTTTGGTCATTTTGTCCTATTTATAGTAACAACAACTGCCTACTGTTAGACAGCTAGTTCCATGCTCATCAAGTCTGATGTGTTTTCAAAAGACAGTTGAACTGGAAATGAAATTCAGCTGCTAGGTGTAGTCTTTAACATACTGTTAATAGCGGTTAATAAATCATTCGTAGACATTTCTTCCATCATTAGTAATACTTAAACTAAATGTTAATCATTCACGTGCATGCAACAAAGGATGGACTTTCATCTTTCAAAGGTGAAATATTTTAAACATTTAGCAACAAATATGCATCCAAGTCGATCAAAACAAAAAGCTCAATGCAGCTGGTGAGTTGAAGTCGAGACAATGATATTAGATGATGATCTCACAACACTTTCTTGCGATAAAATAACCTTTAGCTCTTTCTCCCTATATTTAATAGAATAGAACAGAATAGAATAGAATTACTTTATTGATCCCAATTTGGGAAATTACCGTGTAGCAGCAGCAAGAAATGCAATCACAATACAAATAAGAGGATATAAAAAATAACAGAAAAATATTACTATTTCCTTGCTGTTTATTGTTTCTGGACATGAGTAGAGGCAGGCCGAGTCTATTAGCAGATGAGGCTCTTTTCACTTATCTGTCACACCCATCATCACCATCTGGTTTGAGGCTGGTGCCTAGTGGCTGCTGTCACAAAATCTTTAGTATGATATCAAATCCTCAAACAACACACTGTTTGCTCTACACCAGACAAAATTAATGTTCATAGCAGCTTGTTTTTGCAGAGCATGCTTCCTTTAGGGCAGAGCTACAAAAATGACCTGGATGTCAGTCCAGCTGAGGGCTTAGTCACTCATGTGTAGCAGAAATTAATGGCTGGTAATCTCTTCAAAAAGGGAAAATTGCTGTGCAAGATTGAAGAAATGGCCTACAGGCTGTGACTTTGCATCCAGCAATTACTGAGCACTAATAATGTGGCAAAAAAGGAATAGTTGTAGCTGTAGCTTAAATCCTCCGGAGAATGACATGTTCTTGTATGGTGTTAGTTTGGTTCCTTTACATAAAACAAAGTGCTCTCTCTCTCTCTCTCTCTCTCTCTTTTCTCTCTTCTCTCTCTCAGGGCCCAGGAGTTGGCCACAATGTAACCTGGTAAGGCTAGCACCAAAATTTCCTTCCTGCAGTTTTGTCTTATCTTTTGTCTTTTCTTTCTGACCACACAAGAGTACAGTTCTTCTACATGCCCCAGCTACCAACTTAAACAGAATCCACCATAAACCACATCTGTGCTGCAGTCACAAGTCAGACCAGTTATTATCCAGCAATGTGTGATAATAAGTGCATGCTTCTATTCCTGACCATCTCAAATACCCCTAACCTGATCTAAAACCTTAACTAAATGCATGAACAGGATGAAAGAGTTGCATCATTTATGGAGGGTTTGGTAACAAGTTTAAGTTGGTTCCTAGGAAGTTGAGAGACATAGTTTTGGCCTGAGTTTGGTGCCAGGTCTCCAGTGTTGCACAGCAGGAAAGGAGGCCCTGCGACTATTGAGCGGCTGACCTCAGAGGATAGCCAAGCACTCCACTCAAACAGTCCACAGAGTTACAGCTGTGCTTTCCACAGAAAAATGGTTGTCACAGAAAATCTTTAATCCTCAAGAAAATAAGCTGGAAAATGCATTTTTTCCAAGGAAATGTTAACAGTTGTGAATTATTGCAATTTACTAATGGGAAAAGAGGAGAACTGGGGGCAAAACCGATGTCATTTCATGTCACGAGTGTGCTCCTTCTGACAACAATGTCTCCTGCCTTGTAGCAGTCACAATTGTATATTAACCGAGATTACAAATTAATTCATGTGCACTGTGAATGAGCCACTTTGGTTCCTATGAGAGCTGCTGACAGAGCTGGACATTAATCAGTTTGCATTAGCTGATTTGGTGCCAGGAGGGACTTTGTCATTTTAATTCAAGAAACATCTCAATGAAGCAGAAGTTCAAATTTCCTTTTAGGTCAAAACACCTTGGGAGGTCCACTATAAACAAGCTGATAACACTGGGTGGGCAATTCCCCCTTGTGAGATGACAGCACAGTGTCTGTATACACTTTTTTTCCTGTGGCTTTATGAACTCCCAGGGACAGCCTTCAGCTACAGCTTCCTCTACATTGTTACCCATTTATACAGCAGCACCCATCCCACGCATACAATGTGGGCAAAGGCTCCTAAACCATAATGTCCCTGGATAAAGCTGGCAAAGTGAGCTAGGCAGCATTAAGGTATTTGATCACAGGTGTTACATATACCTCAAACTAGCTGCAGATTATTCACTTCCTATGGCCTCTTGACTCCTGGTAATCCAACACACAGTGCAGCTCTGTCCTCAGCAGCGACAGTGAGTTTAGTGGAAAATATCAGCTTCGTGCCGCATACAAAACGGTACAAGTCATAACTTACATAGCTAGCTAGCAGGGATGCAAGGGTGTAGCTACAGAAGCTAGTTATCGCGTTTCACATGTAAACAGATGGGAGTGTGGGTCAACCAGTTAGACCTCGTTCACACAACACTGAAAGGCAAAAGCTCCAGGCTGTAGGGACATATTAGCATCAAACAAACTACCACTGAGGGTCACACACACCACCTGAGTGACATCACTAACTGCTTTTTAGGGAGCACAACTGAGGAATAACCAACCAAACGTTACTCAGTGTCACATGAATTTACTTACCAGATAATCCATGTACTATCGCTGACCAGTCACAGCAACACGAACTGGCTTTGTATTAATTCCGTTTTTATTTGTGTTGTTTCTTGGCTTCAGTAAGTCCAAACTGTAATGGATTTGACCGCACGTCGCTTTGTATTCCCCGCCTTTCGACAGCCACAGCGACAATAAAAAGCAGCCTCTGCAGGGTTTCAAAGGGCCGATTCTCGCCGTCTCCTCCACTGAAAAGACACGGTTCAGCACAGAAACGGCTGAGTTTGTTTGTGACGACGATGGCCGCTCGGTTTGTGTGCTCTGTCCGGTTGAACAGCCCCTAGTCCTCCGGCTGACTTCAGTTTCGCTCTCAGTACTAGGACCAGACCAGTGTTTGGTTGAGGAAACCAGCGGAGCCTTCACCGTGACGTCACTGACGTCGCTCTGCGCACGTAGCGTGGTCACGTGACCAAACACATGGAGGCTATTTTCATCCTGAGGAGGAAGGGCTGCTAAAATACACTTTTAACTTAGTGTTCCCTAACAGTGGGTATATTTTTTTAATTATTGATTCATTATTTAGCCAATTGTTATCATTTACAGTAATAATACGGATTGTCTCTTGCATTACCCAACAGAGGAGAGGACTTTGTCACATCTCCTTATCTCCTTATCAGTGATGTGATGTAAGGCCAATGTATACATCTGAAGGGTGAAACCATAAAGTATTACAGAGGTGACATGGTTGTGTGATTGTCAAGGGAAGAAGACAGACTCTCTGGGAAACTGGAGGCACCAATAATTTATGGATATATTTGCTGAACATATACGTTTATTCACACAAACCTAAAAGATGGCATGGTAGAATATAATAGTTTTATTAAAATTAACTTGCTATAGCAGCGTAAAGTTATAGTAATAAAAAACCATAAAACAATAATGAAATTATGATAATAATAATAATGAAAAAGTAATAATAATAAATACGTACAGCACGTACAAAACAAAAAGAAAATATATTTTTAACGGCACATTAAATTGAATTAAATACAACATTTATACAAATTAAAGGGCATCAAACTCTGATGTAAAAATACAATAATACAGAGTATAACCAAAATTATTTAAACATTAAAGGGACACTATGTATTTTTTTAAGTATTTTGTTACCTCAAATCAAAGTCTTGATTCATAAATAGGTCCTCATTGGTGTAAAATAACCTATGCCAACAATCTGACTTATCCTCCTGGGTGAAGAATCAGTTATCTGTCTTTACACAGAGCGGGTCGCTCATTCAGAGGCCTCCATGTCTTTCCAGTCTATAAAAAACTATGAACTGAGAGGGACATAAAGCACTACCTGCTAGTACCCATAGGACAAAATGCATTTCCACATTTTGTGATTCACTTTTTACAGAGATGCAAGGTGGAGATGCCGGTTTTACTTACCAGTCACTGAACTAAAACCTGCACCGCACTTTTGGTCATAATACAAGACCATACTTATGCCGTGCCACATCCTCATCGCCAAAAAAGCGTAAAAGGGCAATAAAATGATCAGAGCTCCGGGCCGGAGCCGCCCGGGAGCCCGCCGGTAAGTCCTCCGTACCAGAGGAGGGCTGTGGAGGTCTAGAGAAAAATGACTGGAGCTCCGTGCTGGGGGCTGGGGATCCGCAGTGATGGTGGCTGCTCGGGAGTTGACCCATTCTGCTTACTGTAGTTACAACAATGTTGCAATGCATGCAAAGTCAAATTTAACCACTAGATGGGAGAAAAAATTACATAGTGTCCGTTTTACAAGCAATGAAAAATGTATATCTGTCATCTCAAATTGCACCACTAGGTGTCTCTGCATTGAATCACACTTGCGACTGTTTTCCATTTTGAACAAGTAAACCCACACCAAACTAAAGCTGCTGACCATGTGGCTCCATGTGCTGTTGCAATTTTCCACTGTGTTAGGAAGCTTGGAGCTGCACAAAAAAAGAGCCTGTGACATAATACATTACACAATACATAATGAATGAGAGGGGGTGACGCAGTAACTACAGTTCAGCGTCAAAAGACTGGTTCCTCTGAAGCGTGAAGGCCTGAAATGATACCGGAGGAAGGTGGATAAAGGAAAGGATGTGCATTTCAGATGAATACATAATACCTTGTGATGCTTTTACTGCACAGCTAGTGTCAGAGTAAGCTTACTGTACACCACCAGTAAGTGTTATGCTGTTTTTCTCTCTCTCACATAAAAGAACTTACACTGAAGAGGGGCGGGTGTTACTACAGATCAACCCTGATTTATATTTCTCCCATTAACAGTCTGCACAGAAAACCCTCTATAGACTCGGAAAACCATCACACAAGATAAGACCAAATTAGCAGGATACAATTTAGCAAGGAATTATCTGGTGTGAAGCAAACATGGAGTCTAGACAAAGCAATTATGTTATATCACCCTGATTAGAGGAACAGCATAAATCGAGTCTGCTAATACGATGCAAGCTGCATACTGAAGTAATTCCCATTCCTTGGAGACCACACTCATCTTCAATATTTCATGAGCTGCTATAAAGGAAGTCTTCCTGAAAAGGAGGTGAACTGGATGTCCTCTGCATGGAGTATGGCGGATGAAGAGAAGAAGACAATTTACTCTAACATGCACCATGTTGATGGTGATTTCTTCAGGGTGACACAGTCACAGGTGAGAGGAGAGAGACCTCTTGTGGCCTCTAGTGAAATGTCTTGGTTGAGTAAAGCAATGGTTTACATTATATTCATTAGGAGGAAGATTTCATACAAAGTGACACTCTCAAGGGCATTTTGACAAATGGACAGAAGGAGCTTAGGACACATTTAAGTTTAATAGTTAATCTTCTCCATGTGTGCTGCCATGGTTTACATGATTATAAAGTCACACACTGGCACATCATATTTCACATTTCATATTGAATGCAATGCCATTGCTTACTTTAGATAAAACTATACACGAACAAAATATTCCTAAAACCTTTGAGCACCCTATAAAACATTTTCAATAATATTATAATATGCCTACCCAATGCAAAGAATCCACATTCACTCCCAGCTGTCCTCTTTTCTTTTTGGTAAATTGCAATGAACTACAACTGTTAACATTGTCTTGGGAGAAAATGCACTTTCTTCAGGATTAAAGATTTTCTGTGACAACTGCCTCTCTGAATAAAACAGAAGATATCCACAAGAGGGCAGTATCTACTAGACTAATCATCACTGCAGACCTTGTTGCGTTATTTTCCTGAATATCTTTTCTGAAGGAAAGGGTCTGCTCATGTAACAGGGTGTCAACAAAACACACAACAGGTAGTTTCTGATAAGGTCTGTACATATCCCACAGAGACAGTAAATACAAATGAGCCACACTCCAGACTGGTAAACAACATGTTACATTTTGATTTTACTAGCCTATATCAAAAGAAAACAACATTAAGTTTGTGCAAAAGCTCATGAAATGCATATAGTGTATTCTCCATTTAAAGCAATGCTTTTAAATATCTGGTCCCGAAGCTGTTGAACTAAACTGTGCCCTTCACCATTATCCAGCTGTCTTAGGGGGGAAGGCAGGCACCCTGGACAAGTCTCCAGTTCATCACAGGGCACATAGAGACAGACAACCACTCACACTCACAGTCACACCTATGGTCTATTTAAATTAATCAATTAACCTAATCCCCATGCATGTTTTTGGATGGTGGGAGGAAGCCAGAGTACCTGGAGAGAACCCACACAGACACGGGGAGAACATGCAAACTCCACACAGAAAGGCCCTGGGCCGGGAATCAAACCTGATACCTTCTTGCCATGAGGCGACAGTGCTAACCACTACACCACCGTGCCGCTAGACAGAAACTAATTTCTACCTATTGACTGTCGAGCCAACACACCAAAACAGTAGAGTTTAGAGAGATTCATATCAAAAGTGTTACTTCTCTCTGATTATAGGCAACAGTTAAAATGTGATTAACAAATGTTATTATAACTTCAGTGCATCACATCAATAAACCACTCCACCCAAAACAAACTCTCCCACCTGAAAATATTTTAAAATATTTAGAGGGCCAGGAGATCTACTGTCATTGTGTTTTCATTGTGTTCATGTTTTATGTTTCTCTGTTGCACAAATAATGTCCTCTATAGTGGAACTATACTCACATTGATGGATTATTGATTTGTGTGTCCATTGTAGCTACACATATTTCTTTGGAGAGCTTTGTTGAGTCATTAAAGGGTTAGTCATGGAGACTGAGAGACTGTAACACATCAGCCATTAATGTCTAGGACTGAATAATAACTGTCTGCTTAAATGATTGATAGATACATTTGTGTATTTTTTATATTGGTGATTTATGTGTCATTAATTACATTAGATTGAAATAGAGACAAGCAGTAACTGAGTACTGCTCAGCCTGAAGCTAATAGTGGTATCACTGTTGAACCATCATACTGGAAACCAGACAGCATGATGTCATTGTTTTTTTTTAGATGATATTCCTTTCAGATGATGGAAAATGACAAAGGTTGGTCCAGTCAAACCTGACATCCAACCTGACAGCTAAATCAGTTGTATTCTCATCTTTAACTGTCTAAACAGATGAATAGCATGTCACCTTCAATTTTATAATACTGTGAAATTCCATATTTAAACCACATTTTTGTTATTTTCGAAGAAACTGATTTATAGAAGAAGTTGTGACTGGTTGCTCAGTTTGTGATTATTATTATATGACATCCAGTTAAACAAGAGCATCAAAGCTGACTGGTTTTACTTCAGTAAGCATTTGAGCCATGAAAGTGGGCATGGACCATTGGTTCCCACCAACACTGTAGCTGAGGACATTTGGGGTTATTTTTTGTATCTTTTCTGGGAATAAGGAGGGTTTTAGAAACGTGGGGTTGTATTCCTATAAAATTATTAGTAAATACAAGGTTCATTATTTTCCCACTAGAACTTCAATTTTTACATTAATGAGTGGAAATACAGGAAATATAATTTAAATAAATATTGATGATAATGCATATTTACTTGTAGATTATGAGGTAAATTAGATGCTCATGCTATTGTACTTTTACTTTTACTTGGAGCAGGTACAGGCTGCACATGTCAGCCTCCTGACCTCAGTACTGTGGTACTGGTTTGCAGAGGCAGCTTGTAATGACGCTTTGCAGCACTTCAGAAATGTGACAAGCCGTCCTCACAGGCTGGTGAGGCTGTCTGTGGTCTGTCTGCTCTCAGCTCTTTGTCAGGAGGTTGATTAGTGTTGTCTGGCTGGTCTGCAGCATCTCGTCGCTCCGCCCTCGACTACTCAGCCTGGAGGACGAGCAGCGGCTGCTGCAGCAGAGAAGTCCGGCTGATCTGATCTGAGAGCAGCAGAGCTCAACCTGGAGCTGCCGGAGCACAAAACAGCGTCTCTGCAGCTTAAAACGCTGCAAACTCTGGATTTATAACCACCGCAGTTTATTGTCAGCTTTGACCGAGCGCAGAGAGGTATTTATACACGTCTTTTTTCTCTCCCTGCGAGAAGTTTGAGGAGTAGTTTGGTGGGCTGAGCTAGCCAGGCTGCCCGCTGAGCTCCGCTCCTGCCCGGCCGGACAGCCACAAGTTAGCCCGCTGCCCCCAGCTGCTGGTGCTGGTGAAACATGGCGCTCAGAGCCAAGGCGCTGTACGACTTCAACTCCGAAAATCCCGGAGAGGTGTCTGTGAGGGAGAGCGAGATCCTCACTTTGTACAGCGAGCAGGACATTGACGGCTGGTTGGAGGGGACGAACAGCAGAGGAGAGCGAGGACTCTTCCCTGCGTCCTACGTGGAGATCCTGAGGAGCGACGCCGCCTCCGCGCTCAACAACAACAGCTGCAGCACATCTGGGGACACTTACAAGGACTCCCGGTACGCCAACATCCCATCTGGAGGGTTCGACGGCTCTCACAATAAAGTTGAGAACTTTACCAAACCGTCTGCGCCCACTTTCTCCTCTTTCTCAGCTTCTACACAACCACAGCAGCAGCAGCAGCACATCTACCAGCCCAGTCCAGGCAGCGATGATGACTGGGACGATGACTGGGATGACAGCTCCACTGTCGCAGATGAGCCAGGGACTGGAGGAGGAAGGTATCAGGACTTTGAAGGCAACGGGCCGTCCACTTACAGGGTGTCAACGTCCTCAATGTCAAGAGGGACCGCACAAGCCAAGAGCTCCGCCACAGTCAGTAGAAACCTGAACCGGTTCTCCACATTTGTGAAGTCTGGAGGAGAGGCGTTTGTGCTCGGGGAGGCCTCAGGTTTTGTGAAGGATGGGGATAAGATCTGCGTGGTGATGGGTCAGTATGGCCCTGAGTGGCAGGAGAACCCGTACCCATTCGCTTGCACGATCGATGACCCCACTAAACAAACCAAGTTCAAGGGCATGAAAAGCTACATCTCCTACAAGCTGACACCCACCCACACACAGAACCAGGTCAACAGGAGGTACAAGCACTTTGACTGGCTGTACGCTCGGCTGGTGGAGAAGTTCCCCGTCATCTCGGTGCCACACATTCCGGAGAAGCAGGCCACGGGCCGCTTCGAGGAGGACTTCATCTCCAAGAGGAGGAAAGGCCTCATATGGTGGATGAACCACATGACCAGCCACCCTGTCCTGGCCAGGTGCGACGTCTTCCAGCACTTCCTCACCTGCAGCAGCACAGACGAGAAGGCCTGGAAGCAGGGCAAGAGGAAGGCGGAGAAGGACGAGATGGTAGGGGCCAACTTCTTCCTCACCATCAGCACCCCAGCAGCTCCGCTCGACTTCCAGGAGGTCGAGAGCAAAATAGACGGGTTCAAGACTTTCACCAAAAGGATGGACGACAGCACCTTACAGCTCAACGCCACCGTCAACGAGTTTGCACGCAAGCAGATCGCTGGCTTTAAGAAGGAGTATCAGAAAGTGGGCCTGTCCTTCAAAGTCCTCAGCCAAGCCTTTGAGATGGACCAGCAGGCGTACTCTGCTGGGCTCAACCAGGCCATCTCCTTCACCGGGGAGGCCTATGAAGCCGTCGGGGAGTATTTTGCAGAGCAGCCCAGCAAGGATCTGGATCCCATCATGGATTTGTTAGCTCTATACCAAGGACACCTGGCAAACTACCCAGACATCATCCATGTCCAGAAAGGTAAAGTAACAACACTGTCACACACTAATTCATCAGGCTGCTGTCACAGGAGCTGCTGTTATTTCGTTTTGGAATAAAGTGCCACATATTCTCTCTCATCAGTGTCTTAAATAAGTTATTCTTAATGAAATATTACACAAAAGAAGAGATAATTATAAATTAAAGATATACAGTAAGTGTAAACCTCAAAATAAACTGAACAGAGGTGACATGAAAATGTTCCCACAGATTTAAAACATTTCTAGTGACATGTTTCATAATCCCAGTGTTTCCATCAATTTAAAATTCAGCCTGTAAAATAAAACTAAATGGTACATGTGGGATCATTAATCTGGTGTCCAATTCTCACTTTCGGGTTTAGCGGAGGCTCAGTGTTTAAAAGCAAAGAAATAAATGTGTTTGCTGTTAGACTGCAGGCAGCAGTCAGGTTACATGTGGAGCATATGCCACTTTGCAAAACAAATAGCCAGCGTTTGCATTTGGGAATCAGCCTGTTTGTCCCACCTGCTGAATCAAGTGGGTGCCGCTCGTAGTCTGTGTTTGATTTTCCATTACATGCATACAGTGCTGTGGAGACGGAGAGTGAACCTACCTGGTTTTACACTGATGGAAAAACAACAGTCCTTCATAACTGATTGTCCACAGAAAGTCAATGTTAGACTAATCTAGGCCGTCCTCCTGCGTTACCATACAACCCAATGATTGTTCTCATTGTGTGGTGAAATGTCACCCTCATAACAGCTAATGCGTGAGTTATGCAACAGCTCTGTTTGTGTGTTGGAGGCGAGTGGCTGCTGTTTACCATATGTGGCACAATGACTTCCTTCTGGTGGGAAACAGAATCTAAAGGGAGAACTGCGGCTCCAAACTAAACTCCATGAAACCAAAATCTTTACAATCACTGCCAGCTGGAAAATGAGAACCCCTCTACCTGTCACAGTTCCATGTAGGACACCATATAGGAGATGAGCCTACAGACATAGAGGATGAACTAAGCCTTCTGTCTCCCTGTGCTCTGAATAATTAAATCCCAGATCAGGGTGGGAAAGGCATTTCTTCGTCCTCCAGGATTTAATTTACTGGTACATGGATCCTTGCCTGTTGACATCTTTGTTTATCACTTGTGATACACCCCCCCCCCAAAAAAAAAAAAAAAAACACCGGGGAAACAGGCCAGACTGTGTTTATGCTGCAGTGGGACACAAACTTCCCAGTCAGCTCAAATCAAGTTTGCCACGTTGGCCTCACACGCCCCAAATAAGTCGACACAGACATTTGAACAGTGTGGCGTGATAAGCGCTGCCTAATAACGCAGATAAGATTTGATAGCGAACATGGAAGATCTTGTTTTTCAGGCGCAGTGTGGAGAAAAGAGACTGGAAACAAAGCAGAGGCATGCAGCACATAAAGGAGAGCAGCAGGCAGCTTATGGGATCCCAAATTACATTGAACTAATCTTGTTTATGTAAAATGAGGCTGCTTAGTTCCTCTATTTATTTTGAGTCAGGTTGAGCTTGTTTTTTGTGTCATGAGTGCATTCTTCTCCTCTTTAAATCAGTATGCATTTCTAATTTATTTTATTTGTAGGCTAAAAAAACAGTTAAAAGTATCAGCAGATGCTCACATTACTATAGTGATAAGGAAGCATAGGAGCAGTTAATGTGCCTTCATGTCATACAGAGTTGAAAATGACTGTCTGCACTCACTGTTCATACTGCAGCAAAGTGACTGTAATCAGTAAGAAAAGATGGTTTTAATGACTCTTAAAACACTGCATATCTCATATTACTGTACGTGAGGAAAACAGGAGCTTAAACAAACCCGTCAGACGTCAGGGTTTAGCTTTTTGTTCGTCCCTTTGTCTCCCTCTTCCTTCCTAGCGCTCTCTTATTTATATTTAATAAAACATTTCCTTTTTCCATCATCTGTTGCTCGGTTATAATTCACACTCCTGATAAACGTGCAGAGGAAATGTCCTATAGTGCTATTCTTCCGTCATGAAGTGAGTGTTTTATTGCTGTCTTGACTCGTCTCTCTGGTTAGACACCTGAAGCGAGGCCAGACCACATCCTTTGTTGTCACAGACCAGAGTACACATTTCCACACTGAAACTGGTCGGGCCAAGTGGGTCAGCTATGATCAAGAGTAGAGGTCACTCTGGTAGCAGTGGCAGCTTTAAATATGCCTGTGGTATCACTGTTGCCTGCCAGTCTTATCAACAACACTTCCATTTTTAGCTCCCTGTGTGCGCCTCATCAGGACCGCAGACACCAGGCAGGTTTTTATTTGTCCCCTTGGAGGTGACCAGTGAAATGTGAGCCGTCCCGGCAGATGAACGCTGAACATCACTGTATTGATCGGCACCTCTTCAGGGACGCCATTAGCTATTAGCGTGGAGCCTGAATGGGACAATGTTGGCTCATGATATCGACTTCATATCTAGCCGTGCTTTCAGAAACTTATCGAGCTTCACATTGTTTTTATACGCCGCGTCCTTCACACAACATCAGATTAGGACATGGTTTTGTTGTTTCTTCCTGTTTCAAGCTCTTGAGAAAGAGGACGGAGGGTTTCAGAAGCGCTCACTCTTTACACTCATGATGACAGGCTTTACTGCGGCCCAGTGGAAGATCTTGACGCTCAATGAGGAGGGGGACTGACTGAATATTAAAAATTAGAGAAATGAGAAATGGCTCCGTGGCTTCTGCAGAGGTGAAAACACGTTCCTCACATCGTCTGTTTCTCAAGTTAATATTGAAACACATCCAGTCACGCTGCTATAAGTTGCTGCTCAAACACAGCATGAACTTGCCTGCAGTGTTTCTTCGGGGAACAACTTGTATTTAACTTTATACCAAACCGTATTATTAATTTAGCTAAAATAACAGAGCAACACCACTAGCAAATAGTTGTTAGATACATTTTCAGGGCGGAGCGTTCACACTGGTGAGTTTACATGCAGAGGGAAAAGTCTTCCATCACCTTTCCATGCTGTTTTTTAATAGAGTCTCTTCCATCAGTTTGCTGTAAAGCCTCGGCTGCATACAGACCATCTGTGATGAATTCAGATTAAGCTAATAAGTAATGGACCACTTCATCCCCCTCTAGACTTCATTTATTTATTCTCTCTCTCCCTTTTATCTATTTGAGTTGATCTCCGCTCTGTCACCACATGAAGTGATGAAACCCTGGCAGGCAGGTTAGGGAAAGCACCGGTTTACAGGGATGTTGCGTTTTCCTGCTGACTCAGCCTTTCAGCTGACACAAACACTGCAAGCCTGTCCTGATGCGATGCTACGGGCTGTTTGAACGCACAAATGGACGGCCGAGGAGGCGGAGTGATGAGATGGGGATTGCTGCTGGTCGCCCAGGTCACGGCTCGCTGTTGTGTAATCAGGGATTATGTAAGAGCTGAAGCAGCTGCCTCCACTGAGACCAAAGATGCCACCTCTGTACACCCAGGCAGGGTTTCCTCAGAGACATTGAATACGGTGTTTTATTCTATTCATGGCGTGACACAGACCTCATTAATCACCGTGGGTGGCCAGTAATCAGCTCTATACTTATATATGTCCATTTAATAACACAACAACAGCGTTATGTAGTTCAAACTCTGGCAGCTTCTGTGTTTTTCTGTCACTTAGTAGCAGTGAAGCAAAGACAGCAGAAGCAGATGTAACAGAACATCGCCTCCATCTTTTACCGTGATGTATGTGGAAGTAGCACTGACTACCTCTTTATTAGGCACACCTTCCTAATAAGAGGCTGGGTCCCTTTTCTGCCTTAGTTCTTCGAGTAATTCTTTCAACAAGGTGTTGGAAACATTCCTCACAGATTTTGGTCCATATTAACATGAGAGCATCACAGAGTTGCTGCAGATTTGTTAGTTGCACATTTATGATGAGAATCTCCCATTTCTCCACATCCTAAAGGTTGGACTGAGATCTGGTGACTGTGGAGGTTGAGCTGAAATCGAGACTCATCAAGCAACATTTTTCCATCGTCTGTTGTTCAGTTGTGATGAGTCTATGTGAATTTATGCCTCAGTTTGCTGTTCTTAGCTGACAGGAGTGATACCAAGTGTACTCTTCTGCTGCTGTAGCCCATCATCTTCAAGGTTCAACATGTTGTGGTTCGGAGATGGTATTCTGTATGCCTTTGTTGTAACCAGTGGTTATTTTAGTTACTGTTGCCTTTCTATCATCTCCAACCAGTCTGTCTATTCTCCTGTGACCTCTGTCATCAACAAAATAGTTTCTCACTGGATATTTCCTCTTTTCCGGACCATTCTGTGTAAACCCTAGAAATGGTTGTAGTGAAAATCCCAGTAGATCAGCAGTTTCTGAAACACTCAGACCATCAGACCACGTTCAAAGTCACTTAAATCCTCTTTCTTCCTCATTCTGATGCTCCGGTTGAACTTCAGCAAGTTGTCTTTACTACGACTATGTGCCTGAATGCATTGAGTTGCAGCCATGTGATCGGCTGATCAGCTATTTGTGTTAACAAGCTATTGAACAGGTGTACCTAATAAAGTGGCCAGTGAGTGTATGTTCACGTATCATATAGTCATAGATCATTAGTAGGCTTTTAAAAGACAGGAAGCCAGAGACCTTAAAGGTACAGTGAACACCTTTGGGATTGGCATTTAAGTCTTTGGACAGCTGTGTTTGCTCCCGTCTCTCTCTATTCCACCCCAGTGTTATCTTTCCCTCTCTTGCTGTCATGTTCAATCTACTTCGTATGAAAGGAATTTCAAAGATTCTGGTTAAACTGCAGCCAAGGGAGCTTCAGTCAGAGGGCAAACTTTGTGGATGAGAGCAAAAGAGATGAGGGGGGATTTTGTTGACAGAATTCTTTGCTGTAATGTACAGTTTAGGGCTGAGGGTTGAAGAGACAGAGTGAATTTTAAGAGTAAACAGAAGCCTTTTGTTTCATATTTCAGGAAACCAGCAGGCTGAATCAGACTTTAAACGGAGCACCGGTGACTAAGCTCACATAATGACTAGAACATCCCCCATGATAGGTTAATACAGGAAGTTTTTCTGTATGTCTGAAGGGCGCAGATCACACCTTCACACGCCGCCCTGAAGCCAAAGCTTTGTAGCCGACATGTGACTCAGCTGGTTTCCCCATATGTGGAGGTACATTCATCTCACTGCATCTCATCTGTTGAGGCACATTAACAAGGACAGTTTCACGTAAAACATGGCAGGGTATCAGTTACCTGAATTTTCACAATCAGTTAATCTGCTAATTATTTCCACGACAAATTGTTTGGTCTGTCAGATGTCCAAAAGTATTGGCTTCAGGCTTCACTGCCTACTTTTGCTGAGACTAACACAGTTTATTTAAATAAATTTCCTTGGCCCACAGATAAAGTTAAAAATCAGAAAATTTAACACAAATTCTAAGGAAAACACCATATAATGGTGTACGCTCACTTGTATTAGCGTATCTTTGTTTGGCTGCAGCTGTGACACGTAAACATTTAAAGTATCAGACAGAAGGTGATATATATCCTGTCAGTTTCTCTTGCGTTTCAGCTCAGTACTTATTGCTCATGGCATTTCTTCCTTTGCTTGGTCAGAAAATGTCAACAGATCGAGAAGTATTCTGTCGTCTGCTCCTGGTGTTTTCACCTCCTCCTCCTCCCATCCAGTCACATCTGCCTGGAACTTTTAGGCTAATTTCTAGTTTTGGCACCGTTTTGGCTCAAGGCGGATTCTGCAGTGAAACTCTTTTTTTAAAGCGGAGCAGCAGTGTCAGTTGATATGTGTGGAAACGTTTTTTCTTTAAAACCATCATGTCTCGACCCTCTCATACCACCAGAGTCCACCACAGTGACGACAGCAAGCAGCTCTTCTTCCTGACAGAGTGGAAACTCAGCATGAGTGTGATATGCTGGATTTTTTTGTTAGGTGTAGTGTCTTGTCAGATGCATAGTAGAGGCATGTACGTTGGTAATCAAAGCTGAACCATCTAACCATAACCATCTAATGACTGATGTTTGAGAGTCAATGTTGTCTGATGAACCAGAGGATCTGAATCAGCACAAAAGTCCAGACAACCAACATTTGAAAGAGAGAGATGGGCTGAACAAGCAAACAGTGACTTGCTGGATTCATTTTTTGATGGATCTGTGAAGAACAGCTGCACTGCTGGTGCTTCAGGGATTAGAGGTGGATACAATAACTGATGACATTTTAGTCTAAAACCCTGAAAATGATCAGATACAGAGAATTACTTAAAATTAACAGCTAACAAACACTTTTGGTGAAATTTGTGTTAGACACAATCAGAAGAAATAGAAATAACACGTGTTGCTTGTGGGTAGCTTCAGCATGAAACAGTAGTTCAGTCTTTTTGTTCACATTCAGTTGCATGAGTTCAAATTTCCCAGCAATCACTGGTAGATGGTATGAAACTGCCAGTGAAATCCCCTTAAATGGTTGTTTAGAAAAGACCACTGAAGTGACTTAATGTGAGAGATGTTTTTTTGAGTCGGCCCCCTCACATTCCCAAACTAAAGAGGCAGACGTGGCTCCACTTCTTTTGAACAAACTGTTCATCCAACTGTTTTCAGCTGCTTCCTTCATGTTCTAATGTGCGCCTACATCTGAATAGCAAATAATGTTATTGAGATTATTAACTGACAGACTGAGAGTCTGCTGACTGTTGAGTTAAATATTAAAGTAAATAAAAGTCATGTCTTAGGGGAGGAACATTCTCTCAAATGAGGCCTGCCTGTGGGCTGATTTCCCACACTGGTTAAAATAGTATCAGCATGAGCGAGCATGGGTAAATAAATGATGTGGGTGTTTTCCATTTGCAGAATGTGATCATGAAAATGAATAAATCTTGATTGATATTTTTGCCCTCAGGAGCACTGACGAAGGTGAAAGAGAGCCAGAAGCATGTGGAGGAGGGCAAGATGGACCGGGCGCAGGCGGATGGCATCGACGAGCGCTGCAACATCATCTCCTGCGCCACGCTGGCTGAGATCCAGCACTTCCACCAGATCCGCGTGCGTGACTTCAAGGCTCAGATGCAGCACTACCTGCAGCAGCAGATCGCCTTCTTCCAGAAGATCACCAGTAAGCTGGAGGACGCTCTGCACAAATACGACAACGTGTAACAGAGCGCTCGTCTCAGCCCGTCCGTTTAGCGCTGGTGATGGATGACCCTCGGCCTGCCAGCAGCGTTGTGGCAAACAGCCATTAGCACTTCCTGGTGAGTGCTGCTCATCCAGCAGGGAGAAGATGATGCCCCACTAATAATGACTTTTCAGCCAAACCCGGGTTTCTATGTGTTGAATGAATGATGTCTTGTTTAAGAAAGAACGCGTAATTTAATGAAGTTGGGCCGAATTGTAACACAAACAGCAGTCTTATAGATTTATTAAGAGTCTTATAGAATGAGAATCAATGATAATGATGGGGCACCTCTCAGTGTGGTGGGATGAAATCTAATAAATATCATGATCTGCAGAGAGAGAACCTCGTTTCTGCTGCTGCATTTTTAGCCTTACAACACTGTTTTTAACTGACTGTTTATACACGACGGCAGCCTCAGGAGCAGCGACGCTCCAGGAGCAGCGACGCTCCAGGAGCAGCGACGCTCCAGGAGCAGCGACGCTCTAGGTGGCGAACACACTGCCTTCTGGAAACACTCAAGCCCTTCCTGGTGTTGCTCTCCTTGGACAAACAGGACGAAATGTTTACAGTCTCCTCGCTGAGCCGCCGCTGTCACCTCTGTCTCGCTGTGCCTTCTCATTATGTCTCTGGTCACTTTTCTTACTAGTTACTAAGGCGCTTTGTATACTGTAGGTGTAGAGATATATTCTTTTTCTTTTTATAAAGCTATACATTTTGCAGTCTATGAAAGAAAAATTATGGTCACTGTGCTTTGAAGGACTTTAGATTGTTCGATTGTACAGTTTTTGTTGGATCTAGAGAGGACTTACCCGGGGCATAACCAGCACCGGTGCTAATTTAAGGGATGACTATGATGGACACTTGCTATGCCAGATTTTTTCTTTTTACTAGCACACTTCTAGACAATTCAACTGTGCTACTGGTTTTAACCTTCATGTTGTCGGTGCATCATGGAGAGATTAATATAGAAGCAGAGAGGTAAAATAAACTCCTCCTTCACAGAAAGCAGCTGTGTGTTTTGTACTTTGAATGTGTTAAACTCTCATCTTGTGTTGTTGTTTTGGGCTGAATGTCCAGAGCATGAGTCTGAATATAGGGAACAACTGGAGGAAAAGACAATAAAAACTGTGTGTGCTGACGGGTTAGCTTGCCCTTTAACGGCCCCTCGAAGCACCTCAGATACTCACACTACAGAATTTATAAAGCGTGTGGCGCTGCAGGTTTCCTTGGCTGCATCCCTGGAGGACTGTGCTTCATATCTGCTGACGACGCAGAGCCGGGACATCTGGGACATCTGGCCACTGTTAAAAAGTGCATGACAGTGAACACGTAGTCAACAGGAAAAGGTCAGAAATAGCTGGGAGAGTTTTTCATTAGCTGTCATCTCTACCACCTATACCCAAGATAACCAAGACGCAGAGCTCTGCTTATTGCAGATAACACATTCTCCTCACACAGACGCTCAGATTCTCCTTGTGCACAGCAGTTTCATCGTACGGCAGCGTTTTGTTTGCTGTCTTGAGGCGAACGCACTGTGCAGCAGTGAGAATCCAGCTTGACTGAAGAAGCGTCCACCTATCTCTGTAAATATCCAGCAGCTTATCTATCATGACCCTGATGCCACCGCTTGAATCCAGAATCCAGAAATACTGACTGCCTGCTGCATATTCTCTCTCTGATAGATGTCATCCGGCACTTTTTAAAATGTATTAATGAAATGCTCTGCGATAAGACATACACAGGAGGGGAGTGAAGGCTGGTCCTGGTGGTCGGATCCAACAGACCAGAGAAGTTAATGCTGCTGAAGATAGAAAGGAGAGCAGTTTGATGTGTTTGGGGCTGTTAAGCAGAAAAAGGGGAACCATCCCAATATTGGTTAATGTCATGTCTGATCAGTGTATCCTGTCAAACACTAGCTCTTCGTTAATGAAGCCATCTCCTCAGAGACAAGCAGATGCTTTTGAGTTCCATGGAGTCTAAGAGTCAACAGAATAATTCACCATCATGTTAGGGAATCTCAGGGATCATCAAAGTCACTAGGATTCTTCATCTGGGAACCATGAATGACTGCATGAGAGTCAGAGAGATGGTGCTAGATGAAGCCATTAGGATTCATATCATATCTGATGTCAAACGTCAAAGATGGTGACATAATTCTGGATTCAAAAACCATCCAGTTAAACCGCTAGCATGGCTATTAATATCCTGTAATGTGGGAACTCTCACATCTCCTTTCTTATTCCTCTCCTCTAGTTCTCCATTGTAGTCTTTCATTTTCTACTCGACATGATGCACACAGCCTCAGGCCTCCTGTCACTGCTGCCAACGCCTGAGGAAATGGGTGCTCCTGTTTCACATCTTGTCCTTCCAGGCCATGAGATTTGGTTCAGAGAATTTGGTTGAGAAAAGGCCCACATATGATAAGAACAATAACGCCATAGTGTCATGCAAATGTGTTTGAGTGAGATCTTCTTCAGTGCAGAAGAAGAAAAACAGGAGCTTCTCACTCACCACAGGCTAGCATGCAGGAAACAACAGCTCTCCATTCAGAGCTTTTCTCCAGTCGTCAGCTGACCACGTTCCACAGACGCAGACGTCAAGCGTGTGAAAGCCATGGCCACAAGTGTGGCGGCGGTCCAGATGCTGCTGGGGAGGATGATAACAGAACAAGAGTAAATAGTGAAGGGTGAAAACATGAAGGTCACAAGATATCTGTGGAGAGTTTCAGCTCTGACGAGAAACATGTCTCCTCTAAAACAAGAAGCCATCAGTGCTGCTATGGGACTGTCTTCCTATTGGAAGCTCCCTGGAACCCAAACACACTCTGTCCCTTCGTCTACAGTGTGGTGGCGACCCAAAACTAAGGAAAAAATTAGCTGAAAACCTTTCCAGCTGCTCTCACACAAGGAACAAAGGCATTGATGTTCTTATTTTTTGTTGTTTTATATGCCCTTCTTGTGGGACTAATAAAGGATTATTATCTTATCGTTTCTTATGTGTTTTCAAAAGCCTTGACAACACGTTCAGTTTTCCATCACTTTCAATAGTTGAGAGAACAGGGTTTCCCCTTCTAATGATGCAGCTCTGACGCTGCTTTTACACCACAAGGACTGAATAAGTGTCTGGAGATCTTCCTGTCGATTACACCCAGTTCCTGTTGCACTCTGCCTGTGCAACACTCAAGAAACAGACAAAAAAACTGTAAAACCTAGCCAACCTCCTATTATTCCACCTGTGCAACATCACACATCTGCTAGCTAACAGGACCTCAGCTCATCACCGCCCTCCTCAGAGCACTCTTACACTCCCATGACATCATTTCACACGCTCACACTTTGACCCTTCCTTCCTGTCGTTGCTTCTGCTGATTAAAGCCGTCCAAATGTCACTGTATAATGCCAGGAAATGCCCTGAGGCGAACCACAGAGATTTCATCCCTCATATTTCTTCTTGCAATATTACCATCCTGAAAGAGGAAATGATGAGCAAACACAGGTACAGGAAATGGATTGTTTTGAATTGCAGTGACATATTTAAGTCAAGGTGTGAAAAACAAACACAAAAACATCTTCTTTCATTAGGGTAGAGAAATACAGCATTCAGGTTAGTCAGGTTTGTGACTAGCCAGATGACATGGTGTTATGTGGAAAAGTTGAGCTAGGTTTATCTTTTTTGCAGGGCGACCTTTGTGAGCCTGGGCTCACAGGAAACTGCAGGAAACAGCTAGCCCAAGTCCAAAATTAAAAAAGAAATATGCTGACTAACAACCATGTTGTACAGAAATTACTGTCTCTATACTTAAACCTGCAAGATCTGATTAAGCTGACCTGCAGATATAGAGTAGAGCAACATGAGGATTAATACCATTAGACTGTAATTAAAAATATGACACTGATGTGTTCAATATATTGCAGGGCTGTGTTCATAAAGACAAATGGACCTAAAACATCCATCCATCCATTAGCTATTGCTTATCCTCATAGGGTCATGGGGGGGCTGGAGCCTATCCCAGCTGGCAGGGTACACCCTGGACAAGTCTCCAGTTCATCACAGGACACATAGAGACAGACAACCACTCACACTCACATTCACACCTAACAAATTAAATTAGCCAATTGACCTAATCCCCATACATGTTTTTGGATGGTGGGAGGAAGCCGAGTACCCGGAGAGAACCCACACAGACACAGGGAGAACATGCAAACTCCACACAGAAAGGCCCCGGGCCGGGAATCGAACCTGATCTTCTTCTTCTTTCATTCTACAATGCAGGTACTAAACCCAAAGAAAAATGCTGCATCACAGGTTTACAGATGAAGAACCTCCCCTCTTGGTCTGAACATAGACGGCAGAAGTGCTTTCTGTTCTCTCTCTTTCTGCAGAGTTCATGCTTTTGGTGTGCGAGGCATTCGTCTGCACTCAGCATATTCCTGCCAGAGGAGGAGGATTCTGGCCGGATCTGTTTCCAATTACAGCCAGGTCTTTGATCAGAGTCTGGACCTGCTGAGGTGGAGGGGAGACCCTGTCCTGACACAGCTACTCAGGATCAGAGAGGACACCGAGGCTCTGAGCAAAACCATTTCCACTTCTTATCAGTGGTAGATTAGAGCTGATCTTCAACATGTGTGATAGTTTTTTTTAAAAATTTAATGCACATTTATTTTTATACATCATAATTCAAAAGTCACATCCATAGAACAAATACATAAAAATACATTATAATTATCTAATTGCTGTTTCATGTCATTTGCCACATTTCTTCCTTTTCATTTAGTACACACTATTAATATTTATCACTATTAAAATTACTTATTCTATTATTTCGTTGCTGTTTCTTACTGTAACTTGTTTTACGTTGCTGCGGCAGGCAAATTTCCCCCAATGGGAAATGAATAAAAACTATTCTATTCTATTCTACTTCAGCCATAAAACAAAGAGTTCACATTGCACGTTTTGATCCTGAGGTGTGGTGAATGACATCTTTCTTCTCTGTCACGAGACCCATGTTCATGACTCTTTACGGTAAAACATCTCTGTTGAACTGGAAAGTTTGGTCTGTTATCTGCAGAAGGTTAATGGTTTGATGGGAACTGGCAGTGTGAGGTCACACACTGCTCTTTTTTACAGGAAAGATTAGATCAATGTTCTTTCTTCTTCCATTGTTGGGCTTAGCACACGGCGGCATGTCTGACACGTTTAAAATGAACTGAAAGCTTGAAAAGCAGCGTGGCAGGTACAGTATGTGCTGTGTGCATTATGTTTCACTGCCTGGCAGAACGTTTACTGACACTTACAGTCATCAGGTTTACTGTTATGTTCTTATTCATTATTTTATTTTCATTTTTTTGACTGAGTCATACCTACAGCATATGACGTCTCTCTGCATTATTTAGCATTTTTTTTTGATTGTTCTCTGTTTCAATAGGATATGATAGAGATAGGAGACACAGTAGCATTGTAAACACATGACGCATGTGGGTCAGCAGCTCATATGAGATCATCCACTGACCTCAGCTCAGCAGCCGGCCCACTCTCAGGGGCGAGGCCCTCAGTGCTGGAGAAGGCCCAGACATGCCACACCCTGTATAAAACATTAGCTCAGCCTAAAATCACATTGGTCTATATTTATTTTGTACTGGGCTTAATCTCACTTAGACTTAATGCAGCACATGGCTGTTTTGGTAGGTGGATGGTTTGAAATAGCATGAGAAACACAGAAAAAAGATGTAGCTTTTGAGTTTGTACGGTACCAGCATGATGAAATCAACATCCGGCCACAGCCACACCCACCATCAGTGTTCCTGGAAACTGCAGAAAAAAGTAAAAACAGTCAACTAATCTCTTCTTTATTGCCTACTAAAAATAGCTTTCACTGAGACAAGTGGCTACTTCAGCTTGTCTCAATTACTGTCTCCACTGCTGGATTGCTTTCTTGTTAAACAAGCAGTCCCTAATAAAGTTTTCTTTCAATAAATCACAACAACAGATTTCCAGTGAAGTAAAAATAGTCGTGAGGGTTAATTCTCCATGACTTTTCCCCTGTTGCCACCATCAGCCTAAAATTTGAGCTGGCATAACATAAATATTTAAGTGCAGTGGTCAGATTGCTGTGTCATTTTCTGAGTATGTTCCTGCTTCCCAGAGGACGGACCTTTATAATTTTGGACACTATTCTGAGGGCATTGGCGAGGGTCGCACCATTTTGTAAAGACACTGGAGGGCAGAGAAAATGGAGAACACTGGTTTGTCTTTAGGAGAAACCCAAAGTATAAGGTGCCATCCACACGACAACGGAATTCTGCGAATCTGACAAACTTTAATGCCAATTCCGCCTTGCATACAGACGGCTCCGGCGTTGTCGGAGACCCAAAATTTCATTTTCTGACAACAGGTTCCAGAGTGAGATCTGACAACACCGGAGTTTGGAGTTGCAGTGTGTACCCGCCGTTGTTGCTAACAATGACATCACATCATCATGTGACCGGAAGTAGTAGTAAACGAGGACCCCCTGGAAACGACTTGTTATGTGTTCAACAGCAACGACAACTTTATGAGCGCGACAGCATCTCCAAAATTCTATGACTAAAAAGTGCAGTGACACTGTTATTGAAAGCGGAGCCTGGTGCCACCTGTGATTCTTTATTGATACGATAATTTGATTAGTTTGGCAGAACTAGTTCATCTTTAGAACTGTGAACCTTGTGGGTTTTTTTTTAAGTAAACTATGAACATGAACTAGTTCATTTTCCTATGTATGAACTGACCTTTGAGCTATTTTTTTAAGTACAAACTGGCAGGGTTCTGAGATAAACAAAAATATTTCTTATTTGTCCATGCAACATGTTTTATACCGTGGGATGAATAAACATGACAGTCTCTGTGGCTCCAAACATTTGGTCTCAAATGCAGTTTTTACCTTTACAGACGTACATTAGCATCTTCCCTTTCCCCCCCATTCGGTGGTAATGCGTCATGGGAATTGTTGTATTTTTCTATTTGTTCAAGGGGAGGGAGGACATGCTGCGGTCCTGTACCTGGCAGACTGTTCAGGAATGTGGGAGCACTCTGCATTCTTCAGCCCCGGTTTTGTTTTTATAGCCCTCACACAGGAAGCTGGCTCCGGGGGGGGGGCCTCATTCATGTAGCCTGAAAAACGCTGACTACCCTCCCACCCCCACCTCTCTGGCTGCTCTCCAACACACACACACACACACACACACACACACACACTTTTTGTCTTTGTCGGCCAGTGTGTGTTCTCCCCTCCCCCCCATCAGAGTTTCATTTATAGCTCTAATTACAATAAACAAGCAAGAACGACGAGGGAAGAGGCCACTTCCCCCACTCAGTTATTTTCTCACTCAGGAGTTGAACCACTGTGTGACTGTGTACAGTACTGTTTGAACTTAAAGAGCAGGTTACTTATCAAGGCCAGAAGATGAAATGTGAGGATCCCCTCTGGAAACATTTGTGTTTTCAATCTGTGTGTGATAAAAATCTAGACATAATTCAAAAACCAGAAGGACCACTACAGCTGAAGAGTTGCTCAGTGTCAAAACTTAAAATGTTAATGTAATCTTCATGTTTGTCCTACAGGTCAAACATCTTTTAAACTCCTTCTCCTCACAGCTAATCAATGCTACAGGTCCTACTCCTGATTGACACATGGATATTTGTGCCTATTTACACCACCCAGTGTAAGCTGTTTATCACCACTGCGCTAATTGTTTGTTTATATTTCTGTAATGGTTAATCCACCAGTGCGTGCAAGCTCATTAATCAAAACTATCATTAATGCTAAAATATGTTGTTGTCATCCATGATGAGATGAGATGCCAAATTACAGAAACAGAGTGGTTGTTTGTTATTCTTAATTAATTTCTGACCTCTCAGAACTGGAGGCTCTTTGGCGCAAACAGGGTAGCTGGTCTAATAAATGTGTTAAGCACTATATATTTCTGTCTTTATATTTTTATATCTCTCCTCTGTATTTTGTGTCTCCTAAGCTGTGTTTTATTTTGCCAGTTTTGTAGTTTAAAAAGTAACCAAAAAGTACAAGATATTTCCACTGTCTGTCATGAAGCCTTGAAAACAGGGACAGGATGTCTGTGGTTTGTTCACACATTGTAACCTTAAAACTATCGCCCGAGCCAAATGTCACTTGTTTCAAAGGATTCCCCTCATTTTTCCTCTCCATGTTCGTGACACAGACCAACACAGTGACTCTCTCACACAACATGAAGTCAAGCTCACTCTCTCTTTTCAGCACATTCTCCCAGTGGTGACCAACTGACACAGTCATCAAATCCACCAGCTGACCTGGACGCTGCTGGAGGGCCGACCTCTCTTAGTTACAGCACAGAACACACACCTTTGACTCCACAGGTTCATCGTTCGTACAGAGAGAGCGCGACATCAGGTCACACTTCAGTTCATGAAGACTTAAAGGTGCAGTGTGTAGGGTCTGGTGCCATCTAGTGAGGAGGTTGCAGATTGCAACCAACTGAAAACTCTCACGTGCCAAGAGTGAAGCAGAACTACGGTGAACGGCCCTGTCAGTGCTTGGTTTGTCCATTCTGCTGTAGAAACAGGGTGACTGAAAATGACCCATCCTGTACGTGTGTAGATATTACAACATACATTAATGATTTATGTTAAAGAAAACTTATTAACTCATTGAGAGCCAGCTCTTTTTAAAAGTGAAAGTGCCTTGTGCCAGTGTTTTTGGCCATCTCGAGTCATCTTTAAGACCCTGAAAAATATATTATAAAAAAATATTTTAACAAATATTATATATTATAATATTATATTTAAACTAATGATAATACAAGCACACAATCAAGTGATCTGAATGTTCATTTGTTAAAAAATGGTGACCTATGAATTTATTTGTGCAGCAAATTACATAAAGAGTGCTTTACTGATGATTAGAGCATAGAATATTAAGTAAAACACATACTGTATATAACATGAAAAGAATGGCCGTACACTTGAGTGTTTGTCCACTATATTTTGCTAAGCCATGTCTCTCTCTTGGTAGTCAGTCATTTTATAAAACAGAAAGTGCCTTGTGCCAGTGTTTTTGCCCATTTTGAGTTATTTGTTAAGACCCACAGAATATTTTGTACCATGTATCTGAAAACACTGAATAGCTCAAATAAAAGAAGAGACGCGCTATTTCATCATGAAAAATTCTTTGTTTTTATCTTGTTCCACTCTTATTTTATCAGAGGTAGAGTAGAGGCCACTTTTACCAAAATCATCACTTTTCGTCCAGATTCTGTTTTGCTCTCTGATCGCGATCGTCTCCACTTCCTGCTTTGATCTCTGTGGTGTATATTAACCCTTTATGTCCTGACTACAAATCCCAGAAGCCCCGATATTACTCACAGGCTGTATGAGAGCACTCTTTTGTCCCTGCTGCTGAAAAAAAGGAAAGACATTTATATACGGTTATGGCACTCAAGCGTTATATTTTAAAGGATGTAAATATACGTCCTTGGCACTCAAAGAGTTAATATCATATTACACTTGTGCCTAGAAATGCTACATGCTGTTACATTGCTTACTTCTCTATATTAGTTATTAGTCCTGCATGTATTTTTAAGGAACATTGTTTACTTGTTTTCCTTCTTATATTGACATGTTTTTCTACTTGATATACTTGCTTATTGAAAGCCACTGCTTCTTTCTCCTTATATTGTGATGTTGCACTGTCAACTTTGCTGCTGTAACAGTAAATTTCCCCATTTGTGGGATGAACAAAGGGGTTATTTTATCTTATCTTCCACCTCCAATTTTGTTATTTATAGGATAAAGACTTTAAAAGACAAAAAGAAGAAAATGGGAGTTCAGATACACAGTGTTTGCTTAAATTATTGTCATATCCCAAAAATTGTCCCAAAATTTAGAGACTTGAAAACCCTTAAACTAAGTAAGGATGATTTCCACATGTAGACACTTAAATTGGATGATTATATATTTCCTAGCCATATCTTACTTTCAATGTAAGCATGATCTGTTTCTCAGCATCAAACGGCAGAGAAAAGCTCGTCTATGAATCTAGCAGCTAATCCGTCCCCCAGCAGACAAACCCAGTTTAGCAGCAGATAAAACAATGGCTGATCAAAAGCTCTGTGAAGAAACACAAACAAGCCAGACTGCACAGTGACTTTGTGTTTGACAAAAGCAGTTTTCCCCTAAAAGAAAAAAAAAAAAAAGACAACCATGGTGGCTTCCAGCGCCGCCACGCTACATTCTGACACCCTCTGTGGTATTTTACACGCCTTGATTAGCTTTTATGAATAAACTAAATGACTCCTGTTAGTGGCACTTCAAATGCACAGACCTTGTTATTCCTGAAATAGTTTTAAGAAATGACAGAGAGAGAAAGGGAGTCCTTTTTGAAGTCTTTGTAAAACACAAATGGTGGTTGAAGTGATTCAATTAACCATCTGGGTTCGTTTCTGTGAACTAAATGAGCCAAGGCTGCTTTGTCTCTCTTAGGCTTGTCTTGCAGGGTGCTATTGTTCTGTAACCCTCTGCCCCGCCATTACCACCCCTTTAATTACAGTGATCACTGTGAGAGCTAATATCTGAGGGCATCACCTCCACTAATTATCTCTCTCACACATGCACAGAGAAAGAGCGTTAGCTGTTACTGTCAGGAGCTAACACTGTGAGTGTGACAGAGCAGACAGCTAGCGTAATGCTAATTTAAGTGTGTCCAACATGTGATCATTTCCTGCCAGACGTCCTCATTTTGAAACACCAAACACAGTGGTGTCAGCATTTTCTCTGCAACACTTTCCTCTTTTTGAGACTATATTTTGACTTTTGATCATGGAAGTAAAAATCACTCATCCTAGCACAGTCTGAGGGCTAAATTTGATCAGCGCTATTTCCAGTTTTCCTATTTATCAATATACAGGACGTGACTACTGTCTGTTTTTAGTTTGCTATAATTATACATACAGTCAAAAGTTTACATACACTTGTTAAGAACATAATGTCATGACTCTCCTGAGTTTCCAGTTATTTCTACAACTCTGATTTTTCTCTCATAGAGTGATTGGAAAAGATACTTCTTTGTCACAAAAAACATTCATGAAGTTTGGTTCTTTTATGACTTTATTATGAACTGAGCACTGAAAAGAAACCAAAACTGAGCACCAAAAGAAAGTTGTGTCAATGAAATGATCTTCATAGAATGACCTTTTAACTTCTTGTGAGTGATCATGAGTGACTACAGCTGGTGACTTGTCTGAGGCCATTTAAATAGAGATCATTGGATACAAACACCCACAAACGCTACAATGGGAAAGTCAAAGGAGCTCAGCAAGGATCTGAAAAAGCAGCTGCAGGTCCCAAGGGCAACAGTGCAAACAATTGTTTGTAAGCATAAAGTGCATGGCACTGTTTTATCACTGCCACGATCAGGAAGAAAATGCAAGCTATCACCTGCTGCTGAGAGAAAATTGGTCAGGAGGGTGAAGAGTCAACCGAGAACCACCAAAGAGCAGATCTGCCAAGAATTAGAAGCTGCTGGAACACAGGTGTCAGTGTCCACAGTCAAGCGTGTTTTGCATCACCATGGACTGAGAGGCTGCCGTGCAAGAAGGAAGCCGTTGCTCCAAAAGCAGCACATTAAGGCTTGATTGAAGTTTGCTGCTGATCACATGGACAAAGATAAGACCTTCTGGAGGAAAGCTCTGTGGTCAGACGAAACAAAAATCGAGGTGTTTGGCCACAATGCCCAAAAATATGTTTGAAGGAGAAAAGGTGAGGCCTTTAACACCGTGCCTTCCGTCAAGCACGGTGGTGGTAGTATTATGCTGTCGGGCTGTTTAGCTGCCAATGGAACTGGTGCTTTACAGAGAGTAAATGAGATAATGAAGAAGGAGGATTACCTTCAAATTCCTCAAGATAACCTAAAATCATCAGCCCGAAGGTTGGGTCCCAATGACCCCAAACACACATCAAAAGTGGTATTGGAACGGCTAAATCAGGGTAGAATTAAGGTTTTAAAAAAGTCCTGACTTCAACCCCATTGAGAACAAGTGGACAATGCTGAAGAAACAAGTCCATGTCAGAAAGCCAACAAATTTAACTGAACTGCATCAATTCTGTCAAGAGGAGTGGTCAAAGATTCAACCAGAAGCTTGTGGATGGATACCAAAAGCACCTAATTGAAGTGAAAATGGCCAAGGGACATGTAACCAAATATGAGCATTGCTGTATAGATATTTTTGACCCAGCAGATTTGGTCACATTTTCAGTTGACCCATAGTAAAATCATAAAAGAACCAAACTTCATGAATGTTTTTTGTGACAAAGAAGTATCTGTTCCAATCACTCTATCAGAGAAAAATCACAGTTGTAGAAATAACTGGAAACACAAGAGAGCCATGACATTATGGTCTTTACAAGTGTATGTAAACTTTTGCCCACAACTGTAGCCTATAAGTTATTTTGTGAACCAGTATAATATTAGCCAGGTGGATTGTGTACAGGCATTCAGGAATCCTACTGATGTGTTTTGTACCAATTAGCATTTGTTAGCATGTTAAACTAAAATAGATAGATAAAACATGGTAAACATTCCAGCTACAACATTAGCACATGGTGTGATCCAGGGTTTATTGTCTGGATCTCAGTCGTTCAGATCATCAGCTTTCCTAAACACAAACAGGCGTTCTCACCACCTATGACAGTTCACTTCTACACTTTGTGATGGCGAAAGAACTTTGAAAGTTGTTTTTGTCCACAAAACAACAATGTTGGTCTGACAGTTTGGGATTGAGACTGGAGCTCAGTTTTGGATTCAGATCGGGGAAGTACAAGAGAGCAGAGGAGTCAGTCTTTGTGTTTTTGTTGTGGTGGAGGGAAAGAGTGGGTGATCCTCTCAATCCTGCCTTACTTTGAGATAATCTCCCTTGTGCTTGTCACTCCATCACATCGACCTATGGTAGGTTTTTTTTTTATCTATCGACAAAACGAGGCAACACAGCTCTGCCTGAGCCTACGGCTTAATGATGAGAGCATTGCATTATTTATGTGTTTGTAGTATTATTACTGGGAAAACAACTCAGTATGACATGTTTTCTCTGTTGTTATAAAACAAAGATAAAACTATGGACACAATTCTGAAAACTCACACGATCAATCAACGTTCATGTTCAATATAATCAACAGGAGAGTACGTCTAAACACTTAAGTTAAGTATTTATGTGTTTATTTATTGATTTAGTTACTTAGGTTAATATTTTGGTTATTTATTTAGTTAGTCATTTGGTTATTTGTTTATTTAGTTCATTAGTTAGGTAGTTTCAGGTGAACACTGTTTTGCCAGTAGCAGCCACTACAGGCAGTTTAAGGCTACGTTCACATGATGACAGTCTGAACAATTCATTCCGCGTTTAGGCATTTTCGGGAGGAAAAGTGTGTGGAATTTAATTGGGTATGCATGCCGGGTGGCTGCACTCTCGTGTAAACAGGGCCTAACTTTACCCACCATTTTGTCAGAGCTGTTACAGACAAAGTCTGTACAGAGCTCTTTTAGTTTCTGGCCGCAGATGACCTGACCGTTCATGTTTACTGGTCTTTGTTTTCTTCATATTCTTTGTTTATCATGCATCTGTATTTGTGTGTCTGTTTACACCAGTAAAGTTAACAACTTGTTTGTGGTTGGAGGAGATGGTGAAGAAGCTGCATGAGTGGAGCACTGAGCTCGAGTTGTATTTCTTTCTGCTGCTGGAATTTCCTTTTGAATAAATGACGATATTGTGGTTAAAAACAGTGGAGTTCCTCTTGGTGACCTCTGTTGCCTGACATCATTGTGCTAAGTCTGCAGCTCACATGTGATCCACCGCTCAGCGCTTCTGTCAACGGCGCCGTTTAGAAGCAGACTGTGTACGAATCCTGAGCTCGGTGCAGTTTTGGTTAAACTACTGGCGTTCTTTGTGGTTTCATAGTCAGCTTTAACACCTGAGTGCAGGTGACAGACATCCTTAACGTCCTCACTCAGTATGAAGGTAAAAACACAACAACAAAACAAATATGTAATTGTGTCCTTCACGTGACACCATCAGTCATATGGACTGACTCAGCAGTGAGGCTTCTGCCACAGAAAAAGGTCCTTATGCTTTTACAAATTAAATAAACGTCTTTGCATCTGCGGAGATTCTTAGCTGGCATTTAAAAACACCTCAGGAACAATCATGTGACCAAGTCCTGTTGCTTTCAGTGTTTTCTGGTTGTGAGAAAACCACAATTTAAGTAATTGCAGGAAACATGATGATAATGAATCTTTTTTTTTCTAATTGATCCTCTGGTGTAGTCTGTCTTCTTTTGCAATGAGAAACATATTATTAAGAGGAGGGTTACAGTCTGAAAGTACAGCTTAAATTACAGTGATGGGAAAAAGTGAAAAAAAAAAAAAAAAGGCACAGCTTACACAGAACGACGACGCTACTGTATGACAGCAGAAAGTAATTCCTTGCAAACATTTTAAAGTGGTTTATTAAAAATATGGTATAAATAAATATGACAGTAGGTTAAATTATTCAGATGAGAGACTGAAAGACACTTGATAGACACACCAGTACAAAATGATTTCACAACATATTAGTGGTTTCCTGTGACAGTAATTTCTCATCTCCCAGCCAGAACATGTCAGAGCAGTTTACAGTAGATACACCATGACAGTGTCAAACCAACGAGGCCTACAGTACATACAGTTCAAGAACTAATAAAAACACCAGCACTCATTTCAGCCAAAGAATGTGGCTGTTCAAGCTCCCAAAAACTCTGTGGACCCACTGATCTATTAGAAATGATAACAATACAGCTACTATTTGAATTATAAATCACTGAGGTGAACGTACAGTGTATACTTGGGTGATCTTTAAGATCAGTGCTTCGATTTTTTGTACGCGCTTCTTGTAAATATATGAATACTCTGCATTGTAAAATGAAAATAAAAATTAAAAAAAAACAACAAAAAAACAAAAACAGTGTTATTGTTTTAGTCGATGTGCTTTGATCAGGCCTGTGTATGACTGATTCAATACTGAACAAAACTATCCATTTCAATCCCTCCTTTAACGTTAAACAGACCTCAGTTATTGACCACAAACCCTCACTACAGGTGACATAAAACAACTGTTAACAAAATACCTGAGTTACAAAAAGTGAATATACTATAACGCGTAATAGAGAACAACAATATAAAATCTGCACAATCAATAGAATTGGTAATTCACAGTTTCCAGCTGTTTTTAGCATCAGCTTCCACTCTGATGGAAGAGACTCTGACGTGCATGAGGACCAGCTAACGATGTGAGTGATTAAACATACGTTAGGCACCAAACACAGGTTATAACTGACCACAATGATGACCGCTTTAGAGATGCTCAACAGTTTATCCCACAAACTCAATCTACAGCATTGACTCAAAACCCAACGTTGACTTGATGCTGATTAAAGTACGGCAAAGGACTTTAGCTACAGTGGTTCTTTATCCGCCCTTAAAGCTCCATCAATTAATCATTAGTGTGCAGAGAAGCTTAAAAATGTCAGTGTAGTATCTACAGTAGATGGTTTGGACAAACAGACAGGAGGTACAGCACAGAAGCAAAGCTTAGTGCTGATGAGGATGGGACGGCAGTGAAGCATATTTCAGCTTCTTAAAAGAAGGCCCACATAAAAGATTAAGTGTAGGTGGTTCATCTTGCTATGAGACTTAAGGCCAATTTATAGTAGTCCGTAAATTGCTGTACGTAGACACGGAGAGCCTCTCTGTTCTTTCCGGGTGCATGAAATATTTTTGAACTGTCTGTCACTCCGTCAAGGGAAAATGGAGACGGCAAGGGCTGCGATTGGTCCTCTAGCTGTGAAATGCACCCCCTCACTTTGTGAAACACAAGTCAAACATTCAACTTGCTCAAAAAATTTAATTCATTTAGTAATTATGGCTGGGGTATATTTCCACAGAACATACCGAAAGGCGTTGGTTTGCCTTCTCTATTATCCGATTTTGTTGAGAAGAACATCTGTTGTTTCTCTTTAGAGGAGCTTTAAAGACTGTAAGCAACCGATGTTCTTCTCTTCTATCTCCCTCACAAATAATTAAATCGTAGTGTTTTCCCTTGTCTTTGTCGGTGACATTAAGGCGAATTGATTCACTTTCCAAGGGGGTGCATTTCACGGCAGGGCAGCAAAACACCACACCACGACCGAAAACTGCGAGGGCTCGAGGGGTCTCCATGGTTAGGGAGTTGGATAAAGTTTTACGCAGTTGGAGAAGTATATTCGGGGCTTGAAGCCGTTATCTATTCACTTGTTCAATCAACCAGACTCCATTGAAAAAAACTGGAATTTTACCTCTCACAACACAGGAGTTGTGGTCTACTGTTGTCCTCCCACTGGAGCTGGTGACAGTGGCCTTTTAGCTCTGGTTTAGCCTCCACCAACTCTCAACAGGAATAAGTGTGTTAAATGATTATCGTTACAGAGTCATGTGCAGTAAAATAAAACAAAATAAGCTACATGAGGCAAACAAGCTCCATAAAGTGGCAGCGTTGGGTGATAATAAGTTTGTCCTTTTGAGTGAAATCTTACATACGACACTATAATTGGATCCAGTATTAATACAAAAGTTATGATTAATGCAGCTTTGTGCTAATTCACTGCAGCCTCATTTTAGGAAACAACCACATATCAATCTGTTATTAAAACCTGTAACAGTGTTCTCCAGCACATAGACAAGTTGGGAGATCACACCCAGTACTGATTTGTCTGCAGAGTGGGAGTAGTGGTTCGAATAATTTGGGAAGAGGATGCAGGAGAACCAGTACTCCAAGAACTGATGAGCATGTTTGAATCAAAGGTGTTATCAGGTGAGCCAGGATTCGTCAATAACCGATCAAAAACAGGGCTACCAGGGCAGCTGGGGTTAAGTGGAGTGACAGTCACCGTGGGAACCGTTGTGCTCCTCTGAGGCTGACCTTGGTAGGACTGACTGCTCGGAGGGCCGGTGGACGGAGGCTCCTTTGGTGCAGCAGCGCTCTGCTTCCTTTGCCGGTGGTGTCGAAGAAAGACGACCAGGACTACAAAGATGATGATGAGCAGCAGCAGAGCTAGCAGCGGTAAGATAACCAGGAGCGGACTGGAGGTCTTCTGAGGGTAGGACTCAACACGCACCGGGGTGTTCCTGAAGGGAAACTCCTCCGTCCCATGAGTCGGTTTGCCAAGAGTCGTACTGAAAATGCTAGTTCTGTTGGTGTTTCCCCAGCGGTTGCGTGACTTGAACTTGTGTTGGTTTTTGCTTGGCTGCTGGGTGGAGAGGAAAGCTGTCGACAGGACTGGAGATGCACTTCCATTTCTGGAAGTCTGGGTCAGCGTCGGAGGAACAGAGGATGTGGCTGGGACAGGACTCTTTGTGGTTGTAAAAAGTGCTGGATCATGTGGCACGACTGTAAAGTGGAACTCTCCTTTAGCAGGTTGGACGTTATGAGCTTTCAGCACAAACACCAGGGAGTCGTTCAGCTCTAGAACTCCAGTCATGTTAGCGTTCAGCTCCAAGGCCACTGTCTCCTGCATCACCTCCTCAAAGGTGAAGGTCTTGGCTGGTGCGGTTTTCTTGGTTTTAGGTTTTGTACGAACCACCTTCCCGTACTTAGGATGGGAGACGACTTCAAATATGGGGTCGCTCTGACTGATGTTAGCCAGTTCAGAGGCATTCAGAAACCTAGGGGTGAGTTTGACAGCGATCCCATTGGGAACCCTCAAACCTGTCCCAACCTGGATCAAAGGCCTGACAGTGATGTTAAACACTTGGCCGGTCACATTGGCCTCTGAGGTGAAGGCAGTGAACTCAAAGCTGTCTTCTGCAGAGGACAGAGAGACCATGTGGTAGGACAACCTTCCGGCCTGAAGATCCTCCTGTTCAAACTGTGTCACCTCCTGGTCACCGTTCAACAGTTTGCCAAAGTTTGGAGGCCTTGTGATGTGGTAGTGAATGGTGATGTTTTTCCCATTGCTCTCCGCGGCAAGGTTGTCCTGGGTCAGTGCTGCTGAAGTCTTGCCTTGCTCCAGTGTCAGTCCGGTGTGGTTGACCAGAGAAATGGTTATCTGTGTCACCTCTAGGTTGAAGAGTTTATATATTGGTTTGTGGTGGCCATCCGTGACACTGAAGTAGAACACCCCAGAGACAGAGCTGCCATCGTGGACAAAATAGACGCTTCTGTTATTGATCTGTGCTTGGCTGAAGGCCACTATCGACTCATTCAAACTTCCCTCAAGAGCCAGGTAGCCATTATTTGGCTTGCTAATCACAGTGAACTTAATATCATCAGGAGGATTGTCCAGGTCTTCCACTTTGAGGTTCTCAGGCCTGAGGGCTACTGTATCCCCTTGCACCACCCTCAGACTGGGAGCTTTAGTTTTCAGTAAAGGTGGCTGATCATTCACAGGTGTGATTGTAATGTTGAAACACTCCTCAACAACATCAGTGTTGTCTTCAGGCCGTTGTGCAGTTTTGCCCTTAGGATTCAGCCAAACGCTGAATGCAAAAGAATCACGCGTTGTCTCAGAGTTGTCGTGCTTGTAGGTGATGCCGTATTTGTTAACGATGAACTGGGAGAAGTTCGGTTTCTCCTTGGTGAGGTTTCTCTCACCTACCACAATGACTCCATGCTGAGGCAGAGATGTCACCTGGAACCAGACCTCATAGGAGCTCCACTGAGGTGTGGGCAGCTTGGACATCAGGTTGGTGGCATCCAGCTTGGATTCGTCAATGATGACACTCTCCCCTTCGGTTACCTCAGCGCCTAGCACCAAGCAAACATTACAGGTCAGTCACAAGCCATCAACAGCAACAGTGTTTGATATTTTAACAAACAAGATGTTAGTGGATGGATGGAGGTCAATTAGACTTGTATTTGTGATCTGCTGACATTACTTTCAGCCAAGTACTACAGAATAACTGCTTTAAGCAAAACATTTCATTTCACATAATTTTCACTGACAACATGCAATATATTTCCATCTGTATGGAGTACTTTAGGAAACTGTTTGTATACACTTGCTTTATTTTACTCCACTTTTATCCTAATTTATATATTTTTTATGATGGCTCTGCTTGACTGTTGCTGCTCTCATTTTTGTGTTTTTATTTATCTTTATATTGCTCTACCACTTTACTTTTCCTGCTGTGATGCTATAATCAATAATAATGGTTTACCTTAGCTTTACCTTGTTCATACTAGTGTTAGACTTCTCTTAGTGTTTGTACCTGTATTTGCGATCAGGACTGTGTTGTGTTCAGGTCCAGTATTCTCATAAGAAATGTCGATTCTGAAGGTCTGGCTCTCCAGAGAAGAGGGCAGCGAAGCCACAGAGAAGGTCATTGAGTCCATTGCTTCCCAGCCCACAGACTCGATGGGGGTTTGAATGTACACAACCTCGTTCCTGTCCACCTGAGGTAGAAAAACACCACAGATCCTCAGGAAAACCATCACCCAAAATAAATGACCAAATCTGCACCACATGCAGATCAGTCATCAATCACTCTCCACTGTTACACAAGACATTACTACAGTTTGTATAAGATTTCATCATTAATTTAAAGCTGCTTGGCTCAGCAGTAAATAAAGTACACAGAGCATTACCGTTTTAACTGTGTCAGAAATAATTGATTACATAAAAGCCTAACATGTACCATTCAGCTAAAAAAGCACAAAGCCAGTTTCCTGAACGGGGACGCATAATATCTATTATTCATACTGTGGGAATCGATTTTTTTATATGAATGTAATCCTGATATTTAATGGTTAAACTGGATCACATCCCTACCATTTTGAAATGTTCATATGTGAAATGAGAGAGCAGTGATGATATGGCCTGCAGCTCCTCACTCACCATGTCTTGTGTGAAAGTGGAAATGTCCACTGTTGAATTATCAGGCTGCCTCATCACCAGACGCCCCAGTTTTGGCTGACGAATCACACTGAACGTAACGATGCGGTTCGAGGTGTTGCTGATGTCATTGGTCACTGCTTGTAAATCCTCATTTGTGATCGCAGTAGAAGAGCCTGGGGGAAAGATATTAAAAAATGAAGAGAATTACTAGTGGAGTGGCTTGGATAACTGATCATGAAACTATTTCTGTTAAGAAAATGAGTTTTTCTTGTCTGGAGTTCAGTTTAGCAGCCACCACACTGTTAAAACTCTGCATCGTTTCACATCTATTCGAAATCAAATTATGCAAAAACAAGCTCTGGAAAAGACAGATGAGAGTCCTTTGATGTGTCAAATTAAAGTTGCACTGCAGACATCAGAGGCGTTTTTACAGCACTGCCCAGCTGCAGTGCAGGGTATTACATAAAATCCATACAAGAAACTAAAATAGGATCAAATCCTCAGCAGACATCTTCCACGTAAAGAGAGACATCTCCTGTGCACCGACTACTGAGAGATTTGCTTCTTCAGATGAATTACAGAGATTTCCATAGCTCTGCTGCTGCTGTGAAAACTGAGGATCCGAAAAAAACTGCTCATAAATGATGGAGGGCAATGATCAAGGGAACAAGGGGCTGTAGCACACTGGGATTCATTCATCACATGCCGAGATCAGCCCCACCATCCTCATGTCTCTCACAGGAAATTTACATCTTCGTGCAACAGGCAAAGACAGGCTTTCTTGTTGTTGTTGTCTTTTTTTTTTGACAGTAGAAATCGATCTGGCTGTAAACCTGCACTACATGGGGTTTAGTGCACCATTTTGTGATGTCAGTATATGGATATTAAAACAAAAATACAATCAAAATACTTCTTCCAAAACTTCTGCGAGTTCTTCATCGGTGACTGATAGATGATGGAAAAAAAATGTGAAAAAAAACAAAACAAAACATAAAACATGGCACAAAAAAAACTGTAAGACTTCACTGTCTTGAGTTCATGTTTTTGAGCCACATGGGATTAATCTATAAAATCATAATAATGACAAGGGATTAGAGGAAAACAGCAATATTTTACTGAAGGAATTCATGAAGAATATCAGTCAGGTGCCACTTGACATAATAAATGTATTCCAGGTTTGACTGAAGGGATGTCGCCAGTGAGAATAGACACGGCTGCTTTTTACTATCAACACTTGTTGTGGTCAAACAGATTCTGTTTTAACCTGTGAATTCTGTAAAGTGTCTGAGTTTTTTTTTTAAAAAAGCTCTATAGTACTATAATACTACTATAATACGAATATAGTAAAACTATAATAGAACAATTATTACAAGTAAATTTCCTCATACCACAAAGTCAAGTGCTGTATTGACATGACTTCCTGTCAGAATAGATTCAGGTAAACTGCTTTCTTAATGAGACATGCAGCTACTGAGTGAGGACAGTTTTACAGAGAGCACCCGGACATTTGAGGATTTACAGTGAAGTAGAGAAACACAAATCTTCACCTCCACAGTGTGAAAATGTTTCATGACACCCCATCAAAAGCCTTCACTGTCAGCTGAAGCTCCCATTCGCACCCTGCCACCCCACCCTCCCCTAAACAGCACAAACAGGGCTGCCTCAGACAGACAGCGCCACAGCTTTTCAAGTGCCCACTCACCCTGTGGCTGGGAAGCTCAGCAGAGCGTGCCAGCTGGCAGTCTGCTGCCCTCACAATATCCTTTCCCTCTAACTCGCAAACCAGACCACTGGAAATCACAGAAAATGTGTTTACAGACACAGACGGCAGCCAGCACGCTAAAAGTAACATACTGTATATCAAAACATTAAGCATGGTCAGCCAATCCATCTCTCTGGTATTTGGGTAATGACTTGGCTGATGAAAAGGTGCTGAATTATTTAATCAGAGGGATTCTGAGCAGAGACCAGTCAGGATGAACAAGCAGGTAAAATCTTACAAACAAAGTCAATGAGAGGACAAGGTGTGTCTCACACACACACACACACACACACACACACATACACCTTGTTCAAAGCAGAGCCCCGAGACACAAATAGGAAATCACACTTTGCTTATGGGTATCAATAGCACATCTAAAAAGCATCTGTGTGAGTGGATAAAAAATATGTTGTTTCAGTTAATTTTCAGGAAGCAGCTGCATAATTATACTTCTGACATTCTAGTGCTTTCACCCTGACACACTGGACGAGCGATTTACCTGGAAACACCTTGAGCGGACGGTTTTTCTCTAAACTGAGAACTAAGGCTCTGGCAGTGATGCTGAAGATCTGCCTGGGAGTGAAGTTCACACCGTCGTTGACTTGGAAGTTAAATCCTCCAGACATGGCACCTGGAAATGCAACCAAATACAGATATTTAATTAAAAGCTGCTAAATAGACTTTTCTGTCTGCTCCAGTGAATAAACTGCAACTTAGTTTTGGGAGTACATGTTTTCATTTTGTTCCCGGCAAATAAGCTGCATCTGGTTTCTGCAAAATATACATAAAAAAATACTTGATCAGCATTTCTGATGCTGGCCTAAAAAAAAACTTGCAGTGCAAGCTAGAAAGCATTGTTCTGAGCCAAAAAGTGATAATCCATCAAAATCAACTGTTTTAGCTGTGGAAGCTCACCATGTAGGGAAGGACGAGTCCCTCACTCAATAAAAACTTGAGAAAAAAGTAGATATGAATCAACTCAGTTAGCAGAAACCTGATCTGAGGCTGACCCCATCAAACGCTGATAGAGCGCAGCCACCTTTTTACCTCCCAGACTGTGACGTGTTATCACCTCCAACAGTCTGTCTGGATCAGGTCATAAGAGACAATAATGAAGGTTTGACATGTTGCTGCATGTGGCTGATATTTCCATTTCAAACTGTCAATGGCAACCTCTAGTGGACGCAAAAGGAACAACAGGTTATCCTGAACACACAATCTATTTTTAAATTATATCATTTATTTACTTATTTATGTTTTTCTTGCATTTAATTCATTTCTATTTACTTTCTACTTATTTAATCAATTTACATATTCCATTTTTAAGTGTTGGTTTTACCTAATTACATTTTTATTGCTATTGATATTTCTCCTTATTGGTATTAATTGTAATAATTGACAAGTAATTATTAAAATATAATAATTATTACAACCCTCACAGTTTGTTCTGTGATATTTGTGTGTTCAATTAAAATGGAAAATGACTGAAAATGTCAAAATATTAAGAAGACTAATTTCCCAGTATCTATCTACCTACCTATACTGTAAGTACAGTGCTGAATTCCTGGCAGTTGTTTTATTTAGTCTATGTAGTCTTTTCTTTTTCTCCAGTAGCAGATCTGTTGTCCTATTTCTGTTTTTTAGTGTCTGCAGTGATTTAATCAATCCTTTTTTTAATAGCTGTTGTAGTTTGTAGTACAGGAGCTCTGTACTAGTCTACGGCCTCTTGATCTTTCCTGAACCACATGTTTCACTTCTGTTGCTGTCTGTATAAATGCTGATTTTATATAATTTAAACAGATTTTGACCTTTGTGAACAAACAGAAGCTGTCCCTGGTCGATGTGTTGCTGGGTGAAGTTGAGCACTGCCTTCGTGGGGGCGCTCTTCAGGGCCAGGTGTCCGATGCTGGGAGGAGTCACCATGAAGTGCAGCTCCTCTGGGGCTGAGTCCAGGTCCTGCGCTGTCAGATCCTCCGGCCTGATCTCTGTCACTGAGGATACCCAAACCTGGACACAAGATGGACAAGGACACAACAGGTGCCATCTGTGACCTCCATGCAGACCTCCGGGAACAGAGAGGATTTGTTTGACGTGGCTCATCATGTAGACGCTAACGGGATTTGACAGCACAATGCCAGTTTGACATTTATTTTGATAGATGGAATGAAATACTGTCATATTTTGTCATACAGTGAAACAAATGACTTGATATATTAATACATATATTTTCTCTATTTGAAGACGCCAATCTTTAAAGAAATAAAATATGAGATGGTCTGTAGGACACAACAGGATCATGTCTCCTGTGCTTTTCTCATTATCTAAATACACTTGTACGGCAGCTATTTTCCACTCAGATATAAAACATCTATAAAGGAAGGGAGACGCATCTGAGACAGAAACAGCTGATATGTCCTCGTCATCCATCGTCACATACAATGGGCCGAGGACACAGTGGGTGTGAGTCCAGCTCCAAAGCTATTCCACATGTTTTTCTTTCCTTCCCTCAGTTTCCAGTAAATCATCCAACCAAGCAGAACTCAAAACAATCTCTGACTGAAGCACCTAAAGATGACAAGACTATAAGAACCCATCACTCGGGTCCCACTGTGGACGTCTCAGGACTAAATATAGACATGCAGACTGTAAACACAGTTGGGGTACTGCAGAGTGTTTGTGTTAAGGTCCATGTAAATTCAAAAGCCTCGAGCTAACATGAAGGAACAGAGGAACTCATTGACACACAGAGCAGAAAACCACTGAACTGCACCGACACTTCACAACAAAGGATGAGCGAGACCCTTACATAACACACCACTGTCCCTCACACAGGTTTGGATTCCTTGGTAATTACCAAGATAGAAATCAAATCACCACAATGTACGGCTCTTTTTCCACAGCAGATATTTTGCAGGCAAAGCACAGGTGTCTCTAATTAACATTAACAAAGTCTCCGTTCTATTCAAGGGTCCCATTGAGCTGTGGCAGCCAGCCAGCACGCACAACACCAGGACCCTGAAATTGAAGCAGCTAAATGCAGTTCAAACATCATTCATCCTCTAATATTGGTGATTAATGCCTTTTGACTGACTGTACATAAGAAGTGGACGTAGCCACTACGACAAGCTTCAAGTCTGGCATTTTGGGGATCGCCATCTTATTCTTTTGCAACCAGAAATGAAACCAGAGTGTGGAGCAAAGTGCAACCGAAAGCAGACAACACCCAGACTGGACAACACCGTGTCAGCAACCTGTCAATCAAAAGGTAAAGCATCTTGTGCAGATGCAATAAGTCTGACACTAAATGGGACCATCAAATGTTTACTGCGGTAAAATTAATGAAGAAGCAGAGACAGGATTGTTTTTTCAAACAGAAAGAGTCACCCCCTGCTGGCTGCGAATGAAATTTTAAGCCACGTCTACATTGACTTCACTTTTCAGACTGAGGTTGCTGTTTGATAAGGGCATATTGGATTCTGGTCACATATGTTTCTGTTACATATTAAAATGACTTTATTCTTACACTAAGTAATGTCCCCTGAATTGAGTTATTTCTTTTTAGTAATTTAGTTTGTGCATGTGATGATAAAGAACTTTGAACGTTATGTACCACAAAGGACCTGAAATGAGTTTTCTGTTAAGGCAGTTTTGAGTCGACCACGCTGAAGTGCAATGCTGCCGCATGATATGCAAGGTTTTGAATAAAAGGTGTGATCACAGTAACATCTCAGCACTGACACATGGTAGCTAACTTTCAAGCATTTTTATTGGCAAGAAAAAAAAAAGCTGCAGGAATATATAGCAGAGCCTCAAACATCATATGATACATGAGTGATAGAAACTGAGGGTGGGTTTTATGTTTTTAACAACAAAAAACACAAAATGCTAGCGTCTAAATGGCTCTAAAATGAGCATAAAAAGACTAAATTAAAGGCTTGGCAGTGAGCTGATCTCTCACTTGACTATAAGTGTTACTCACAGGAACAGATGCATGATGGGTACTTTTCCAATTAGCACCTGCAAACACCTAACATCTACACACCACATGGGGAAACCACACACATCACATCGGTCCCACAGCATGATGTCTTCACTCATGAGAGGCCTCTCATGTGGCTGTGTGTGTGTGTGTTTGTGTGTTCATGTTGCCGGAAACCTCTGATAATCCCCCATTTAACAGCAAGTCCCAGCAGGATCAGTCTGAGGAACAACATGAGTTCAATTTGCACAAACGACCCCTCGGAGTTGGGATCAATCCCTCAAACCAGACGGGGAGTGTGCTGCTCATCAGGCTGCAGCTCCAGTGATGGAGGTGGCCGTCAGCTTTGAACTAAACTACTGAATTCATGTTTCTATCACATGTTGCTTGGTCTTTGGTCTCAGATTCTGCAATACAGACGGATAACTGTACTTTAATTTAAAACCTATAAATCACTGGATGATGTGTCTTTTGTCTGTCATATTTTGTTTTAGCAAAATCCTTTGCATTTTTTAAAGCGCATTAATCCATTTCACAGGAGATTATATTAAAATTCATGGGTTTATTCGTCAAATCTTACATAACACATAAACATAAGAACAATCCTGGTGTCAGGTCTGTATTAAATATGAACATCAAAGCTGATTCAAAATTAACTAATAACTCGGTGACTGTGAGAAGACATTTCTCAAAAATGTGTAGTAGCAGGGAGCCACCTTGTGGACAAAATCCAGACCTTCTACCTCACATATGGGAACTAAAAATCATATTTGAATGGGAGCCAATGATCAATACGTGCAGTCCAGTTTGTCAGTGACTATCACCAAAAACCATAAACAGCTCCCTTTTAATCTAGTCTCTGAGTTTCTAATGAAAGCTACTTTAATTCACCCGACTCCCTGATGTTCTTCAGTGGAGTGACTTTCAGGAGTCTGCAGGATCACAGAGGAATTTGAGGCTGCAGAGACGATAACGATCTTTACTTCAGAGTCTCCTTCCAGCTGGACCTCTCTAAACTCCAGCCACTGAAGCCGAGTACAAGTCGGTACTGCCCAGCACACACAGCTTCCATCTAATTTACAAGTGACATATTTAAAATCGATGTGAGTGGAAGTGCTTTTCACAGACAGGCAGCTATTAAATAACCAGCAGATAGTGAAGAGAAAAGTGCAGCAGAGGTTGCAGTGTTTGCTATTTCCAGGCTGTGCCATCTTACCACTCAACACGAGGCGGCTGTGAAATGGATTTAATTTAGCCAGGCCTTCTGTCCATGTAATGCCTGTGAGTCATTTTCCATTTTTTAACTCTTTTGTATTCATAAGAAGCCTTTGAAATAACATCAGTCAAATCAAACTGTGCAAACTAGCAGCCCCCTCTTCAACTCACTGAAGCAGCATTGCTGGCAACTGACCCGCAAAAAGCAGTGTTTTATTTGAACACTAGGAGTAATACTTTGTGAGCTTGACCCTTTAGCACCACAACAGGCCTTCCTCCAAATCCCAGGCACCTCCAAATGTATGTCAGTGTCTGCTCTGTGCTGCCAGCCCCCTGGACCCTCCTCCACATAGCAAACATACTTTCCCTAACCCAGCACGCCATGGCAACTTGCTACACTGCCCACATGAAAACTGTCTGACGGTAAGTTATGGTGCCAGACCTGCTACTAAAAAAAATGTCCAGAGTTTAAATATAGAGCTGCAGTGCCGACTCACCCTGAGGACCCTGTTGGCTGTAATAACAGGAGGCTCATCGTTGACAGCTGAAACCTGGATGTACACCGTCTGTGCTGCACTCTGCTTCCTCAGGCTTGTGTCATTGGCCATCACAGTGAAGTTGTCGGCTAAGGTTTCGCTGCTGTCGTGGACGTAGTAAATGAATTCATGTTCCACCTAATTGAAAGATCACAGGAATTACTGGGGAGAAGCTGAGATTAATGCTGCAAAGACACATTCAAAACAGGTGCAAAAGACTATAATGATTTGTGACATCTCTTATTCCATGATAGGCCATGTGCATCAACAAAAACTAAACACAGCACTGCTTTGTGTAATTTTAGAAACTATTTAAGAACACGACAGAAATAAAATATCAATTCTGTCTGGGGTAGGGTGAGATGAAGGCCAGGCTATTTTTTTCCCTCTCTCTTTTCTTTGGTGTTGTGATTTAATTAAAGACTAATTTTAAATTACAAACAGTGGAAAAAGTAAGAGGAAAAAAAGAAACCAGAAAATAATATGCTCAATATCGTTATGAAGTGACGGGATTAAGCTTTAATCATTATTAAATTTAAATTATTACATTTTAGGTAAAAAAAAAAATGCCAGTACAGTTGGGTCAAATTTGAGAAAACTCTCTCCTCAAAATCATTTTATATCTGTAAAATGGCAATAATCATTACAAAAAAAAATCTGACATGACCTTGATGTGTCTTCAGTGTTATTAATATATTAGCTAATATTACCAGCACACTAAATCACATTATTTCTCCATCAATCAACAGCTGGTCTACTGCTGTGTTTCTGTCAGAATATCTCACCTGCCTCCTGGTGAAAGAGGTAATGGCCACACCGGGATGTCGAGAGTGCTCAACGTGACCGTGCAGCGGGGGCTCCGTCAAACTATACAGGAAGTTGATTCCAGAGAAGTGTCGGTTGGTGACTTTGAGCACATCCTGGGTCAGCGCCTTGGAAGCGCCTTCGTTGAGCGTGAAATTGGAGACCTGAAGTGGGATGAGGCGTGGGATGATGTCAACAGACATCCTAACGTCATTGACGTCAGTCACTCCGTTGGTGGCATGGAGGATGAAAGTGTCGTTCACTTCGTTGGGCTCCGCCTGCATGTACTGGATGTTCCCACTGTTAATGTCCTCTTGGGTAAACGTCTTGACAGGGGACTGTTTGGTTCCGATGTAGCGCTCCTCCGCTTCGACAAAACGCCGGAGAAAGCCATGAGACGGGGCTACCTTGACTGTGAATACAATCTCAGATGGCAGGTTGTCCTCGTGAGTGACCTGCAGCAACCAGAAAACATATTCCTTGGTTAAATTTGAAATGTTCCATGCGTCACTTAAGTTCAGCTTACATTTTGCCGTAAATGTAACATGGCATCATTGTGAAACAAAGACTGGTCAGCATTCAGTTTCTGTTCTTTCAGAAGCCTAAAAACCAGAGTAGTAAAAACTCTTTTTCACTGTAACATTGGAGTGATATTGTCCTTTCATTATAGTTTAGATAATCTGACAAATATTGTTCCCTGACACCAAAACTACATGCAGGTTGCATCGTGAAATTTTAACTTAACATTGTCAAATGAAACAGGCTGGGATTCCACAAGTGTACATAGGCTAATCAATAGTATTAACATTGTAAATTTGTGTCTTTATTACTATCCATTAAGGTGAGACCACTGTTCTAAGAAAAAGGAAACCATAATGTAATTAACTAAACAGGGAAGTCAGATTGGTGTAGCAGACAAATAGTGGCATTGTAATTATATTTAAATAATCAATTATTTTATTATTATTGTCCTTCAAATTGGCCTCCATATTATTAGCACAAATTTAAAAATTGATAATTAAAAACTCTCTTCTTCAGAAACACTCACCTCTAGTTTAGTCCTGCTGATCTTCACTGGTTTTCCTTCTTCCACCAGTAGGATGTTGTGGTGCAGCACAATGGGTGGCCTCTGGTGACTTTCCAGATAAACCTTCACATTGATCTTCACTGTGAGTTGAAGACCTTTAGCTTTCACTGTTAAGTTGAAATAGTCTGCCAGATGTTTGCTGTCGTTGTGCCGATAGGACATGAGTCCATCCTTTAAGTCAGACTGTGAGAAAGACTCCACCTTTGTTTCATTGCGATAAAGTCCTCCATACTTGGGAGCTCCATGACACCTGAAGATGACCTCCTGGTCATCTCTGATGTCCAAATTTGATGTAACACTAAAATTACTTGTGGACAGGGTCACTGAGCGGCCCTTCTGAACCAGCAGGCCAGTGTTGTTGCCAACCTTCAAGAAAGGGTCATGTGCACTGATGTCCAAAAGGCTCGACACAAAATGTTTTCCATCTGACACAAAGAGCACAAACCTACCCGTGCTCACACCTTTGTGAATGAACAACACTCGCTTTTCTTCCAGATCTTTCTGTCGAAACTGAAACAGCCGGTGAGTGGTGTCATTAACCAGCACCAGGTCGCCCATGGGAATTCCACGTCGAGAGTAGATCAACTGGCCATCATCAAAATCAGAGTCTGCATCATGGTAACACAAATCCTCAATAGTGAGCAACTTCTGTCCCTCCCTCACTACTTGGAACACTTTATCAGTGACACGTACTGGCTTCTGGTCATTGATTAGCTGAACAGATATGTTAAAAACTCCTTCTTTGGAGCCAAATTCATCTACTGTGATTGAGGATTTGAAACCTTGACTGGTGGAGGCAACGAAAGTGAACTCGTCTTGAGTTGTTTCACTGTCATCATGGATGTACATTATCCGTTCTTCTAATATATCCTGATTACTGAAGGTTAAGATGTTGTCATAGCTAGCATTGGAATTTGACTGACTAATACGGGCCAGCTTCCCATGTCCAGGGCTGCTTGTTACTGTGTAGTACATGTCCTTTGTACTCAACGTCTCTGCAAACAGATCATCTTTAGTGATAAGTTTACTTTCTCCCTCCAGAAGTGACAGTCCATCATTCCTCATAAACACACTGTTGACATCAGCTTTGATGGAAAACCGGAAATCATAGTATTGAGACTGAGCGTGTTTGGAAAGCAGCTGAAATTTGAACCTGTCACTTGTATCTTCATGAGGCCTGTCAACAAGCTCGTAATGTACTTTTAGATCTGTTACATCTCTTTGGCTGAAGGTTGAGTTCTTCTTCAAGGCTGTGGTGCCGAGCAGAAGTTTCCCTTTCTTTGGTGTGGTGAGAACTCGGAAATAAATGTCGTCCTCTGGTAGGACCACACCCTCAGCTGTGGCATAAAGACACTCTGAGTCCAGTGTCACTTTTCTAACTTTATCCATGTCTATCATAGTATTCCTGACGAGGTGGTACTTCACCCACTTCACAGTGATTGGGAAGAGTATTTCAGTGGTTGCCCTGGCAGCCACAGTAACTTTGCTCTTGAAGTAATCACTGGCGTTGGATGTCTGGATTTCTTGGAAAGTACTAATGTACCTCAAGCGCTCTTTTTCAAGAAGCCTTTGGGAAAAGGAGTCAGTAGGCCTCCACTCACCACTCGAGTGAAGTCTCTGCAGTTCTCCATACTGAGGGGGTTCAATGACATCATACCGGATGTCTACGACTTGTTTCACAGCATTGGTTTGCACAGCCAGCTGCTTTGAACCAAGTATAGCCGTCTCTCCCTGAATGATCTCAATGCCTGTGTTGTTGGCAATCTTATACTCCAGTGCTACAGCCATGACCCTTAGGACCACAGTGTTGCTGACCTTTTCCCCATCGCTAACTCTGAGAACAATCCTTGAGTTTCGAACCCCTGTGTGAGCATAGCACACCCTCAGTTCCTCCAAGTCTAAATATGAGAATGAGGTGACTGCCTTGCCAGGTTTGTTTTCAAGTTCCAGATATCCCGCATCAGCGTTCAGGTTCCCGAGCACAGAGAAAACAAGTTCATTGTAGCTGCTGTCAATATCTGTGGCCTTCAGAACCTCAGTGGTGAGGCGTTTCTTTGAGTTCTCCAAAAGGACGAAGAGATTTCCTTCAGGGAGACTCAATTCAGGTGCATCATTGGTGGGTGTCACAGTAATATGGTAGCGGTAAAATTTGTTGCCCTTCAGATAATCAGGAACTTGCTTTCTGCTGCTGGAATAAATTGAAAACATGAAGAAGTCTTCTGGTTCCTCAGAGCCTCCGTGAATATACATCACTCGTCCATGCCAAAGGTCCAACATACTGAAGGTGTTCTCCTCTTGGTCCTGATCGACATCAAGTCTTATCTGACCATGAACTGGTTGCTCTTGAATTCGGAACATGATCTGAGACTGTCGAATGCCAAGCTTCTTGAAGTCCAAAACTACCTTGATGTGTTTGGCTTCGAGAGATGCTCGGCCGCCTTCCTGGACTACAAGGTTTTTGAGCTGCACAAAATTTGAGCCATACTTTCTGTCCAAGCCCCTTGCGAGGGTGGACATGCGAAGTGATGGTGTTGGTGTCACCAAGTGAAAGAGGAGGGATCCCGGAGCACTTGTTGGACTTGCAGTGGTCAATGGTTCTGGTTCTTTTTCTGGCTCACAACCCACTGAGATATCCTTGGTGACCACAGCATTGGAGAGACCTGTTTTCACTCCGTTGACTTCAATATTTTTCAAACATCCTTTAAAGGAACCTCCTCTGACACGCTTTCCAGACACAGATACCAGCCCCACCTTTCTGACTTCTGATCTGGTGCCATCATCGATACCTCCAACAAAAAGATAACCTTTAAGCTGAGGTCCCTTTGAACGAGCACTAATGCTGCTCTTCACCATCTCTCCATCAACAGTAAGCTCAAGGCTTGTGGTGGTGAAATGCATCTTGATAGAATGCCATTTCCTGTCATTGATGAATGTGAGGGACCGAAGCTCGGTTTTGGTTCCACCTTTCCCAATGATGGCCACTGGCAAACCTTCCTGAATCTCCACCGCAACAAAGTCACCCTCTCTGGCTGAATTGTACAGGATGATTCCCTCTTTGGCTGATGTGTGCACAACACATTCAAATATGGCTCCCTGCTGGGCGTTCCAGGTTGGAAGAGAAATGTAAGCCCTGGAGCTGAAGAAGCTGATGGGGTCCTCCTCAGTGGCAAAGAATTGTGGACTACAGCCTAAAGACACCTCATGGACATTCTTGAAACCAGTATATGGCCTCAGTGACGACAACAATTCATGCTCATTGAAGACCACCTCGTCCATGCAGCCTCGGAAGCCGGTCAGGTCTCTGGGAAGGTAAAGTCTGTCCAGGCCTCCTGAGCCTCCAACATAGAGCCCATGCAAAGTGTGGAGATTGTGATGGGAGCCTGGCAACTTTAAATCTGTGTGAGAGTTCTTGTCTACAGTCAGAGTGACGTTGTGCTGCACATGGTGGACCTCCACGGAGTGCCAGGCCAGGTCGTTGAGCTGGGTGCCTCTCTCTGACTGTAACACTAGCTCCCCCGACCCCAGGTCCATTTTCAGCTAAGAGGAGAAACAAAACAACAGGATTACAAAACATGACAGGAATAAAGACTCAATGCACAGACTAACCTTCATTGCCTGAAACACACTTCCTGTCTGCAGACAAATATAATTATTAGCACTAGTATCACTGAGTTTGCATAATTTGGCGTTGCGTTAGCACCATGCCACTATGAATGGCAGTGTTGGTCAGTTATTCACCACTTTTGGCCACGTTGCAAAACCTCAATAACTACTGACGGAGTGCAGACAGGAAATTGTAAACACGACACCCAATAAACATCGGCATGTTAGCATTGTCCCCTCGAACAGCTTGGTGATAATAGCATTTAGTGCAGAGCCGCGTACAGTATTACAGTGTTTCTACCATAGACTCTTGTTTATACATGGATATACATGTTGGAACTGTTTATTATGATGATAAAACATTGTTAAATACAACATTTAGATAAAGAAGTATATCTAATGAAAAATGCAAAAATTATACACAGATTGTTAAAATGACTGTTTTTATACGCAATGACATTATAATTAAATGGTTGACTGTAGAAGAGGTGACACCTGGAAATGGAAACACAGGATTTAGTGCTCTATTCCATGATGTCACCCTCACCCACTGTTATAACAGAGAGCTTCGCCTGTGATTTAAAGCAGGAAGAGGACTATTATCTCCTTGCCTTCAGCTATGTCCGCAGAGCATCATGTCACCATCTCAAACTAATGCTGCATTCAGATGACATGCTTGTCAAGGCTTGCTGCTGAGTCCCTGCTATTCATGCACGGGTTTCCAGGGAGCACCGCTCATGCCTGACTCACACGGAACGAGACCCCGAGCCGGAGGATAACTTGTCCGGAAGAACAAAAAATTATTTGGTGACCTGTGCCAGTTTAAGGAACAGGGATGAGTAGTTCACTCCTCGAGCTCACTGAAGTGCGACTCAGCTGGGATTCATTCCCGGTAGCACAAGTCTGACACGAATAGAAGCTTAGCCACGAGGATTTCTCGAGTTTCATGCACAAAAGATATAATGCATATGTCAGGTCCTCATGTGTATTTTATGAATGTGTCTGCATGTTAAAAAGGCCTCCTGCTGTGCGTTGATCCACTCGGTGTGCTGAATTAGCCTGCCAGAGCTGCTTAAATGAATTTCACCCCTAAATCCTCCCAGCAAAGCTTTTATTGAGTGTTAAAAATAGTGAACCCGACTTTAGACAAAAAACAAAGTTAAAAACTGTGCACAAGGTAAACATATTTTGCCATTAAAGCTGGCATAGTAATTTAAGCTTAATGTACTATGGGATTCGTTGCCTTGAGGAATAAGAAGGCTACATCGGATAGATCTATCACTATTAAATATCACCAATTAATGTAAATTTTCCATTATGAATGAGTAACAACAAAGTACATAGGCATATATTTGAATTTTTTTTAAATATCTAGAAAATTAATGCAAATTTGGGTTATTTTTAATTGATTACATTATGCTGTGAAGTGGGCAAATGAGCAGACACATTCATGGCTGCCCATCAGGACAGAAAGTGACAAAAGCTTTAACAGAGTTAACAACAAAAGCACTGCAAAATAAAGACCAGCCTTTACACGTTTTACAAAAATGCCCAAAAATTAGCTGGTTTCAGATTCTATATCACTCTAAATTAAATGTTAAGGCTTTGGACTGTGGGTCAGACAAAACAAGACATTTGAACACTGCTAAATTATGATGGACATTTTTTTGACCAAGTACTTAATAATAATAATTAATGACTCAACATAAAAACAATCATTAGCCCTACATTGCAACATATTACAGAGTGGTTTATAGAGCCAGAAAGTGAAGCAGAAAGTGCATTAAAGCAGCACTGATAAATCATGACAATAATAAATTGTTGGGAAAGGCGGTATGATTCAGACATGCGTTACAATGTAAAATCAACATATCTACAGTATAAATCACACGGTGATCATCACTTCATAATTCAAATACAACAAACCCAACGATGTGCAGCTTTCATAATCTAGTAGTTCCCACAGTGACAAGTGACTGGCATGAAGTTAACACTCCGCTTACGACACGCAGCCTTGTCTGCTTGAGTTACTGTGTCGGGAGACCGACACTGTCAACTGTGATGGAGCCATAGCTTAAGGTGGTCAGTGTGTGTGTGTCGTGTCTTTCCAATGCACACAAAGATCTGTGTGTACGCCTGTACATATATGCGCATGTGCACATGTGTGCTCATGTATGTTTGAACACATATGCTCATGTGCCTAGGCCATGGATGTACCCACCTGCAGGCGACCAGCATGGAGCTCTAGTAGGAAGTAGTCAGTCTGGCCGGCGGCGAGGAACAGCAGGCCGCTGGTACTGGAGGTTCGGAAGCGAATGCGGAGCGTGTTATGGTCGGACGACTCCGCTGCCTTGAGCTGCACAAAGCCATCGCCATAGAAGGAAGCTGGAGAGACATGAGAGCCAGAAAGAGACATCAGGGGTTGGTTCACAAAAAGAACAAACAGAGAACAAGAGGCAGAACGTATGTGCTCAATTATGGCGCTCACTGCCTTTTGCAGCCTGACCTCAGTGCTTCACAGAACAGAAAGTACAGTAGCAGCAATCACAGCAAACACAGAGCGAGTCGAGTCAAGCATTGTGGTCTTAATATAGCCAACATGTGACATTTAGATATAAAAGTCAAGCTATTTAGCATCCTGGTTGTTCTTTACCAGTGGGGTCTGCGCACACATTACACCTCGCCTGGTATAAAAGAATGCTTGTAAGTTTAGCCTTCCTGGTGGGCCCGCTGTTTGCACAATAATGATTACATGCATTCAAGCGTGCAATTATAACGCTTTAAAGCTTCACATATAGAATAACAACCACCTTCAGGACGAAACAAAACCTGTGCACTGCTCTACAATCGCAGGTTCGTGCCTCTGAGAAAGTTGTTCACAGATTGTCCGAAATCATAGGAATGACATCACTAAATTTTAAAGGTATTTGACTTTAATGCCACAACAGCAGCGTACAAACCGAGGCAGAGGATGTGGTGGTGAGCTCGAAGGGAGTCAGACATGTTTGGGCTTGCCCTGCCCTGACAGGAACCTTCAACCTGAACATGAAAGACTCTGACGTCCCCACATTGTCTGTGGCCTCATGTTCCAGAAACAACGTGGCGGACGGACCCAGCTGTTTCTTCTACCTCACCTCCCAGCCATCTCACATCACCCTGTAATCTAGACTAACGCACTCTGAAGCTTCCTCATCCCAGCCTTCATGCCTGGGCGGCACCAGTTCAGTTTTTAATGAGCTCCAGCGCTCCCACGCATATTCAAAGGTTACCAAACCTCTTCACCTCTGTCTCTTCCATGTTTGATGTATTTGTGGTGACCCAGGGCGAGAGCGGAGGACTGCTAATGGGCCTGAGTGACTCACTGGGGAAGCTAGATAGAAGTTAATGTGAGTTAATGCATTGTTGTCACTCCTAGAAGGGTTAATGCACTAATGGGTAGTTTATTTGACTAAATCCAATCCAATCCCATTGATTGTCCAGTATAAATTAGCACAATTAAACCAGTAAAGCATGTAAATCAGCCCTTCAGCCACATCAATAAAGGTTGATAGAGTAGTCAGCAATCAACAGGAGCTGATCGAAGGGAGACAAAAAAAAATCAGCCTTAGAGCCTCAAAACTAACATGCATCATCAGGTGATTGATAAATAAAAACAGAATCACTTACAACATGCACTTAATTATGTTTGAATTAAAAAAATATATACAAGCATGAAGTTTCTTCGTATATGTGAAGCCAGCAAGCTTCATTCATCACTTTTATTTACAAAATCAAATTGTCATGACCTCTTTGAGGTCAAAGATATGAAATCAGAAATCTCAGTGCAGAAATTCAGTCAATTTCTGGACTGAGATACTGTTCAGTTTCAACACTGAAAGGTAAAATACCACATCAGTGAATTTTCAGTGTCTTTAAGCCCAATGTGATGTCTTTAAATGGAACCAACAGCACAAAGCTCCATTAAATACTCAGTTTCCTGTCAGATAAGACAAAGAAATGCAGCCAATCATCACAAGTGAGCACTTGATTTGAAATATTTTACAGTGAATATTTTTACTTGACTTAAAATGATAAATTGAATATCAAATTATACATTTTCTTTCAACTGAATAATCCTTGCTTGCACCCTCTAATCCTGAATCATCTCATTACTTTATTGAAATAAACAGCAAACCCTTTGACCAAGACCAAGGTTAAGTCATTTATCCTATTATAATTCATTAAGTCAGCTACTCTTCTTCCATATCAAGCAGCTACATGTCTTCCACTTAACCCCACATGGTTGTTTCAATCCCATATTTCCCACTGACAGTCAGCTTTAGTGGTTATTTGTGCATGGCCCAAAAAATATCAGTGTTTTGCACTAATTCACACACAGAAATATTTCCAGTGCCCTAGCGGAATAATCCAGTAAAGGGCACACACAAGCTTGAAAAAGTTTTGAATATATTTAAAAATATATCCTCTGGGTGCTCATTTTTTAATCAAATACTCTTCACAAAGTTGGAACAGCTGATATACAGATCAAGTTATTTATATCTATATATCTAGTACTTAATAAAAGAACAAGTAGTAGTTATTGTTGACACCTTTTTGTTATACTGGGTGAAATGGTCCTTCCACCCTGAGAGCAGTCATTACATTATGTGTTCAGAAAAAAGGAATGAAAAAGAAATAGACCTCTGTGACAGCTGCAGGACTGTAAAAACTCTGACCAATCAACTGACACTCGGTCCACATGGAAAGAACCAATCAGATGCCTTCATGTCTCGTCCTACTCTCATCCCCCTCTGTCCCTCGTCACATTTCACTGTTGCTGGAAATATTCAGCACACTCCTCTGCAGAAATACAGAGTTAGCAGGAGAGGGGGCGTGGCTTTAGACCAAGTACTGACTGGAGGGAGAGGAGGGGGTGGGGCTTAGAGGAGGGGGTGGGGCTTAGAGGAGGCGCCACTTTCAAATCTTGCTAGCACTCCAAGATTACCAACTATAGCTTTAAGTGTCATTAACAGACCAGTCGGTCATCACGAAGCTTTATTAAATGTTAAATACAGCTGGAAATAAATTAATGGATTGGCTCACACACACCCAGCATTACTAGTCGATATGCTGACCCAGAATCAGAACTTGTTTTTTCATTTATACCCTATCTTCATTCATCTGACATAAACAGGAGAAGAAGCATTTCTGAAAATCTGGCCAAGAGGAATGCAATAACGTCTTTTCCTTAAATTCACAAGAATGGCCATGCATGCTCAATTGGATTTTGGAGTCACCACAGTGACGATTGAACGCCATGTTTGGTTAAGACAAAAGCGTCTTCCCCTGCAGTTTACCGGATTCTCGAAAAGCTGTAAAAAGATGGAAGGAAGATTTTGTTGTTTCAGCTGTTTGTTGACATATTGGCATGCTGTAACATGAACATGTTTTGGTGGGGTTTGTAAATGAAAGAGCACAGTCCAACCAGCAGAACACAACACATTAACATAGCTGCTACACCTGACTGAGTGCCTGAGGAAGCAGAAACAGGAGGTGTTCACAGGGTGTTTTGTAATCTGCGTGTCTGCAGGGCCACTTTCTGTGCGTCAGGGACATTTTCTGTTTTTTTTTCCTTTTTGGTGAGATTTCACAAACCGTTCATTCAACAACAAAGCCAGTGACCTTTTAGCGAACACCCGCTTACAGTTAATTTGAGGGCTGAGACCAGCGCTTGTCACTGCCTGTGTGCTCAGTTTATACAACAGATCAGAGATGCAACTTGACTGAAGTGCCTCTTTGGGTTTTTGTTGAGTGTCATGCCACTCTGTCGCTGATGCGGTGTCAAAGCCGGGGACGTGAATGTTTTAGCAAAGGCTTGTTTCATAACACCAAGAGGACTGCATACATTCAGAAATGCACTGAGGTGGAACAAATGTCTATACTGTAGCTATTCTAAATGAAGGATATGGTGAGACTGAGTCACTGTGAAATAATTCCTGATCATCCCCAAGGGAAGAGCCTGGATGAACAGTGAATTTAGATGACACATGCATGGGATCACATCAACCAGAGAGGCTAATGAATGCCCACATGGATGTAAATAACATCCATCTGAAGCTGTGACGCATTAGAAAACATATCTTTTCCCTTTGCTCTGTCAACGCACAGTCAGCTGTCTGTTTCTTTTGTGCTGTCAGATTGTCCTCACATGCATCACAGTCCTATGATAAAGTGAGAGCAATGCACAGATTGTAATTACAGTGATGTGTCTTACATAAACACTGGTGCTATTAGTCTCATTAATATGAGAAAATCACGCAGAATCATGCTGCTTCTTAAGGATATAAATCACTTTCTGCTGCTGTTATAAATCACTGATGAACTCTGCAGCCAAACCTCATTCACAATTTACTTATTTCTGCCGTAGTTAACCTGTAAACACCACGGGCTGAAGACATGAAACTATCCTCTGTGAGGTGAAAAAAAAACACTCATCATGACATGCTGCCGCCTGCATGTGAAGGAAATCACAAAGAAAGGAAGTCAAACAGAAAAATAAATGCTCATCTGTTGTGAAGTGGCTGCTGGTCTCAGGTTGCCTTCAGGGTTTAAATATTTCCTCAGTAAACTACAAACACCTGGAAGAAACTCGGCAAATGTGACCAACACAATGGCATGATACTATCGGCATTCAGAGCAGCAACACGTTACTTTATGTCTCGTTAGTTTTCATTAAAAAAAGAGAAAACGTGGGGAAGTTGTTACCTCCAGACGCCAGGTCGACCAGCACCGTCCACCACAGCAGACCGCGGAGCCACAACTTCTTCAGGCTGCTTCTGCAGACAGAGTCCATCTTTCTTCTCCCGCTGGAAACACGACAGTTACCGGACATGTTGGCTTACATGGTGACACTCTTCAGACTGCCTCACCGTCAAACACCACTCAGCTCAATGAGTCAACCGTAAGCGGACCAAAGTGGGTCAAAGTGGACTAAAGTGAACCGGACTCATCTGAAGCACGGACTGAGCGAAACTGCGCCTCGTGTGCGCGCGCGCGTTCGTGTTTTTTTTTTCCTAAAAGACAAAAAAAAAACATCCCAGTTTTCAAAATAAAAGCCGCTGCTGCGGGTTAATCAGACCACACAGCGTGTGGGAATAAATCAAGAGCTTTTCATTAAGCTGAGTTATATTATACACGTATCGATAGACATAGTATAATTTGAACTATTAAATGACATTAATTCAACCTCATGAGACATGTGACATCACATTTTGTTGCCTATATACCATAATACTTAATTCTGCTCACAGCATGTCAACAGTGTTTAAATGATGTTTATTTTGTATCCTTTTCAGGCGCTAATGAACCCATTAGCAAAGATACATTAAAATGCATACCAAACAAGCTTGGGTTAAGATGCAAATTCAGGGGATTGGGACACACTTTCCTCTGTTTAAGCGTTTTAATGCAATATCTGCATGGTTTAATGTTTTTAAGGGGTTACAATCTGTTACAGAGACACCTCACCGTTGTGTTTAAGGGTACATGAGTATTATCCAGAAGGATCATCGAACAGGCTGAATGTCATCAAGTGTTCCCACCCAGAGCTTCAGTGTGATCTCCATCAGCAGAAGCTCTGATATATATTTCAGCTGAGATATGAGTCACTTCACAATGAAAAATAATATTCTGCATCACCCCCCCTACCACAATCATTTTACAGGTCCTAAAATGTGATGGGAAGTTATAATAAAGACAAGTCATTATGTACATATAATGCTGGTTGTAGAAACTGAGTTTTCCATAATTCTGTTCAGTATCATTTGTGACCAAAACATAAATGTGATCAATAAATAGTGATGCTGAGCAAGAGCAGTGTGCTGAGCAGTTATCTTTTCCTAAGACTCAAGTAAGGCATTTTATTGTTTAATGATTGCATATTTCAATTCACTGCAAACTGGATCCCATCTCTCAGATGCAGATCAAAAATCTGTCAGAAGCAACTGCTGGATTTGCTCAGTTACTATCTGTTCAAAACATAAATCCTTATTATGGAATCACAAACAAGAAAAAGTCAAGGCTAAAAATTATTGATTTTGAGGTATTAGAGCAGATGCTGTAAATAAAGAAAGTGTATTGCACAATCAGTAAATATTAGGAATGAATGGATGGATTTCTGATGATCTGATGGCCCAAAAGTTTTCTGTAGTCCTGTTTGATGCAGCTGAAGATGGGATGGTAGAAGCGTCTGTCTGACACCATGAGGTCCGTGACAATCTCAATGTGGTCAACTCTAGGCAGGAGGTAGAGGGACACCTTTATGGACAGCGAGGTGAGGAGATCGGAGAGCTTTGTGGAAGATTCAACAGGAACAATGTTGTCATCTGTCCCGTGGAGCAATGTGAATGGAGGCACTCTAACAGAAATGAAAACAAGAGAAGAACGTGGGTGAAAAATGCTGTATTTAAAACAAATAACAGACTGAACAGAGTTCTGGATTTTTGTTGTATTTTGGTAGATTTTGTCCTACCTTTTCAGTTTGTCCTGACTTAGATTCTTCAGTAAGTGTGTTGGTGAGTAGTACGGGAAGTTCTCCACTCCATTCATGGCTTTATGCATGGTGGAAACATATTCGACTGCTCGCTTCTTCTCGTGCTCATAATGGTCCATGATGTCGTACACGCCACTCAGACCTGTCCGGAAAACGTGAAAGATTAGCGAAACAATCACGTTTATGAAAATATGAAGTTTGTTTCACATGGCTGTCACTGCACAGTCATCCCTACCAATAACTCCTCTTATCGCCAGCGTGATGTCCCTCTGCTTGCTGGCCTCTATGAAAAGCTCCTCTCTTGCATCAATGAGAAACAGAGTGGTCAGTGCACACAAATGTGCACCCGCTGAATGGCCAATTAACACTATGTTGTTCTGCAAAAGACATGAAAACAGGATGAGTAATGGTGTATTATCTACAGTGACACTGGGGGAATGTGCATCAGTACTCTCAAAACATCTTCATAGAACAGTTTTTCATTCATCCTTCACTGGAGGAAATTCACTTGCTACAGCAGCATAAATAAGTTATAGTAAGAAACAAACAATAAACAGCATGAAATAATACAATAAGCAATAATAATGATAAATATGTACCAAACAAAGAAAAGCAATATACTTTTAGTGGCAAACGAAATGAAATTAAATACAATTAATAAAAAGTATTATTACTATTTAGCATATGGATATCAGAATCAGAAACAAGTTTATTGCCAAGTAAGTTTGCACAAACAAGGAATTTAACTTGGTGACTTAGTGCATGACATATAGACTATAAACATAAACTTATATACATATAAACATGTAAAGGTAGTATGACTTAGAAATTATTGAGTATAAAAACAGAAATAAAATAAAAAAACAGCAAAAGTTTGCTGTGCAAATTAGTTATTGTTGTATTTTGACGACAAACAACAGAAATTATGACAGTACAGATTCCAGATGTGTTAACATCAGACAGTGAATGTGGAGTCTTAAGTCTGAGCAATGAAAACTAAACCTGATTTAGGATATAGTCAAGTTATCGAGTTTAAAGGTCCCATGATGAGGTCATCACGCCTGAACACCTTTTTTTCTGAAAGTTTTTTGAACTGTGGTTCCCCCAGTTCCTAAAAATGCTTAAAGATATTTCTTACTTTGTCAAAGTTGAACTTCTGTCCACTCTCTTGGGCCCAAACCAGGCAGTCAGCAATATCTTGGACCATCCCTAAAACGTTCCCCTGGCAATCGGATGAAGCCAGCAGTCAGTTCAGATATCACAGGAACATTTATAATTACATTTCTTATCTGCCGTTTGAGTCACTGCACTACAACTCTTGCCTAGTTCACAGAGTTATGAGAAATACTGTTCATATTCCAGTCATTCATTTACTACATATGTGCTAGAAATACAGTATTTAACCAATATGACTGCTCTTACTACGGCTCTACTGAGTCGTTTTAAAGCTCTTACCTTTGGATAAGTGCAGTAATCAGGACAAATAACCGTAGCACTCAGTTCTTCAGCCATCTGCCTCGCCAGCAGACAGTAACCGGATCGATGCCCGGAGCCCCATGCACCTCCGTAGATTAATACGACCAGCGGCGCAGGTGCATCTTCAGACCTGGCCATGTTTGGAGGGTGGTACAAGTCCAGCTTGTTGCTTCTGCGGCCAAATGTGATGCCCTTTGTGTCCAGACAGAATAAACTGTGACACTATTGTTTATGCATAACTCTTTCTATGGATTTCTATGGACCAGGTGACTCAGGTGGTGAAAGCTGAGACAAACAACAGTATGACTGTTTCATTTTACCAGAGGGTGTACTACCTACAAAGACACGAATAACTTAACACACCTTTTCAAAATGCTTATGGTTTTCATCATTCTTGTACCATGACGTCCACTGAAAGTAAAGCCTCCCATACTGCAGATATTTGAGCGATTCCAGGACGGCTCTGGACAAACAGTATATTCGTCTGATGAAGAAGGCAAATATGAAAAAAGGTGATTAACAATTGACTCGTTTACATGAGTAAATAAATGGAGCAGATCTACAGGATTTTACAAAATACCTTGGTTTTAAAGCTTCTATGTACTTCTTATATCCAGGCTTGTTGGGCCAGCCATAAAGCCACTGGGTAGCTAGAGAGATGGAGTATGGGATGCCCACCAACAGGAAACCCACCGAAATGGGTAGGGACATGTGATATTTTAACCCTGACCTTCAAAAGTAATGATACATTAGTGAGCAATATCAACATTGTATTTTTTCAAAATGTTATATTTGAGAGGCACTTACATGTTTTGGTTTGGTCCATCTGTCTTCTAATTAAGAAGAAGAAATGTTCAATTATAACTACTGGCTTATTTAGTCAATCTAGCCTAGTCAAATCACTAATCATGTTTCATAGCTCACTAATAAACAGTTAATACATGCATATGTTTATCTTCCTCCACCTTTTTGACTCATCATCAGGTAAAGACTCCAGTAAGTAACCAAAAATTATAATACTCGAGTTAAAATAAGTTTTTTTTTCTATTCGATCATCAATGACTTGTTAACATTTAAAACAATTTTACTGATGACTAATTATTTAATAAATGACACCCACACAGTTTTCTTTACTGTGTACCAGTGCGTCCTCTAGTGAGCCTTTGTACAATCACACCACTGTCTGGTACCTTCATCAGTTAAATAATAACCACAGACTGTAAAAAGAATAAAGATGATCACACGATCCTCTCTTAAGGGAATCTGACGTCACCTGATATATGATTATCAGCTAGCTATCTATGAGCTACAATGAGGCTACATGTTCACACAAACAGAAATACGTTGTGGTCACCAGCTTTTAACAACTACGGAGTTAAGCTCCTTAAATGTAAGCATCGTAAAAACGGAATAAAGGCTCAAGTCCACACAGCTAAACTAGCGTTAATGTTGTCTTAACGGTAAATTAGCTTAATGCTTTCTAGCTTAATTTCACAGTTGCTTCGGAAAATAAGGGAGAGGTCAGGAAAACACCGGAAGCCAGCGTAAAGATACCCAAATAGTATCATATGTAGCACTTAATGGCAAAGTTATTAATGTCCCGGATAAATAAGGTCTGGTATTACGTTCGTGGACTCGGGTAAACCAATGCTGTGGATAACCCCAGCAGACTACCTGTCCTCAGAGTCGGGGTCTGTCGTCTTCCCACACAAACAAAGATACATGCGGCTAAGCGAGATGGAGAACATCCTTAACTTCCGTTTTGGCAGTAAAATCTCGAGAGACTCCGGTGTTGGTCAGACGTATCCTAAACAAGTGAGTGACAGTATGGTTGATAATATATAGGCTATAGTTCACATATTAATATGACTCCAGTCACTATGGATGCGAGTACACGCAGAAGAGTCCACGCAATTTGCGTTTTGATGCCGTTCTCTACCGGTAGGAAAATACGGATTTCTATCTTGTTTTGCTCAACATCTCTGATGCCCCGGAAATGAAAATGGAATGAGCCTTTTTATGTAAATAGCAGAAATGCAGATTGTCTGTCAGCTTTAGTGGTAATAACTTCATATTCCCTTTTTATTGTTCGTAACTCAGGGTTCACTTTTAATGAAACTTTTAACTACATCTCATATTCTTCCCCAGCAGATTGTTATCATTGACATATCTCAGTTGTTACCTTTTTCCGTCTCATAATTACCATAATGACAACTTTTTTTTGACTATAATGACAACTGCTGCTCCATCTACTGAGGAAGTCCCTGCAGGAATCATTAAAAAATGAATGAATGTGAAATTACTTGTGTCTAAGGTGATATTGATTAATCAAAATTGCAAACAACTGAAATGGCCCATTGTGCCATGAATCATTGAATTACCATGAAAACTAGTCACTGTATTTTCCACACACAATTGTTGTCAATTATTTACTTCTCCAACTTCTTGCTTTACCAATGACTGAAATAGTAAACTGTCTTGGGACTTTCCACATAGCTGTCAGACTTGCTGCTCATTTCCATGAATTAATATGGTTCAACATCTAACAGACATTTACATAAGAGACAGTTTATTAATGACACTGGGCTTAACAGTGCTACTGTGGCCACTGACAAAACCTTTTACTATTGTGTTAGATCATGACATACATACTTATACTACATATACTGCTCTACTGTTCTTCTTACCTCTTTTGTGGATTACAGTAAGTGTTTTAATGTTATGGACAAACTAATGAATCAATAATTATGTTATGCCCTGTGAAAACACACATTCTCAGACTGTAAATCATTTTTACAGTGCCTCTGTAGACACTATGACTGAATCAGTTAAATTTTAACCAATGCTGTTTTTATAATTGCCTCTGGTAAAAAAAAATGCTCATTTCAACTTTTACTGTTTTCTGTGTTTAGCTTGCTACATAACAAATGTACTTTTGAAAAAAAGACAGATTATAATCAGATTTCTCAGTCTTGTTAAAAGATTGAAAAAACTAATGACAAAATTATATTTATTAATATTAAAGCTGGCACTACTGTAATTCTGTAAATCTGATCTGTAAAAATCAGAAAAAATGAATTACTTCAATGATTACAATTAGAAAAGGTACCATAATTATTAACGTTTAACTGCTGCTGCAGAGATACAATGCATCTAAAGATGTATAGAGAGCAGCACTATTGGTCTACGCCCAGCAGAGGGAGGAAGAATACTGTCACTTGCTCCTCAAATTGTCATTCATGTTGAATGTCTTGTCTGCAATAACGTATCTCCCCTATTAAAGGAGAGCGAGCACAAGATAAATGTAAGTGCTGTATTGTTCTGTCCATAACACTTATATCACTATTGCCCAAGTCTGCAAGCTCATCCTCATATTGTAATGAGTTGAATAGAGATGCTTTGAAAAGTGCTCGAAGTGCACTTGTTTCTTTACAGAGGCACAGAAATCCATAAACAAACAGTATTGAATAAGTATTGCTCCTCTATCATTGTCCATCTTGCACTGAATACCTCTCTGTTAAATCACAGAGGGTGTAGTGAAGCACTGGACAGAGGTTTCATTGGTCATTAACTGTGGAAAACCTTGGATTCAACATTGCAAATTCATGGAAAGCAGAGCAGCGTATGGGCTCTGACCGGCCCCAAGGTTATTGTTATGTTTGGCCCCACAGAGCGGAGCCTCCAGTCCTTGGTGGGTGTGTGGTTGTTCCGCCATATGCCACCATGTGAGGAGGCCCAGGTGCTTTTTCAGAAGCCACAGTGGAAACGGAGCCGTTGAGTGAGTGCAAAGTCAGGCATTCAGCCGGTGGTATGAGCGGACTCAGCCTGTTTTCAACGCTGTGGTGAAAATTCACAACATTTTATATTATCCTTAAAAGAATTACTGTATGCATAGCGGTATTAAGATAATAACTCCTCTACGCCTACACAGGAGTCTTTTCATCGTGAAAAACTTTGTGGAAAAAGTAATTTTTTAGTCAAGTGCGGAAAATATAAGAATACAGACAGTATATTCGGCATGTGTCATATTAAAGCAGAATGTACATCCATCCATTTTCTACTGCTTATCCTCATAGGGTCGCGTGGGGGGCTGGAGCCTATCTCAGCTGTCTTATGGCAGAAGCAGAGTGTACAGATGCTGAAAATCAGTGACAAGATGTCACATTTCTCGCTCTCTGGTCATTTCAGATCCAAGCGCTCAGTGACTCCCCTGATAACGTCCTTCAACAAGAAAGCCCCACCACCAGCCATCCAACAACCGTACTGACCCATCCTGCAGCAAGATGCCACCAGCCGCAGAGCAATCTCACTCTGGAAGACACAAACAGCTTGTTCCTCTTTAGTTTTGTCCTCAAACATCATCAGTGTTTTGGTTTGGATATTTAGACTCCAATTTAAATACAGGAAGTAATGGACATAGTGGCTAAAAACCCAACAGGAAACAGCATGTCTAGTTCTCCTAGATGATTACCATCACATGCTGATAGAATCAAGGCTAAAACAAAATGTGATAAACACTGTGGATCCAAGGTTTCACGACTCAGAGCGTTACCAGTTTGGCTTCAGAATACCACAACATGGGATTATTTTAGTCTGGTATTTATTTCTAACTAACACAAAAACTTGCCTCAAGTTAGGGTCTTTGAAAGGAGGCGGCCGATTTTCAAGAAAATCAAGGAAATAATTATCTCTGTGTAATAACAAGATGTGAGATTGGTGTAACTGACAGGCTATAGATTTGTGCGCAAATCCAACTGGAAAGGCTGGTGAAACTGGTTGTCCCTTTGAAAAGAGGTCGGTAAGTCTCTTTTGCACATTTAGCCTGGGACAATTATGCTTTTGTAGTCAGCTGCCATTCAAAACTAGGGATTAGTTGAGTCACATATCTGATTTCATGTAAGTATATCAAAGGACTGAAGTCTTTTCCACATTTATGTTTTCATCTCTTTTCATATTTGCTTGGCCACCGCGATGTATGGTGAGTCACTGTGGGTGATTCAAGTCAAACAGAAGCTTCCTACTTTGTGTGTACACAGTCCTTCACGTGTGAAAATAGTAGGGAAAAAAAAGCAGAGGGAGTGCCGATAGGATTGTCGAGAGATGAGTCATACTGAAAAGAAAAAAAAATTGAAGATTTGTTTTATATTTTGGGACTAGGAAAAAAAACTAGGTGTGCAGTTAATGACATTTCAGATCATGCACACTTGGTGCTTAATTTGGTGCTTGTTACTAATAGATGGAAAATCTGACAGGTTTCATGGCTGAATGCAAGCAATTTTTCTCAGTGTTTCGGCGTACAGATGTCTACTTGTGTCTGTTCTTATCTTTGTGGTGCGTTTGCTGGTATAATAAAACCAGTAGGTGTGTAAACACTGGCCTGTTTACTCCCCCTCACAGTGACCCAGTCCCCGCAGAGCCCCTAAATGATGTGTGGTGCTGAGGTAGGACACAAAAATGCTGCTTCTGTGTTTAACCCCCCTCTGCTTTCCCTTCCATCTACTGTGCTGCACAACCCCAGCTCAGCCGGAGTCACAGCGGATCTCTGCTCTCGTGGGCTCGGGACCTCAGGACACAGAGCCATCTTTTCACAGGGACTTCACAAATACACCAGGCCCAGAGAGAAAACCTCTCTTTGACAGGGGGAACCATGGAAACTGGCACTGACCACAAGGGCCCGGTTTCTAGGTATCCCCGTGCCCGGAATCACTCCAGAGTCCTGCAGACGCCAGACGAGCAGCCAAGACAGAGGTGTTGGCGCTCGGAGGGCGGTGAAGGTTTTCAGGGGGCCCTCTGATTGATCGGCGAGAAACAGAGCAGCCATTCTTGTCAGATGTGTCGGATGAATGCTAACAAGCCTGTGAGGATGCTTCAGAGTGCATTCCTTAGAAAAATAAGTGGAGAGGTTTGGCAAGATAAGGTAGTTGATGGGGAAACTGACCAAGCACATAAATGATCAGTAGGTGTGAACGTGTGTGTTGAGGTGGTTCAGAGGTTCATCGCTGCAACAGTTTGGTCTTTATATAGTCCAGGCTCTTTGCAGAGAGCGTGGAGTCAAGTTTCAGTGCGTCATGTCTCTTTCCAGTACTAACCGAGTCAACAGAAGGTAAAGAGCTGCCCTCAAAAACGTTTGAATAGTCAAGACCTGTCATGACTGATCACCCTATACAGCTGCCAGAGTAGAAACATTCAGGGATGTGTTACTTAACAGCTATGTGTCACTCTGTCATGATTACATGAAAACACCATGTAGCTGCACATACATGAGTGAACATGACAATGTTTGTTTTCAAGCCTACGTATATCATGAGTAAGGACAATATTTCCTCTTGAGAAAGAGTTGAGAGCAAGGGAAACACACACTGGGTCAGTATCAGTGAATGATGCAATGCTTCACATGCTTTGAACCCAGTTTAATTACTTCAATTACTGTGATCTGGAGACGCTGTAAATCACAAGCTCAACGTACTGTAACGGTTTATTAATAGACCCACACTGACAGTTCAGCTGTGTGTTACGTGTCGAAGATCACAGCTGCGCTCTCGAACTGCAAAAGCGTTGCGGCTGCATTACATTGTGTTCTACTGAGGCCTCCAAACACAACTCTGTTACAAAAATGTGGTGTTTCTGCCTCTTCTATGAGTTTCTCCTCTCTGTGTTTCGGGATGTTCACTTAGGATGTTTCAGGTCACACTTATTACATTGAATTTTATTGCGACTGCACTGGATATATCTATATATCTATATCTATATATTGTATATACACTATGTTGCCAAAAATATTCGCTCACCCATACAAATAATCAGAATCAGGTGTTCCAATCACCTCCACAGGTGTATAAAATCAAGCAGCTAGGCATGCAGACTGCTTTTACAAACATTTGGGAAAGAATGAGTCACTCTCAGGAGCTCAGTGAATTCCAGCGTGGAACTGTGATAGGATGCCATCTGTGCAACAAATCCAGTCGTGAAATTTCCTCACTCCTAAATATTCCACAGTCAACTGTCAGCTGTATTATAAGAACATGGAAGTGTTTGGGAACGACAGCAACTCAGCCACGAAGTGGTAGGCCACGTAAACTGATGGAGCGGGGTCAGCGGATGCTGAGGCGCATAGTGTGAAGAGGTCACCAACTTTCACTACAGACCTCCAAACTTCATGTAGCCTTCAGATTAGCTCAAGAACAGTGCACAGAGAGCTTCATGGAATGGGTTTCCATGGCCGAGCAGCCGCATCCAAGCCATACATCACCAAGTGCAATGCAAAGCGTCGGATGCAGTGGTGTAAAGCATGCCACCACTGGACTCTAGAGCAGTGGAGACGCGTTCTCTGGAGTGACGAATCACGCTTCTCCATCTGGCAATCTGATGGATGAGTCTGGGTTTGGTGGTTGCCAGGAGAACGATACTTGTCGGACTGCATTGTGCCAAGTGTAAAGTTTGGTGGAGGGGGGATTATGGTGTGGGTTTGTTTTTCAGGAGCTGGGCTTGGCCCCTTAGTTCCAGTGAAAGGAACTCTGAATGCTTCAACATACCAAGACATTTTGGACAATTCCATGCTCCCAACTTTGTGGGAACAGTTTGGAACTGACCCCTTCCTCTTCCAACATGACTGTGCACCAGTGCACAAAGCAAGGTCCATAAAGACATGGATGACAGAGTCTGGTGTGGATGAACTTGACTGGCCTGTACAGAGTCCTGACCTCAACCTGATAGAACACCTTTGGGATGAATTAGAGCAGAGACTGAGAGCCAGGCCTTCTAACATCAGTGTGTGACCTCACAAATACACTGGTCAAAATTCCCATAAACACTCCTAAACCTTGTGGACAGCCTTCCCAGAAGAGTTGAAGCTGTTATAGCTGCAAAGGGTGGACCGACGTCATATAGAACCCTATGGATTAGGAATGGGATATGAACATAAGTGACCCATATATATATATATATATATATATATATATATATATATATATATATATATGTGTGTGTGTGTGTGTGTGTGTGTGTGTATATATATATTTCTATATACATATATATATGTATATATATATACAATTTTCAAAATCAAGAAAAATCAAAATTGTCTTCATATGACAGTGCAAATAACAAAATTAGGAGCGCTGCTCCACATGGTGCTTGGTACAAGACAAAATACTGTCAAGATTAAAGAATTGAAAAAAACATAGAAAGAGTGGTAAAAAAAATAAGATAATGTTTAGAAGCCATCAACTATTTTATTAATTTGGGAATATGTAGCACTAAATTTGCACATGGTCAAATCAGCATAGAGCAAATCAGAAGCTCCTGTATTAAATCCTGCAGATATAAGAGGAACAACAAGGGGTTAATAGAGGCCTGGCAGCAATTTTTTGTACCAGGACCCCCCCCAGCAGGTTAATCCGCTCCTAATTATCTCAAGAAGGCTTTGAGTGGGAGGCTGATAACCTCCTGAGGCCTTCCTCTGGAGTTTATAACATACTGGTTAGGTTAGGGTGAACAGGACTGAGACTGTCCAGCGTGGAGCTAGCCTCACTGTCTTCTAGATTGGCTCCAGCTCCCTAAACGTCCTTGAATCCAGTAAAATGGGATAAGGGCAGCCTGGTATGTTTTAATTCAGCACCCTTTTGTTTGCTTTTCAGTTCAGTGCGTGCAGCGTCCATGGCCAGGATTTAAGACATTCTTTCCGCAGCATGTACTCGTATCAAATGGCTAGGGTACAAAAACAGTATTTTTTCAGATTGAGGTCAACTGGAGCATTTTATAGGTTTTCATACAATGAAAGTCAGTGTACAAGTCCAGCATACAGCCTAGTGTTACTTCACCGAACTATTCCGGCTTGGCCTTCAAAATGCCTCGTACAGAATTAGTTCATACTGGGCTCTTCGTTTGTCCGGCGACTAGATTCCTTACAAAACCCCATGGGAACAAAAAACCTAAGCGAGTTAATGACTTCAGCACTGATCTCTTTGATCGTCATCGTCATGGAGCGCTCACTGTAAAGGCTAACAACGAGAGACAGCACCGACCTCCAGAGCCCGAGCTCTGCCTCAGGCATGCTGACATTTAGGTGCACGAAAGAGACAAACCTCATTTTCTTTCAACATTTAATTAACAAATGTTTCACACTGTTGATCAGAGACCAGTGTAACCTCCCAGTAAAAATTTAATGACTTCAACCAAATGACGAGCAAATGACTATGAATGTATAGTTTGGATCATTTGCCTCCCAAAACTGGAAAAATACCATAAGATAGGAGATAGGAGTTCAAATCAGCCTTTATTATATTAAAGGCTGCAAATGAATCAGTGTGATCCTGTTCAAACACAACACAACAACAAATCTGCCATGAATATTATTTAGCAGCTGCTTTGGTTTGACCAGACTCACCCCAATTCTTCACTTCACAGCTGAACGTTGACAATTTAAGAAAACTTTAGTGACATGAGAACAAGCGGATGAAATGGCATAAGATGTAGATTCTAACTTTATAATTTATTTATTGAAAACAAGATACCTGGTACAGTGTAATATTTGCCATCTTAGGTTTAGAGGGTTCTCAAAGCAACAAAACACAATGTACAGCTGAGGTTGATGGTGATATAATTGTGTTTTTTTTAAGTATTTTATTCCATGAACTAAAGTACTGGACAGTTAAACATTTCAACCAGATGATGATTTATGGAGGAAATGTCAGGGGATCAGAGTCGGTATGACTCATCCCGTGGGAGGCGTGGAGGTCCGTACAAAATTCATGGAAATCAATGTGAATATTGTCTTGATGAGGTCAGAACCAAAGCAGAGATCATGGATAGACAGTTAGTCATGGTGTCAGCACAATATTAAAGTTTCTCGTCAAGGATTAGAGTATTTGGGGAGGTATTTAAACTGAGTGGGGTAGGCTGAGCATCAGTGGGTGTGGACATCGTGCAGACGTTTGGTAAAAAAGATGACACTATTTAAAGGGTTAGTCAAATATTTATTTATTTTTTTCTTTAGGTTTTTATATCATGTTGTAGCCTCCCAGCTGAACATTCATTTTTTTATTTTTTTGTATGTTTTTGACTCAAAATTCTATTAAGCTTTTTCCTTTCTGCATAATGACACGGCTACATGCACAGTATACTTCGACAAGCTTATGGTCAGTGTATGATATGCAGTAATAGGAGATAGACAGGAGTAGTGAAGCTAAACAACATAATGCTGTGGACGCCATGATCCAAAAGTCACACAAAAACAAACAAACAAACTGATCAATGCAGCGGTGAACCAGCAACTACCGTTTTCTGTGATATTTGACTTCGTGAGACATGGCAATAACAACTAGGGATGCATGATAACTTTTTTCTTTAAGCAGATATGATAACCGATAACTTCCTGCTTTAAGGCCAACACCGATACAGATAACCGATAAAATACCTGGAGATAAGGAAAGACTAACGAGGGAAAGTGGACCTACGATATATCATGACATCAGTACATAAATGCACTGACACAAGCAAACATTTCTATGTAAACACAATAAGTGCATTCCTAACAATCATAAAAAGTGAAAACAAAAGAGCTTAAATACTTCAGACAGTGACTAGGACACACGTTCTGACCCGACATTGTTCTCAACACTTAAACTTCTGGTCCAGGTGGCTTATTTACGGCTGTCTTTATGTTGCTACCTTCTTTAGCGGCGCTGGCGTCCTCATAAGCTTTCAAAACTCAGTCAAAGCGATGGTTATGTTAAGTATTAAAGTTTGTGCTATTTTTCCCTCCCCGCAGAACATGTTTGGAACATTTATTACAAACAGCCTCGGAAACTTTGAAAAAGTCCCACACTACCGACGCCATGTTCTATGTTCACAAAAGTCTGCACGCTGAGCTATGTTCACGTGCTGTAGGAACTTTGAGTCATTTTCCCGACCCTTTTTATGCTCATATTTCCGTGGTTTATGTGTAACATACTGATTCATCCGAGCGATTTTTCTTTGTAAGTTTTGTAGCCTTAGTGCAGTCCTTTTGTTTCTAGTTTATGGCCTTAATGCAGTCTTTGAGTTTTGCAGTTTCTAGCTTCCCAGTCCTCCCAGTAAGTGTAGTTTATCCTCTAGTTTAGAGCATTTTTTGTTCTTTTATTTTGATAGCTCAGTCCCTCCTCATAGTGTATGAGTGGTAGGTGATCTTTTGTTATTGTATATAGTGGTTTTTCTCAGCCTAGTCAGTTCCTGGTGTGCTTGTCTCCCTTAGGTTGTCTCACCTCAGTGTGAGCATTTTTATGTTATTTTTTTAGAGCTTTCTAGAAAGAGCCTCTTTATTTTTACAGGTAGTGTTAAACTGTTTTCCCTCCTACTTTAGGAGTGGTTTTGATTTATCCCTTTTTATAATTGAGCGTAGGGCTTCCTTGGCACTCGTCCCCTCTCGCCTGGAGGCATTGCGCTTTCCTCCATCTCCCTGCTGAAAACCCTGTGCTCAATTGCTGCTGTGAAATTAAATAATGACTCTTGTTATTGTACTGTACCTCCTGTCTCAGAGTCATGTGTTTGGGCTCTACTCAAATGGAGCCCTTACATCAAGGCTGCAACTACCAAAATATGACCGACATGAGTATTTTGATTTGAATTTTTCCAGTCAGAAAGTTGTTTTTCCGATTATACGGATGGTGCTTTAATGTAGCACTCACTGCAGGCCGTTCAGGTCTCATGTAGGAGTGGGAGCGCTTGGTAAAAAAGACGACCCACACAGAAGTGTTAACAAATCGGGGGTATTTTTTATGGTATCGGATTTATCTGAATGATGTCATAATTTCCTGATACAAAGCCGGTAATTATCTGACCAAAAAATATCGTGCACCACTAATAACATACATCAATAACAAACATCCCTGCTTCAAAAAAATTCTGCCGTTTCATTTTTTCTAAGCTCAGCACAGCTAACTTTGACTCAGCTAGTGCTACTGCTAGTGCTAGTGTTCACATTATTCATAACCTTATTGATTAGCTCACTGTGGTAATTTACCTCGCTGCGTTTAACGAACAACTGAGTGGACATTTCCATTTGAAAAGAACAACAAACAAAAAACTGACAAGACGGTATGTCCTTCAAGCATCAGTTCACCAGATACTGAGATAAATGAAGCCACACACCAGAGGAGATCAACTGTGTACAAGTCCCTTATCTGGAAAAACAGGTCAACTCCATCGCCTTAAATTACCAAACACACTGTGTCTTTATAATAGACTTGTCTTTATAACCATAATCCATTTTGCAAAACATACTGTACATGTTTTCATTGAAAAAAAATGCTGGATTTCTCACTCAAGGATAGAGATTAACACTCAACATAATCCTGCTCAGGAACATTGCAACACACAGGTAACCATTTAATCCAGCAAGTAAACTCAGTGTGACCTTTTCTCTCATGGCTTTGGAATTTCATCCCCATTTATACAAGGTCACACATTGTCTTTCATAATCTCACACCTGACGCTGCACACTGTGTCCTTCCTCAAGTGCGTCAAATATCACATGTTTTGATGATTCTACTCAGTGATAAATGCTAAATGTTGTCATCACCGTGCGCCACTCTGCAGTGCAAGCAGAAAGGAAGTGAGAGTCCAAAAAACTCCATCTACTCCCCCTGCTAGTTAGTTACTGTCAAGGCTGGACTGAAATAATATCAAAAGTTCATAAGAGTGCATTTTTTATACTATTTCTGATCTCTGAGCAGCTGAGCATGTTGAAGTCATTGGTAGCGTTTCCTCTCTATTAAAAAAAAAATAATACTTTGGAATTAATTTAGTTTTCAGAGTGATTTTTCAGAAAGGTTTAGTGTTTATTTTTTTTTAGGTTTTATGTTATTTATATACTATATGGAGGGCCATAATATTTAATGTTTAATCTTCTTATACTGCAATGAAGCAATTGTAGCTGTGGTTCAAGTTCTGTGGTTCAATTCAGGAGAGCTGACGGTCATATATTATAGCTAAAAACTAAAACTTAAATTAATTTCTATCCAGGAAATGTAACATGAGCTTTTCTTAAATGATATTGTTTCTTTATTTTGTTTCATTTTAAAATATTTTTCACAGCTTATTTTTCATTTTAGTTTTAGTTTACTTTTACTACATTTTAAAATAACCCTGATGTCATCCAGAGAAACAGAGGTCACTGGTGACACAAGGGAAGTGGCGTCTTGCTTAACTTTCACAGGATTTTAAGGTTTTACTTGTGTCCTGTTCTCTGGACAGACCTGTCTGACGACGAGATCTGTCCCAACTGTGTTTCTGGTTTATGATTAGCTAGTATGTGTGTGTGTGTGTGTGTGTGTGTGTGTGTGTGTGTCTAGTTGTGTCTGCAGGATGGCTTTGTGGTTTGTATTTTCCGCAGGTGGAATGCACTTTAATGTAAAGCGTGTTATGTTTACCTGTCGTGAAATGTGCTACATACATGAAACTGTCTTTCTATGCTCACTTCGTCTCTCTTGAATCTTCAAATCATCTCCTTATCTGTCCTAAAGTTGCCATAAAAAATCCATGATCATGTGAAAACCATCACCTATCATCATGCCTCCTGCAGACTTGATGACTTAGAGTCATGGTTTCCAACATTTTAACTTGGCTTTGGCTTAAAAAACAAACTACTTGCAACCTCCTATCACAGTAATTAATTAAGTAAGTAATTTATTCCCTTGATTTATCTGCATACATCAAATCTGACCTGGGTAACCTTTACTTTGTTTAATGAGCTTCACAGCCTCACAGAACTGTTGGCATGATGACAGATTAAAGGCTTATTATTTTATTTTATACAATGCTGAGACGCTACGGCAATAAACAAATATATATAAATAAAAATATTATGTATAAAAATATTATATATAAATATATTACACTGTAATAGTGGGTCTGCCAATGAATTACAGCACATACTGCAAATTAGACATCAAATATGAACATCAAATAATATTCCCCTGGTACAACACACTGACCCCTCGGTGGCCCACTCATTTAAGTAGCTCTGCATGTGTGTCAGCCAAAGGCCTAAAAAGTAAATGTAAAATGAGATTGACTGTGTGAGTCCTTTAATAGCATCACAGTGCGGTGATGAGGTGACGTCCTCATGCTGGCTGAGGTGTGTGAAAGTACAGTGAGTGTATCAGTACAGAGTGCTGTTCTCTCATAAGATAAAGACTAACCTGTCCAGTTTCATAGAACAAGAAGTGACCCCATCAGAAGCACAGTGAATTTAATATTAATATTTAAAGACCAAAACCTGTCAGATGAGAGATGGAAACTGAGAGCAGACACACTGTGGGGTGTCACTAGTGTTAAATGTCAGCACAGTGAAGAAAAAAAGAAGCATATCACATACCGAGAGAGTAAGAGTAGGGAGGCACAGACAAGAGCGATCATGGCTAATTTAGATGTATTTAAAAAATAAAGAAGTGAAATGAAGAAAGCTTTAATTTCTTTTCCAAAGGTTACAAGAGGAAGGAGGTATTAAGTGACATTTTCCGTACGTCTAGTAAAATGTCACTGGTTTATACAGAAAGAGAGCGTGTGCAGATATTCTGAGAGAGAAGAGCGAGCAGAGAATTTATCTGGTATTTGAGTATCGATATTGAAAATAAGCATAGAAGCTGTTTCAAATATTTGGTATCAATGTGTAGCAGTACTTTGACAAGCATACTGTATGAACATATTCAACTCCGTACACTGAGAGGCTATGGCTACGATCCAGTTTCTCCCATTAATCTCTCCCTCACACATATATTTACTGCTCTGTGCAAACAGACCACGAGAAAATAATATTACATTTAACCTGTATGTGGGCACAGAGATTCAATGACAGCCGAATGTTGTCCAAAAACAACCACTGTCAACTACCACTCATAGTATGAACACAACACATACATAAATTGAACGGTTTAAAATGTTTGCTCAGCATACTGTAATGGATAAATGGATGAAACAGCTATAAAGACTGGTTTGAATGAACATAATAGATAAATTCTGCAGTCATTGCATAGTATTTCCATCCATCCATTATCTACCGCTTATCCTCATAGGGTCGCGGGGGTGCTGGAGCCTATCCCAGCTGTCTTAGGGTGAAAGGCAGGGTACACCCTGGACAAGTCGCCACCTCATCGCAGGGCACATAGAGACAGACAACCAGTCACACTCACATTCACACCTACGGTCAATTTAAATTAGCCAATTAACCTAATCCCCATGCATGTTTTTGGATGGTGGGAGGAAGCCGGAGTACCCGGAGAGAACCCACACAGACACGGGGAGAACATGCAAACTCCACACAGAAAGGCCCCTGGCCCGGGATTCAAACCCAGTACCTTCTTGCTGTGAGGCGACAGTGCTAACCACTACACCACCGTGCCGCCTGTATAGTATTTCAACACACAGAAAGCCAGGATGAGGCCACACTTGGTGTGCTTTTTTTGTGAGGGAGAGATCTAATCAGTCAGAATAAGAAGAAAACAGTGGTGGGGCCACTCCTAAGTCACACCTTAACTGATGGCTAACGGCTGTGTTGTGTCATCTCTTGTTAGCATGATCTGTAAAAGTACACCTCATCAGTGTGTTTCTGCCTCAGCCCATCACCTGATCCTGATCCTCCCTGCACACCTGTCCCTGATCCATTCAGCTCCGGCGTGGATACGCCACCTTCTCACTCCTGCTGTTTCACCCTTTGCTTCCTACTAAACCTGCTACAGTGTACAAAATAATACTGACATCATATGTATTAATTCTGTTGTTCTGTTGAGTGTGTGATCTCATTTGAATTATGACAAATAAAGAATACCATATTATGTTTTTTCTGGATGAGGGCTTAAAGACAATATGAGAAAAAAATTCACAATAAATAAATGTTAACATGTTTTTGTAGAGAGCATGTGTCATCTGTGTCAATGATTTAGTAAGTTTAATGAGATCAGCACCAAAAATGAACTAAAGGTCAGTAAATATTGAGATAGTTAATACTAGCAAACTGAATGAAAACTACCCAGGACTCAACCTGTACACTAAGATGTTGACATCACTACGCTTAAAAAGATCTGTAATCCTCAGTGAGTAACAGCTAGATAACTCTCCCACACACACTGCAAAAATAGTGGTAGTTGTTATTTAGCATTGGACAAATTCATGGCGGATGATGATGAACAAAGCAACAAATAAAGGCAGGAGTACGAGCCAAGAAGGTGCTTTAAAATAAGAAAAGACAGTACATGCACGTAAATAAATGCACACGCAAAACACCTGTTACTGGAGACTGCTCCATAATTAGCGAGAGGTGGTGTGATGTGGATGAGGTGACTGGGATGTGAAAGTGTGAGACGTGGGAGTGTGTGTTGTGGCAGACAGAGTGGTGTGATATCAAGTCTAGCTTTCAGATGGCCGAACACACTCACTCGCCGTGATAATGCTGGGAACCCTCATTTGCAGCCAAACTTTTTGTCACAGAGGACAAAGGTTTTAAGCCCACCAAATTTCTCTCTGAACAATCTGATCCGATGAGCACATTCCTTTCCGCTGCAGACATTGCCTTCATTAATCGCCTCATCAACCAGCTTCAGGTGAAAATACTCTGAGAGGTGTCCTGACAGCAGAGATAAAAGACCAGGTGGAGACAAGTGTATTGGTCAAATTCAAACTTCTTCTTTAGCAAAACTTGTTTACTAGTGTTTATCTATGGCACAGGGTACTGTGGAGCTTCAAACTACACTAATGTAGATGTGATGCCTATGTCTACAATGACAGATAACTGGGAAAGTGATGTAACCATGGTTACCTACAGCTAAACCTAGGTTAAGTTTTCCTGACAGCTTAACAAATATGGTAGATGGTAACGGTAGAATGCAGCCATCTTTGAGGTGCCAGGAAATACAAAGGGAGCGTCATGGGCAACATTATACTGAGAGAGTAAAAGGTTTGTCAGTGTCATGTGTACTGGGCTGAACATTGTTGGCACATTCATAGTCAAGTAATTTACATAGTGATCATGTTGTAGTTATAAAGGGAAATATCAAATTTCTCAGTGCAGTTCATTTTGCTGATAAGTGAACATATTCCAACGGTCTTTCCCGTCACTTTTGTGTCATTTTTATTTCTGAGCAGGAAGTTGAAAAGGAAATGGCCATTGCCGGATGATCAGACTTAAAGTACCTTTGTCTAATCCAACAGCAATCAAAATGTCATAACATCAGGCAAATACAGACAAGTTTTGCTTACCACCTAATTATTATATTATGCCCCTCCTGCTCATTATAGCACTGAGGTGAACCGAAAAGTTTCACAAAGTACAAGGATTAATCTGAATTATATGCTCTTTCTGTTGACTGATCGCATGTAATTGTGAACGAAGCAACAGGCAGGAATTCCTCATCTGACACAGCACTTCTGTAACCCCCAATTACCTTTAAATGAACACAGGGAACTTAATACAGTCGCGCTCAAATTTCCGTGCGACTTATCGTGTCTTAGTGAAAGTCTGAATGATTTGAAAGGTTTGCTGTTTGTCGAAATAAAAGTGGGCCAGAATTATTAGATATAAAAATGTTTATGAAAATAAAAAGCTACCAACTGCAAAGTCACATAAAAGCAGAATTCTTTTTTAATGTAAAAACTTTGAGCTAGAAAAAATAAAATTCTCGCTAAAAATCAAACAGGGAGATTCCACAGAATTTGTCAACCTATTATTAACCATTTCACCTCAAGAGGGAATAATTAATGCCATCATAACCTTTATTTCTTCTTTTTTCAAACATTATTTTCCATTTTTAATTTTCTCTTATATCTGTATGGTTTTGGAGGGATATGTGCACATGGGTTCTTGCATATGGTAACCTATATTTAAAGGTCCCATATTATACACTTTTTCTGCAATTTTATATATGTCCAACAATATTGTATTCAAAGTGTATTACCCCAAACTCAGCCCTGGTCCTGAATTCCAGCCAGTTAAAAATCACTGTACTGAGCTCTGCTGAGAACAGGCTGTTTCTGTGTCTGTACCTTTAAATTTTCCTGAGCTGTGTCTGACCACGTCCCCTCTCTGGGAGGGAGGCTGCCGTGCATGGACAGAACCACTAACAGTAGTCAGAGTCACCGAAATTACAATTAAATGTATAATGCTAGCTTCAAATGAGCCTTGTGTTCACAGAGCTTATGTTGAATGTCTCCTCATATTAATTACTCAAGGATGTTAGCTCTGCAGCAATCGCAGCTCCGTTAGCGGCAGTGCTCCGTCTGTAAACCTGTAGCGTACACACTGCCGCTAACGGAGGGTATTTCCGCTACTCTCCGGTACCGGCAGCCCGAAGCCCACTTTGTGAGATGATGAGCCCATACATCCTAAACTTTGGGAAGCTCTATTGCTACATTTCCAACAAAAATAAATCGATCCACTGGGTCTTCAGAGGACGAACAGAGTAAAAATAGCTTCCTGTACTCGTTGAAGCAGCCAACACACAGAGCAGCTGCCGTGCTTTGCTCCTAACTTTGTCAGGTTTGTTTGCGAAAGTTAGCGAGGAACAACAACGGCAGCCGCTCGGTATCTTTAGAGGAGGGTTATATCCAGGGGGCGGCTCAAAGGCAGTGTCCTCTACTGGAGGGAGGGGCAAAACAATTGTTGACATCAACGATTGAGAAATGTTCAACTCGCCTGTTTCAGCACATATTGGCAAAGAAGAGGAGCAAGTAGGGGAAGGAGATGACAGACTTTTTTCACTCCTGGGGCCTCATTCACAGGCTATGGGAACACATACTACTGTTATACTACCTTTATAAAGTGAATTTTGCATAATAGGTGACCTTTTATGTAACCTTTAAAACAGCACGGTTGCAGATTTGCAATAATTTATCCTGTCTACACAAATCGGCATGCATATGTGTGTATGTGTATTGTTTTATGGGCTAAATTGAACCACTGCATTGTGTTCAAAATCACAGTCATATTCAGAGGTGGACAGCTGTCCTCAAACAGCAGCTCAGTCAGGACTTTAAAGGCATGTTCACACCACATAATTCACCAGATCTCTGCTGAGGTGTACTGGCTTTATGATGTTGTAATAGCCCGTCCCTATATGTCGATCAATCACTGCGTTTTCTGTTATATTTATTTTTATATATAGATGCAAACATGTTGGGCTTTTTTCCACAAACTGTCAGAGGGTGTGAATAAGGCATAACTGACATCAAATGCTCCTCACCAGTCCTCGTTTCACATCTTGGGTGAGTCACCAGACGCTCCATGTTGCTCTTCAGGACCGTACTAACCTGTCTAACTCTAAAAGGAAGACATGATTTCCAATAATGACACATATTTGGATGAAGTTATGAGGCAACAGAATAAACACTCTTCTCAGGTAAACTCTGGTCCAACCATCCATCCTCTAGATGCTTATGACATTAAATAGCAACGGATGAGATCATGACTGTGGGCAAGTAAACTAATCTTCCCTCTGTGAGTGTTGGCAGCATCCAAACTGCTCAGAGAAGAAGCCAAAGGTGTCATTTCAGACCCAGTCCAGGATCCCGCCCTCCAGCACCAAAGACGTGGGAGGATTTTGAGGCTGCCTGTTTTAAAAACATAGTCCACTTTAAAGTGGTTGCGTATATAATATCGACAAGGTTTTATTAAGCTTTTTCCCCATAATCTTTAATTAACATAATTACACTATAAGAATTTTGTTTTGGATGTCATGGGTTGGTTTACCCAAATTACAGACAATTATTTTTATTGGGATAATTTAATAGAAATAATGACTGGTGTTATAACTGATTTGCCTTGGGTGAACTGTGGAGTGGGTAAGACTGTTTTTAATGGCAGCCTCCAACACTCCAACACTCACTTGGAAATGAGGAAATGTCCAAAATTCTGAACTGTCACAAGTTTATTTTATCAATTTAAAGCTGCATTAGTATCGTTATTATTTTTATATCAGCAATGAATTAAATGGCTGTGACAATGATTGGCTCCTTGATTTATGACTGAAACATTTAAAGTTAGGGGGAAACCAAAATATATGCATTTATCTAGAAACACAACTTCATACGAATGCTCTGCGTATACTAGATGTATAAAAGGGCGATCTGTTTATACGCATATCTTAAATCTTTTCCAGTCACAACTGAGGCAGTTTATTTTGCACAGTCACAACTGGAAAAAAGCAACCAAGGGACTAAAAACAGAAAAATATGATAAGGACCAATGACCCTTGAAGTAATTCTAAAGTAGTGAAAAGAAAAGTGCAGAGCACGCCCATAAATTTGCAATAAAATGTGGGTTTAGTGGGGAAATAACTTATCACAGCCACTTTCCCACCAAGTGCTCCACTTGGATTTGATACAAAGTCCCTTTGTTTGGCCAAGTGCCACACACTGAATGGCTGACATTGAAAGCGAGCACAGGGTCACGGTCCAGGGATTAGGGTTAGTTTGAAGGTTTGGTGGAAGAGAGCGAGGAAGGGGTCAGGAACAAGGTTCAAGCTGGCATGGGGGGGGGTGTATGGCTCGACTACACAGAATGGGAATGTGTACATGCCTACAAATGAATTTAGTGTGAATGCTAATTTCATGGTCCCTGGTTTTGTTTTCCAAGAGATTACTTTCCTTGGCATCACTGCTTACGCTGTCCATCACATCCGAATGCCTGGTTGGGCCAACGAGGAAGTTAATTGTTAAACTTTGCTTATGTGATCCATAAAACTGCCTTAAGTTGTTTTGTTTGTTCTGTAGGTCTGTTGGTCCATAAATACCTCTGATAATAAGAAAGAAATATGCATTGTTTTTTATGTTAACTAACCCATAACATCCTGGCAAAACAAAATTATTATTTGGTGGAGACACTCATATTTAAAGATGATATATTACAGAAGCTATATTATAGTTTAGTAGTAATATTACAGAACAAAAGCTTGTTACATTGCATAAATAAAATTTAAAATATTTGTGTATTTTCATGGTTTCCTGTTACAAATACAATCTTTTTGATCAAAGCCTTCTGACTAAACAAATATGTGATGTTCCTCCTGGACTTACAGTGAAATACAGCTGAATAGTACACTGACTGAAGGTTCAGGAATGCACAGACTGATGCCCACACATGCTGTAATGTCTGCTTCATAGTGAATGTGGTTTTTCAGCCACGCCGCCACACGCAACACAAATCTTAATGTCAATGAACTGGAGTAACCCTCTTTTAAGGTGAGACCATAACTCTCAGCCAATCACAATGGGCCGAGAATCAGGCTCCCTGCCCTGAGCCAATCAACACGGTTGTGCTTTTCTCTCCCCCGCTCTCTCTTTCAGTCACCGCGGTTGCTTTTCATCCTTTCTGAAATACTATTTCACGAGCAACAATCAGCCCCCAGAAGCGGAAGTGGTTAGCATCTGCTGGTGTGCGCTAACCAGTCAGTTGTTCTCGTATCTCTTGAGCCGTCCCTTGGCACACTCATTCATTCGCAAATTACACAATACTGGGGGAAATCCCTCAACCGCCGAGGCTTTTTAGTCCATGTGTCTGTTTGCACTGAACTGAGTCCTGTTCACGATCATAGGCACAGAAGTCCCACTGTGATTGTAATTTGAGGTGGGAACACTGTCATCTGCCTTCAGGGGTTGCATAATATATGTCAAGCCAAGACACGGCTGTTTCACTCAACACAGATTCCCACAGAATACCATAACACACAGTACAGCTCAGGTGATCCGTTCCCATACATCAGCAGGACGGGAAGGTTGAGGGGTGATCGCTTCTACATAACAAGTCATTGTTTTTTCTGGAAGGAGGGAAGTATCACAAATCTGCTTCAATCTGATACAGAGATAAAAAAGTGGTGGGAAAGAATTTTTTTTTTTAAAAAAGGAAATCAGTTTTTTAGCTTTAAATTACACACACACATACACACATGTTGTTGGTTTAAACCCCCCCCCTTGGGGATTAAATTTGATTTCCTAAATGATTTCCCTAAGCCTAACTACAATAACAAACCCCCTAACCCTAAACTTTACCTAACAATAACCCTAACCCTAACCACTGACACAAAATCAAGGTTTGAACAATTGGGGACATGGACTTTGTCCCTAATTGCACATGCCATCCCCAGTCAACTGGGACCCCCCCCCCACACACACACACACACAAAACCTGCATCCGCAATTCCATACTATACACTACAACTACACATTCAATATACTTTTGAGTGAATAAATGTAGTAGGCAACTTTTCGGAGGCATTGCTTATTGTGGAAGTGACGTCTTTCCTGAGAGTCTCTTGCCGGTTGGATTGGAGACGCGTAACCGTAGCAACCTGTGCCAACCTGTGCCAACCTCAATATCTGCAATATTAATCCATCCATCCACCCATCCATTATCTACCGCTTATCCTCATAGGGTCGTGGGGGGGCTGGAGCCTATCCCAGTTGTCTTAGGGTGAAAGGCAGGGTACACCCTGGACAAGTCTCCAGTTCATCACAGGACACATAGAGACAGAAAACCACTCACACTCACATTCACACCTACGGTCAATTTAAATTAACCAATTAACCTAATCCTCATGCATGTTTTTGGATGGTGGGAGGAAGCCGGAGTACCCAGAGAGAACCCACACAGACACGGGGAGAACATGCAAACTCCACACAGAAAGGCCCCGGGCCGGGAATCAAGCCCGGTACCTTCTTGCTGTGAGGCGACAATGCTAACCACTACCGTGCCGCCCTGCAATATTAATACATCTAATAATAATAATCTAATAATACACCCTCAATATGTTGTTATTATATATGTTAATAACTGACATTGTCCATTGTGTTGTTTTTGTCATCACCGCTGCATTGCATTGTGGGACATTTATGCCGGCGTAGTGTCCACTGCTTGCATACTGTAATACTTACCACAAATAGTATGCACCTCACATTCTATTTGGGTTCATACTAAGGTTTGGACATACTAAAAAAACTCACATACTGTTTTAGCATACTCAGTAGCATGTTAATGGAATGGAATTTCGGACGCAGCCTATGTCTCACAGGAGTTCAGAGTCTGTACAACATCATCAAACTCCACAAAAAAAACCTTAACAGGGAGAAAAGGAATAAACTTCAGGAAGAGCACCAGCGGGAGGATCAGGACAGATTGGTTAGACAGTAAAAATGCAATACAGACAAACAGAATGACAATATTAAGACACAGAACATACAGGTTCACCATATACAGGGAAGATGTGTTTATGTGTTTAACTGTATAATCACAATAAGAAATACCGTCAATTTTGGGGCCACACAGAACCTCAAACAACAATTTGTTCCATCTCCGATAGTTTCAAACTCTGTGGTTTCAGTTCCCACGCTTAGTGCCTGAAAATGTTCAGCACCTGGTTCTTCTGCTCCTCCAGGAAGGCGTGCCTCAGGTTTGAAATGCTGCCATTCCCAACACAAGGAAACAAGGCCACATAGAGGCGGCAGATTAACAGTGGCTTCAGGCTCCTCACTGACAGACAGATAATAATAATGACTCACTGAGGCGATCATAAGGCAGGGAGTTCTGAAACTACATTAACTACATTTATGATGAAAAAGTGCATGAGTTCATAAACTACAGTACCTCAATATATAGGATTTGAATGTAAATGTGACTATCTGCTACAATGTCAGCAACATGCATAAGCTGCACAAGACCAAACATTACATACACACACCTGCATCTTTCCTCAGTGTCTTCTCTTTGTTTAGTATGTTTTTAATCTCACAAAGTGAACGCAGATAGACTTTGCATCTGGATCAAAGATAACAGCTGTTTACATTTAATTTCCTGGAAGAATTAAATGAAATGTGAGTTGGAAGATGCCAAAATCTAAAACAGACAACTGTTGCTGTTGGCAGACACAAAAAAGTCATAAAACATCTTACGGTGTGAAAGACAATGTTTCAAAGACACTGATACAGAAAAAAAGTAGTGATGGGTTTAATAACAGTCATGCACACTCTTAGTGGTCTGTGATAAATTAAAACATTCAATAAATCAAGGGCAGGTAAGCTTGTAATGAATTAAAAATTAGAATTTACACACATACATCTTGGTCTGAATCAACTGCATGAAACCTACAAAACCTCACCAATAGATGTCAGAATGTGAGAATTAGAGACCACAGAGCTGCTCGATATATATCGTAGTGCGATATAAAAATGTCTACCGTAGGATATAAGCCTCTGTTGTTTGTGTCATAATTTTAACGGATAGGCTACTTGGTTAGCTCTGTTGCTACACAAACGTTATCGTTACTCTGGTTGTGGTTTAATTGTGCTGTGTAAAGCACAACTCGACGTCGGAATGACCGCTGGATAATCCAAATGTATCATGAGAGTTCAAAACATGATCATTGTATGAAGCATAATGGCATGAAGGCTAATGTAACTGTAGCAACGCTACTGCTTTGTGGTAGTTTTATGTCACCTGCAAGGACTCGTTTACGACACTGGTCACTAGGGAGTAAAGCAGCATGGCGGAAGTGGAGGAGAGCGCAGTGGAAAACAAAAATAACTTACCAGTAACGTTACATCAGAAAAAATATTATATTGGTATATATTGTTATCGGGAAAGAAAATTTTGTCCATATCACACAGCATAAAGAGACCATATCCTATAATTAGTATAAAATATAAGTTCTTTTCATGAAACTTTCCTTGGAAACAGCCTACATCTAGCGATTATATAGGAATGTGAGCGTATGATGAGCGGGTGCCCCCTCTGCTCTTACAAAAACCTTCTCCCTGCCGTCTCCCCAAAGAAAAGAAAAGATGTCTTTGGAAAACATGGTGTCGGTATTAAAAGATTAACAGTAAATCCTCATTCCACACCAGTGTAACGCTGATGAAAAGTGAAGTTCCCTTTGAGGTGGGATCTGTCTGCTACCGCAGTCAGTTTGATCTACTGTACGAGTGACGTACAAATCATATGAATCAAACCATGTGACTTCAAAACCTCTGTATACACTTGATGGATTTTGCTCGGAAGTACGTCTCCAACCTGCATTCCTTTAAAGACCAATGTCCATTTGTAGAGAAGTGCCATTTAAATGTTAACGTGTCCATATTTACAAAATCACTCAAGAACAACACGCAGATTAGAATAAAGTGTTTTGGTTTCGTCATAAAGCTGATTATTGTGTTACTCACGCAAAATAAATGCCTAATCATGAGCCACTGCTCACGTACCACCTATAGCATGTGTGCAGAAACGGTATCAGTAGTGCTGTGATTTGAATGTTGAGGGCTGATAGTGCTGATATACACATCCACACCCACAGGAGCGAATCAGGTCAAAGCCACATCAGCTCTGCATGGACTCACTGAAACATCTGACCTTATATTCATCTTAAAATCTGGATCCATAGTTCAAAGCACAATTGAAATCCTTAAAACAATAGCGATGCTATAAAATAAGCTGAAATAGGGCAACTACTCGCTGACCTGATTACTCATGCCAAGGACTCAGTCGAAAAATTTAGCCAAATCAATGTGCCTGCTCTAAAAATTCACCTCAAACATATCTTTTGTAACATGTGAGTATTACATAAATCCCATTCACAGCAGATTATAGTTTTTTTTCCCACTTTCTTTTCAGCTAGACGGGCATTTTAGATGCATTCCTCGCTGCTCGCCTGGCTCGTTCCCATGAGAAAGTATGAGCCTATCATGCCTCTGACACCATAAAACAGCCTCAGAATAAATGCTCTGACCTGTACCAGTCTCTGTGTGCGTCTTTCACTCCAATATTGTCCCTTTGACAGTGATCTTCTCTGTCATACTGTGGGAGAGTCAATGCAGAGGTCAAATCACATTTATGCATGTATGTTAGATGACAAATCTCATAAAGTTTACATTCGAGAGAAAACATTTTGGGGAAGTGGGGACATTTTAGTGGGTCCTGGCTTGATTTTAGGGTTAGTTTTAGGTAAAGGGCTTGGTTCAGTATGTTAAAAAACCATATGGTTGCATCATAACACCTCCTTCATCTGTATGTCAGAGCTCTGTGCGTTTTGTGGGTCTTTATAGTCTCAATGGGATGACTGACACGAATGGGGATGATGGTGCACGCTTTCAGGAAGCTTCTCCTCTTAAGTTTTCATGGTGTTGTACTGAAAATGAAAGGAAATCATATTATGAAGAATAAAAAAAAACAATCCTGCCAAGCCAGTGAAATCCTCACTCCTAAGTTTTGGAAAGTTACAGAAAGCTGCAACAGGGTATTGCAGTCATTTTGTAGTTAATGATTAATTTACAAAAATGATTAAAATACAAAAATAAATTGTTGTGATTTGTTTGTTGGATTCCTGTGAGCACAGTGAAACATAGGCAGGCAGGGAACTCACTGTTTTGGAAACATCAGTGTCAGAGACAAAGAACACGTTGTCATGCGGCTTATTTATCTTTTTATCTTGGGTTGGACATGCTGTGACTCACTTTGACACCATGCCGAGAGTTTACTCACAGTTTTGTTTGTCAAGCTATTGCGTAACCTGAATGAGAGGAGGTAACCTGCTGCACCTGCTCATCTTTGACCTCTGACCCTGTGAGGACGTCTGGCTGAGGAGTAACACATCGTAAAAGGCATTAAAATAGATTTGTTAGAACGCTGTGACTCGTTTACTGACAACAACAGCAACGAAATGAATCACCGGGAAGCAGGGTAGCGGTATCAGGGTTGCAGCAATCCCCCATGGGGTACCACAGTAAAACACCATACCTGCTTTATCACTGCGATAATAAAAAATCCACACCGTCACAACCCTAGTATTTATGTTTGTGTGTACAATAATAAAAATTGTTTAATAAATTTATCAGTGAGCTTTAGGGTTACTAGTATTAATCTCAATCTCATTTTCTGTTTATTTATATAGCACATAACAACAATCACAATCACATTTGACCAAAGTGCTGTACAAGCTGAAGCACAAAACAAGTAAAACTTGTCCTTTTCCAGATATTTTGAGAGCAGTTGCATTGCTCCAGCTCCTTCCTGAAGTTATGGTTAAAAACTCATGTTTGACCTTGGTGACCTTGACATTTTACTGATCTTGACCAAACTGAATCAGTGATTTCTAGATTCCTATATTAGTTTATAAACCAAATTAAGTGACGATTGGCTGAAAATTGTACACCCTGGAGCGCTGAGAAATATGCAAAATCTCCCATATATTACTATGGCGTGACCTTTCATTTGACCTTGATGACCTTGAATCGGAGCCGATCACCACCAAAAATTAATCAGTTTTAAGTTAGGCCATTTCTGACCAATCCTGAAAATTTCGTCAAAATCCGTCAAAAACTTTTTGAGTTATTTTGCAAACCATCAATTAAATAAATAAACAAACAAACCAACAAACAAACCCTGGTGAAAACATAACCTCCTTTGCGGAGGTAATAAATGAAATTAGTAAATGAGTTAAAAATACAACAAAAACACAATAAAAGGAGCGTAATAAAATGTCAACCTCAACTTACATAGAGGTGAGTTTAGAGCAGTGATTTAAATCTTCCAGCAGACTGTGCAGCGCTGATGTTTAAAGACAGACTGTTCCACAGGCCGGGAGCAGCCACAGTAAAAGCTCTGTCTCCTCTGGCTTTTAACCTACACCTCAACTCAGATAAATAAGTAGGTGCCAGGCCATGCAAAGATTTAAAAAGTAGTAAAAACTTAAATTGGATCCTGAAACTGACTGGAAGCCAGTGAAGGGAAGAGAGGACAGGTGTGATGAGATCACGTTGTCTCTTACCAGTCAGGAGACGTACAGCTGCATTCTGGACCAGCTGGAGGCGACGGAGCAAAGACTGGTCAACACCAAGATACAAAGAGTCACAATAGTCTAAATGAGAGGTTATAAAATGCAAGAATAATCCTCTCAAATTCAGACTGAGGGAGATAGGCTTTTAGCTTCCCCAGGAGTCACAGCTGAAAGAAACTGGTTTTGACTGAACCGAACTGAATTTATTTGTTTGTCAAATTCTTTTTTGACAGATGGGCGACTGTAGGAGGCTAGAGAGCCTGTGTGTATGTAGTATATATATATATATATATATGTATACACGTATATATATACACACGTATATAGATATACGTGTATATATACGTGTGTATATATATATATATATACACACGTATATAGATATACGTGTATATATACGTGTGTATATATATATATATATATATATATATATATATATATATATATATATATATACACACGTATATACGTATATCTATATATACGTGTGTGTATATATATATATATATATATATATGCACAGTATATATATGTATACGTATAAATATATACACATGTATAATACTCTTTGGTGGATTGTTTTTTTTTTTTTTTTTGCCAAATTACAGGAGAAGCTTGGACAGAAAAAAATTAATTTAACTTTATCAGTACATTTGATCGTTAGTTTTGACTGCTTTGTTAGTTTTTGATTTTTTTGAATGGAGTTCTGCTTCATGACCAGCCAGCATGTCTCTGGCAATGCATTTTGGGCAGTTTGTCCAAAAAGAGTTGCCATTGCGGAAGTTAATCTATTTCTGAACTTTAGAGAGCTAAGCTAAGCTAAGCCCGAGTAAGAGAGTGGTACTGATGAACAAATCTGTTTTCCCCACAGTATATTACATTGTTCTACCAGCGAACATTGTCTAACTTCCTGTTTGTAAGATCATTCTGTGTTTGACACTTGACATTTGTGAGCAAAAAGTCATGTCAAATATGTGACATTCAGACCAAGACAATAAATCTCTTTTTAATTGGGGAAATCCCACAAGTGGAAGTGCTGAGAACTGATGCTCACAGCTGACTGGGTCAACTGGGTTTGCCAGATGGCCATCTCTTCCTCCACTGGCTCACCAGTATGTTTCCGCTGGTGATACAGTATCTGTGTGTTGGGGGGGGGGCAGCAGGGAGTGGGCAGGCCAGGCAGAGATCCAGATGTGTGGGAGCTGCACATCAGAACATTGACTGGCTGACTTATCCGCTGCTGTTCTCCCTTTCCATGTCTCTGCTGAAACCAACAGTCAAATTTCCTGAAACTCATCCACAAACGCATTGTTCCACAGAATCATTCCCTGTCTTCTTGTCTCCCTTGTACCAAAAGTGTAAAAATTAGTATGATCTACAAAGTTGTTTTTGTTTTTTTTTTTTCAAAATTTGCAGGGGAAAAAGATTTTTAAGCTGAGTCAGAGATCTCCTCATGGTTCATTTTGTTTTCCTTTGTCTTTGTTCAGTGTTTAAATAAACTATTTTTAACCATGGCAGCATGGTTTTCTTCCTTCAGCACAAGCTCTGCTACAAGTCGAACTTAGCATCTGTTACGAGAACAAACATTTGATTAGATAGGCACCTTTAGAAATTCTCTCACCAGGGTTGAGCTGTTATGTGAAAGTCATGTATTTACATTTTCAATACAAATACACATAATTACTTCAAATATCATTCAGTTTGTCTCTAATTCTCCTCCGCTGTACCTAAATGTCACCTCTGGTAATGACCTTGGCCTCAGGCATTCTTCCTTGGAAATCGTAAAAGATGACTCAAACAACAGCTGAGACCCTGACAATCACAACATCAACATGGCACAGCAGCACTGATCCCACACACCCCACGGTATGGGAAACAAATGTGACACAACAGCGGTGATGTCAATTTTTTGCACCAATAGCAGCACAGGGGACGTATGTAAAAGTGCCCGGCCTCACATACAGGAACAAAGAGAGAGTAATTATAGTCACATGTAAACAAACAGAGTGTACAGTCAATAAATACACGTGGACTTCAAAGCATGTGATGTCTGATTGGATATTCATTTTGGCAGGCTGATTTATGATTGGTTAATATTAATACTCAGTGTGACTGTGCTCCTTCCTCACTAGAGACAGCACCGCCCATCTGCATGTGAACACTGTTCTGTACTTTCCTTTTGACGTCATGATATCCTAACATCACATGATGCGGCATGAAAGGGCACAACAGTAAGCAAGAAGCCTTACTGTAGCTTGTCATCATCAGCAGGCTAATCTCACACTGATAGCTGGTTTTAGAGGTCGGACAGTACAACACTTTGGTCCGAAATGAAATATTTAAACAATTAGAGATTGAATCACAGCACAATTTGGTCCAGACCCATTGATGGTCCCCAGATGAAGAACCCTCGTGACTTTGGCTGTTTTTTTATCCATAGCGCCATCTTCTGGTCAAGATTTCACTAAGTTCAATACTTTGATTATTACCTCCACCAAGGAGCTTATGTTTTCACCAGGGTCTGTTTGTTATATCTCAAAAAGTTATGGACGGATTTTGACAAAATTTTCAGGATTGGTCAGAAGTGGCCTAACTTAAAACTGATTAATTGTTGGTGGTGATCGGATCCGACTGAAGGTCATCAAGGTCAAATGAAAGGTCACACCACAGAAATGTATGGGAGATTTTGCATATTTCTCAAAGCTTCAGGATCTACAATTTTCAGCCAATCCTCACCTAATTTGGTATATAAAATAATATACGACTCCGGAAGTCACCGATTCAGTTTGGTCAAGATCAGTAAAAGGTCAAAATATCTGGAAAAGAATTCTCAAATTGTATTTGCAAAGTTTTACTGGTATTTTGGTCTTTTTTAAAATTTAAATTCAAATGTGACAAAATATGAAATAGAGAGAAAATAATAAAAAAAAGTGCATGATATTAATGTGAATACAATGTTAAATGTGGGTTTCATGGTTCTTCAAAATCAACACATTCACTGTTAGGTGTTGTGGGCTTGCAGGTGTATACGCTCTCTCAGAATCCTGCCTTGGTGGAGGTCTGTACTCTCTGGGTGCTTTTCTAGTTTATGATCAAATACCTGCAAAACTACATTCCCATCAGCACCTGCTGTGTGCTGTGCTTAATTTTGCTAATATTCACTGGAATGATGAAGACTTTGGTTTCCCAAAGTATCTACCATGAATACCTTATTTGAGTGAAACTTATAAAACCTTAAAACTAAACTAAAAAAACAGTCAAATTTAGCAGATTATTTTATTTGGAATAAAACTGAGGAGACGTTCACAGTCTTGTGGTAAATAATATTTGTCTTTTCAGTCAATAAAGCATGTGAAACAACACGCAAAATGTTATTTACAAAAATATTACAACACACAACTTAAATCCTCTTTGGTGTCTTTGGCCAAATTCCTATTTATCGCCCTTTAAACAGCTTAATTTTACAGGCAAACTGAGGCCAATACTGAACTGGACTCTGAACCTCAGGCACACATAACAATAATAAAAGCAGCAGGCCGACAGGATATATAATACTGTACATATCATAATAATAAAAACCAGCTCACAGTTCAGTGTCTGAAGGATGAACCCAGAAGGTGGAGATGTCCACAAACCTCTTTGTGGTTAGAAACCCTTATCTTGTCTGGTAGCATCTACCGGTCAGGTCATCAGGTCATCTACCGTGGGCTCTGTCTGACCTTGAACCCAGCAGCTCTTCCTTTATCGGTACACTTAATGCTAATCAATAAAGCAATTCTTAAATAAAGAAACATGCCTTTACTGCGGCTGTTTTCTTCCATTTATTCAACTTGTTTACTAAATTTTCTTCTTCCAGACAGCTTCCTGGTCTGTGACCAATTAACTGGCAGATTCCTACAGCAACCAATCAAATACAGAGTGGAAACCAAAGGCACAATCTGTGCTTTTTTCCATCAATGTTACCCAGATCAGTTCATTTTATCTACCTATTCAACTATTTATATACTACATTGTTGAAACTATGACTTAATTAGTTAGACTAAGGGTGTGGTTATGCAAGAAAATAAGTATTTCATGAGGTGATTCCAACCATGTTTCTGACACACTTGAGTCAAAAAAGGGTGTGGAGACATTATATTACGTAAATACATATGTACAGTATGTTTAAATATCCCTACACTTGTAATAGATTGTACAATCAAAAAGAAACAGAGGTACTTTTGTCAGGAAACGACATAAAGAAGAGCTAGAGAGAGAGACACTGAAACCTTCTCAATTCCTCACCACCCCCTGGCACTATGTGCTGTAGGCACTGTGTAGCATGGCTGTAGGGTCCTATAGTCTTGATTTTCCTGCTTTTCAGTGTTGTGAACAGACAGGCTTCATCAAGATGCAAAACTAAACTCAGCTTTTCATCTCCTGATTTATCACCAGGAAATGAAAAGCTGCTATTTCCTTTCTGCTCTCAAGAAAAAAAATGTGATTGGTCTCTCAAGACACAACCAAAAGGGAAAACAACAGATATTTTACAGTTGACTTGTCTGATGTAACCCTCCACAGCTCCTTTTATTATCACAACACGCCTTTAACAAAAATTCTCAGCTCAAATATCCAGTGGCTTATTTGTTCAAACAGTCATATGTAAGAACATATTCCCTGAAAACAAACAATCCTTCTCGTCCCTCACATTCCAAGAAGATTTGGAGAATGTCTTAATTGGAAACACAGAGAGTCCATGTGACCTCCGTTCTTTTAACTTTCGCCAGCCACAGTCACTCAGCTGGTGGCATCACATGAGAACAGTACAGGTCAGTAGCTCTGTTGCAAGTGTTTCCACTGAGGCTACTGTGATGTCATGAAATGTTTGGGAAACATCCTTCAAGTGGTTTGTCTCTCTGCCTTAAATCTGTGTGTGCGTGGCCTGCTGGGACCATGTGAGATGACCTACCACTTTTGCTGTTGATCTTCAGGGCATTGGCTGATGCAGGGCTTGAGCCAACATCCCAACATGTGGCGATGTGAGCGCCACCGCTCTTTAATCTGCAAGGCACGTGGCAACCAGCAACACAGAGCTGCCCATGGCATGCTGCAACAAACGATCTGGAAGCAATGATGGGACAATGCATGAAGGACCCCGGAACAAAAACATTTAGATTAGCAACCTTATTAAAGCTTATTTTCCCTCTTCACAGGACATTCACATGTGAATTTACAGTTTGGCCTGAAAATGTTTGTCAAATTTGTTTTAAATCTCCCTGGAGAGATGGTCTCTTCATGTGATTCCAGTGGTTTGTGGTAACGAGGAAACAAAACCCAGTTCTGACTGCCAGATTTCAGTTTTCACTTTTCGTCACTGGAGTTTCCCTGAATTTCTTCATTTGTCAGAATCAGAATCATGACGCAAAAATAGTACTTTTGTGATTATTCATAATCCTTCATCCTATCAAAAATCAGAAAGGATAGAGTAGAATTAGTAGTCTGTTTCTTTTGTATGTTTTACATGTACTTGGTCTACCGTGACCTAGAACTAGGACCAAAATCTGGAATATGGATTTATGTACAAAGATCTATGCCACGTTTTACTCACAAGAATGTTTTCCAGAAAATGTGGAAGTAAATTCCACCTCTTGGTGCAGGCTTTTTATCCATAACACAATGCTTTTGATTGTGTCACATTAACCCCCAGTAAAACGGTAAATCAGTGTTTAAATAAATTATTCAATATCAATAATAACTCTCAGCTAGAAAGTAAATGCACGTGTTGACCAGAATGTCAACCTTTTCCTTTGAAGACCATTTAAAGCAGAACATCAGTGAAATGATAAGAAATCAAATTAACGCTGGAAACAGAAATCAACCGCAGAGTCACAACCAACTGTTATCTTTTGACCGCAAGCTCCATTAATGTAGACTTTGAGATGTGGCTCGACAGCTGTTAATAAAACTGTAAATTAACCTTAAGAGAAGATTTTCCTGTAATTATTGACACACAGATGTTCCAGTTAAGATAATGAAATTAGTTTGCACGAATATTAAAAAAGGGTTCACCAAACCAATCCTGGGTGGGATTAGTGTGCAGGAATAACAGCTCCAGTATGAATCATTTTTAGCCTCCCGCTGTCACACCAACTGTAACTGACACTCATTGATGACCACATGATGAAAGCACTGAGGTGCAGAGTGCTCGCAGCATTCCTCCTCTGACTAATCTTCCAGGTATGTCAGTGTTACATGACAGAAGATGGTGTGGCTGGAAGTATGCTAACACTTTCTGCACCATCAAATGCAAATGTGCACTTACAGCTCATTAAAGTCGGTGGCAGTGATGATTTATCACTACTCTTCCAGCCAGTGAATTACAGGGAGAGGATTTACTGTATGTAATGCTGATAAGATGAGACCACTAATAGAAATACATGTGCGACTACAAATACGTGAAAGGTATTGTACCAGAATGTTTGATTTGTTTCTAAGCCAAGATGTTTTGTAACCTGGTGTTTTTATTCATAAGCAGTCCAAGAGGCATTCATGAGCTTCTGTTAAATAACAAGGTCTGGACTATGCCTCTCTCTTGAGAATTGGTTTGCTCATTGATCAACCAGTAAAGCTTGTCTGATGTTCAGGGACTGGTTTCACAAAAAGGATTTGTAAATTGCTTGCAAATATGCAGTTTAGTTGGATAAGCTAAACAATAAGTTCATCCTTGAGGAAGATCACAGTAAAGGGTCAAAATAACAGGCTGAAGGCAAAACCGTTTCTAGAAATAACAGGTGAATTTATTTTGTCCAAAATGTTATTTACATTATGTACATGAACACACCCCCAAAATAAGCCACATACAGTAACACTATGCACAAAACCTCAGACAGATCATGTGCAACGCCATCAGTTATACAGTGTATCAGTAATCTCTCAGCAGAAAGGCAACACTTCTTGGTCACAACAGACAAACACCCACACATTAACACACAGACACACACACACACAAATACTGCAAATAGGAAAAATGCATTCAACATACGCTTCATTATGGGATGTGCTCCGATAAATAATGTTGGTCTTGCAGTGCTTCTATTTTTTCTCATAAATAAAAAAAATATTTTAAAATGTACAGTACAGCGACTACAATTGCTGGTATTTGTCCAGGGACACGAGTGTGTATTCTACGTCACTCGTCCACACGAAGGAACGCTCTGCAACTCCTCAGGACAATCAGCATGTTTAGGACTGTCCCTCGCTGTCAGCTGGTGCTGCATTTTCCAGCAGTATTGTTAACGCTGGGAAGACTCCAAGAGTCCATTGCCTCCAGAACGCATCAGAAACCTTCCAGGTGCAGTCAGGCCCCTTCCACCGTGCATGGACCAATCTGCCTCATACGAAAAGTGCTCAAATAAAGAGAAGTCGTGCTTCCCGCTGATCCTTGTTGGGTGCCCCGTTGCGATGGTGCATTGGTTGTTGGAAGGGCTGAATTGTTACATGGCCAGTCTGTCAAACAGAACCAAGTTTCATTAACTGGGGCTAAGTACACATGCACCACATTACAGCATCTTAATTTACAGTATTAAACAAATATGATTCAGCTCATCCAACATTTTATCATGATTCGTACCGTTTTCTTGGCTTCACTTCCCAGCCATCACGACATTTAACAAAAGTTATGGAGCCCCCTGGTGAAATTTCGATCTTGGCAGGATCTTGGGCACAGAATGTAAACCTGCAATAACATCAAAAAAAGAAAATTGTCAATAAATTCTGATGGTAGTAGAGTGGCGTCCAGACAGCTGCTCCGTCTACTTACTTCTTCTGGGTTTCACCAGCTTTCACACGAATCCGCCGGACTGCCAGTACAGGTTTGGAAGGCTTAGCGTTCCAGGACCAGAAACTCTTCTTAATGTTCTTCCAGACGGAGTTCCAGGAGTCAGCTTCTCCTTCCCAGCTCAGACGGATCTTCAGCAGGTCGCCGATATCCTTATCAGTGAACACCAAGAAGGTGTTGGTCAGGTTCAGGCCGATAACAGAGTCATGGCTGCACACAAGGAAGAGAAAATCAGGTCAAGACACAGAAAAGTAAACACAGAAGTTCTACCAGCTGTGTGTTCAGGACAACCATCACATACTGTACATGCTGAGCTAACTGCTGTGATGCTTTGCTAACTGCTGACTGATGTCCATTTAACTTCTAAGACCATGACAAAGACTTTAAATTAGCATCTGTGGAAACTTTAAGTGTGAGTGACTGGACTTCCTCCTCCAGTCTGAGCTTGCTGTCAATCACTATGTGTCTGTCACTTTGAAAAGGGCAGCACAAGGTTCAAGTTACAAATTTATACACTATCACAGCAGTCTGTATGCTTCTGAATCTGTCAGGCAGTGAAGCTGCCAGGTGCATATAGTAGGACAGGAGCCAAGTGGTTTTACATGTTGTCATGCTGGTTTTAATACTTCCTCTAGAAAGTGTCTTTGAGTTCTTAGAAAAGTGCTATATAAATGAAAATATATTAATATTAAGGATTTAGATTTCGATCTTACACATCGACGAAAATGTCTTCTGTATCAGTATGGCCTCCGTACAGCTTGACATGGAAGGTGGGATCTGCATTGTCTGCCTGTTTCCTGTTGAAAACGTGCATCTTCATCTGGTAGTGGTAGCCTTAAAAAGAAAACATAAAGTGTTAATGTACACTGGTGTGGAATCATAAAAATGTGGGGGTTAAAGATAAGCCATGAGTTGTTTTACTCGAGGAAGTAAATGGCATTGTAGTAAAAGATAAAAACGGGGCCATATTCTCTTTGTGACTCACCTCCAAAGGGAGTGTCAGCACGTGTCTTCAGATACATTTTACTGTTGCGCCTCTTTCGCATCTTTCTCGTGTTGTAGCCGATGTTGTTGCAGCGATTTTTGCGGCAGCTGAGGCAGATGCCCTTCTTGAAGCGATCGGGACCGGTGCACTGGTAGGCAAAGCTCATGTGATCCTTGTTCATCAAGGAGTCCACAAACAGGTGCACGGCACGCTCATGCTCGCACTTCATCACCTCCATGAAATCTGCAGAGAAAGAGGAAGGCAGGTTATTAGGTAATTTAATAAAGGTAATTTTGCAAAATGTTAAGGCATTTAATATAATTCATCTCAGCTCAGATGGAATAAAATAATAAATCCACTGATAAAAATCATGATTTAACTGATAAATCTTGCAGTGGACAGCTGGGGTCTACAATCAAAGAGCCATTTCTTGATCACTTACTTCCAGCCATTGCCAGCACATCACCCAGTGCACAGCCAGGCTGCACTTCACCACCGTTGGGGTAGATGTCAATGTCCCCAATTGGCTGCTGGATCCCAATGCTCACACCTAAGGCCTCCCGAGTGTATGTGTGCAGAACGTCCACAAAGTCGGCGTCATCTGGGGAGAGGCGCTTATGTTCCTGGACCCCCTCAAACATCGGTCCTGCTGGGTCCAGACCTGTTAGAAATAAATATGAGACAGAAGGTGAGGACGATGACGTATGCCATCTGAGGTTTACTGCAGATTCACAGTGCACTTAACTTACCAGTGATTCTGCCGACGGTCCCACGTACAAGCATCCCAGCATAACCAGCTACATGAGCGCCTAAACTGTAGCCAATCAGGTGCACTTTCTCCAGAGGCAGCTGCTGCTCATCCTGTTAGAAAAAAGACGCAACACTCAGATCAGCAGCTGCAACCATGAACACTAACCCACACTGAACAAATCCTGGACTTCAGCCAGTGATGATCAGTCAAGCCTGCAGCTGAGCCAAGCTCAGTTAACCCAGACTGGATCTACCAACAGTCCCTTCCATGCAACAGCGCCTCCACCATCTGTCTCCATGAAATACTCTTTGTCCATATTTACAACTATGTGGCAGGGCGCTTCAATTGCTCCTCACTTTCCATTCCTGCACCAGTCCAGCAAAGTGACAGTCCTGCTGAAATTGTTGAACTAAATAGATCCTGATCCATAGAAAACATCAAATGTTCTCAGCTGCAAGGACAATGTACCAGAAGGAAATTAAGCTGCTGCATCAGAACACTTAGCATAACATTTAACTTCTTCTGACATGTTTTGACAGTTCTGTCATGCTCACAAAAGAGCTGTGAGCTCATAAAACCATTCCAACGGTAAGAGGAAAGGAGGGCAGGTTTTATGCTGGAGCAGGTATTGAGCTTCTCTTCTGTCATACTGACTTGGCTGCCAAGATCGCTTATCCCAAAACATACCTGTGATTATGAGATCCTTTTGTTTTTCTGCCCTACATACTTCATACACTTCGGCTTTATGACACCATGAGGAGTGTTACAGTGAACTGGTTCAGTGAAAATAAATAAACCCAAGTTGCAGGATTTGATTACAGCGTCATCAGAAGACTGAAACATTCATAAAAGGATAACCGTACAGACCTGAAGCCAGTCGAGCAGGCCGGCGATGTCGAGGCCAACGCCATAGGTGTGGTTGACTGCATCAGGGTACAGCTGCTGAGCCATAGATATCCAATCAACAACCACCACATTTGCCTCATTTTCACGCTGCATCACCGCAGAGACCAGCTTGTGCATCCAGCTTTCAAACATCCCGCTCATCTGAGGGCGAATAAAATGACAGTTCAGTCAGTTGCACTCCTGCATCCTGTGGATATCTCTTCTCTCTCTCTCTCTTTACACTCTTTACTCAGTTAGCTCACATTCACATGACACATTCCAACAATCAAAGCGCTCTGGTCAGACAACAATACCATCTATACAGCACAGACTGACCCAGTTAGAAATAAGGATTTCAGCTCATTCGTACCGTCCAGCCGTGGATGATGAAGATAGTCTTGGCTGTGGCGTTGAAACCACACTCCTCCAGACACTCCTTCTTGCCAGCCTGTAGGTAGCAGCCCTCCTGTTCCAGGTCCAAACTTTTCCTCATGTTGTACTTAACGGTGCCATGGAGAGCCTTGCTGTCTGCTGATGGTTCATCCAATCCACTGTCTTCACCTGAGGGAAATTACCACCGGATGTGAAAAATAAATTAATGGAAATGCAAATCGAATGCACGCAATCTACTAAAACATTAAAAAAAAAATAAATCTAAAACCATTAGGCCAATGATGCCTCACACATGCAGGAAGTGGCTTAGCCAATAGACTTGCTTTTGCAGCCAGCATTGGCTACAATAAAGCAGGTTGGGTGCAGGCAGGTTGTGCCGGAGACGCAGGCGCAGAGCCAACATCTCGCCGCCACACTTCCTCCTTTATTCTACAGAAATACAATCTAATAATACATGACTTCCCCAATGTGCAGGCCCGAGGCTACAGAGGTACAATTTCAACCATTTCACTAATATAAGTCTTGAGGAACACTCAGATGATGCTAACAGTTTATCCAAATCATAATTATGGGAATTATACTCATAAAAACTGCACAGCCTCAAGTCTTTGTGCTTCATTTGTTTCTTTTTTTCTGATGAAAGAGTGAATGGATTTAAAGCACTGTGGGTTAATCCCGCCGCGCACAGCAGAAACGTCACATGTGAATTTAAATGAAGTGAACACCCTCTGGAAACGGGCCACACAGACCAAAATGACTTCAGCTGGGTTGTAAAAACGGTCCGTGGTAAAACGCGGATTCAGCGGAACATCTTCGCATACAGTTCCCACAGACGTGGCGTTCAGTGTCCGCCACTCCTGCTGCTCCCAAAAAGGACACGTCGCAGGCTTTTAAATCCATCCCCGTTTTTCTGGCTCGCTCTGCCCGCCTGCCACTTGCTCAGCTTTAATAATTTCGCCTAACAGCCTTAAAAGTAGATGAATCAATGTGGGGGAAAATGTGAGAAAATGCGAAGAATACTGGTTATATCTTCCCATTCATGGGTTTCACACAGGAACCCCCGGTATTTTTGCACACATAATGTTCAGAGTTTGACACTTCCCTTCCACAGAAACCCATGACAGAAATGAATGAACAATAGACACAAAGCCTTACCTTTAAGAACAGCGTTTTCCTCAGCAGCGGATGAGAGCAGCACAGCAGCACACTGGAGGAAAATCCACAGCAAAAGCCCTTTATGATTCATTTCTCAGTCACAGGCGAGTGTGGAGAAATTAAAATCCTTCCCGGGAATATAAATTGTATATTTTTGTTTGTATTTGCCGGTGGTGGAGCGCTAGGTGTAGGCAGATAGGTAGGTGAGTGAGTTTAGGTTCAGCGGTGACAAAGAGCCGGTGGTGCGTTTAGTTGCGCGTCCGTGGAAGCGCCGCTCAAGAAATGTATAAACTTGCATCAAGTGTCTCATTAGAGTTTTAAATAGTTTCCCCTTTTCAGTCATCTGATCATCGGCTGATCTATCGTGAATCCTATTGGTCAAGCCCCCATTTGTTTACGTTGAAAGGCGTGGCGATAGCTGAATGAAGTTGTAGTAGGCTTCTCACGTTGCGCGTCTTTTAACCCTTGTGGTGTGCGGGTCTGACGCAAGCCGCACTGGTTAAACCGTTCCAGTGGCTCAGTGCCGGTGATTTATGAAGGTCGGAGCAGCTCATACCGATGTTGGCTAACTGGATACACGCAATGTGTGGAGAGAGAAAAAAGAAAAGCGGTCAATAAGATGCGCTGACGTGAGGAGACGCATCAGTCTTTCTTTATTTACGCACAATATCACTAAATTGTATTTTTATACTAATAACTACCCTTTGATGGGAGTATTTAAAAGGCTTGGACCTGTGTGTGTGTGTGTGTGTGTGTTTGGGGGGGATGGCCAGGCTCCCTCCCCCCCTGAACGCATCGTATCCTCCGCCTGGCGCGCAGCCAAACCATCCGCTTCGCTCACCGACCAGTTTCAATTGATGAAGCGAAGAATAGGAGCACTCACGCAAGGGTCTCTGCTACAATAACGCCACTGTTTTGTGTACATACAGATCAGCGCCCACTCTACCCAGTATACCCAGTAGGAAGTGTCACCTGCCACACCGGCAGACCCTGGTATCTGCTGTTTAAACAGCTTCTACTCACCCATGAAAGCAGTCGTGCTGCTGGTTACTATCTGTCTGTAAACACTGGCATGAGGGAGCAGATGATGGTGGGGTGTGTGGTAGATTGTTTTTTTTTCAACAGGAAACTGATTTTCAATGCTGAGAATATCAAAGTCCATCAGATATTTAAAATGTCATTAAAACACCACGTTGATGATGTAAAACTGCCCTGAGAACAACAAATGAGTCTTCAGCAAATATTGATGATCAAATAAATTCAGTCTCTTCCACTGACTTCACTATAAATCGTGCAGTACTTAATCAAACTTGTTTAAAAGCAGCAATATTAAAAAATGTATTTTTTCAAAGGAGGACTGTGAGACTGACTGTGGTGTGGAGCATCTAAAATAACTTATCCTATTTTTACCCATGTATTAATAGTTGTACTGTATGTTTTCTTTTTCTTTTTGTGAAAATAGAGTAGGAGCAAGGTGCATCTCCAAAGGGCACTGGAGTTCAAATAATGAGATGATGCAATGTGGTTTACAGAGCGTAAAAATCCATCCTGCTCTCTGGCTGTAAAAGGAGAGATTCCTCCATGGACATCAGTGATGTCTGCAGGGCAGCTGTCAATGTTGCACCACAGGATGTGGCCTGATTTTCGAAACACAGGAGTATCTTTGAGGAGATGATGACACTGTACCAGTCCTAAAGACAAGACGACTTAATGCAGCTTGACAGTCACACCCTGCTTTTACTTCCGTTCTTTGTCTGAACTTCACACGGACAAAATGTCTCTAGTTCTTAACAAAATAAAAAAAAACTGTTGGAATGAAGCTGATGTCAGACACTGGCAGTTATATTTACTTCAAAGTTAACGTTGCTTCATGTACAGTTTTGGTTTTCCTTTCCATCCATGCACCTCAGCCAGCCGCCCAGTCTGAGTGCCAGTTTGATTCTGCACTATGCTGACCTGTCCTCATTTTGCCCTGTTTCTCAAAAGGACTAACACAAAGCGTATGGTGCCTGGCATTTCTACAATACAATAACTTTTGAAATATTTTACATTTTAACTCAACTACTGTACTTACATGTGAATGTTTCTTCCTGCTCTCCCATTAAAAAAAATATCAAAAGTCTAAGGGTCAATTACTATAATGTGGTTTGCATAGATAAAGATAAATGTTATGTTTGAAACTTGTATTTTATTTGCTGCTCAAGTAGTTCAGGTACAGGTCTTTAATGTAATTAAAGCATTCAGAGATTCTATCAATTGCACCTTTTTCTTATGTGACAGCTAAAATGATTGGGCAGGTTTTGCTTGACAGGTGATGGCCATCGAACTTATGATACAGTATGTAGGTCTATCCATGTGGCCTCTAGAGTATGACATGACATTCAGGTAGGGTATATTTTTCTTATAAACATGTATAAACTATGTTTTGAAGTTTCAGTTCATTATATTCATTTTATTTCAGCCCTGCATTCCAGTCATTCCTGTGTATAGATGCTAAAATATTAAGGGATACTTTAAAGGAATTCTCAATGTATTTACAGTCATGGACCACCTCAGGTGACAGGGAGACACATCAAGTGCCATGCCAGAAAGGCAGACGATGTTTTTTGTATTTAATACAGTTATTAATAACGGGATTTGTTTTTAGGGTGAGTCCCTGTAAAAGTCCATTGGCAGTCACTATACTACACGGCCTTTTTCCATGCGTGTCTCCATGGTCCAAAACTGAAACAACATCACCACCGTGTGGAGGGAGAGGAGTAGTGCACCGTACAGTGACACAGCAGGAGGCGGAGGGGGGCAGTGAGCCAGACCGGATCCTTCATGAGGGAAGAGGCCAGGGACAGCCGACCAACCCCGGCTTCTCTTCTCTTCACCGATATTATTCTGTATTGCAAGCCAGGGAGCCCGAGTAGAGGGCTGCGCTACTGTCCGTAGGATGTCCCGTCATGAAGGTGAGAGTACACTTCCACACAGGAGTGGAATCAACTCGGGATTTGTGATTAAAAACGTTGACAGAGCACCGCTGGCTAACGTTAGCTTGCCGAGAATTTCTTGTTTTGCAGCCCATCCTAGCTAACGCTGGCTAGTGTTAGCAGCGAGGCTGCAGTGTAACAGCATTACGTGGACGCATTATGGCGGCCACGGAGTGTGTGTCCATTCCAGCGGACCTGGCGCTTGAGGTTTATGTTTCAGAAACTGTACAACAGCCTGCAGTTGTTGTCCTGAACAACACTGACATACAAGCGGAAGGAGCTAGTTAACGTTAGCTAAGTGTGCAGCTAGCCTTCGAGCTAGCTGTTAATACGTTATGTAGGTTAACGTTAACGAGCTAGGGAGCAGGGGGAGTGCCGAGAATAGGAAACACAGCAGAGCATCGAATCCCAGATGGTGTTGCGGGGTCAGAGGCTTGTTTTTTCGGGAATGATAGCTTGTCTTAACCTCCTTCCTGGTACCAGTTGGCCTTTAGATTCCAGTTTCGCAAGCTACCATTTAGCAAACCAACACTCACCTCGTCCTTGTGGCCAACCTTGTTGGGCTTGAAGTTCGTCGTTGGTGTCAAGTAAACATCAGCTAACGTTGTCAGCGGGTGTCTGAGCTCAGTACGTGGTAAAAAAGTTCAGTTTGGTGAAGTTTACCACAGCTGCCCTGCTCCTCAGCTAACCGTTAAGCTATCTGTTTGCTGGTTTGTTCGTTACATGGGTAACGTTAGCTAGTAGCAAAGGTTAAGACAGGCCAACGCGGCCTTTCATTTCCCATGTCAGTGTTGTTGTCAACCTGAGTGCAAGGAGTCATCGTGTTAATTATGTCTGAAGGGTGGGTGGTTCTCATTGTTACTGTCGTTAATGTCTCTGCAGCTGGTAGTCGGCAGCCAGCACAGCGGGATCAGGGTGGTACTGAGCTCCAGCAGCTCACTAGCTACGAATGGAGAAATGAGGGAGTTCAGACAGCCTGGTGTCATACAATACACTGAGACTGACTGCACGCCTGCCCAAGTCAATCAAGAATCAGCAGGGCTGGTCGATCACCCACGTGACACACACACACGGTTTAGCCTTGCACATTTATGTGTGTGTATGTTTTAATGTACTGGCTTTAAGAAGAAAATAAGGTGGATGTTGTGAATGAGTGTAGTCTTACTAAAAGGTGATCTGTTGGCCAGTGTGAGTAAGAGGAGTGCTGCAGGGGCTGGTGGACATGGTGACATACAGTACGTGTAATACCTGATTCAATGCAATATCACTGCAGTAAATATACACTGTGACACTTTGTGTAGTTCTGACTGGACTGTGTCAAAGACGTGTTGTCTCTACTCCATGGTTGTTTTTTTTTTATCTTACTGATGCTGAAGGCAATTTTCATCCCTTCATCACCTCTACAAAAGGAAATAGACAACCAACCCAACCAAATATAATAAAGTGCAGCTAAATCCAACTATTTTGTAATACACTGACTGAAGTATCATGCAGTCCTGTACAATACCATAGACTCACAAAACTCAACATTGCTTTAGTTTATACAGATGGAGTATTAATTGCAGTGCAGGTGTCCATGTTGTGTCCACATGCATATTACTGTTTTTGCAAGCAGGTAGTTACAATTCAGTTAAAATGAACTGGTATGTTTTTGGAATTTGACGTTGACTTCTTTACAGGAAGTAGAAATATGAAGCTGATATTCATTGTAATTCATTCATTGATTACAAGAAAGAAAGAAAGAAATACTTTTCCTGGTTACTTTTTATCTCACCTGGTGAAGAATATCCCAGTTAAATGTCTACTGTAAGGCTCAATAAGAACAAAAGAACACAGAACCAAATGTTTGTGTGATCTACATGTGTTGGATAAAATGATGAAACCATATTAACTTTAAAATGTAATACTAAGAGGCAGTGTTGATCATCATGACAATTAATCAACTTCGATACAGCATCTAACCTCTCTTCTTCTTTCTTGTGTCTTATCTTTCATCCTCAGGTGTGAGCTGTGATGCATGTTTAAAAGGCAACTTCAGAGGTCGACGATACAAATGTTTAATCTGTTATGACTATGATCTGTGCGCATCGTGCTACGAGAGCGGTGCAACCACAACCCGACACACCACAGAGCACCCCATGCAGTGTATATTAACCCGAGTTGACTTTGGTAAGTAGAATTGATAGTGATACTGTCAGTATCCATCCATCCATCCATCCATCCATTCATTATCTACCACTTATCCTCATAAGGTCGCGGGGCGGCTGAAGCCTATCCCAGCTGTCTTAGGGCAGAAGGCAGGGTACACCCTGGACAAGTTTCCAGTTCATCACAAGACACATAGAGACAGACAACCACTCACATTCACACCTACAATCAATTTAAATTAACCTAATCCCCATGCATGTTTTTGGATGGTGGGAAGAAGCCGGAGTACCCGGAGAGAACCCACACAGACACGGGGAGAACATGCAAACTCCACACAGAAAGGCCCCGGAGCTGGGATTCGAACCTAGTACTTTCTTGCTGTGAGGTGACAGTACTGATACTGTCAGTAATTCAGTATTAATGATAGCTGATGTTGCCATTAATATTGTTTTAATTAATAACAACAGCAACAACTTCACTAACAAACAATCTGGGATTTTAATGCTAGGAGCTTTCAAAGTTTGTACAAGAACTGGCATTTCTTCATAGTTAGACTACAGGCAGACTTCGGAAACCACCCTTTGAATAAGCCTGCACAAGTTAAACCGTTAAAGTGTGCATCATCTTTTGCTGTTGCTGGCCTTTGTTTTCAGATGGGAAGGCTGCTCCCAAATAGCTCAAGTGGTGTTTGATGTGAACTACACAGCCTGAGGAGGTTTTGGGAGTGTGTTGTTGGGCTTCTGATTTACTTCGGTATAAATAAAACCGTCTGTAGAGGCAGCAGTGGGGATCGAGATCATCCATTTTAATTAGACCAGACTTACTGTAAATTTATTGAATAATTAATGTGCCAGAATTGAGTATTTCATCAGTAGAAAACCAACCAAGTGGAAAAAACCAAGGCATCATATATACATCATAAGTGAATAACTAGGCATCATATATACATCATAAGTGAATAACTAGGCATCATATATACAACATAAGTGAATAACTAGGCATCATATGTACAACATAAGTGAATAACTAAGGTATCATACAACATAAGTGAATAACTAGGCATCATATATACAACATAAGTGAATAACTAGGCATCATATGTACAACATAAGTGAATAACTAAGGTATCATATGTACAATATAAGTGAATAACTAAGGTATCATACAACATAAGTGAATAACTAGGCATCATATATACAACATAAGTGAATAACTAGGCATCATATGTACAACATAAGTGAATAACTAAGGTATCATACAACATAAGTGAATAACTAGGCATCATATATACAACATAAGTGAATAACTAGGCATCATATGTACAACATAAGTGAATAACTAAGGTATCATATGTACAATATAAGTGAATAACTAAGGTATCATACAACATAAGTGAATAACTAGGCATCATATATACAACATAAGTGAATAACTAGGCATCATATATACAACATAAGTGAATAACTAGGCATCAGATATACAACATAAGTGAATAACTAGGCATCATATATACAACATAAGTGAATAACTAGGCATCATATATACAACATAAGTGAATAACTAGGCATCATATATACAACATAAGTGAATAACTAGGCATCAGATATACAACATAAGTGAATAACTAGGCATCAGATATACAACATAAGTGAATAACTAAGGTATCATACAACATAAGGGAATAACTAAGCATCATATATACAACATAAGTGAATAACTAGGCATCATATGTACAACATAAGTGAATAACTAAGGTATCATACAACATAAGTGAATAACTAGGCATCATATATACAACATAAGTGAATAACTAGGCATCATATGTACAACATAAGTGAATAACTAGGCATCATATGTACAACATAAGTGAATAACTAAGGTATCATATGTACAACATAAGTGAATAACTAGGCATCATATATACAACATAAGTGAATAACTAAGGTATCATACAACATAAGGGAATAACTAAGCATCATATATACAACATAAGTGAATAACTAAGGTATCATACAACATAAGTGAATAACTAAGCATCATATATACAACATAAGTGAATAACTAGGCATCATATGTACAACATAAGTGAATAACTAAGGTATCATACAACATAAGTGAATAACTAGGCATCATATATACAACATAAGTGAATAACTAGGCATCATATATACAACATAAGTGAATAACTAGGCATCAGATATACAACATAAGTGAATAACTAAGGTATCATACAACATAAGGGAATAACTAAGCATCATATATACAACATAAGTGAATAACTAAGGTATCATACAACATAAGTGAATAACTAGGCATCATATATACAACATAAGTGAATAACTAGGCATCATATATACAACATAAGTGAATAACTAGGCATCATATATACAACATAAGTGAATAACTAGGCATCATATGTACAACATAAGTGAATAACTAGGCATCAGATATACAACATAAGTGAATAACTAAGGTATCATACAACATAAGGGAATAACTAAGCATCATATATACAACATAAGTGAATAACTAAGGTATCATACATACAACATAAGGGAATAACTAGGCATCATATATACAACATAAGTGAATAAAATAAGTGGCCAAAATTAGTGAACACAGTGGACTGACTGGTGCAATAAAGATAGTACAGTGAATGAAATTAAGTGACATTATACATGAATAGATAAGTATATATAAAAAAACATTGCACGTGACATGAGAGTTGCAGCACGCAACTGTTGAAAATGAGTATGAGTATTAATATTGCATGAGTGTATATACTGCACATGTCCATTGTATTGTGTGTGTGCGTGCGTGTGCATGCACGCGTATTAACGGGAACTGAGTGTGTTCGTCTACTGTTATGTTATATGTTGGTGCTGTGAAATATATTTATATTATATTCAAACACTCTTTAAAATTATATTTACCTTGTTTGTTTGTTGGTTTGCAAAACAACGCAAAAAGTTGTGGATGGATTTTGACAAAATTTTCAGGCTTGGTCGGAAGTGGCCTAACTTAACGGATTAATTTTTGGTGGTGATCGGATCCGATTCAATGGCACCACCAAAAATGAATCCGTTTCAAGTTAGGCCACTTCCGACCAAGCCTGAAAACTACATACACAGAGCGAGCAGCAATGTAAAAGCACCATTCCTCAAGCGCAAACAATCACTACTTGAATGAATGCTACTGTTGCTCTCGGCAGCTTGCTAACACATTGGATATAATAATAACAGATAGATAGACAACTAGATACTTAAATCTTTTGAAGGTGATAATATGTCAGCAGTGTGTTCATGGCTTGTTTATGTGAATGGCCTAGTGTGTTTTATTATTGCCCGTTTCTTGTAAGGTGGCTAAAGGCTAAATATGCTGTGGTTAACCAGAAGGTGTTTCTCATTATCTAAATTGAACTGGTGCACAACACTGTCAGCTGTTCTGTTCTCATCAAAGTGTCTTCATCTGTGGCAGCTCTAGTCCTGTGCAGCACAGCACCTGAAATGGATCTTGAGCTATATCACTGACACCCGATGTCCACCTTGATTCCCCTGCAGACCTGTACTACGGTGGAGAGGCGTTCTCAGTGGAGCAGCCTCAGGCCTTCACATGTCCCTACTGTGGCAGGATGGGCTACACAGAGATCTCCCTGCAGGAGCATGTGGCTGCAGAGCACACAGAGACCTCCACAGAAGTAGTAAGTTCATACACCATGCCATCTGATGTCTGCACACCTGGATGTCTTAAGACCTGGAAATATAATACATCTTTTTTAAAATAAGATGTAGTAGAAGAAGAAGAACCAACTGTATTGATGTTACATAGATACAGTAAGGGTGCAACGATTAGTTGACGTGGTCAATAATAAAAATGATTGCCTACGAATTCATTTGTTGATAATAGTTGGTGTGTTTTTCTGGCCGGTAACAAATTTCCGCACGTCAGCACGACTGGTGACCAGTAAGCAGGAGATAACTTGTTGCGGACTGGAACAACACTGTAAGCTAAAAGATCAAACGCCTGGGTACATCCATCCGTTTTCTACCACTTATCCTCACAAAGGGTCACAGGGGGGCTGAAACCTAAGTCTCCAGTTCATCACAGGACACATAGAGACAGACAACCACTCAAACTCACATTCACACCTATGGGCACTGCATTTGCAGTTTAATGAGCAGCACAGTTCATAAATATTTCTAAATGATAGTAGTAATCTTTATTGTTATCTTATTGTATTTTATTTATTGTTACCGCAAGCTGAATTTAAAAGCTGATGGCTAAATAAGAGTTACTGAATAGGTGTACGCTTCATAATGCTATTAGTTGATAGATTAGTTGACTAATTGTTTAAGTAGTTGATAGTAGGGATGGGAACAACACAGGATTTAGTGTGTCGAATTTTGTCGAATTGTCGGCCTTTGTTTTTTTTGTTGTTTTTTTTTTTTTTTTTTTTACAGTAGTGGCAGCAACAATGCGGAGGGTGGAAAATATTCTACATTGTACTAGATCATTTTAGGCTTAAAGACATGGCTGTAATGTCCAATATTGACAATCAAAGCAGTGATAATAAAATGACAGACTTTTGCAAACTTGTTTATTCAACATTCCTCTTAAACCTTTACCACTGGACCTGTCGGCACCAACAGGATTTCACAGCCTGTCCTCTGATGATCAGAACTCCTGATCGGTGTGTGCTATTGAAGGCATTCAGTTGATTCTGAAAGCAGATAAAATGGGCTTTTCGACAATATAATTGTTTATTACAGTAAAGTACAAATGTTGAATCACAGGTGAGGTTTCACCTCTACACCTGAAAAAAAGGGAGCGCTTCTCCTCACCGTCACTCCTGAATCCAGTGCCGGTGCCTTGTTATTTACCTTTGACATATTTTATTATTTCTTTATCTTGTGTGCTGAGAGTGCTGTAAATCAGAGTCAAATTCCTCATACCTGAAGCTGTTCTGAATCTGATTATTCTATTTCATATTTGATCAATAGCAGTTACACCCTCCGTGCCCTGTCTAAACAGGTGAGCCACCTGTTTAATGGCCAATCACCAGCTCAAATAGCCGTAAATCACTGCCACTCCTAAACTAATGAAATTATCGCATCAATAAAGAATCACAGATGCTGGGGTTTGCCACGGCAGCAGCCTCCGCTGCGGTAACGGGTTAAGCCCACAGACTGTTAAGCAGCGGTATAGGACGGGCTCCGCCGCAACAGGTAAAGCCACGGTACCGCTGCGGCACCGGCCGAATCGTTTCAGCATGTAGGCTACTCTCTTATCTCCCGATGGAAAAAAATTATGTTGACAGCAGGTGATAGATGGCGCAGGCGCCGCTATTCAGCCTCATCGCGATGCAGCCTTATTTTAGCCAGCTGTCTGTGCATGTGGGGATACCGCATTTTTTTTTTTTTTTTTTTTCAGAGGGACATAGTCAAAGCAGGGAAACCCTGAGATATGGAGTCACAGGCGATGAATTTGCCGCGCTGACAGACATCGATGGAAAGACTTTTTAACACACGTGTTCGTGTGTGAGGACAATTAATTATTCAGTAAAAACATGAAACATTACACTCATATTTTTTTTTATTTTTTTTTTGCATTTAAGCCCCACCCACAACGATTCAGCACACTATATTTTTGTCAAGGGGAGCGCGTGTCGATTGTCGGTCGTTTTGTCGAAAAAAAAGTCCCATCCCTAGTTGATAGATTAGTCAACTATCAAAATAATCGTCAGTTGCAGCCCGAATATACAGGTACATACAAGCGGAAGGAGGTGCCGACGCCGTAATGTTGTTGCCGGAAAAGTCAAAGGATATCATGGCTTTGAAAAAAATCAACAAATCACTTTTGGACAGATGAGGAGATGGAGTTCATGCCGCCAGATAGTTTACTGTTGTTAAGTAGCCGTCATCCAGAAGTAGTTATAACAGCACCTGTTGAAAGGGCAACAGCGCCAGAGCGTAGCAGAGTCAGCCAGGTCGCTGACCATTATCTGAATTAAACGAACTCCATGTGTACTTGGATTTTGGGACAGACCACCTGTCGAGTTGCAACATAGAATTTGGCGAAATCCAGTGATCCTACCATGCGACTGCACTAAGTATGTCACAGCTGAAGCCTAGTTCTGTTGTCAGCTTGTGACACTGCAAGTGAAGCTGAACTGAAGTGATATCAGATAGACTGTGAAGCTCTATTTATAGACGCTAACTGTTTTTTTTTCCTGCTGATAACATAAAACACTGGTTTGAAGTTCAAACTTTGAATGACTGGGAAATAATCAAAAGAAAAAAAAATCAAGAAGGGAATTATTGCCAAGTGCAAGAGTTGATAAGAACATCTGTTTTTTTTTCTATTTAGAGGAGCTTTAAAGACTGAAAGCAACCTATGTTCTTCTCTTCTATCTCCCTCTCAAATAATTAAATCGTAGCATTTTCCCCTGCGTTTGTCTGCAAAGGCAAATTGCAAGGGGATGCATTTAACGGCAGGGCTGCACAACACGTATCACGACGGAGAACTGCGAGGGATCGAGGGATCTCCATGGCTACGGATTTGGATAACATATTACGCAGTCAGAAAAGTATATTCCAGTGTTTCCCATGGTGTTTCCATACAACAACAAGAGCGTTCCTAGCAACAACACGGCCAAATTTACGATGATGTCGCGCCATGCGTATTACGTGAATCAACGTGATGGTGTATATTTCGGAGGCAACCAGGCCTGGGCGTGGTTGGATTAGAGTAATGTGAGTGCGGGCCAGCGGGGGACAGGGGAGGGGGGCAATCAGGCTTCGGCACGGCACAACTGGCCCTAGTGTGAGTGCGCCCTCAGCCACATTAGCCGACCTGAAGCCAAGCAGGAAAGAGTCAGGGAGTGACTCTTTGTGAGTTATAGAGTGTCAGGGTAGCCAATTAATGTCCAAGAGTGAATAACCTCAGAGAGGCTGCAAGTGTGCTGTGAAAATCATAATGTAGTTCATGATAAGTTTGTCACATTGATTCAACAGTTGATACAGGAAATTAGCTGGCTTTTAAACACAGAATTTAACAAAATCACATGATGCTTTTGACAGTATTCATGGTGCAACAGTCCACCAGCAAGTAAACCACCAAACTGTCACACATTTAACATCGAACCATTGTGTCCAACCTCAGATGTGCTGGGAGTTTTGACACACTCAACATGGAGCTGACTCCTGAGATTGTATCTCTTCAAAACGCAATGTGTGCAGTAGATATTTGCAGATGTGTGCTGTGCAGTGTGCTGATATTTACATGTACGCTCTCTCTTCCTGTCCTCTAGATCTGCCCCATATGTGCAGCGCTGCCAGGCGGCGACCCCAACCATGTGACAGATGACTTTGCTGCTCATCTCACACTTGAACACAGAGCACCCAGAGACTTGATATCCTTTTCAGATAGTGTGCAGGTGTGTGTGTGTGTGTGTGTGTGTGTGTGGGGGTGGGGTCACACTTGTCACACACTTGACTTCATACCAGTTGACTGGGGACAGTATGTGCAATTGGGGACAAAATCCATGTCAAACCTTAATTTGAGTCAGGGGTTAGGGTTAGGCTGAGGTTACGTTTAGGGTTAGAATTAGGGGATTACTTGTTGTAGATAGTTGTTGTAAGTTTGTAGGAAATCAAAGTCTGTCCCCAAAGGGGGGGAGGTAAAAATGCCTAAATACCCCAAAAGTGACTTGTGTGTGCGCGTGCGTGTGTGTGTACACATGTGTATGTGTATATGGATGCTACATGAAAGAAGTGATACTGTTTGTGTCATTCTGGATGCTTTGCCATTTTAAAGATTAGTGCACAGGGGAGGCGTCTATCACAGGAACTGACATTTGTTGACTTTTTGCTGATGGCATTGAAGCCTCCTGTGGTAGCTTTCCAAATCGCCACGGTAGGTCAACAACAAATGAAGTCAAATGTCACAATATTTCCAGTATTGTGACAAACTCAGATTAATCAGTCCACCTTGGTACATTGAGGATGAAAGGCAGAGTGGAGGCTCAGTGTTGCTCATATTTTCCTTCAGACTTGCTTGTGTGGCCTTGTCTTTGCTCTCCCCCTCCTTTGAGAGTGGCTCTGCACAAATGAAAACCATGAGAGGTAGCATTAAGTGCATTATAAAACGTGTTGTTGACTGTTGCTTAACAACCAATGCAATTCAGTGTCGTTGGTGTGAAAGGAAAAGGGTTTGTAGGGCTGTGCTAATTCGATCTTGTCGATACTGCCAGTAATACCAGCCTGATGAAGCGGACTGGATCTTTCTATGAGATTTTAGATTTAGTATTGGTGGATATCATGAGTTTGTATCAGGAGAGGAAAAAGTTATAAAGTGTCCATCCCTAATAGTTGACAAATGACCTGTCCCATAAGATCAATGGTGAGGTGATGCACAGCTGGGGGTAGAAAAAGTATTAGATTCACGTTATTCATTTTGAATTAGACCAGTTGGCAACTCAAGCGGACAACTTTTACTGGGGAGAAAAAAAATCCAAAAGAGGACTGGATTTATCTTAATAAACTTAAGGCATGGCTGAAATGTATTAGTCAATTATATTTTATTCCAAAAATAGATACTCAATAGCTGTAGGTTGAAAATGCAAATCATAAAGGAAGCAAACTGATCTGTCACTGTACAAGTTATTCAGGGAAGCTACAGAAAGGACTTGCTATTCCTCACATCGTGTGAAGGGTAGAAACTGCAGCATCTGTGATCCAGCTGAATCACTCCAGAGTTTCACTCTGCTGCTGCTGCCGCCGCCTATTTATAGAGTGATTTGAATAAGTACTGTCTAGAAAACAAAGATGCAAACATGTAGTTAAATGAAACACAGACAGAACATCCTGAGCTTCACAGAGTAGAGCTACAGCTTTTGTTTGTGGGCAATGTCTCATGCATGGGCTGGTGGTGACGTGAGAGCACCATGCAAATATGTTGGATCAGGCCTGCATCTGTATGTCAGGTTACTAATATTTGTTGATTAGCAGAGAAGGAACAGTCGATTGGCTGTTCAAGTACTTTTACAAATCAAATTCAGCGGCACCATAATGCCCCGGATTTTTTCCTTAACGACGAGCATCACGATGAGTCCAGTGGGGTGCGGCATGTGAGGAGGATGTTTCACCCTGGGCGTGGGCTGGGTGGTCCACGAGCCCGAAGATCTAACATGCACTTCACCAGCAGCACCACAGGGGGGCTCTCCACCAGCCAGAGCTCCTCACAGAGCTCCAACTACAGCAGAGAGGCCATGGACCCTATAGCAGGTCAGTCACATAACACACCAGGTAGACATGGCAACTTGTATGTTACAGGCTCCTGTGGTGCTTGATGTAGGTCTAAAAAAAAAAAAAAAAAAAAAAAAAGGATTTTTGTTTCTGATAAGCAATGAACTCCTCAGTTTTTTATCACCCCACTACAACTGCAGGAGGTCTGACACAAAAACACTGATGCTCAGCACTAAATCAGGCATTGGGCACTCATAATTAGGGTAGTACGTTGTTTCTCAAATACCGATAAATCACATGCAGATGTAGAGATATTATGAAGCTCTGGTCTTATTCTGGATAATACAGAAATGTGTGGGCAGCATTGTTGCTATAGCAATTCCTTGTTTATCCTATTTCCAATTTGAGTCTGGTTCAGTGCTTGGCATTCGCCCTGTCAGCTCCAGCTGTGCCTGTTCAGTCTGCCCACTAACAGCCTGCTCACTAATGACCCGCTGGACCTGCTGGGCCATTGACCCAACTGGTTGGTTTTTGCCTAAAAAGAGGCTTTTTGAGTTACAGTGTGCACTTTTGAGTGTGGATCAGAGGCTGCACAGCAGTCATAAATGCTAGTTTTTATATATAAATACTTCCTCTAATTTTTAAAAAATGATTTGCACAATGGGTTTAAAATTCATGTTGATGTCCTGGCTGATAGACTGCTGTTCTTTCTACTAACCAGTGATAATGGTGCAGCTTATTAGTGCAGGACTGAGCTGACCAAGCCTTTTTGTTCGTGCAGAGCTTCTGTCTCAGTTGTCAGGGGTGCGGCGTTCAGCGGGCGGACAGCTCAGTTCGGGCCCCTCGGCCTCTCAGCTCCAACAGCTTCAGATGCAACTCCAGCTGGAGCGCCAGCAGGCCCAGGCGGCACGTCAGCAGCTGGAGACGGCTCGAAACGCCACCCGGGGCAGCGGTCGAGCCAATGCTATCCTCAACACCAATTCAGCCGCCGCAAACCCCAACTCCAGCGCCAACCACAACACCAACCCCAGTCCTAACCCGGGTCCACCAGAATCCAACACACAGCACACTGCACATAGCTCCCAGTTTCTACTCAGCAGGTGGGACTGGCACCCTCGTTTGCATCTTCTTTAAATGTCTTTACTGTAAAGTTTGGCCTTCACTGTACTTCCTCTCTGCCGCAGGCTGAGCGAACCGCGGCTGTCAGAGGCAGAGCGGCAGGCGTGCGAGGCCCAGTGGGCCGACAGGAGTCTGTTTGTGACAGAGCTGCTGCTGTCCACGCTGCTGCCCGATGAGGACGCCTCGGCCTCTTCCTCTGAAGATGAGGATGACTGTCACGGTTCGTTGCGGAATTTCGCTGACTTCGAGGCCATGGGCTGTGTTGAGGTCATGACCTTGGATGTGGCACTGGAGAACCTCAACCTCAAGGAGATGACCCCGGCTACCAAGACGACGAAAACGACAACTAAAACAGCACCGGCGAAGAAAGAGCCTCCAGCGCCGCCCCTTTGATGACATGGCCACTCCCTCCCCTCAAACCGTCATTGTACATGGCCGACTGCTGAGTCAGTCCAACTGCCAATGGATGACAAAAAAGACTGCAGTTCTTTTTGGCTTTGTTTTATTATTTTTTTTTTTTTTTTCCTCTGTGATTGTCATTTCAGCTCTGTCGCTCCCCACCAGACCCCATGTTTATTACATTGTGTACATTGAATAAAAGTAGTGAGACGAGAGAATGTGAAAGCAAGCAAGCGTGGTGGGTGCGTGAGAGAAAGGAGAAAAAAATAACTATATAAATATATTCTAGAAAAATCTATATGAAAGTTGATAATCAATTCCACATAACCCGTGTTTCCTCTAGCAGATGAGCAAAGTGTAGTTAGCCGTTTAAAGAGACAAACACGTCACACACTCACCCAAGGAGAGGAAGCAGACAGAAACCTCTCCGGTAAAAACGCTGCTGTGTATTTATAGTTATTAATTAAAGAAGTGCTTGGATGGTTTACCACAACTTAAGCATGAGCTTAAATCACCATGTGCCCATTTTTAACTGCACAGTCACCAGACGGGGAGGTCTTTCTCTTTTGTTCAGACACCTGAGTAACTGTAAATTAATGGTGTTGAGTGCCACACAACTGGTATTTCAGCACCACTCACACACACACACACCAACAGACTGACGTTTGGTTATATTCATGTCCCCTTTCCCTCCCCTTTCTGTGACATCACATGTTTTGGCTCATGGGACCTTGCTTTATATTGACTGTGGGCACTTTGGTTTTGAATTGCATATCCAGTGTCCATCTGTGTACACTACAGATGCTCTGCATAAAGGCGTTACACAACTCAGAGGGAGAGGGAACCGTCTCTCCGGTGTGACCATTTTCAGGCCTTTTCTAACATGGAACAAACACAAGCTGGTCTTCACACAGCTGTTTTTTTTTTGTTGTCCCCTCTCTCTCTCTCTCTCTTTCTTTTATGGAAGACCAGACGCTAACTTCAAAGTTCCTAATCTTCTCTCCATTTTGTCATGAATGCAAAGATTACTCATCATGTGACTTGAAGCAGAGACTCCTGTATTGCTTTTTCCATTAATTTCTCTCAGTCAAAAAGATCTTTGTACGCCTCCACTGCTACCTGAAGAAATGCAATGTACGTTGTTTGGCTCGGCGAACAAGCCAAATCACAGGGTAAACCTTTCAGTTGGGAGGACAATAAAAATGTTTTGGATGGAAATTAACTAACCCAATCCTGTTCTCTGGTTTGTGTTTTTACTTTCTTTTCTCTCAGTTGCTAACTTTTTGGTGAGCATGTACAGCATATGGTAAAAAAAAAATAAACACCGATCTTACAGGTCCAGTTCAATCTGAATTAGTCCTGTCATCGTCTTCTGATGCATGTCCTCATTCACAGCAGCAGCGACATCAGATCAACACTGGGCTGAATAAAGTGCACGCGGGAAAAAAATGAACTATGACTGAAGGCAGAGCAGTGATATTCAACACACGACCTGTCGACCCCTATTCTAACTTACAATAAAAATAAATAATGACACAGTGAATGTGATTAAGGTACCAGTGTGTACCTCAAAAATCATCAAAATATACTAATATGGCTTGTTTTTGAAAAAGAAGTGAGACTGGATGAGTGAGGACAGCAAATGTCCAAAGACAGTTCAATGAAAAAATGAATTTGTCTTTATTTTGTCATCTTCTACCAATTATTATTATGAGACCAAATTGTTTATTTATTCAAGCTGCAGTCTAACTTTGAGACAAACAAGGTGCATGAGACAGATAATCTGTAAAAATACTTTCCTCTGTATCCACTGCTCGCAAAACTATCAAACTTCAAACAGTCAAGGTATGCAGCGCTGATCAAAAACGAATCAAGATTCAAATGCAGATGCTTTCCAAAACATGTTTTAGTGTACTGTTCAGATATGAAATAAGAAAGGAGGCAGAGGAGAGGGATTGTGATGTGATAATCTGTCTCATGCTCTACTTTCAGTGACAGTTTTGGTGACAGAACTTTGAACATATTTTCTCAAAGCTATCAACTACAGCTTTAAACAATACTCAAAGAAGTCGAGCATCCCTGCTGTAGAGTCATTAATCCAGAATGTCTGGACTCAAGCCTTTATGAAACCATGTAAAGTAACAGAGGGTACAGCCTTTTCTGCGAGGGTTAATAAAGAAAATCAAATTAGCAATGCAGCCTCGTGGAACCTTAAACACAACATCTAAAGGCAGAAAAAAAAGGATATTCATTTCACAATGAAATATGAACATATGCTACCACCAGGTTTGTTTACAAACCACTGCTTTTGAGTTTTAGCTTCCAGAAAAAGGAAAAGTGTGGTTTTTGTCCTGATCTGTCATTAGATAATAAAGCAAAACAAAGTAGATAATAAGTATGTTTGAGGAAAATATGACATCTTGTGTTGTCTTTGTCCCCCGGTAAAACTCAGAATATCCCAAAAAAAATATGTCCACAAATATCACATTTGATAGCAGTGACAACACAACAACTAAACTCACCTGCATGTCAACAGGATTTACAGGACACACTCATCACACACCTGTATCTCATCAACACACGATTTAGAGTATTAGTATTGAGAAATGTCACTGTTAAATTTATTATTTTAATATTTTTTATGGAGCAAGGAGCCTAAAATTATTATCTGCTAATTTAGCTATATTAAAGGTCTTTATCATTATGCTATGATGAGATCATTAAGAAAACTCTGTGTAAGGTCATAGTCATCCACTTTAATAAAAACTGTTTACAAACTTTCTTTCATTGCAGAAACATAAAAAACACATTTTAGCATATTATTTTTTTTTTGTAATTAGCAACACTGTTAATTTATGTTGAACTATATAATTTATAATACATAATATAAATATTCACCTGTATCTCAACAGGTTTTGTAGTGCAGGTACAGTGAATCAAAGCCAACAGCACAATAACAACATAACTTAGTAAACCACAATTAAGAGATAACAGCTAGCCTAGTAACAATAGTAGCTATGCTAGCAGTTGTACTAGTAGTGGAATCAGTACTAGTATTTACCTGCTGGAAGATGCTCGGGCCTCCTCTCCGTGTTAACAGCTATGATGCTAACTGCTAGCATGACATCATCGGTTAACGGTTAGTAACGAGGTTTAGAATATTAAATGTGTTACTTTTATACATTTAACACCATCATCTTCCTCTCATCCCACCCTTTCTGTCTTTCCCTTTCCATTTTTTCGCTTTTTTCGGTCCTTTCTTAATAATTTTATTTTTCTGACTTGATTTCTTTTGCTTCTTCCCGTTAACTGACGTTACATGACGGACGGTTCCATTTCACAGGGATGGGGGGGGGGAGGTGTTGACGGATGTGAGTCACTGCATTACACGTAGTTAAGGTTGCCTACTGGCATTTTTAGGACCGTGTTACTCACACAAGCTGTTGGTAGCTCTTGGGCCACAGCCAGGAGGTAATTTTGTTCCCAACACATATTGCTGTTGGTCTTGCTGCCCATCAGGTGAGCAGGTGTTTGAATACCGCACCAACACCGTGTGCGCATGTGCAGTGCGTTCAGAGGCTAAACGTGTAGCAGGAGACACATTATAGATGTGGATAGGCCATCATTTAACCCAGGACCATCCTTCACGTCCTGCCTGCATCAGTGATCCTTGTCCACTCATGACCCTGTCTCTGGTTCATCACTGGTCCTTCCTTGGACCACTTTTGATAGATCTTGACCACTGCAGACCAGGAACACCCCATGATCTGATCCAGTCCTCTACACATCACTGTTTGGTTCTTGTTGTCAAACTCACTAAAATCCTGTTGCTGGAACATTTTTCCTAAATGTTCATTTGATTCCTTAGGCTGTATGCCCCAGGTACCATGATGAAGACATAATCAGTGTTATTCACTTCACCCGTCAGTGGTCATAATGTTATGTCTGATCGGTGTATATCCATAAGCTCCTAAGAACACTCAGATCCTTTGAAGTATGGAAAGGCCTATTACTTTAAGATTAACTCAAACATTATCAAAAAAGGTATTTTATTTAGACTTAACACATGCAGCATTTACTTAAAACAATATTCTAAACAACAACAAAAGGCCAAAAAGGCATACACTATATATTTAACTTAACATACCTGCTTGCAGCAATGTGCTGATTCTCCCTGCATGAGAAAAACCTTAAGTGGATGTGAATGTCACTCAAAAACAGAAGGGTTGATATACTTAATTACATTTGCTACAAACCACACATTACACTTAAAAAGCCACTATAAACCTCAAGCTGGGTTAAAATGGACTTCCAGTCTGATCCTGTATGAGTGAGCAGGAGCCACAGTTTCCCACAGCTTAAGAGCTTTCTGTTGTCAATTAAGATGAACACAAGAACCACAAATAAAGTCAAGGCGAACAAATGCCTTTCCCAAAGCATGAACAACGACTCTTGCTTCTGAAACACTGCAAAACCCTGTGACTGCAGGGAGGTTATGGCTTCCATTTCTTGTTGGTCACTGATTTAACCGACACTAAATGGAAACCATTATCCCACTGAATGTAAACGGTGTCACTTGCTGTGTGCCAGAGTCAAAACCAGCATTTTTCAGCGTAACTGTAGAGACTTTCTAAATTAAACCCAGCACACAGACAGCCACAGCGCTGGGAACTTAAAATTGAAATCCGTGCCAAGTCACTGAATTATTATCTGAGCTCAAAAACCTCTAAATAACAGCAGCCTGAAAAGATCTGGCACGTTCATTCAGTCTTTAAAGAGGTCGGTTGCTGTAGGAAACCGAATGCATGCTAAGTGGAGGGAAATGAGCAGAGACACAACCACAACACAAAATGATTCAGGGCACAACAATATACTCCAGCTACGTAGCTGGTACACCACCACAGTGAATATGAGATGTATAGAGATTGTAAAGACAGGAGTAAATATGTCAAATATCAGGAGACGGACTTTCAATTATTAAATAAAAGTTTAAATATACATTATTGTCGTTAATTAAGCTTCTCCTTGAAGTAAAGGAGTATTTACTATTATTATTAGTTCATCAGTCAGCAATATTTTTTATTAATCTTCAGGTAGGCTTGAAGATGAGATGTCTGCAGTGCTGAAATAAGGAAATGCTCCTCACAAATTTGAAAAGCCTGCCTTAGATGAAAATTAAAACACACAAAAAATAGTAATAATTCCTGGAAAAGTGTGGTTAACAAATAATTTAACACTTATTCCTTTGTCATCTCCAAATGTGAGCACATGTAGCTGAAAAATAATGTGTGTATGTGTGGTTTAAAAGATGTAACATAAATATAGAAACAACAGTTCAACTCGTACACACATTTCCAAAATAAAAGACACGACTCAGTGGAATTTAGGTATTCTTTGTAATTTTAATTCCCATAATTTAGTTTAAATGCAGACATTTTTTCCACTAAAATCTTAAATAAAACATTACAGTACAATATATGGAAATCAGAAGAGCTTTAAGATTTTGTAGAAGCAGGCTACAGTTTCTTTTGATTTTTTTATTTATTTGTTTTAATTTTTATTTATTTTTTTTAAACTTTTGAAAGACCGGACAGTTAAATAGCAGTAAACATTAAAAAGACAACAAGAGCTGTAAAGCCTGCAGGCTAGCCAAGGAGCACACTCTATTACAAAACAGACCAGAAAACTAGAGACAGCACGCCACATCCAGATGAAGGTCTGAGCTGATGCTCCTCCACCTCTGGGAGGTGGTGCTAGTGGCGAACAAACAGGAGGGGGTGCTATCACACCAGGGCAGGTGGAGCTGCACACCGCAGAGTGACAGCTTCACACTGCACATTCAGGGAGAAAGAAACTGCACCTTCTGGTTCTCAGGTCACAGGATGGTTATAATGAGATAGAAGCACAGCGACTCGCTCGATGGCGACTCAACAACTGACTGACTGAACCTGATGCTGTCCCTCTCTACGGGAAGGTAAAGTGTCCCACTGCCCCATCTAGTGGCTGTGTTTTCACCGGTTTAAAGTTTAAAAAAAAATATATTGTAAATTTTATCTGCACAATCACTGGAATTACTGGCTTTTGGGATATTATAATAAGCTAAATATACATCGCCAACAATTCTGTTTTATTTGTAATTTAAAAGATAATTGGACTCGATTTAAGGGCCCCAAAAACTTTTTTTGGTTTCGTCAACCAGCTTCTTTTTTGAATGATTGCTTCAAACATGAACACAAAATTTTCTGTTTTGGTTGTTTCACAAAAGAAATTTCTGAAGTGGGCAGGGCTCTGCCAGGGAAAAAAAAAAAAAAAAAAAAAAAAAAAAGACTTTTTTATCCTCTCAATCGGAGAGATTTGAATTAACATATCCGTAGCTGTCGGGTAATTTGTGTCTGATGAAACCAGATTAGCAGAGTTTTCCCAGGGTTAAACTGTCAAGCTTTAACTTTATTACTATAAAATGATATAAAGAAACACAGACTCTAATGTATGTAAACAGTAAAGCTACTTTAGTTCAATTTAGTTGTATTAAATATTCAATTGTATTAAAGTTTGAGCCACTATTACCAGATGAGTTAAACACCCGTCACCAGAAGGTGTTTTTCACTTCCCCTCTCCCTATCTTGAGCAGTGCATCCCGTTTGGCCTATCAGGACTGAGAATGCATGGAAAAAAACAAACAAACAAAAAAAAACAACAGTGTGAGTTACAGAAGGGGGGCCTGCAAAGCACGGTGACACGGCACAAAGCACGTCCGAAGCATGCCGGCTGACCTCAGTCCAGCAAACCTCATAATCCAACATGAGGGAAGTGGATTCAGTCTCATTTCATTGTTGACTAAACACAAGACCAACAGACAGCCACCAGCTGCAGCCAGACAACATCATTTGCCATAGAGTGTTTTTCATGGGCTAAGATATGGAAGTTAAATGACTTTTTACTTCCATTCTATACAGTAATGTCAAGAAATTATTTAGAACAAGAATAAAGTATTATTTTTTGCTCTCAACATCAAGGTGAACTTGGTCGTTGTTGTGACAAAATAACTGATTTATCTTGATAACTGACACTTGGTGTACAGTACTACATGCTTATTTTTACTTGAGAAAATAAGCTGCAGCTTTTACTTTTTCTGAAGACAGATAAAAAAAAAAAACCTCTAGGGCAAAAATACAAGAGGATGAGAAAATGTGCATTGTACACAGAAGTTAGCTTTAAAGACAAAGGGGAGATATTTGATCTTCAACAGGCTGTCTTTGTTGTGGGAAACAACTCTTGTGCATGGTGAGATCTTTTCATAAAATGTACAAAGATAATTTGAGCCACCTGTGTACCCCACTCCCAAAAGAAAAAGGATATGAGCTTCAACAGTGGTTACCTGCCAAAACAAGGAGACAAATAGCTCTCACAGTCCACCTAGAAGATTTAAGTTTCGTGACTACAGAGATTTATTTTTTTGCTTCTAGATTTCGCCTTCAGCTAGCACTCATCCTGCTCGCACAGGTCCTGATCAAAAGCAGGTAGGGAAACAAAATTACAAAGTGTTTTCATCTAAAATTCAAAAATAAAAATGGTAATTTCTGATCTTTTGGCGACCGACACGTCAATCTACATGTTAGAAGGACACGCCGGGCTGAGAGGAAGCGTGGCACATGGCACCGGCGAGGCGGGACTCTGCTGTAATAAGACTGTTTTCCCAGCATCCAGGTCTTAGAACAGCTCGTCCCTGGTTTCCAGCTTCCCCATCAAGACCAGCGTGCCCCCCCCCAAAAGTGTCTGGAAGCTCACCCAGGTTAAAACTCGGATATGGTAGAAAAATATATAGTCTTGATGAAATTTCTCTCGTCATTCTCTTCATTTCTGAATTGCACTCACACATGTAGTGTCAACAGGTTGTGGCAGCGGTGTGATCACGATTAACACTGCTGCCACAACAAACAAGTCATCATTTGCGCTCTTTCTCTCTCTCTCTCCAGACACTTCAGGTTATTTCTTCTTTTTTTGTTTTTTACTTGCACTTAAAAAAATCAAGGTTAATAGTTTCATTGGCATCATTAGGCAACATTTTTTTTTCCTGATACACTATTAATATGGTTACGATGTAAACACCACAGTACTCAATTACTTTTTTTTTAACGGTATCTGCACAAAGTAAAACACAATGTTACAAGGCAAGTGGCTACTTAAGCATAGATTTGTTCATGAGAAAAAAAATGAAATTAGGAAACACCACAAGAACAAAAAAAAAAACAACAACTTGCAACAGCTGGCATCGAGTTTGTTCAAATAAAAAAAGCTTTAGACTTTGTTCATCTACAGGTCAGGTGACCTTGTTAAAAAGCTGGTGATGATCAGTACTACCCTCCCCTCAGATACCACTTCATTCAAACATAATGATCCTAAGACTAAAGTCTGATGACATGAGCGGCCTCGATTCAGCCCAAAACTCGACCCCTATGATATCTACCTAACCGCTGGATTGAAACACAGCTGATCAATAGACCAAATGCTTCTACACTTGAAACAACAACAACCAGCCTGTTTGGAGGAGCTACACGAGTGGCTGGGGATCGAATCCCCTTCATTTCCACCTCTGCATAACTGGCTGAGTTTATAATACAATGCGTTTGATATGACACATGATCGCCGTCTGATGTGACAAGGCTGACTGGGGGTACGAAGCCGAGGTTCAGGGCTACAGAAACATTTGATCCCCGGACTAAGACGAGTAATCTGACCGTCAGGGCAGGAGATCTGAAATGACCCGAACAAGGACAGTGTAGAGGTCCGTCATTGGCAGGGAGCCTTCAACGTGAGGAAGTGACTCCAGTAGCTGAGGTTTACGTACTAAAACAAAAAGGCATGTGGATGAAGATATGTTCTGGGTGTTTTGGCCTCTGTGGAACCTTAAACTCGTTCTTCATTATGAAACACTTCCTCGAGAAGGAAACCTTCAACTTTCTGCCAATACTGTTGAGTTTACTGATACTAAAAAATTAGAAGGAATAAAATCTCTCCAGTTTTCTCGATTGATTACTTACAGGTTAAATCTTTTCCAATCAATAAACTTCTGCAAAGCTACAGAAAAACAGCAGCCTGTCAAGTGTGTGTGTGTGTGTGTGTGTGTGTGTACTCTAGGATGAAACACACCATAATATTACATCATGAAGAGGCAAAGAGCTCCCCCTCCTATAATGTTAAAAACAAACCACAACCCCCCCGACTCTTAAAGGACAGTATTTACAGTACAAATTACAGTATATTACATCATTTAAAAAATAGGAGATCGATCTCTAAAAACATACAGGAGCTCTGGACAAAAATCAACTCTGAAACAAATCAGGTTTCTGTGGTATCATGTGTGAAATAAAAAAGCAGAGTGACAGTCCCAGCAGCCCTCTCTGAGGCATCCTTTCCTTTCGGCCCCAGTTGTACCTGGCTAGTGTGTTAAAGGTGACATAATGGATGGGTTGGTGTACCGCACGCACATCGTTTATTATTATTATTTTTGTTTTTTTTTAACTTTAAAGCAAGCTGCAATACAACAAATCACTCTCTGATACAACGATATGTACAGTTTTTTTTCCTGGCATTTTGAAAGAGTAATAATACTGAGCACTTGTATTATTGTATAATCTACTACGCTACCTGGGACTGCAGGGTCAGTGTGCAGATTATTCTGATTATTTCCTAATTTTTCATGATTATTTTTAAAATGACGAGACAGAAAATGTTTCACCAACAACCATAATTTGTGTTGCTGGAAGTCTCTATGATAGTGTCATATGTACAGCAGATTGAATGGTACGGTGATCACGTTTGTCACGCGCTTTTCTTATGCGCCCAAAATAAGAGAATAAATAAAACCCAGTCAGGAAGTCAAAAAAAGGAGGAAATATCTCTGGACTACGGAGCCAGGCAGTACACAAACCAACCCTCCTCACATCCACAGTACAACCAGTCCACCTGCAGGCCTCTGCAGCTTCCTCTTTTCCCCGTCACCCTTTCCCTCTCTTCATTTCATTCTCCTTTCTGACACTTGAGTCGTGATTTTCACCCAAGCTTCCCTCTATCCCCCTCTATCCCTCTCTCTCTCCCTCCCTCCCTCCCAGCCAGGCGCCCTCAGACGTAGGGCAGGATGCCGTAGACGAACAAGGCCATGACGGCGGCGCTGAACAGGCCAGCCACAGGCACTGTGACGAACCACGCCAGGAAGATGTTCCTGAAGAGGCGCCAATCCACGGCTTTCTGGGAGCGGATCCAACCCACGGCCACGACTGAGCCAACCTACAGGCCAGAGTCAGGACAGACAGTCAGCAGCAGCAAAGAAAAAAGTCCAAAGTCAAAAGAAAATGAAGAGCTGCAGGTTGTTCAGGTTTGTCTTCTGCCGATCATTTCAGATAAGACCAGCCATTTTTTTAAAGGCATCTGCATGCTGTGGCTTTTCTTTTAAGACTCACTATAAAGCATTATACAGTGTTATCACTGTATATTATAAAAATCCATATATTGATTGGTACTCTAATATATGGAAATGATTTAATTTAAGGTGATCATATGATCTATGTGGAAAATCTTTATCTGCAAAGACAAAGGTTCATTTTCTGCAGCACTGTGCTCCGTTACAGACCAAACACATCCACAGGTTAAGTGATGAAAAGGTGACGCAACAGAACATCAGCATCCAAACAGAAAAACCTGTAATCAGCCTTCAGCTCTTCAAGAAGTTCAGTTCAAAATGTTAGTCAGAGCAAGCCCTATGTAAGTTACTACTACACACATTTCAATTTGGGATGTGGACGTTTGAAATCAGCAATTCTGCTGGCTTAAACTTTTTTTTTTTTTTTAAAGACTTAAAAAAAGACTTTTCTCGGCTAATTTAATTATTTCTGCTCACGTCAGACGTCCACTAATTAACCATCCTCTCACCTTCATACAAGTGATCAAACTAGAACAGTGTTGACTAATAATTATTTTTTCAGAAGACTTTTTCAGACACCTTGGTGTGCTGGATTGATATGTGCAGTGACTGTTTGCGGTGCTGCAGGTTGGCTTGAGTTAAAACTGGTGCTGCTCTTATACGGCCAGAGAAACACAAGACGCCTTCTGTCACACTCACGACTAAATGTGGAAGGTCAACAGAGACCAGCGGTGTTTGTGGTCAGCAGTCATACTCAAAGTTACACGAGTGCCGGATGAGACGGCACAAAAATATCTTCAGGGAATGAAGAGTTCAAAGTCTCCTTCATTTATTATTCTACAAAACGTTTGTTTAGAGTCGATCGCAGTATTTGAGGCGTGCAGCAGCGAGGCCTGAACTCAGTGTGAACTTCTGTGTTTGTCGTGCCTTTAGAAACAACGAGTCACTGCACATCGTGTCACCAAGGCTGGGCATCAATTCAGTTCCATCCACACATTTAAAAAAAAAAAAAAAAGTCGCTCTGAACTGAGACGAAACCAAATGGATGCCCATCGCTGCTCATTCTCACTTTCTCTCTGACAGATGTTTACAGATGTTGCTGGCTACTTTCTGAAAATATCAGTGGCACATTTAACAATTGAGAAACTGCATCAACAGTTCATTGACAACTTTAAAAAGCAGATTTCGCCCAACAGCATCTGTGCATCTCTCTGACACAACGAAATCATCATAATAATGTACAATCAGTAGATTTAGCATGTTGGCATAGCAGTAGATTATTCAAGGTTACAGGGGGGTACATGGAGGTGAGAAGTGAACATAAGGTATGGATGATGATGATGATGATTAATACAAACTGATCATCAGTAATTAAATACCAGTTTTGAGTCTTGTGCAGTTTCCCCTCAGCAGACTGTTTGGTTGTTCATGTTACTTTTCTGCTGATGCAGCTGGTTTGACTTGATATGACTTAACAATGAGATGCATGTGTGACATTTTGAAGGTAATAGGCACACTTTCTGGTGGAGTGATGGACACCATCTCATGTCTGTGTTAAATATGAGGCTACAGCGAGTAGTGAATTATCTTGGCTTAGCAAAAATACTGTAAACAAGAGGGAACATCAAGTATGGTTCAGTCCATCTCTGAAACACACTAATTAACAAGTATATAGTATAGTATAGGGTGCTATAAAACAGTAAAGTTGCTTTCAGAAATTACTTTTTAAACTAGAGAAACGTGCTCCTGCTGATCTAATTAATAGAGGACAATGTGAACAAATATTAAAATCTGGCCACAGGAAAGAAAGATAGCTATCATACTTGTGGTATACATTTCTATAATCCAACGAGCTCTTATTAAACTGAACGAATTTCAAAGGTGGTTTTCTGCTGGAGGAAAACTGCAGGAGAATTCAAAACAGCAACTTCAGGAGTTGTGATCGGCTGTGGCGATTGACAGCTACAGGTGAAGCCATGACGCTGCTTCACGACCAATTACACCAATACCTTGCAGTGGGTGGAGCTTATGGGGATGCCCACATTTGATGCAACAAGCACAGTTAGCGCACTCATTACTTCAATGCAAAATCCGCTGTAACGACAGATGAGTGTGGAGAGAGAGAGAGAGAAAGATGGAGAGGAGAAGGAAAGGTAAAAAAACAAGTGTGGCAGATGGGGTAAGGGGAGGAGGCTGGTGGTGGTGGGGGCAAACCATGCCAGTGCTGAGAGGGCAAAACGGAGCAGAGTTGGTGGGAGGAAAACAGAGCATGAGTTGTTGATGGGGAGGGTCGGGACTGGAGGGGTCCACCATGTCTTCCAGTCTGGATCCAGCGTTCCTGAAAAGAAACAGGGGAGAGGGGCGGCACGCTGCTGCCTGGGGCCGTCTGGGGCTGGAAGTGGCTCCAATCAAATCGTCTGTCTTTTAATTCAGTGAAAGGAATCTGAACTTTGCTTTTTATCAGAACATCCTTAAGAACACCAGGAAAAAGACACCTGGTATAATTGTCAAAAGAAAGTCAATAATCAGACTGTAAGACTGGTTGATTTGGACTAAAGTGGTTCACGTATTTCCAACCCGGAGCCCTGGGGGGCAGCGTGAACTCCTCGTCCCCTGAGGTGCCTGGAGGAGGGGAGGTGAGGGGCCAGCTGGAGGGCCGCTCAGTCATACCTTGCAGTGCGTGGTACTGACAGGGATTCCGATATTGGAAGCAAGCACGACTGTGAGTGCAGAAGCCAGTTCAATAGTGAATCCACTGTGGAGGAGGGAGGGAGGGGAGAGGAGGGAGGAACAAAGAGACATCCTTCATTGTTAAGTCTGGGATGTGCTGCTGATGGCACGGCCCACGTTACCAGTTACACCATAACTGAACAGCTCTTTAAAGAACGTGCAACATACACAAACAATATACGTGGAGAGTGGACTAGTAGCTGGAGAGGTGCCAATTCCTCCTCCTGGGCACTTCTGAGGTGCCCTTGAGCAAGGCACTGAACCCCCAACTGCTCAGGGCACCTGGATATGAGGCAGCTCCCTCACTCTGACACCTCCCCTCTACTGCATTGTGCATTTGATAACTTGTGTGTAATGTGCAACTAAAAAAAACATGCATGGTGTAAAAAATTTCCTTCACTGAGGGATTAATAAAGGAATTCTTCCTAATCACACTATTATCTCTTCTGTGTCCATTCTACCCAGGCAGGTAACCTATAAAGAATATGATAACTACAGTGTTGAGCGCCAGACACCAGATCAGTGGCTGCACTGGGAGAGAAAATTATGTAAAAACAACCAATTAGAAATGAAAACTGGGTGATGGACAAAAGCAGCAAATCAAACTCGCAGCAACACAGAGGTTGCTCTGCTTAAACTGAACTGGTCACGAACAGCAGTGTTCTAATGATTTGACCTGGGCTAGTCTTGAAGATCGCTTGAACCCCTCTGTAAAATGGCGTTCGTCTTAACTGCATGTGTAAAAAGAATTAAGGCTGGAATGTGATGTCCTGGTGATAACCAGGTCATCCCAATGTAACTGATTCAGTCTGGTTGAGGACCTTTTTGCACGTCATCATGTTCTCTTCCTCTCTAATCATTTTCTGACAGCTCACTGAGACTGGAACAAAACATATTGCAGAAAGATGACTTAGACACCATCAAGAAAGTAAGAAAGCAGATAATTTAGAGCTTTGTGTAGTGGGATGTAAAACAAATCCATATTAGAAACTGTTTTACTGCTCTGATGCATTGTGCTTTTTGTTAATATGTATGTAATATATGCTCAGCCACAGACTATAGAAACACAAATACACCCACACAGACACACTTTACTGTCGCTGCCCCAAACAAACTTCTTTGTCAGACTGATTCATGGAAACAGACACTGGAGGAAAAAGAGCCTTTAGACAAGTGAACCAGAGCAAATTTGTCTTTGAGTTCTGGCAAAAGACGAAGCTGGTGATGGAAAGGGTGATTAAGACAGAAAGAAAGAAAGGAGGCACACAGCAAGAGAGCGGGGCCAAGGAGAAGGATAAATGAAGAAAGAGGGAGAAATAATGAGAGTGAGAACAATGCCGGGACTTTAAGGAAAAGAGGGAGAAAGGATTTAGAGGTGAGACGCAGAGAAAATAAAAAAAGATGCAGCAAGGAAATGAAAATGGGAAGGAATGATGAGATGGAAGAAAAGAGGGCAGGCAGCAAAGGCAGGCAGAAAATAGAGATTTACAGGAGAGGGTAAGAGGGAACATGAAGAAAAGGAGGAGGATGGAGGAGGAAAAAGAAAAGTACGAGAGAAGTAGTCAGATTGGCGTCCATCCCTGTGGTTGGAGAGGCCTCGGTTCCCACTGTGGCTTCGCCCCTCCCTCACCCTTCCTGCTCTACTTCTCTTCATCCAGAGTGCCAAACTACTTCCTGTTACCCTGTGTGATGTTCCTGCCAGGCAACACACACACACACACCTTACTGGAACAATTAGACCTTTATATGCATTCATGCATGCGCACACATACAGTAGACTGACCGCAGAGCGACCAGCAGGCAGAGCCTCGCTTTCTTCAGCTGACGCACACACACACGCACACACACACACACACACAGCTAATGTGTGGGAAGATGAGAGGACAGCAAGATAAAGAGAGAGAGAGAGAGAGAGAGAGAGATCGAGGTCAAGGACAGAGGATGAGCAGTAAAAGATGTGTGATGTTTAGGTGGAGGGATAAACTCTGCCCTCAGGCTTTATGTGTTGTGGTCCAAGGACTACTTATTATTCTGAATTATTATATAAGCCCAAAAGGCTGCAGAAAAATAACAAGAAGTCCTGCTTCATTCTTTGTGAAGATGAACGCATGATGTCTGTCAAAATTATTTATATATTCATTAATTATATTATCATGGTTCATTTAACATCAAATATTTCATACATCTCTGGGGAAAATGTTGCAAAAAGCACAGAAAACATCTTATTACTTTCGTCTTACGCAACAGAAAAGGTTTGCCCTCTTGATGAGAAATATGACTGAGTCTAGAACATATATACTTGCAGGTTGCCTGTGTAGTAGAAGTCTGTTTTACCTGCAGCAGCAGCTCTGTTTGGGATGCAGAGAGTGGGTTAATCAGTGCACGCTCCAGACAAACGCCCTTGATCAGTCAGATGACTTTACTGTACCTGTTAGCAGGGAACACTCGAGGCAACAGAGCAGAGGCTCTAGACGTGACCGTGCTGCCTTTGGTTTGTGCGTTTTACTGCCAGCATAGTGTGGATTTATGAAGGCCAGTTCAACTGAAATTAATTGTTCAATAATGTTTAACAGCCTTATTAAAGGATGTGCGTGTGCACGTATAAACACTTATCAAGGTTGGCAGCACTGGATGGACTTTTTTTTGGGTTTTTTTTGTTTTTTTTTAAAGAACGTAACTTCTTTCTCTCTCATATCCAATGCTTTCTTTCCATAAACACAGACACATACACTCTCCCATGCCGTGGCGTTCTCACCTTGACGGGGTGATGGGAGTCAGGTCTTTACCCATGGTCTGGATGACGCGGCGGCCCCATACCCACAGGCCGGCGCAGATGCCTAAACCACCGTAAAACAGCAGCCAGATGGGAGTGGCGGCATCCTGCATCACTCCGCCCTGGTCGTAGATCATCCACAGCGCCACAAGGGGCCCAATGGCATTACTGCAAAAGAGAGAAGGTAGATTATAACCTCAGATAGCTTTTCTAGTGGTTGTCTGAACAGTCTGAACATCACTTGTTGGTACAGCAACATTGTGTGCATGTAATCTAACAGGTTCAAAAGGCTTGAGGAACAACAGCACGTGATCAGGGTCTCCATGGGCCGTTGTGTGCCCTGTAAGCAGCAGGAGGCAGCACCTGACATCGTTGCCTCCGTGGGCGAATGAGCCGAAGCAGGCGGTGAGGATCTGCAGAAAGTGGAAGAGCAGGAACACTTCGGGCTTATCCTTCTCCTCATGATCCTCCTCGGCCAAGTCGTCCAGAGGCATTTGAGCAGGAGCCACTTCTTCGTCCACCCCCTCCAGTTCTGTGGCCAGCTTCATCTCCACCCCACCCTCCTCGGCTTCAATCTCAGCCTCCGCCACGGCGTTGCAGTATGACGAGTAGCTATCGTAGCGTATCCTCTTCTTGGAGTAGGACACACTGTTGCTCCTGCCGCCTCCCTCTCCTACCAGCTTTTCGCTGTCGTCACGTGATTCTGTGCGGATGAGCGGCTGGACGGGCATGCCGCATATAGCTGCCGTGTAGCAGGTGTAACTGTTGTTGCGCCGCAGCAGGCGGTAATTGTTGTCCGGCTGGCCGACATTGGAGCCCGAGCGATCGCTTTCATCCATGCGGCCCAGGTGGATTTTGTGAAGCAGGTCTTTGTACAGACCAGAGTCCTTGTGCACAGTGTGGTACACCTGGCCGTCGCTGCGCATGTGGCCATCAAAGCTGAAGCTGCCATTAGAGACTGGTGACTTGAGGCAGCCGTTGGTCATTGAGTGGGTCCGGCCTGAAGGAAGGAAGGTGGAGAAGCACAAGAAGGATTCAATCGCAGCACATCTACAGTTTCTGCCCCTAAATATACAGAAACTGACATGACAAAGAGAGACAGGGAATCCAGAGAAACTGGATTCCTAAATTGGACACTTTGATCTCAAGACATGAGGAACTAAACATGAAACCATTTCAGTTCAATTTCAGAGCAGAGTTCAGTTCATTTAAAAAAGATTACACTTACTCTATTGTACTGGGGAACTGAAACTAAGTTTTACCTATTAACTCACTAAAAGCTAAAGTTTCAGTTGAGAAAGTTGGAAAGGTATAAGCCACAGAGATCAAAGCAAGAAGTGGAGATCAGAGAGCAGAGTGATCAGTACTCGAAAAAAGTCTTTCTGTTGAAACTAGTCTCTACTTAACTTCAGATAAAACACCAGTGGAACAAGGTGCAAACAAACATTTTTTTTCTATGATGAAATAGTTTCTTCTTTCATTTGAGCTCTTCAGTGTTTTCAGAGTCATAGTACAAAATATTCTGTGCATCATGAAAGATGACTCAAAATGGCCAAAAACGCTGGTACAAGACACTTTCTGTTTTATAAAAGGGCTGGCACTCAGTGAGTTAACTGGTGAACAATGAATTAATTGTATTGTGTGTAAAAATTGTATTTTATTGTTATCTTGTATGTTTTATTTCATAAATCGTTGTTTGCAAAGATTAAGTTTTGGTTTCTTCCTGACCTCTGACCCATCTTCATCTGAAGTTTTTGAGCGCAATTAATGTCTTTTAAAATTGCTTGAGTGCCTGTCTGTAATAATATCTATAATCATTCAGTTTTACCATAGACCCTGCCGTTTGGCAGGACGTGCCCTCCATTAGACAGGTTGGTGAGCTCTCCGCTGGAGTCACGGGCGTTCCGGTCGCTGCTGCCTCCGGTTAGCGGTAAGACAGCCTCGTCGGTGCCCTTGGCCCCTGGCAGCTCCTTAAAGACGGGACTCTCCTCCTCCTCCTCTTCAGGTATCTTGTCCAGACTCTCATCAGAGATCCTGGACAGAGCCTGCTCCTTCTTTAGACGACCTGGAGGAAATCAAGTGATGGAGGCTTTAGTTAAGAGAGCAGCCTGGAGAGACAGAACATCACCAACAGAGAAAAATGTTAAGCCTCCTTAACAAGAGTTTAAGATGAAAACTGTTTTTACCTGTCAGGCTTATATTCTAATCTGTCTGATCATTCATAGTACGGCAGTCAAACATAAAAAGGTTCATGTATTGTATTCAGCTGAAAATGTGTTGTTTGCACTGATATCATCAATAACCATTGAGGAAAGGAGGAAACTATGCAGTAACATTCCTCAAACACCAGAACAGCCATCAGCTGATCCAAACTAATCCCAGTGCTGACAGACCTGATGCCCTTAAGTCATCAACACAAACACGTAAACCCAGCCCTGTAAGGCTGAACGATTTCTCGTTTTCTCATCAAAACCGCAATTTCAGACAACGTAATCACGATCGTGATCGTCAAAGCTACGGTTTTGTGCAGCGCTCCTGACTGACCCAGGATCTGCCGTGTCAACTATTTCACACATACATGCCGTCTCCCTACCATCCTGCCAAGCTCACCAATCAGAAGCGGCTTGCTACTCATTGACAGATCACGCTAACCAATCAGTATTAACCTGCTCCTCCTGCTTTGAAACATAAACATGTTTTGAAGTTACTTCAGCAGAACCAGAGTTAGGGGATTTAATCTCCAAGACTAACAGCATGGCGGTCATAAGGGAGTATTTCAGGTTTGAGGCTGTGTGCAAAACCTATCACGCTAAAGTTCTAAGTTCTACGTGGCTGTTGATCATCATCAGACTATTGTGTAGTATGTCTTCCAACATGAAGCCCAAACTACGAAAAAATAACCTATTGAGTTGAAATCATAAAATAATAATACTAATAATAATGATAATAATAATAAAAATAATAATTAATGACATTAAGTTCCACTTAAAATATCAGGAGACACTGGAGATGTTGACGTTGACTTGTTAAAAATGCATCTGTTTAAAGCAAAGAAATCAGTAAAGTAACGAGATTACTTTTTAAAGGAGTAATCACTAATCAGACTACTTTTTCAAGGTAACTGTGGCAATACTGTCAAGGATACATTTGGAAGCAACGCCTACTTTTAGTTTTCATCATTGCATTAGAGTAATAGCTTTTAATGTTTTATTGGTACGATGTGATTACCTGTCATGTTTGTAAATGTTACTGTACACATTGTGAGTATTGCACCAAAGCTTCATTTGAAGAAAATTGTGAATCGAATTGAAATCGCAATATCGGTCAGAAAAATCGCAATTCAATCTTTTCCTAAAGTTGTTCAGCCCTGCCTGTTTCACTTTGACGGATGCAGTAATATCCAGATTAGGAGCGATAACATCACCTATAATCCTCGCAGGCATTCAGAGGTCACAACACGTCAAGCTCAGGACGAACACAGTAGTGTGAAGTGCAGGATCGGAGGAGTTCGAGAACACAATCCTATTTTAAGCCTTGATGTGATGATGCTTCATTTGCAACATTTTCCTGTGTTCACGGTCTATAAATTCACTGCTTTACATTTCCTGACGTTTATATTTTTGTATCAGCAATATCCATGATTAATTTTGAAACACTTACATCTCTGACTTGACAGCTTGCAGGTTAGACTTTGGATGGCTGCAATAAACAGAAGTTCATATATATCCTGTCTGACATGAAGTTAAATTTAACAGACTGTGTTGCTATGTCCACCATTCTCTCACATATGCCACCTACTGTTCTTTCCACTGTTGCATTTAACGTGTCATGTGTTCTGAAACGTTGCCTTCTTAGCTGAGGGACGATTTTCCCATTAAGGAAACATTTCCTAACCTTCATCTGAAAGCTTTGTACGCTGCAGGCTACGATTTGAACTCCTTGCATCTGGCAAAGTAGCTGTATGCCTAAAAACATCCCAGCGTCTGAGGAAGGCCGCTGGAGCTCTGCAGAGTTCACAGGGTTTCTTTGGTGGCTTCAGAGGCTCTGGCAGAGGCCAACGAGCAAACACATCCGCTGGCATCCCTTGTTTGGTGTCAGAGCAGAAGGAGTGAAAAGCGCGCACACGCACGCAGAGAGAGAGAGAGAGAGAGAGAGAGAGAGAGAGATACCTACTTGCTATTTTCCTCCTCATCCATGGACAGACAAAAATCCAAACCAGAGCTGCACAGACCAGCGACTCAGCCAAAGTGATGAGGAAGATGGCCCACACCGGTAGCATCTCTAACCCGAGCACTGCAATTAATCAACACACAAACACACAGGGGCATAAGAAGATAACATTTTGCAAGTTGTGTCAAAGTATTGTAAATTTACTTGTACACACCTTCAAATGGAATTTTCAGCAAGAACACAACATTGGTGACTTGACCCGTTAAGACTGCTTATATCATCCTAGGTACGATCAAATTATCGCCTCAGAGACAGTAGCATCTCTATTAGCATACACTGCCGTTCATCACTTACATGGGGCTCCAGTGTACAAGATAGAAAATGTGTTGATCCCAATGGTGGTGGCATAGAAGAGGGGCAGCGCTCGCAGGCCATTGGGGACGGAGTCGTCCTGCGGAGCAAACAGATGGACTTTGAGGACACCTTTTGATATGATGGTGAAATAGCTAATTTCAAGAATTACCAATCAAGTAAATTTGTAATAAAAAAAAAAAACGACAGCATAATGACATATTGTTTTTTAATTGGTATGATGTAATGATGATGTAATTATTTTTATTTTCTTTATATACACATCATATTGACATATACATATATTAGCACATAGAGACAGACAACCATTCACACTCACATTCACACCTCAATTTAAATTAGCCAATTAACCTAGGCGACAGTGCCTCCCACTACACCACCGTGCCACCCAACACATTTTTTAAATAAAAAAAAAAAAAACTAAAAAAAAAAAACAAAACAAAACTATAAATATACATAACAGACAAATAGTCAAGAGTGAAAATAATAATTATTTGCATAGCGATGAGTGTTGGGATATAGCTGATTCTAATGACATATAACCTGCCATGATTGGCAGCTCTGCATCATGTCTGTGTCACTGGGGGTGTTTTGTGCATATGTCAACACAACAACCGTACTCAGACCCCTTTGAACCGTACTATGGTTCATTTAAGGTCAGCGGTACAGTTCGCCTAATGTGCACATTGTGAACACAAAGCACACCGGGTTCTCTTCGCCTTTTTCACTGGATTGTAACCTCCTTCGCTTGCCGTCGATTTGTCACACGACTGTGCCGGAAAAACTCAGCAGTAGAGAATCCAAAACATGGGTTTGCGTCAGACATTCCATACTATACACTACAATCTCAGTATGTGTACTGTCATTCAACATACATTTGAGTGAATAAATGTAGTATGCATCTTTTCAGATGCCTCTTGCCAGTTGGAATGGAGACACGTAACCATGGTAACCCATACCACCTCTACTGGCAATCTGCGTATTAATACATCTAATACTACTAGTACTACTACTACTACTAATAATAATAATGATAATAATTATTATAATAATAATAATCTGATAATATATCCTTGATATATTATTATTATATATATGTTAATAACCATGATTGTCCGTTGTGTTGTTGTTGTCGTCACCCTGCATTGCATTGTTGGACTATGCAATGGACATCTATGCCGGCGTAGTGTCCACTGCTTGCATACTGTAATATTTACCGGAAATAGTATGCATCTCACATTCTATTTAGGTTCATACTAAGGTTTCGGATATACTAAAAAAAATCTCACATGCTGTTTTAGCATACTCATTAGCATGTTAATATGGAATTTCAGACGAAGCCAAGGCAGCTTTTTGTGCTCATATGTAATCTGGATAACTATTTTCCCGATGAACATGCGCAAATCTAACCAGAAAACACAAGAGGGCAAGCATGGCAGCAGGCAATTTGTTTCAAGTGAAAACTACCCAGAATTCAGTGCATTGGGGGTCTGAGAGCTCTAGAGGACCAAGTGTGAACAGAAAGGGGACTGAGTCCCCATCAAAGCTGAACTGGACCAGAAAGAGAACCCGGTCCTCTTGTGTAATAAACTCACAATGTGAACAAAAAAAGAACTGAGTTCTTTTTCTGTTTGTCCGCTTTTTGGTCCACTTACAGAGGAATGAGTTTGGTTCGCTTAAAAGGAACTATATGTGAAAACACCCTTAGTGAAAGGTGCAGTGTTCCTGGTCCTCCTAACTACACATCACTCTGAGGAAAGCTACTGGCTGAAAACAGAAAAAAAGTGCAATAAGTTGAGTCAGAGCTGTAACTACAGTCTGTAGTGACAGACAAAACAGAAAAGGTAAAAATGTTTCTGCAGATCGATCACTGATCAGCATTTTTGCATGTTTATTGTGTGTGTTGTTGTTATGGTGACAATGCTAAAAACACTGCATGTCACATGTTACTGACATCATAAAACCATGACTTACTACTGAGGTCAGAAGTTCAGCTCTGGTCAATTCAAAACTGCGGAAATAACGAAGAGGTAAAACAATTCACTCTTGCACAACCTGTGGTTTACTATTATGAGGACAGATATACAACACGACTGACCGGTCAAGTCTCACGTCTATAAACTAAACCAATGAACCAATATAAATATACCCGTCCCTAACCATTAAATACTCCTGATGCCTGCAGAGACACAGGTAAGCTTGAACCAGCTCGACTTCAAATCCTGTCCTGTGACTTGATCATACACTATCCTGCAGTCGTGACCTCAGGATGATCTGCAACACTTTCCTCTTCCGTGTCTGCCAGAGATTGCCTCTTACATAACAGCAGATCTGTGGCTGTTGCCAAACCAAATGGATTTTTATCATCTGTGCTGAAGTTCTTTGGACAGGTTTATGTGTACAATGTGTGTGTCTCTGTGACATTATGAAATGTTATTTTCAGAGTCAGTACTCCAGTGGCCTGATTTAAGGGCTTCCAGCCTATGTGTTTGGAAGGATCAAACAGCAAAATAAAGTGAGCCCACCTTAATGAGGATGAAGTGTCTGATGAGCAAGAAGAGGAGTCCAGACATGAGTCCAGAGAGCAAGGGGGAGATGAACCATGACGACACTGGAGAGGAGGAGGAAAGTCATCAGACAGGAGGAGCGGACTACAATCACTCATTAATACAGTATCACAAGGCAGTGATGACTGAGTCCTCCCCCTCACAGAAATTTATGTCTGTACGCACTTGAATGATGATTAATTCTAAGTCTGAGGAACTTGATGAAATTAAGCTGTTTATACATGAAGGTGAAGGAAGTTTCTTCATGTAGCTGAGATAAAATGAGACTTTCTCTCACTATAATGTACTGCACTGGGTGCTGGTCTATTGAGACTCTTAATGGAGGGGAAATCAGGAACTCTGCCTCTTCTAATATGGATTCACTGCTGTGAATGAATGGTTAACTGTTACTGAGTCTACTGTAGTGTGGCTGGAAATATCTCAGTGCAGTGATATTTATTTTATGTTTTGTCACTTCGCAGTGGTAATATTACAAATAAACTTTGTGATGTATACACCATAGATCAGACCGGGGCATTGTGAGGCCCATCTGTGAGTGAGCCTGCAAGTTTCATCTTCACTGCATCAGATGTAGATGAGAGATGCGCGTTAGCGGTAAACCCACATGTTAACAGATACAGAATTAAGTGTTTAACAAAACATGGACATCTAAATGTTAGCGGTAAACCCACATGTTAACAGATACAGAATTAAGTGTTTAACAAAACATGGACATCTAAATGTTAGCGGTAAACCCACATGTTAACAGATACAGAATTAAGTGTTTAACAAAACATGGACATCTAAATGTTTAATCACTGAAGCAAAACGTTGTGGAGTAAAGGTCGCTGCATTTCAGGATTATAATTTGAATCATTACCAGACTAAACATGCAGAGAAATCTCAGACATAATGTTGACCTACATTTAAATACCTGTTCCACATTTTCATAGCTTAACTGTGGCATCTAGTCTCATTAAAATCACACAATTTACTGATTCTTATGTGGACAATAAATTAATATTGACCAGATATGAGTTCACTCCACAACAGTTTCAGTTTCTGTGACCCTTTGAGAAATTAATTACCCACTCCTGCCATAGATAGATCTATACATTATGTGCAGGCATGAGGAAAAGCAGTGAATGCACGCAAAATAGCTGTTACCGATCTTGACAAGCTGCATCCACTGAACGCCCTTTGTGCCGATGGCCACCATGGAGAAGCCGATGGTGGCGCCAACAATGCAGTGAGTCCCAGAGATGGGCAGTTTGAGGAAGGAGGCGATAAGCTGCCAGACTGCCGACCCTGCGATCAAAAACAGAGACGCAAAACTGACTTTTTCATATTAAATTAAACAAAATTCATTTAAGTCATTGCACTGAAAGTTAAAAAAAAAAAACAAAAAAAAACTCACTTAATGTCTTAGTGTTAGACATAATGTCTTAGTGTTAGACATAATGTCTTAGTGTTAGACATTAAGTGCTGTTTTAGATTCAAAAAGAATGAAATGAAAATTGTTCCCAGCACAAACTGAGTAAAAAAAACTGCATGTACATCATAGAAAGTCCTTGGATCTAATTTATTTATTCATAAAAAAAAATGTTTTGAGAAAAGCCTACTGCAAAAATGAATGTGCAGACACTCGCTCATAATGACAAAGAACATGAAGACTAATGGTTAATTTATCACGACATCATTGAACTATCAAATATCCCATTGGGGCTGTTAAGATTATCTTCTCCCACAGGTCAATTTATTCTCAGGCAACAGAATCCATTAATAGTAACAATACTAAGACACCAGTCTGTTTCTCTCTTTTTCAAACACTTAAATTAGGCATACTGTGTTGTGCTGTTTCTGTGAACCTGCAGGGAACATTAGAGCATTTTCCTGCCTTTATTTAATCAAATCAAGAAGTTAATGCATCTTCTCATTCTGTATAAACAATACAGCGGTGAATAACAGTTCCTGTTTGAGTTTAAGAAAAAAAAAAGGAAAAGCGCTCAGAAATCCCCTGCGCATAATGTCGCCTTATTTATCACTGTTTCCCAGCAGTCACTCTGTCATTAAAACGGCACTGTCTCAGCGGCAGCCCCATTGTTTTGTGTTCTGCGCCATTCATTTAGTGAGGTAATCTGATGTTGATGTGTAAAGCTGCTGTTGATACTCAACAGTCCCACCGGGCACTTCACAGCCACTGTGTTTTAATGTGTGACAATGGCAGGGCCCTCTCTGGAAGTGCGGAGAGGATGATTAATTAAACTTTATTTGGAACTGAAAACAATTTTTTTTTTCCTCATAAATGATGAAAAACGCTTAACAAAACTTAACTACAAATTCAGTTTTGGTTTGAATGTAAAAACAAAAGCAGTTAAATTAAGACAAGTTCTGTCTCAAACTTTGGTGTGACTGCAGCATCGACACTGATCACAGCATTTCAGAGCCACCTGTATCTACAATTATAGATTCATAGATTAATACATTAACACATTTGATAATCTTAAAGGTCAACGCATTGATGTTCATGTCTGATGTGCTTTTGTGTCTGCCCTAAGGAAATGGAAACGTTTTATAGTGGCCTCCTTTCACATGAACCGACATGTTGATATTACTACAATACACAGAGCAGGATAACTGAAATACAGATTTTACATAGAAATACACGTCTGAGTTGAAATAATAATAAGTCAAATAATTCATTAGTGGCTCATCAGAGCATTAACCTGCAACTATCTGGACAATTGATTACTTGTATTAGTACTCACTTAACTTTCACCGGCTGCAGCTTCCAAAATGTGAGGATTCAGTCACTGATTGAACACGTTTGGGATTTTTGTTCAGAGAAAGCAGGCAGGTAGAAGAGGTCAATGTGGGCATTTTTCCCTATTTGTGTATTGCAGTTCTAACATCCATCAATCCATGTAACTTCCCAAACAACACCGTTTTTACACTCAGTGTTGACATCCTTTCGGTGGGAATCACAGCTTTCACTTGACATGTCGTCAGGCTGCAACTAACAACTGTTTTCATCACCACAGTAATCTGTTGGCTGTTCTTACGGAAGCCCAGGTAGATTCAGAAAGACATAAAGTAGAGGAACTCAGTGACTTTTCATTGAAATAACAACAAACAATAACTTTAGAATTCAAACCTAATGGATAGTTATTCTTCATTGGAACTTTCTTTTTATAAAACCTTTTCTCACCGGGCTGTTTGACGTCAGCAGCAACTATACAACTGCAGGCTGCAACCAACGTTTATTTAGATTCACACTGATTAATCTGCCTAGTCTTTATTGTGTTTAGATTTAGGGCTAGTTTACTTTAATTACAGTAAATGAAAATTGTGTTGCAAATTGAGAGAAATGGCTGCTATGATTTCCCAGAGCCCAGAATGCCATTTAAAAAAAAAAAGTCAACTGAACATCTGTGAGTTTTGGTCTGAAGGAAAGCAAATCCTCACAAGCTGAAATCAAAACGTTGTCAGGCATTTTTGCTTGTAATGTTACTGAGATGATCGATCAATTGGCAAACGGCTATCTCAAGGATCCCACGTGTCCTGGAAACCCTGGAAAATTATTGACCAATTTTCCAGTCATGGAAAAAATATGGAAAATGAGAGGAAAGGTCAAATGGCCTGCAAACTGTTACATTATCCTGGAAAATTGGTCAATCATTTTCCAGGTTTTCCAGGATGCATGGGAACCTTCCTGTAAAGTAACTGAGTAACTGATTGTTTCGGCTGTACACTGGATGTGAAAGTCCAACTTACCGACCATGGCGCTGACCTCCCCCGCCATGAGCACGGGCACTGTTTCGTTGTACAGGCTGACATCGATGATGCCCTTTCGGATGGTCTCCCCCACTTTGGCCCCCAGCAGCATTGAGCCCAGAGTCTCAAAGATAGACGCCAGGATGCAGGCCTGCTTCAGCGTCACAACGCCGGACCCCACTGCTGTGCCGAAAGAATTGGCCACATCGTTTGCACCCACTGAAAAGGCCAGAACGAAGGCAATGATGAAGCCAATGATGACCATCCACAGATACGGCTCCAGATCCATCTTGATATAATTTCACAGGAAAAAAAATCCAGGCAGAGAAAAAAAAATATTTTAAATATTCTTAAAAAAAAAAAAAAAAAGAAAAGAAAAGAAAAGAAGTGCTCTGTGCGCTTTTAGTGGAGGACTTAAAGTTAAGTCTGCTCCTTTTCTTTGTCCCCTGGTTATAAAGAGTTCGAGGGGAGAAGCACAGCTGCTAACTAAGCGCTTGGAGCTCCGTCCAAAGATTGGAGACTAGTGATGGTGGGTGCAGAGAGCATTCCATCGCTTAGTGTGAGACGGTCTGTCCGCACGATCCTTCACCTGCCGCAGAAACAAGACAGAAGACACACAGAAACAGATTAGTGTCATGAGCCATGATTACTCTTTCTCAACAGCAGCCACCATCTGACAACACCTCCCTTTGAGCTGCCAGAAAACCTATAACAAAGGAGGGGAGGGACCGCGGGACGGAGGAGGAGAGCTTATGAAGACGACAACCCCCCCTTTGAAAAACTGAAGGATCGGGATGGATGATGACGATGCAGAAGTGACTTGGATGAAACAAGGGGGGGAGCTGAGGACATCAGTCTGCAATTCAGAGAAAACAAATCAGAGCATTGAGAGGACCTGCTGTTAGTGCTGAGACTATAAAAAGACCACAGCATCCAGAGTGAGACTGAGATGTGAGCAATGCTTCCAACATTAGAGTGCACTGTTAACACATTCCCAACACAACAGGCCGACTGGCATCTCCATCAAACCTGCTTCTATTTCACAGGTTTGCACTCCTGCATTTGTATATTAGACTGTCACTTTCATTTCTGTTGCCAAAACGGGGATGCCAAAACTGATAATAGGTGAATTAACAGAGATATTAAATGTTTTACACAAAGCTATCAGTAAGCGCCTGAGCGCAGCTTGATTACGCTGATCTTACTGGAATATAAATGTGACCCCAGAGACAGGTTCACCGACGGCCTGCTGGACGTTTGAACGGCAATTTGCGTTACCCTTCTAATCTTTGCTCTTCCTGCCTCAGTGTGACAAGCGTGACTGCTGTGGTGCTCTCTGGGTGACAGTCAAAGGTACAGTACACACAAGTTTCGTAACAAGCTTTGGAGTTCAAACTAAATCAAAGACTTTACTGCAGCAAAAAAAATAAATAAAACAAAAACAGTGCATGGATTTAAGTTAAGACTGCAATGCAGCAAGAGCATCAGCAGTGATTACTGCTGCGAGAGGTGGAGACAGTTCACAAAGCTCCTCTATGAATATCCCCATGGATCTTCTGAGGCACTTCTATGTAAATTAACAAGCCTGCAGCTTGTGTACAACTCAGACATATTCAGACATTGCCTGAAAAAAATTAAATGTAAATAACGATAAATTATAATGATTAAGTCCAGTAAGCAAGAGTCTCTGGATCAGTGGTTTGGGTGATGATTTGAGAATACTAAAATACACAGTTGAAATAATTAGTTGAGTTACAGAAAATCTAATTTTCTTTTTGTTTCAGCTTCCACAGTGTGAACATTTGCTGTTTTCTTGGCTTTATATAATTGTAAAACGAGATTTGGAGAGGTTATAGTTGGCTGTATTTGGGCATAGCCTACATTTGTTTAACATTTGCTGACTTTTTGTAGTTTAAATGACTAACTGCAAACTGCACTTGCTGAGTCCATCTGATACAAAGCCGATCACGTCGGCTCCGCTGTAGCAACAGGCCAACAGCTTCCCATGTCCCTGTAAAGTCCACAAGGCCTATTTACATCCCAACAATGCCAACAGGCTTCAGAAACAGATGATGGGGCCACCAACACTGAAGCCTCTGGTGGTCCCTGAGAAACCTCAAACACCACAAATGACTTGGTCTGGGTTCCTTCTCCTCTCTTTCTTTTGTCTATGCCACATAATCAAAGTCATTTTAGATGGGGGTTAATGGCAGCACATTTCCTTCTATGGTTAAGACAATTGTTAATGGGGAGCATTAAATGTAAACAGCTTGTGGGTTGGACTAGCACATTCCCTCGACATGAAGCCACAGTGAGCTCCTCATTACATGGGGAGAGGCAGCTCCTTTCTAAATAGCCCATGGCAAGTTATGGCTCCCTCCTCCCGACCAAGAGCTCCATCTGGAACAGCTGAGGTCACATACAGCCATCCCTTTCCCCTGTGCTGAACCACAACACAAATCAAAATATGATCATAATTTGTCTCTTGATCAGGTCAACGCAAGAACCCTCTAAAACCAGGATCTGTAGTTCAGGTTCCTCAGAGGGACACAACAGATCCTAGGATATTTTCTTTTTATACAGAGGGAAAGACTGCTCAAAAAAAGATGTGATACTTTGCTGATCCCTGAGGGGAAATTCTCTTTTCACCCCTTCAGAGAGAGCTCGGAGCACAGGACGAAAGGGTCAGCCCGTGGACTTAAGAGACTCAGAGTGTTCAGACGGAGATCTGAGACCAGGAGGTCCATAACCTGAAGCCATAAACTCATGTCCATCAAGACAATCACTACTAAAAGCTTCATCAAATGAATAATTCATGACCAGACACAACCATAAAATCCTCAGTAGGATCTCTATCTGTCGCCGTAAAAATAAATCCATCCCCTAAACGTTTCATGTCACATATCATCTGCCCGGTTTATCAGGATGCCGTTTCATTAAATCTGCACCAACATGCAGACATGTAAAGGTTTTGGACCTTAAATACACCTCAATTTATAACATTACCTTTTGATTAATAACCATTGATCTTTTGAGAGACGCTACATAAATAATCCTTTTTCAGGATTCAAGGTACTGACACCAGCAGACTCTGAAGGACTTCCACAAGACCCTGAGTAAATGTTAAATCCTTCACCACCGGAGAACCACAGTCAAACAACCAGAGACTCCACAGAGGAAACGGTCAAACACGATGGCAGAGAAAGCAGAGAGCACAATTTTCAAGCCAGTGTGTGAAGAAGAGGAGGAGGAAAGATGAGTGACTCAAGTGTGGGCGTGTGCACATTTACCAGGTCTTTCTAATTGGGTCTTTGATTTTCTTAAATGGGGAAACTCGACACGACAGCTGCAGCTGACGCAGGAACTGTTCTGAAGTCCTTGTCAGGCTGTAACACACCAACACCGCCTGGTCGAGCACACGACTGTATGTATGTATGTGTATTCACACCTGCCTTGTTTAGTTCGGTTGAATCGAACCCTGGAGCGTTTACCCCCTTGGTGCAGTTCGTTTGGGAAGGTGTGAACACATCAATCGCACGCACACCAAATGATCTGTACACCAGCATTTTCTTTACCATCCTTGTCATCTGCAGATCACTCACCCACTGACCTATGTATGAACAAAGACATAATCGTGCTGCATTCATATCAAAGTGAGATGTTGTCAGCAGACAGCTGATCTGTACACCATGATTCCAAAACTAACACCTGTCTGCTGCTCACAACATCTGGCATGTTAGCACAGCTGCGAGACTTGAAAACACATCCAAATATCTACTGAGCGGTTCCCACAGATGAAGAGTTGAAGATGACCTTGTGTCCTTCAATAGCAAATCCTGCCGTGACTCGCTGCATACATTGATTTGTGCATACAGCACACATCCACAGTATGCGACATGATTTGTGTGATGCAGGCTAACCAGATCTGATATGAAATGGATTTGTTGCTGATAAATTGGCTAGATGAGCTTCAGTATTGTCGAGGAGTCCTCACTCAAGCTGTGTGAATGATTCACTGGGACCTTGACACAAAGTCTTCTGAAAACAAACTGTTAGAAAAGGGTGAAATGCATTTCTAAAATGAGTTGCATGAAATGTTATGTAACCTGCATGAAGGCCGTCTTTTCACCTGGGTAGGAATGCACTACATGATTATGCTGGATGCGGACAAATCAACAGGACACAAAACAGTAAAATGCAGAAGTTAATTTGAAAATGAGACAGCAGTGGTTACTGGGATGACATCGCTCGTGAATAAAATGATCCAGGAGAGATGATGTGCAGGAAGCCCCCTCACAGGGGGGGAAATTGTCTTGAATAGTTGGGGAGGTTTATCTGTGAGTTATTTCATGAACATACTTTATGTGCTTTCATAGGAATTTCATGGTTAACCAACATTTCTAATAAATAGCATTATGGGATTAAAGTATCGATATTGCATCAGAGAGCCCTGTGCTTATTTATAAAGATGATCCACTTTCCTTGGGCTCAGGTTTGACTTTATCTGCATGGATTGTGAGTTAAAAAAAACAAAACAATGTTTAGTGATACTGAAAGTCTGAATGATCAATAGATCGTCCTGCAGCTCAGGTCAATCTTTTATAACGTTTTGCGTTCTGAGTGAGTCACAACTGCTGTCCAGGGTGCTGAACCTGAGAGGAGCGGGGGACGAGGGAGGCGACTGCTGCTGATTGCTGTTCTTCACACTTTGATACATTCTACCATGATGTGACTTCAGGTAAGAAGCACACCTTGCAAAAAAGTATTATGGCTAACTTGGATTATACTGAGCAGGTGAGGATGACAGGATTTTATGAAGCAGTTATGTTTATTGTTGTTAAAAATTGCACACTTTAGCTTCCACTTCCCTCCTATATGAAGGAACGCCAACACATCTCCTTAGAATAAAGAAGGTGGGAGGTTGATGGAGCAATTTACGTTATTTAAGTTTTTTTTTTCAGAAGCATATACTGCTTGTGTTTATTCATTTCATATGCTATTACTCCCACCATGCCTTATGGCGAACAGGTCTTGAAGATTTTCTAATGTTACTTATTTCTTGGTGTTTATAAAACACAAACTTGACTAACTGGGGGTGGTGATCGCATCTACTAATCGGTGTAGTTCCAGTTCCCAAAATTGGTTCCATTGGGCAGACTGATGGCGGTGGCGGTGTGTGTGTGTGTGTGTGTGTGTGTGTGTGTGTGCATGCAAGAGGTAAACTGTAAGGTAGAAAAGCAGTACTTAGTATAAGTGAAGTCTGTTTTTAACATGTCATACTCGGCTTGAAATGAACTGCTGTCCCTTCTGAAAAAAAAGCCCTGAAATAAAAACACTTGAAAGTGACATCCTCTCTGAGGGAACATGCTCTTGAGGATTATTTCTGGCAGACACATCTTCTCCCTGTGGGTGTCAGGTGGCAAAACAGTACACACATAATGAGGGCATTGACAGAGAAAACACAACATGGGAAAACAAGACTAAATTATGTCTGTCTATGCTGGAATATTTAACCAGGATGTCTAGGACACATCCAGCTTAAACGAGTTACAGTAAGAAATGAACAATAAATAGCACTAATGAAATAATAGAATAAGTAACAAAAAATAATTATTTACAGTATTTAAAGAGGGGAGTTGAACCGTGCATGTGGAGAGAATAGTTAGTTCCAGCTACCCAGCAACATCACTGCTGCGACACAGACCTCCAGAAGCATTTGACTGTAAAGAGAAAGTACTCACTGTGATCACTTCTAACAGTTTGCTGCACACTGCTTGCTCATTAATCTGCCTGAGATGCCACTGCACCACAGCCGGTGCAAACCTGTCACGAGCTGCAGTCTGCATAGACACGCGGCTGCACTATCCATGCACTCATTCACCCCCCATCCTCCCCTCATTAATTAACCCTTCATCTTTAGGCACAAGCTGAAAGCGCCAGAGCCAGAGAGCACATGCAGTGTCAGATGATGACTCACAGCAGCATCAGGACCAGTGCTGGCCAATTGTTACACCTGAAGCATACGCAACTGCAGTCCGTGCCTCCAAGGGCACAGGATGCTCTCATCGAACAGACGGCTTAGAAAAGTTAAAAAAAACAGACAGAAATGTTTAAGACAAACAGGCGAGTATGCCTGGAAATCAACTCCACTCACCTTCATGTCTCCTCACATCAGTGGAGGGTGAGAAAGTGGTGGAGATGAATGAATGTCAGAGACAAAATGACTGACAGAAACACGGAGGAACGGTTACACTGAGGAATGAAAAGAAAGAAGGAATGGACCGGGAAGAAAACTGGAAGGAGAGGATGTGATTTGATGGGAAATGAAATTATGGAGGACAGCTGATGACAGGAGGAGAGGAGTGAAAGGAAAGAGAGGCTTAGTGAGAAATCAGCAGGTTGTGGTGGTGTTGAGAGAGAGGAGGAGGAAAGACCTAGAGAGAGAGAGAGAGAGAGAGAGAAGCCAGCTGAGTGTAGACTGCCTCTTAAAGGACGGCATCCGCATTCACAGCACAAGGCAGCAAATGACGAATACTGGAGAGGCCGAGGTGTAACGCTGACTGGCTGTCTGTGTGCAGAGAGGACGGACAGACGGAGAGGAGGCAGCCAATGGCTGTACAGCAGCATAACCAAATGAGGGGGAGAGCTGCTGAAGCTCTGTGTGGATGTGTTGTCAGCCAGAGAAAAGCATGCCGACAGACCAAGGGCATTCAGAGCATCAGCATTCCCTTGGTTACACTGCTCAATATAATATCACAATGTACCTAAATACTGACGTTCAGAGGGAGCGACGCACTCATCTGTGGTGCTGCATGAGATCAAAATGAGTCGAGCCACTTGGAGCCATTTTTCTTGGTAACACAGAGGCCCGTCACACAACAGCACACACTGTCTCAACACTGTAATTTGGCTACGATCCGCCCATCACCATCTCTGCCTTTCTCCCTCTGAGCCACAATTGTCCCTCTCAAAGACGTGCTGAACAGTATGTCTCTATGTGACTGGTTTCAGCAGGCAGAGACAATGAAGAGCACGGACCACAATCATTGAGCAGAGTGGCACAGCGAGCTCCGGTGCACAGAGATGATGCTGCAAAAAGCACGGCAGGAAGGTCGCACAGACTAGCTGAGACATTAACAGGCCTGACCCTGGTTTAAGAGAGCGAAGGCCAAAGACGTGATGAGTCAAAGCTTTCAGGCAGGTTTGTGATAAACTAAACTGAACTATTACAAACTCACTAAACTATGAGTAAACTACGAGTGGACGTGGACGGCTTTGGTGTCTTCACAAATATTTTTCAAACTTTAGAAACTACAAACTCTCTGCCTTGTGCCTCCTTGTGCTCTTTCAACCGTTCACGCAAAAACACTTGTTACTCACGTACACCTTGGGAACTGTGCTGATGTCTGGTGCCACAGGGCAGTTCAGGTCCCGTTCCTGTGCTCAGACTAGAACAGGGCTGAGAACTTAGTTAGTCCAGTGCTGCTCAGAGGTCTGGTCTGCTGTTTGCTTCAGTTCCTGTGGATTTCTGCTCTATCTCTAGTCTCTCACTCATTCTCTCCCTTTCTGTCGCCCCAACTGGCCCTGCCTGCTAAAAAGCCTATCTGCGTCAGCTGCACCTGCTGCCTCCGACTCTCTGCTTCACAGCGGGGAGGCGCTATCTCCTAAAACCAAAACACACACACACACACACTCTGTACAGTGTTGAGATCAGTCAGCCTCCATGAGCGGGAGGGGGGGGGTCGCTTAAGAATGACAACAACAGCGTGCACGACTGCAAAGAGCGTGCACACACACTTCCATAAATCCTCTCACTCATTCTATTTTCTCTCCTCCGCCGTGGGTCTGCATTGCAGCACAGTAACTGTGGTAATCCTTCAGATTGCTTCTGACGACCATTACAAGCACACAGGAAATCTGTCAAACATTAATGTGGACCGGCAGCTAAATCATTAGTTTCAAGGCTGTTTTTTGACTGATTTACTCTTACAGACATGAGTTATCATCATCGTCATCATCATCATCATCATCATCCTACCTTCTCCCCATCATCATCTAAGTCCAAAGGAGGCAGAAACATCTCAGGGCACAGTCCTTTATTTGATACAAAAAACACCTTTTAACTTTCTTCATTATGAATTTCTTCATTATGTTATTTCCCCTTTGTACTTTATTTCAGGATGACACAAGAACTTATATCATGTGGTGCCTATATTAGGTTATTTTTTAAATCTATTTTATTTTTTTCTTCTTATTATTTTAGAAAAACTACAAAAATGTCGGGAAGGACTAAAGTCTAATTTGTGAAGAACATCAGAGTATATTAATGCTGATTAAAAGAAACACGAATGGCTTTGTGTCATCGGCACTCTCAGACAACCAAGGACAAAGATGAACAACAGAGTGAATCATCTACATCCATTTAAGCAGAATGTCTACTGTGAATTCAGACTATACTTTATCGTCCTCTGTGGATTAGAACGGTGGTTCTTAAATCCAATTTCAATGGATGCAAAAATCAGAGAAATGTCAGACTAAACTGGAAGTATTTGAGCCTTTAGCAATACTAAAGCAGGACGTGTTACAACAGCAAACAATCGAGCCCCCCTCCCCCCCTCGGCTTCCAGTGTTGAGTAAGCCTTATGTTTAAATACTCTTTTAAGGTCAGCTCTCTCTGGTTTCAGCAGAGACTGTGCACGGGTTTGACTCCCTCACCCTGAAATGGCAAAGTGACTGGAGCGACCCCATCCCCCCCACTGTTTGAGTGTCTGTACAAATGTTTTAAGTAACTGAAACAGACACACTGTGCTGTCCTCACACTGTATTGTTTAGAAAAGGGCCCATAAAAGGACACAATACAATAAAATAGAGAGATGTTGAAAATCCTCATGATATCGGCAAATAGCCTAATACAGTACACTTAAATCTGAGATGTGAAATTATTCTCCAGAGACATCCAGCTGACAAACATCCAATGCATTAAAACCACTAAGGCTAAAATAGCAGCAACACAAAGGAGACAGCGCCCGGAATAAACCTTTTAGTCCAGCAGAAATTATTAGTCACCTCTGAGAATAAACCATGTTCACAACAGGGATCCTAATTGACTAAATTAAAGTGGTGCCTCATAGATGAATAAAGAACCAACTACTTTAATACCGACAGCACAAGGGGGCCGTTTGCTGGCTACCCTTCACATCACAGGACTACCGACAGTGTTATGCTCGGTACGTACCAACAATAGTGTCATTTTGAGGTTTCAATCCGGCTTTCTTCTCTTTCTGCTGTCTGCCTCCATGTTTCTGAGTGTAGGAGTCACCTTACCCTTGACCCTCTCTCTGTTGTCCTCACTGCCCTCCCACTCTCAGCTTTAGCTGGACAGTTCCAGTTCCAATCAGCCCCCCCCTTCACCCCAGTGTTGCTTACTCCTCACTTTACCGCTCCCGAACTCTCCTAATCTTAGGTGTGGAAGCAGAGAAATATAGACCTGGCTCTGTGCTTGCAAAGCACAACCAGGACCTCCAGCCTACCTCTTCCTCCACTGCTGAGACTGATAATCTACTGTTGGCATGCTCCGAGGTATTAAAATGTGTTACTGGGGCAAAGTGGGTGCCGGTATTAGTGAGTGCCGAAAACACACACACAAAAAAAAAAACAGGGCAGGAAACACTGTGAGAAAGGGAGAGGTACACGCATGACTAATGGTGTCTAAGACCACCTTAATGGGGATAAATCCATCTTGTCTCCCCCGTTTTGGCCTCCTGTTCACACCATGCTGCTGGAAGACCAATGACATCTTAATGAACGTGTTCTCCGCAGTGGATATCTGAAAATGACGGCCTTGTGCTGAAGTGTGCAAAAAACAGAACATTTAATCATCCTGGAGTCACACGATCATTTGAGAATTTGGAAGAGCTTTTATATATTTAAAAAAAAAAAAAATTGTCGGTGCCAACACATGACTTGAATTAAAAAAAAAGTAATCACCCCTTATCAATTTTTATTGTCTTATAATTTTGAAACAAAGTGATCCAAATGAATTATAAAATACACCTCCAGGTGCTGTGACTTGGACAGTTCATGTTCAAGACATATTATAAATGTAAAGCCGCAGCAGCAGCCTGTTCAACATGCCATTGGGGCGCTAAAGGTGGAGCAGCAAGTGGCAAAAGGTTCAGCAAGAAGACACACAAACAGCTTTAAAGTATCTGCTGTGTCTGCTTACTATGTGTTTGCTATGGACATATTCAGGGGAAAAAAATAAATCTAATGAAACAACTGTGGATATCTTTCCATGTATAGTGTGATGCGAACGTGCATGTTTGTGATTAACTACAGTCTGACAGTTGTGACCCTGGATGGTGGTGTCCCCACAAGTGAGGTCAAAAGATGAGGACAAGAGGGAGGGAAGGGGGGACCGGAGTGAAGGGCCCTCCTGAGCTGATCCAGTGACCTTTGCCCTCCTGCTCTTAATCCTGGCTTCCAGCACATGACCCAGCTAACAGTATTACACAGCGCTTTGATTAGACCTGCTGCTGTGCGCACGTAGATGTGGTGGCAGCGGGGGGGGGGACATGGGGTCCTTTGCTCTGCCACCACTTTGCAGGAATGCCAGGCCTCTGCACTGACACATACCTATGGACACACACACACACACACACGCACGCACACGCGCACACGCATGCACATGCGCACACGCGCACGCACAGTATATTGACCATAGGTTTAACCTCAGCACACAGCCTAAACACAGCAGAAGAAAAGTCACGAGACTGGCAGGATCAAGCCTGCAAGTCAGTGAGTCAGCGGATTACCCCGGCACTGTTATTTTAGCTGAAAACTAAGGGCAACACAGGAAAATGTGCTGCTAGCATTAACCATGGATGATAGGCCGTAGAATGAGCTGCTAAAACGGTACTTGGAGCGATCACAACAGGGAGGGGAATTTCACATGACGACTTCAGCAGCAGGCCTTAATCGCATCAAGGGGTCTCGCAAAGGGAGACGTTTATTTTCAGGTTTATGAACTCAAGACTTCATTTTATGTTTTGCAATTGATAGAACTTAAAAGCCCATGCAAAGGGTTTCAAATGTAAACATAGAACTATGCCCATATCACAAAGAGATGGTAGTGAATTTATGGTTGGGTTTGTTTAAGTGTAATTTTCCCTTCACTAAAGTAAAGGCAGTGTTTTTGGAGGTTTTACTGTTCTGCTGAAACTTGGTTGTACTGGCACCACTTGCAAATGTTTCAATGCATATTTTCCACTCAGTATTGTAGAATTAAGAACAATTTCTCAACAATACCACATAATAGGGAGGGAAACAATAAAAGCTTCACAATACTGTGAAGAGTAAACTGTTGGGGAATTCAGTGTGACTTGTGCTGACGGTGGGAAATGAACTGCATGCTGGATTCCCTTGAGGGGAGGTATTTCTGCTTTGTCCTTACAATGTTTGTCCAACATCAAGAATAATACAGCCTAGCTTCCCTCTGAACAGATTGACAAAGATAGAGGCTAAACAGTCTGCTACAGATGATAAAAACATGTCAGACACCTATCACCTGCAGAATTTTTCCGACGACTCTGATTGTTGGCTGTGTCAGTGAGGGCAGGACCAGTGGTGTGAGCAGCTCAGTGTTCTTACAGTCTTTTTTCAATTGTTATATTACTTATATTGTTGGTTTTTGCACAATTCTGCATTGTGTCAACATTTTTTTGAAACTCTTGACTCTTAAATCTGCTTACATTTCTCTCATGTGTATGACAACTGTTGTGCAAGAACTCCCTTATCTCATCTTATCTACTACTACAGCATGAATGAATTAATCTTAACTCATTGAGTGCCATCCATTTTATAAAACAAAAAGTGCTTTGTGCCAGTGTTTTTGCCCATTTTGAGTCATATTTCAAGACCCACAGAATATTTTGTACTGTCTCTGAAAATACTGAAAACAAATGAAAGAAGAGACTCTCTATTTCATCATGAAAAAAATGTTTCGTTTTATCTGAGGTAGAGGCCAGTTTCACCAAAAACACCACTTTTTGTCCAGAATCCGTTTTGCTCTCTAACTACGATCATCTCCACTTCCTGCTTTGATCTCTGTGGTGTACCGTCTCTTTATGTCCAACTACAAATCCCAAAGCCCCAAAATTACTCAGAGCGCCCTCTTGTGTCTGCTGCTGAAAAACCACTTTGACAAACAAGTGTCAATGGCACTCAAAGAATTAAAATGAGAGTGTGTGACCAGATCGTGCAGGAATCATGTTTGTGGTTGATCTCATTAGAAATGCACTTACTTCTCCAAACCAACGCCACAATGCAATACCATCCAAAATGAAAGTCATTACAACACTGAGGTATTAGGCAACAGGGAAAATGCAACAATGCAGCAGTGATGACTTGGACTTCCATCAGCAGGTTAATCAACCAAACACTTACAGCATTGCTGAAAGTGCATCATGGCAATTAATATAACTATCAATATGTGAATACTGTGCAAGTGGGCCTAAGTTTTCACACATTTTGTAAGACAATTTTAAAGTATAGCTTTGTATTCATTGAACAGATACTTTCTTTAATGTGAAATATAATTCATAAGATTAGATTCTATGGTTTATCTTTTTGAGGGTCCATACTTTGCCCTTTATCACCAAAAGCCGCTTATCCTCATAGGGTCGCGGGGGGCTGGAGCTTATCCCAGCTGTCTTAGGGCGGAAGGCAGGGTACACCCTGGACAAGTCGGCACCTCATCGCAGGGCACATAGAGACAGACAACCACTCACACTCACATTCACACCTACGGTCAATTTAAATTAGCCAATTAACCTAATCCCCATGCATGTTTTTGGATGGTGGGATGTGGAGGGAGGTGGATATATAATATATAATAATATATAATATATATATATAATTGGATGGTGGGAGGAAGCCGGAGTACCCGGAGAGAACCCACGCAGACACGGGGAGAACATGCAAACTCCACTACACTACCGTGCCGCCCATATTATATATATATATATATATATATATATATATATATATATATATATATATGTGTGTGTGTGTGTGTGAATGTCTGAAATCGCTCCTAAGCTAAGACTTCTTGCTAGGTATTAAGTTAGGAGCTCTTTGAGAGGATTCTCAGAATCTTTAGGAATACAGGCCCAGGTGACAACCAGACAAACCAGAACTAAATGTTTTTGTCCTGCAATACCCAAATGAATGCCATACCTGTTACTTGTGTAATCAGTGCTGAAAAACAGGAGTGCTGTTAAATGAACTTTCTCTGTATTAGTGCTTTAGTTCTGTCTGTCAGCTGAGACGCTCGCCTACATAACATTTTACACTATCAAACTGACTGGAGTGACTTGAGATATTTTGGGGTACAGCGTCGTCTGAGGCTGTGTAGCATGTGCTGCTTTCTTTGTCTGAGTACTTTCTTTGTAGCAGCATGAAGGAAACTCATTGTGACAAGTGGTCTGCTGGTGTTCCGGTGATGGAGGGTAAACAGGGAGGAGGGCAGCTTCGCCTGGGTCACCTCTAATCCTGCTGGAGAAATCATTTCCTTGAGACTTCAATGGAGTCAGAACACCATCTTTCCCCACCAGCAGGGGGCACAATAAAGCTCAAAACTCCCTGTTTTTTTCCTCACGTTCCACTGGAATTATAAAAACATGCAGTTTGCTATAAATGTTATTTAACACCTGAACACTCCATGTACGGCGACCAGGAGCTCACTGCCATCTTTTTCAGCCGGTCTTACTGCGCTCCTGCTGCTGGAGGCTGCAGTTATTTTAATTGACAACTTGCTGAGATAAGCAGCTGCCTCACCACCATTATTTATATCTATTTGTACATTTTATTTTCCCCCAACTGTATAATCGCCCAGTCATTGCTGCTATGAGAAACACAGTTCCATAACAGCAGAGCTGAACGTGAAGAGATCACTTTGTGTCTCCAGTTCAATGCTTCTTCTCCACTCAAGCTTTCAATTTACCACAACACCACATTCCCTAGTGTTAAAATATGTGCCGTTGTGGCGTTAACAACCCAATCTTTTTCTGAGTCATTGTTATTATAAATAAAATTATTAAAGAAAATCCATTGGCAAAAATCATTCTTCATCATTTCATTCTTCTCATTCATTCTAATTCTATTTATTTATTTTATTGCACAATTATCTTATAATGTAATAACATTTTTAAAAATATTTTGTCATTTGAAATACTGGTTATCCGTTTTAATGTATTAGACCTACACATGCACATTTGATATTTTGTTCCTCTTCAAAAAAGTTTTGTCAAAAACATTTAAAATAGAAAGTAAAACATGTTTTCATTATTGTTGTTCTAAATTCGCCTAAATGCATAAAAGCCTTTGTATGTGCAGTATAAATATATATAAACTTTAGAAGCTGCATTTTGTTTTGTTTCTTAAAATGTTTTTGTGTGGAAGAAGAGGTTAAAAGGCTCTTTTGATCGTAAAGGTTGCAGAAGCCTGGGACAGACGATAATGAGGAGGACAGGCAACAGCTTATTTAGCCTTCTTCTTTGACATCAGTGGTGATTTGAGATTATCTGACTGCAGTATTTCAGAACAAGATTCTGATTTAAATTGTGATTACACTACATTACAAGTCTGTATTTGTGGTTTAAATAAATTGGACATGTGTGTACCAAACCTGATGACTCTACATTAATAAAAAAAAATACCAATAATAAAAAAATAAAATTAAAAAAAAATTGTTTGGTGCTGAGGATCTCAGTCTGATGAAATATTATCTAACATATATGCTATGTTAGATAATATTTAAGATATGCCTTTTTTGTCTGGTTCACCTCCTTCCTACAGAGCCCAGTAATAAAAGTGTCAATCATATTTAAGATTTACAACTCCAATATTTATTTAGCCACTTATTATTAGTAATGACTCAATAACTGATGGCATCTTTTGCCGCTTATGTTTAGTTTCAGAGACTGACGGGGAAATCCAGGGGTTGCTTAAGGTGTGCAGTTGTGCTCTTTAGCCTGAAACCTTATTTCACTTCCTTTGACCTTTCACTCCACAGCTTATTAAGACACATAAAAAAAAGCTACGTTTAATATAAAAAGTTATTTAAAGAGAAGTTCACTTGACACCAAAAAACCAAATGTATCCTTGCCACAAGCAGGTGTGTGTGTGTGTGTGTGTGTGTGTTTTCAGATTATTTTGACAGGTTAGCTGACCACAGTTCAGACTGGAGCTGGCTGAGTCTTGTCAGCATTACTGGGTGGTGGTCACTTTCTGCAGGGCCACAGCAGCACTATAGTGTGTGAAATATTATAAAGATGTCATCACCTGTTCAGCACAGGGAGCACTTTTTCACAGGAGAGACATTTAATCCTTGTCTTGCATAGTTTAGTGGCCTAGTAAAGCATCTTTACTCAGGGATAGCACCATTTATTCTGCGCACACACAGCGTTTTCCCCAGAGATCCTTATAGTACTGAAGTATTTTTGGTGCTGGTATATTTTCCAGCCATTCTGATCTTAAATTAGGCTCATTTGTCTGTTTGGACTGTCAGAGATTTAAAAAGGGAACCACTTATACAATTTCCCATTTAAAAAAAGGGGGCAATAAGGCCTTTATTAGACCACTAATCATCTACTCCATTTAAATACCCTGATTAATTCCATTAAAAAAAAAGGACCTCTCATGCTGCAGTCTGAGCTTATTAAACGTAATGACATGATTCAGTGGAGTCATCATATGTGAACACAATAGCATCTCCTCAACACCGTATAATTAAATGTCTCACAGGTGAAATCAAAGTCATAATTTAATTTAAAATACCTGCAGTAGATCAGCGTTTGAACTTTCACACCATCGTCACCATCAAAAGATGGTGGATGAGAATACTGTTTCCATTTCTAATATTAACTGATCACACTGATTAGCAGTTCATTATTGCCTGTGTAATAAAACAACACACTCTCTGTGGGGAAACATGTACAGTATGTATGTGGATTCTATTATATAACGTGTTGACATACAGATGCCACGAAGACGGCATACCTTTCCCAGAAACCAGGAACCATGAGATGGACAAGCGACCTCTACCTCATCAATCAAAATCAGAAATGTCACTGATCAGTACACTCATGAAAATGTGGGTGATCAATAATAAAAGTAAAAACTGCACAAACTGTCAGCAAAGAGCTTCAGTTTCAGTTTGGACATACAGGAGAGCTGAGGGTGCTGAACACTTTTACCTCTGATTAGTCAGCTAAGCACAGTCAAATGACATGTCTCTGTAACTATAGTGTAATTATATACACTGTAACTATAGTTACATAACCTGTTGAGTTAAAAGTAAATGATTTAGACATTATGTTAAATGTTTTAAGTACACAAGCAGGCCTATCCTCAGATAAACTTAGCCCGGTATCTGAAAAAACGAGTATGCGGTTGCACCTATCATCTACACGTGAACGCAGGTTTCAGTCACTGAAAACGGTTATCTTTGAAAACTCCGGCCAAAGTGGAGATTTGTGAAAACTCTGTTTTCATGCTTGCATGTACTGTAAATGGTGGTAAATAGGTTTTCAAACGCCATGATACGCGTCGTGTGATTGGCTGATAAGGCTTTAACTTCTCGTTACACTGCCACCTGTAGATTTGGCATGCTCATAATAGGGCTGGTGGGGTATTTATGCAAGTTTGTGTAAATTAATATATTTTGGAAAACGGTGTCGCGTAATCGAGGATATTACTGAAACCGGAGAGAAAGATTTATCCGTTTCTATAAATACCCGCCTACCTGTAAACAAGGTCTGGGACTTCCTGTCACTTAGCATGACATTTGTGTATGATACCGTCACTGAGCTCTTATCTTGAACACATTTACACTCATACATGCCATTGTTCTACCTTGCTCGTCCCCACCCACACAAGGTGGCCCTGTGGACAGATTCCACTGGACTCTTTCTGACAAACTGCCCCCACCCACCAGCCTCGCTGCTGCCCGAGGTGTCGCATATCCACCACTCGCTCCTGTTGCTAAAGGCAGACCAGAGGAGAGATGGTCTGGCTAGGAATAGCAGTGTCACATGAGTGTGTACAGTGACCAGTCAGCCAGCTGCTCATCCTTACATGGAGCATTGCCCAGCCGTACAATCGAACACAAGCAGGCGGTAACATTATCATCAGAACAGCGTGGGCCGCGGCAGACAGGTCGATCACTCATCTATCAGACCTGTCACACCCTTCAGCGCACTAGCAGAGCAGAGTCACAATGGACATGTGACACACACCTGTTCAAACATCAGGATTTCTACAAACTCAGAGCGTTTACACGCCTTATTTATGAATACAGATAATCAAGAAAATAAATACAGTGCTGAAATTTATTGGAGCAGCTGTCCTGTTTGTCTCAAAGAGCCTCCAGCATCATGAAGAGCTTTAACTCAGACGCTTTCTTTCTCACTGAGTTCCCTATACTTCACCATTTTGAACAGAAGTGAGGACATTTTAACTGAACTCACCTTTTTATACCAAATTTTATAAACATTGGCTTAATCAAATGGATTAATCAAGAATGATATAAAACCTCTAAAGATTTTTTTCTATTCAGGAATGACCGTTAATAACTGTAATTTAGCATGTCAATCAAAAACTTAATAATATATAATGATGTGCTTTGATATTTTTTCTGCTTTTTTGTGAAACAAGAAATTTGTAAATTCATGGATACAACAATAATTATGTTTTAGCATTAAATATATCATTTTCATTCAAGGGCTTGCACATACTGGTAGATTAACCATTACAGAAACATATAAAAATATTTTTTTAATTCAGTAGGGCTGGGTACCAAACTTCGATTCTTTTGTCATGCTGACTGAAAAGCTCCAGTCCAATCAGGTATCAAAAAATTAATGATTTTTTTGGTGCTAAATTTGGACTGGGAGCCCGGCGTTTGCGTTTTCAACACATGGTGTGTTCAGGTGTACATGAATGTCAGAATTTCTATGGTTCAAGTCAGAACTTAAATCAGAACCCCCGTAATCTCACCAACCAGACATAGAATTCATGCTATCTGCTACTGATGTAAACAGTAGCTACATGTTTTGTTGTACGTCTGTCAGGCTGGAAGAGCTGGGAGCACTAAACTTTGAGGTTAAGATGATCTGAGCTCCAAGTTCTGACTTCCAGTGAACACACCACAAGACAAACTCTACTCTCACTCCCCAGGGTCCTAAAGAGGAACTGGTAGCAGGCCGTGTCTGTTGATCATCATCAGATCATTGTCTAGTATGTCTACCCCGACAAAGACCAAACTACACAAAAATAAAATATTGAGTTGATAATGATAATAATAATAGTAATAATAATGATAAATTAATATATATTGATGATGACCATGATTAAAGCCCAAATTACACATAAATTATTTATTGAGGTATCGAAAAAAGTATTGTTCTAGAACTGGTATCGAAACAAAGGTATCAAAATTGGAATTTTACCCCCAAATTTTTTTGAACGATACCCAGCCCTGGTATTCAGCAATACTGTTAATTTAGGTCAGTAACACCTTCCACTGAGTGGTGCTTAGAGCAGTGCGATATTACGATATATATCGTAATGCGATATAAAAATGTCTACCGTACGATATAAGCCTCTGTTGTTTATATCATAATTTTAACATGTAGCTACTTAGTTAGCTCTGTTGCTACGCTAACATAAACGTTACTCTGGTTGTGGTTTAGATAACGCCGTGTAAAGTACAACTCAACGTCGGAATGACCGCTGGATAATCCAAATGTATCATGCGAGTTAAAAGCGTGTATTGTTTGAAGCACAGACATAATAGTGTGACGGCTGCTGTAACCGCAGCAACGCAACTGCTTTGTTGTAGCGTGTTAACGTCACCCGTAAGGACAGGTTTGTGGCAGTTGTAGCTCGGAAGTAAACAGAGGTAAAGCAGCATGGAGGACGTTGTGTTGCATGTGAATGATTTATTATCGCTAAACACATCTTTATTAGCACCAAACTGCACAGTAAAAGTAGGCTACAGCGCAAACAAAGCTGGACTTCCGGTCGCTCTCAAAGTAAGCCTTCAGCATAAAAGCATATAAGGGATTACGACGCAGAGGAGACGGAGGAGAGCGCAATGGAAATTAAAAACACATCAGAAAAAAATACTATATCGGAATATATATCTTTATGGGGATATAAACTTGGCTATACGGGATATAGAATTTTATCCATATTGCACAGCCCTAGTGGTGCTCCAATTAATTTGATACGCACACATAGTAATCAATAAAACAGGGTGAGAAACAATCCACTCTGTAATATTTAGTTTCTAAAAACTAAGTTTTTGTCAATATTGTGCAGCACGCCTACAGTCTTTCCAACCCTGGTGAAAACTAGCTCTTTGGAAATTTGAGGAAATCTATAGATTACAGGAGCGTAAGATTTGTATCCACCGCACACAAAAATAACTGAACGTCTCATTGACTTTACAAACCATCCCAAAGCCAAGAATAACTTTTCCCATGCTTTTCTCAGTGTTTCCTATTGAGCTTCGCCATCAAAAGTTTTCCAAAGCCTCAAACTGACCCCAGGCCTTAGTGGCAAAACCATGACTCATTTAAGTCAAGCAAGCCCTGCGTGCATTTGAGCAAATATACTTGAAAGAGAATAACAGGAAAATAATGTCCATTCTAGCTCCCATAAATAAAAGCACAAAGCCTCACAGTTCAGCTATGAGCCTGTCATTAGCATAGTTAACACCGGGCCAGCACCCAAACAAGAGACGCTCTGTGTGACAGCGCTTTGATACGGACCCTGCCGCTTACAGAAGGCCACCAGAAACACTACAAAACGGCTCTCATCGCCCAAGTAGAGAGGACAAACACAGCCAAAAAACACACAATGGGTCAGAGCAAACCATGCAACCAGCCGAAATGGTCACATGATAGCTACGGTGACAAATGGCTAATTGTTTACATCAGTTTCCTCTTTATGGGAACAATCTAGAAGTCTTTAAGGAGGCCATAACTTAAAGAATAGAGGTTTTCTTATATGTGTCACCCTCCACAATCTAAGTGAGGGTCTCTTTCCTTCAAAGCAACCAAGATGGGAAAACTACCAGGAAGCCTATGGCTGTCAGCGTGATTAAAAAAAATGAGTCAACGTGGAAATGTTGATATTTGTCAAGAAGACAAAACCTTCAAAAATACCACAATCATACTGTGAAGACATGTTGGTGAAGAATCTGAGCATTATGAGCTATTAAGGCTCACTTTGGGGTCAACAAAGAATGCAGGCCTCCGTGACAGTGGTAACAGGAGGACAGAGTACGGGATTCCAGCGATCAGTATAAGCTCGCCACGAGACAGGAGTTCCCTGAAACCAGCTGCATACATATACATGTGTGCAAACCACAAATATTTAAGTCTATAAATGCAGCCTCAAGTAATTTTGCATTCGGGCAACTTAGATCTGGTTAAATACCAGGACAAAACTGAAGAAGTGGTTGTAAAGTAGTCTAATTAAGAGCTGAAATGGTTTTGAGTATTTTACTCCCAAGCTTTAATGGTGGCCTGACCCTGAAGCGATGTTCAAATTAAATCAGGAAGGGACTCACACCACTTATAACTGAAAAAGTCTGAAGTCGTCCCCCGTCACTTAAGTTCCTTCAACAACAACAAGTCCTTCCCTGCTCTCGCCTGACCTTTCTCAATAAAAGACGTATGGCTAACCACTTTTTCTAACATGGATTAGTCAATGCAACCATACACAGCATGTAGATGGCTACTCTTTCTGTGCTGTCATGTGATGTTGCCATGGCGAGGGAGGGCGCAGACATAACAGTGTGATTGTGCTCTGAGGGTGAGGTGGGCCGCGATCAGAGAGAGACAGACTGTTCTCAGACGGTGACACTGCCAGCCCCAGTGCCAACTGCCTTTCCGCCCACAGAGCTGCAGGCACCCCCGCTGGCAGAAGAGTCGGCCTGCACGCCTACCGTCATGGAAACCAGAGCCGACTCTGGTGCATTTTCCATACATCGCTTGTTCTCACGGCTCATGCTGGTCAGCGAGATCAAGGTCAGGTCTTCTATCAGGATCCATCGGTGGTGCAAGCAGCTTTTATGTAACGCTGTAAGACAATTGTCTTAAAGCAATAAGCAACTACACTTGAGGATGACAGGTGTTTGGTTATAAATGTAGTAACTGGACAAACTTTAAATTTGATAGGGGATGATGTGAGGCGATCAAGTTATCACAATCAACAAGTCGGTACCATGTTCCAAGGCAATCTGTCAAAACTGTTTTTCACTCAAAACCACAAATGTAGACCTCATGATTGTCAATAGAGAGAAAAAAGAAGGGAAAACATGATGAATGGTCAGGCACTTTGTTTTGTCAGGATAAAATACAGCAATCCCCTGACTGGCATTTGATTTTATTTCGTTTGAAAGAACTGTATGTAGGATTGTGGCCAAAACTGGTACTGCAATCACTTTCAAATTACCGTAAAGCAGTGCTGAAACACTGCTGACTTGGTGATTGGGTGATAGGTGGAGGGTGGTGCATCAGACCAAAACACAAAATAATAACATCAACATCAGTTGAGGGCTGCAACTAGGCTTTTTAAATGAGAATATCCTGGCTGGACTACTGTTGTCAGTAAAATAAGTATTTGAAATGAACATGATTTCTTAATGTCTGGTGACATATCAGGGCCATTTTATGATTACTTTAAATTAATTTCTTACATATTGTTCTTTTAAAAGTTCGACAGACGCTCCAAATTGCGACAATCAACTTAAGTGGTCAATCTAAGAAAAAGCCTCAGAGCAAACACAAGTCCGCTGAGAGAAAAGTCAGGGGATCAAACAAGTCTGTACAAAATGTCATCTTAATCCATCTGATAATTGTTGAGATATTTTCGTCTGGACCAAAGTGTCAGACTGCCTGACACTGTCGTTCCTAGGGCCTGTTGCATGTCGCATGGCTAACACTGTCAACAAAACACTGAAAATCTGTTTGTCTGACAAACAGTCCAGAGCTGGAGCTAGACCGATAAACTACACAATTAGTACAGTAACAAGATATGGAAGTGCAGGAATACCAAACATGTCCCAGGTTATTTAGAAACCAATGTCTAACACACATATATCAGTATATCATTATCAGTGCTGAGATTTTCTTCTAACAATTAACAAATAAATCATTCATTAATGTTTCCCCGATTATGAACAATTTACGGCTTTGGAGCTGCAATCAATCTTGCCCGTTTGCCTCGTAAAGATAACGCAGCATATTTTAAAGTGTTTAGGAGGCTGTGAAGTAATGTAGTGTGACCTGCCTGCTCATGGAGGACATTTTTGTCATGGGGGCCTAAAGTGAATTCAACATGGAGCTGGAACTAAAGGTGGAGTCAGAGATGGCAGGATGTTCCTAGAAACTGAGGCGGCCAGCGCACGTGTACTGAGAAAACACACCTCCATAAAAACTGGTCTGACTCTGCCCTCTCAGCATCATGTTGAACATGAAAACATTACACAATGTACACATACTTCACTTCCTCCACTGACAGAAAGCATGCAACTTCCAAAACACAAGCTTACGATGCCTCGCTTAGCTGCTCACTGCTCTGTGTGTGTCTGTTAGGAACCATTTTGATTTATGAGTTAGCATAAAAGAGACTATTGACGGTGTGGTATAAGCTGTGGCTGCACCCTGTCGCCACCGAACTGCCAATTTAGTGTGAATCACTCAGCCTCGAGTGCTTTTCTTTCAAAAGGATTACGTTTACAAAAAGGACAGGTCAAAGAACAGTCACAACATAAATTGAGTATATCCCTAATGTCTTACTTCTACAAGGTAGTGAGAGAGAAAAAAAATAATTAAAGCTCAGTCAAAATGAGGAGAACAATGGTAATGTTCATGTTCTCTCTGCTAAAGCTGTCTGACAAGATGTGCTTAACACTGGAGTTCAACTGAAATGTTTCTCAACTGTTTCTTGAAAAGCGAATCAGGCGGCTTAAAGAGCAAAACAGCAGATTAAACTGCGCTGGTGGAAGAACTTTGTATTAATTATAAATCCCCTTTCAGAAGTTCCACAAATAGTGTGTCAAAGGTGTAAATACAAGTGAAGGTCGTGACGAGCTGCAAATTCATTATTACTGCTTCATAGATGTTTCTAAACAATGCTGGGATGGAGAGGGAGAGGCTGGTCCTTATCACAGAAGCCCTAGACTGCACTTGTATGTTCACATAAAGTATAAAAGGCGTGTAAAAAGAGGGAAGTCATTTATCAGCCTATCTTATCATAATACGATTTCATATCTTCTTTATAACCTTTATTATGGCTAGACAAGACGCGGCAATCAGCGTACACGCTTTTTCCAGTTTACAAGCTCATGCTGTGCAAACGCACTAACAATACGTTTTAGGAGAGAAAACACCTTAAATAGAAAGAAACAATCATGCGACGCATAGTGGCAGACATCAGAATTCCTCTCGCTCTGTCTTATCGTAATAAGCAGATTAATCATTAACTCACAAACCTGTTCTGCCAGCTAGAATACTATGTACTTCCACCAGCTATACAGGCTATAGAAGACTTTATATTTCATGCACTAAAGTGACCTCTAATGACTACAGAAAAATGAGATGAAGACTGAATTTGACACATTCTAGTTTGAATAAGAGAGGACAAAATAGCAGGGACATAATGTGACAATAGTAAAATAAATAATAATGGGGCATACACTAAATAGTGTTAACTCTTTATTGTATTGCAAATATTGCTGGGTGTGATGTGCATTTACTTCTACACTGTACTTAAGTAGACATTTGATGTACAATACAGTATTTTATTATGGATTTTAGCCCTACTCCACTACATAAAGGTGACAGCACAGCTTACAAATTAAGATTTTACATAGATAAATCACCAAATGATGCATAGTAGTAGTCATTAGTGAGCACCAGCTGCTTACAGGTTAAAGCATCACATAATAAAACATAACAATCACTGTGGGTGTTGAGTACTTTGATATTGCATATAAGCACATTTAAAGAACAAACTCTAACCTTATCAATACAGCGTTTTACAGTGTGCCTGATCTATTTTAACAGGAAGTAAACAAGCTGGCTAATTACTAATGGTTCCTGTTGATTGTTCTGCTCCTCCGTGTTGTCAGAATGGATGCAGAAAGAGCACACAGCAGGTCCATCTCTGCAGGTGAACAGACCAGGTGTGCTTTCATGTCAGTGCTTCTTTAACACAGCGACTGTGGCTTCAGAGGCCACCTCAGGGATGTCTGGGACACAGTGGTCCCAGCTTCTAGTCCTTGTTGGGCAACGGGGCAGGGGTAGTGGCAGTGCGCATGCTCAGTTGTTGACTCTCAGGAAAACCCAACTGAGTAAAATGAACTCGCGTGATTGAAAAAAGCCAAGTGATCAAATGTGAGTCCAGTTTGTCCCCACGCTGGTTTACACCGGTGGGTCTGGACTGGTGCTGCGGTGTCGGATGAGGAGTCGTGCACACACACACACACACATATACCGTATACACATGTACGCACACATACACACACGTGTAGCAGCTCCATTCACTGGGTTAGTTGTGTGCGACCAGTAGCAACAATGTCTCGAGCACGCCGGAAGAAAACGAGGTGAGGTGAAATACGACATTTAGGAGACAGACATGTCTGTCCTGAACACGCGTGTTTACGACGCGTGGCTGTGAGCCGCAGCAGCTGATTTAAATCCACAGACATTTCTATTTTTACACCGTGTTAACACTCACCAGGCCCGCTGCTCCTCCTTTTAAAAGCTCACCGCGAAGAAACGCACAAAGTGAACAAACAAGACAGAAACAACCGTCGAAAGGGGGGAAAAAAACACACACACACGGGGACACAAAACGACAACATAGAAAATATCAGACACATTGTACTCACCAACGGAATTGAACACCACGAGAAGGGGGAAACGTGCCGTTCCTGTCCGCCTCCTCGCCTCTATCTCTGCCTGCCTTTTCCCAGAACCGTCCTCCGTGGGTTGCGTCGAAAATGTCCCAGATTCCTGCAGAGTGGAGCCTCCAGCCCGCCACTCAAGCGACCGTGTTGCCCTGAATGCAGCCTGAATGCAGCCTAAGTGTAGCCTGCTGTTCTCATCCGGGCGTTTATTGAGCCGACGAGTCACCGCTGCAAAGGATGACAGCTAGAGGGAGGAGGGGAGGGAGAGAGGTGGTCAGTCTGTGGAGGACTACAGGAACATGAGAAATAATAATTCATGTAGAGAATGTGATCAAAGCAGGACTGATACTAGCGATACTAGTAATTAATGTAATAAATGCGTTTAATAATTAATGGACTGTAATAATAATAATTTATCTGACAGCAGGGATGTTTATCAGTGTTTAAACGGCCATTCTCTCACATAACGTGTTTTTATACATATATCTTTAAAGACAGGACATTTTTTTATAACGCATTGTACTGAGTGAGGCTTCACATCAATAAGGAGCAAACGCACTGTGCTGGTGCCTCAGTCTGCTCTCTTTCACTGTGGATTATTATCATTTTTTTTTATGCAGAGAAATCTTACTTAAGTCGAGTCATTTCGGTGGAGATAAATACATAAATATACGCCTCAGAAATAAAATGTGTTTGCATGTGAACGTTATGATCCCTGAGACGTTTCTCATGTTTAAAAATAAAAAAAAATATTGCAAGCTATTTTTGCTGTGGCCACGTGCGTGTAAGGCATACACGTGTTACGTAACCAGTTCAGCCAGTCAACAACTGAGTGTGAGAGAGAGAGAGAGAGAGAGAGAGAGATACTGTCCATATACAGTAAATGGAGAGAGGCGGATCGTTTGGAGGGTAATTAAAACTTAAAAGTTTAAACTGTGTGATTAAACTGTTATTTTGTTATTTTAATTAGAATATATAGAATAATTCATTTTTATAAAATAAAAAAAAGAAAACATCCCTCATGAAATGTAATGACAGGTCTGGTGTGTGTGATGTGAGAAATAATTTCCTCTTCTAGTTGTATAAAAGCTTGTTGAGACATGACTCTGTGTTTGGGTGGAACGACTCTCACTGAGTCTCTGCACAGGTTTTCACCCACGCCTCACTGGGCCCACCTTGTTATTCCACACTGGACCTCACAGCAACACACACAGCCAGCAGTAACAAATTACCAGACAACAGCAGAGAGTGTTTAGCCTGCTGGTCAACTCCCTCTATAGCCTGCTGTACACCACCGCCCTGAGGAAAGGGCTAGAACAACTACACGTATAATATTATGTTTGCTTTGAAGGACTGGTAAACAAAATTTACAAAATAACAAAGAGCATAATAATGCTGACAAAAGTTGTGGTTATCAGTTGCCGTTGTTACAATACTTTATTGGGCTGAATAAAATGATTGTTGATTCTTCTGCCATTCAAAAAAGCACTAAACCATGTTCAAATTTTATTTTATTTTTTTTTTTTTTAATTAATTGTGCAGCCATAATACTTTAAGTGAGAGCTTTTCCAACTTAATTTTATTAAAAGTGAGCAGGGAGCTGTAGCAGAGATTTAAATCATTTTACCAAAAGCCCAGCATGCTTTATAACCTACCTATGAAAACATCTCAAAATCCTTCATCCTTCATCATAATAGGTTCAAAATCGTCCCATTTTTTAACAACTAATGAATAACAAGCACATTCAGAAGCCTGTAAATGTATCTTCTTTTATTTTCTCAGCAGCACTTGTCAACCAAACACTGGAGGGTCAACATTTTGCCCCTCAGATGTACCGTCTGCTTTTTGACAACGACACAACAAATATCACAGTCGCCTCACAGTTACAGGAAATGGATCCTCTTTGTTCCTGCTTTCCTGGAGTCCTCTCATACCTTTAGTTCCGGTTGGCAACTGCTCTACTCGCTGTACAGACTGAGTTATCATGACAAGCAACAATGAGACAAGAAAAATGTCAAATCTTGTTTTGCAGCAGGTACCATGTTCTCACTGACAATCAGACGTTTTTTGGAGTTACGCAAATGAACCTATGGATTGGCAAACAGTATGTAAAAGCCATTAGTTAAACAAATGGAGCTTAACTTTTGTCACACGGGACAATAGAGTACATTCTGTATTTGTCTCGTGTCAGGACAGGCCTGGTTGGGTGTGGTGTTTACCACATTTCTCTACTCCCACCACTTAAACAAACCTTTATTCCAAACGTGTCATTTGTACTTTATGGCTTCATGAACTAATGATTCCACGTCATTCAAAATGAGCAGACACCTGCATGTTTTTGTTCCGGGCTTCATACATAAATGCTTGAAATATGAGTTTATCAGTTATTTATCAGGTTTCTTTTCCTTTCCCTTATTAAATATCTGTCTGTACAAATGTTCCTGTCTCTTTTTACCACCAATATGCTGGAATCCAGCTCGGGCAGTGCTGTTTAGTCTATACTGGAACAGTTACCATAGTGTTATTCTCGGTGCGCATCTTGCTCACACTGGTGCCTGTAAATATAGCTGGTTTATGTTTGTTTGTCAGCTAACACAGTATATATGGTATCACATATGAAGCTGTCTCACTTAAAAATAATAATTATGTAACACGTCAAACAGAATTTCATGAATTCATATATTGTGCAGGTTAGTTCACACTGAAAACATGCAAAAACGCTGCAAAGCCACCAGTGACAAAAGGTTGACATGAAAAGAGCAACTTTCAGGTTTTTATCTTTATGTTTAGACATCTAACACTTGTGTCATGATAGGGGAAATGATTATCAATATTAAAAAATAAACACTGCCTTGAAACACAAACACATGATATAACTGATATAAATTCCAGTCCCAAGTGTTAAAGGCATGTGCTTTGTGGACCCACCCTCTTAGTTGCACATGGATGTAATGTGTAGGAAGCAGCTTTGTGTAAGTCACTAATGTCTTTTTTACCCTGCCCCCATCTTTCCGACAATCGAAATCCAGTCATATAGTTTTTAATCATTACATAAATGTGATTTCTATATTACATTCTGAGCGGACACCTGATGCTCGCTTTCCCCTTCTGAAATTTAAAAAGCATTTAAATGCTCCCCCTAAAATATTTGCTGCCATCTTGTGGCAAAACAGGAGATAGCTGTCTTTTAAGTTGCACTTAACACTCCATATTTTGATTATTTTAATAACATGTATGTTTGTATAGGGGGTTATGTGCAGGACTATTTCTTGGCTGGGCTCACTGACTTCCTGACTATAATTAGTGATAGTGTGTTTTAGCGATGCTGTTAGGTGGATTTAGTTACCCTTGAACAGAGACAGGTCAGCAGTTCCTGTGCATTTCCAGTGTTTTAATACACTGAGCTAACTGAAAACTATACAGACATGATAGTAGTGGAGAGCACCTCACCTGACTGAAGACAGTAAATTTCACAGATTCACAGTTCTTTGCATACCCACGCTGAGACAAACTCTAACCTGTGTCCTGTGGTTTGGATGCTCCATCCAGCAAATCCTATTCGGAGGTGTCATCTTCCTTCATTTCCCACACCAAAGGGTACACATGTATCACCTGAACAGATGGACACAACAGGGTTCACCAGCAGCAGTTCTAATTTACCTTTTCACTTTAACTGTGAGAAAATACACCTGTTCATCATTTTAACACTGGTTAAACATAGCTGTGTACTCACTGCAGTTCTTTTTCTTGAATATATTCAATTTAATTCAATTTGCATAGTGACTCATAAATAGTACAAGCAGTCGTCTCTTCCTCATAAGCAGCAGTATGGTGTTTTACACAGCCCATCAACATATCATCTATTCATCAGCTGTTATTGTCTATTGCCCCCCCGCCTTCTCCCGCTCGCGCACACAAGCACGACGCACACACGCTCCAGTACACGCACACAAACATGGCGGCCTCTGTTTCACCGCTACGCTCCTCCTTCAGGATTTGTAGCCCATTAACGTTACACCAAAACCGCTGCCGGGCCAAACTGCGGATGCACAGAAAATGCGAAAGTCAAAGGAGACATCTTCACCAGACGGCGACGAGGTAAACGGCGCCCAGTTTGAATCGCAGCCGTTTTTCCTCTTTAATGGACGGGGTTACTTTGCGGAGGGATGAGCTCCGCTTCAGCACCGGTGAAGGCGTGTGTGCAGTCACGTGAGAGGGGACGGTGATTGACAGCAGGTTTCACCGTTCACGGTAGAGAGGGCAGGTTTAACGGGCATATCTTTAAATGAGGAAGCAATTGCAGGTCCAATAAACCAACAAAGCTTTCAACAGACGTGTCAGTATTACATAAGCTGCCGCAGTTTCTCTGGTAGTAGTTAGCTGGGTGTTTAGACGCATTCCGCTTTACCACCATGGTGGCTGCTGTAGCTGCTGCTGGAGGACGGTTAGCCTCAGTTAAACCGTTAATGTGAATCACTAGCGCTAAGAATGACGGTTTACCGCATTAATCAAAGCTTCTTAACGCACATCTTTTCCAATGACTAATAATTTAAAAAACAAAATTATACACGACTCGGAAGACTTAAGTGTTCACTTTAGCAAGCTAACTTACTGTTAGCCATTTTCCGCTACAGCTCATAGATTGTCTTTTGGTGGCAAGATGGAGTATTGGTTATAAATTCTGCCTCTCCGTGTTAATATGTAATAAATAGGTAGTTCTTATCACACTGATGTATGTTTCCGGTGTTCTGGTAAATTTTGATAGGATAATTAAAGATAATTAAGACGACTGTGATTGACAGTCGCTCAGGAAATAAATAAAATGCGTAAATGCAATCATTAATGCAGTTATATAGTTATTATGGTTAGTTATTACCTATGGTTATTACATGTTTTTAACCAAACCTCTATGTAGCAGCTAGGTGGTTGATGCTAGCATGCTGCGGCTATAGTCGGTGGTGATTGGCTCAAGCGGGTGCGTAGGCGGGGCTTCGATACTTATCATTAATAAGCTGACATTTTGAGTTAAATCCATCCATCCATCCATTTTTCTACCGCTTATCCTCACATAGGGTATTTTGAGTTAAATCAATTATCAAAATTTATGTTGATTATATTTCTGTGACCCATATAATTGACTGATGGACAATTTGTTTCAGCTTTATTTTAAGTGTGTTTTGCAACCTGTGATGTGGTTCCATGTGCATCCATTCATTCATGTCTTTACCTCTCCAGGCATGCAGCCGTGGTGATTTCAGGGACAGAGTTGGCTCGTCAGCTCCACAGAGAAATTCAGCGTGATGTTGAAGAGCTTGTCGCTCAGGGCAACATGAGACCCCACCTCGGAGTGGTCTTAGTGGGCGACGACCCTGCCAGTCGTACCTATGTGAGGAACAAGACCCGGGCAGCCAGCATTCTAGGTCAGATATGAGTGTTACATGCCTCCGTGAACACTGTATGCTTAATGAGTATTATGCAGATCAACACACATATCATAGATCTCCCTAATGCATCAAACATATTTAGGCATGCATTCAAATATAGACACATATAAATCCTTAGAAAAATCAGTGTATTGTGTAAGGTCACACAACTGCAAACCAACATGCACATGACTGTGCTTTGAGCATGGAGTGTGCATGATGTGTTTGTGGTCTCCAGGTATTTCCAGTGATACGGTGGTGCGGCCAAACTCAGTCTCTCAGGAGGAGTTGCTGGAGCTGATTGACAAGATGAACCGTGACTGGAGGGTTAGCGGCCTGTTGGTGCAGCTGCCACTTCCTGGTAAACACAGTTGCTCACATTAAAGTTAAACAAAGGAGTCAGTCTGTAGTGTTCAATGTGCAGTGATTGCATTAATATAGTTCCCACTTAATGAGAAATCATTGTGGAAGCTGAATGAAAATTGAAAATGAAAATTTCCATTTTCTTTTTCAACTTTAAATTTTCCTTCCTTTAAATGACATGACTTCACCTTCTTGGATCTTTCTCACAGTGGATGTTTTCACCTGTCATAGTAGGAAAACCACAGGTGTTTCATATAAGTAAATTTGTCTCTGAGCCTGCATTCGTGATACAAGGAACCTGAAAACAAAGCAGTTAATTGTAATTCAATCCCAGTGTATGAGGCAGCTGTCACTAGTAAATGTCCTGCATGTTACTATGTGTAATATTATAGTGTCCTGCTCCCTCTCCTCTTCAGAGCACATCAATGAGCGAGCTGTATGTAATGCCATCGCTCCAGAGAAGGACGTGGACGGCTTCCATATTGTGAATATTGGTAAGCTGTGTCTGGACCAGAGGTCCATGGTACCTGCCACGCCTGCAGCGGTCTGGGAGATCATCAAAAGAGCAGGTAAACCACAAACACAACCACAAACAACCTAGCTGTTTTGCTGTGATTTTCAAAGCATAGCTGCAAACATATTATCCTGTCAGGGGCATTGAATATATGTTCAATTGAGCGTCACATTTAGCACAACCTCATTTTATACATTATTTAATTAAAGCACATGTACAATAAATTACTTTCAACCAAAAGTGCTGGCAGTATTGACAGCTTTCTTGGTGATTTGTCTCAGCAACTCATACCGATCTTAAGATCTTCACCACATCTTTAAAACGGGAGGTTAAGAGTGGAGCAGCTATTTGCTTCTGTCTTTTCGTGTGTGGCCCACTAGATGGAGCCCAACAATCATTTTCCTAACCTGATTCAAACAGTCTCCTTTGAGATTCAAGAGATTCCTAATTCAAAGTGTTTATTTTCATGTGAACAGTGAGGAAACATGTTTCCCTGTACAATGAAACTCCTCCCTTGCTTTCCACAATGAATTCAGAACAATAAATCAAAGCGTAAAATAGATAAAAACTTAAAAAAATAGATGAATATAGGCCACTTAAATGGCAAATAAGGCAAAAAGTAGCAAATGAAAAATACAATATATACCATAAAAAAGTAGGCATATGCAACTCTCGACCAAGTAAAGATGTAAAAATTATTTCAATTAAGACCTGGGGCTGAATGTGTCGTGACAAATGTAAATTAGTGCGACACATTAGATTTATTAAATGAGAAAATTAGCTACAATGAGAACTCCTTTGTTGCTTTACTCATCAAACCAGATCTGAGCTAAAAACCCGAGATCACAATCCACCACTGTTGCATTCGCTTACAGTAGTTCAGTTCAGGTAACTGTTGTTGCTAAGAGTTGTTTGCGTTGTCTGCCAGTAAAAGTATGTAGCTCCTTCCAGAAAGCATGGAGAGTGTGTGAGAGCGTGGGGACCAGTCCTTGACAGTGTTGGGAGGCTTTTTTTTAGATGAAGTGTTTCTGATAATCACTCTGAGAGTGAGAGACTGAAATGTTTGATTGAAATGTTTGCAATTCCTGTAGCAGTCAGTGCTGAAGCTGCTCAGGATGCTTTCTGCTGTCACTTAAACGTGTATCGAGGGTGAGAACGTGAAGGTATTTCTGCCTTTCTGTCTGAGAGAGATAATACGAGTCTAAAGAGAGGAGAAAAGGCCTGTGTTAGTCGGGCACAGTGGCTAAAATGCTTGGCTGTGTTGATTGTGGAAGCTGAGATTCAATACACACAAACATCACAAAGAGTTTATGCAAAGCACAAATAACTGAATCAACATCCTCACAGATAATAACATTTCAATGCAAGTTTTCTATTTTTTTAATCTATTGACAACATGACTGGGCAACATTTATATGCAAAATATAAAATCTGGAATATCCGTCCAATATATGCATACCTGTCCTCTTACCATCAATCACCTCAATGACTTTGGTGTTGACTGACAATAGCTACAGTAACCCTGACTGGTCACTGTGGTGCCAGACACGCACCTCTTTGGTGAAATACCACCTCAGGCTAATTGATGGTTTTGTTAAAGTTCAGTACTTTATCAAACAATTTTTTTCTCTGACATGCTCAGGTTCTCATTTTTTGTCCAAGTTAGCAGCGCAGTCAATACAGCATCATTTATTCTGAATGTGTTCCTCTGAAAAATGTGTCTGCTCAGGGATCGAGACGGTGGGGAAGAACGTGCTGGTCGCCGGTCGCTCCAAAAATGTTGGAATGCCCATCGCTATGTTGATGCACACTGATCGCAAGCATGAACGCCCTGGAGGTAAGTGTGTGTGTGAGTGCGTGCGTGTGTGCATGCGTGTGTGTGTATGCGTGTGCGTGCGGGTGAGAGGGTGAGAGCCGGTATTACTTATGGTTATGACGACTGTATTTGTTCATAGAGTCACATTGTGGGGACTCACCGTCCTTGTGGGGACAAAATGCAGGTCCCCATAATGTAAACTTTTACATTTTATGCCGAAGACTTGGAGAACATTTAATGTTAGTGTAAGGTTAGACTTTGGTTAGGGTTAGGATTACATGGGTAGTGTCTAATGTAATGTCCCCAGAAAACACAAATACACTGTGTGTGTGTGTGTGTGTCTGTGCGTGTTTGTGCGTGTCTGTGCATGTGTGTGTGTGTGTGTGTGTGTGTGTGTGTGTGTGTAATATGATTTGAGTCCTGCTCTTTGCATGTAACATTTGTTGCACCATATTGGCTTTCCCTGGAAGATTTTCGATGCTTTCATCATCAGGATGTAACCAAACAATAAAGGCTTTAACGACTACATGCCTTTTCAAAGAAACAGTAACTGCCAAAGGAGTTGAAGAGGGAAAAAGAACAGAGACTGTGACGGACGAGTACAAACAGGACGTCACTTTTGGCAGTCGGATCAACTGTCCTTATAAGGCTGGAGGAAGAACGGAGAGGATTTGGAAATGTGTTGCATAGTTTAGATGAAGCAACAAGATATGTTTGACCTGTCAGAGTGCAGCAGTATTACAAGTCACAGCATCACAAAGGTGCAAAAGATTGTTTGAAGTCATTGTAGCTGGAAGAACTGCTGAATGGAATGCACTTTGGGAAACGTCCTTATTCTTTGTTAAATATAACATTATAGCCGTATATTTTATACAACTATAACTTTATATTAAGGGTTTTGGTGTTGTCTGGTAATTCATGAGGAGTGGGCTGCCTGAAAGTGATCTGAACACACTGAACCTTCATTGTTACTGAACCATAGCTACAATCTCCACTGTCCATCACACGGCTGTGTCATAGTTTTGGTTTGCTTTATCAAAGAACATGTACGCTCTAGAGCCTCTCTGAACCAGCTCCTTTTAACTTAGAGGGAGATGAACACTAGGAGTGTAACATTTAATCAGTTGAATTGTCTAATAATCCTGCTGTTTTGTATTTTCCTTTTAAAAAAAGGTGGCATTTTCTCTTTGTTAAATTCTCAACAGCAGAGGCACAGAAAACATGGAGGATGAATTTCCAATATAAATACAGTATGAGTTCCTGCCTGGAATCGAACATTGGTCATACTGTGTGCACACTATGTATACTGAATGTAAAAATGTAAAACAAAAAGGACACCAAAACTTAACAAACTTTGGTGTGTTTATTCTTCTAAGTTTGCACATTGAAAGCATGTCAAAATATACTCCAGATACATCTTAAACAATGCTGCACTTTCTTTCTTAACAAAGCCCCACATGTTCACATTTTATATTAGAGCATGTCAATGATACAGAATTTTGTTTGCTGGAAAAGACTAAGTTCCAAAGCTGGTGAAGCTGAAACAAGCAGTTTTAATGACTTCATTTAGGAGCCAGTTTTTTTTGTTTAGTTTTTTTTTTCTCTACTGACACGCAAATGCCTCATCAGGTATGCTTCCTGGAGGTTTGATGTGCTGTGACTTGCCTCTCCTTCCTTCTCATTTGAATTTCTCTAGAGGCCCTCATTGTACAGCCCTCACCTGTATTCCTGATCACACTTCAGCTGTGACTATGCAGGAGATCATCACACATTCCAGATTAAAATTTATCTTAAGGATTACTGAGTCTGCTTTCTTTCACTGTGTAATGACTGATTATACCATGTCATCTCCACCACCTGCCTCACAGAGCACTGCAGAAACACAGGTTACTATGATTCATTAGCGTGTGCAGACACACTCTTTCTCCAGTGTTTGTCTTTTTGTCTGTTATAGATTTTATATTTCTTTTTCTATTTCTTATATTACTTTTACAAGCCTGTAAAAATGTCTGACTATTTACCACAGAATGAACTGATCAGTTACTCTCTTATTACCTCCTGAGCTGAGTCAGACAGATAAATAAAATAAATCTTTTTAAATTAACATTCTTGTCCACAATTGTGAGAACTGCCAAATCCAATAATGCAATTGTAAATCCACAAGATGCTCAAATCTTAAAGATGTGCAGGTTAAATATCCACATATAATATTCATCAACACGTTTAAATGTTACCTAATCTTGATTTCAAATAAATTCCCAAGCCTTTATTGTGACGGTGCATACAATGAAATTAGGCGTGCTACTCACATGGTGCTTAATACATATATAAAAACAGTCCAGTGTGTATCATGGTTTTTAATATTCACAGCACTGATGGTTAAAAAACTGTCTCTGGGTCTGTTAGTCAGGGTCTGGGTTGGTCGGAAGTGGCCTAGCTTAAAACTGATTAATTGTTGGTGGTGACGTTGAATTGGGGGCGGCATGGTGGTGTAGTGGTTAGCACTGTCACCTCACAGCAAGAAGGTACCGGGTTTGATTCCCAGCCCGGGGGCCTTTCTGTGTGGAGTTTGCATGTTCTCCCTGTGTCTGTGTGGGTTCTCTCTGGGTACTTTGGCTTCCTCCCACCATCCAAAAACATGCATGGGGATTAGGTTAATTGGTTAATTTAAATTGTCCGTAGGTGTGAATGTGAGTGTGAGTGGTTGTCTGTCTCTGTGTGTGCTGTGATGAACTGGAGACTTGTTCAGGGTGTACCCTGCCTTCCGCCCTAAGACAGCTCCAGCCCCCCCGCGACCCTATGAGGATAAGCGGTAGATAATGGATGGATGTTGAAATGGATGTGATCACCACCAAAAATGAATCAGTTTTAAGTTCTGACCAACCCTGAAAATTTTGTCAAAATCAGACCATAACTTTTTGAGTTATTTTGAAACCAACAAACCAACATACAAATAAACAAACCCCAGTGAAAACCTCCTTGGTGGAGGTAATAATAATAATAATAATAAAACTCCACTTGCTCCTGCTACTTTGCAGCAGATACATTTTTAATTGGCAGCTTTTTTTAAAAAAAAAATAAATCCGGAGCTTGTGCGGTTTAGTAATTAGTGATAATCTTCAGGAATAAATAGGTGACAGTAGCTTGTACGATATACTGCAATGCCTCTGCTCTTTCTGCTCCAGGTTTATGCTTCTTATGTGTCATGAGTTTTCTAACATTGGCAGGAGTGTCTCTATTGTAGACTTAACCGTCACTGCCCTTAGTTTTTCAGAAGGACTTTTGCTTCAATAGAAGGAATCGCCAAAACAGACCTGTTGAGTTGAGTTGACATGTATTTTTTGGCTGCTTGAAGTACCAGATGTATAGTAATGGTGGCAGTTTCCCCTCAGGTGATGCCACAGTGACGATTGCCCACAGATGTACACCCAAGGAGCAGCTGAAGGAGCTAACCAGCCTGGCTGACATCATTATCGCAGCTGCAGGTAATTAAACCACAGACGCCACTCAGACACACGTCTGTCTGCTCATTTATTTACAGTTTAACTGTGACAGTGACAAAGCCTTTTATGTCAATTAATAACACAGAATTAGGCGAATGGTTTCACAACATATGAGACAGCTTTAGGGCTGCAACTATTCAGTATCGGCAGTTAAATTTTCAGTGACTCAGAACTTTGTTTGCGTCAAAAGGTGCATCTGTGTGAAAGGTTAGTTCTGTGACGATTTCAAGCCAAATTTTAAATTTAATTGATTGTTTTTTTTAATCTGATTTTTGCATGTGACAATGTGATCATCATCATTTGTCATCTTAGTTTTCACTTTTCAAATAATTGGATCAGCTAATAAAGACAGCTCAACCACTCATGCTGATTTCCCTAAAGGACCAAACGTTTCCAGGCATTATTCTGTTAAATTTTGCTTTACAAATCAACCAAAGGAAGTGATTCTTCTTTTTTTTTTATAAGTGTTCACTTGTATCAGAGGCTGTTTTATTATGTTGGCAGTGCCGTAGAGGGAATAATAATAATTATTATTAGAGGCCTGGAGGAATTGTGAAAGTGATTACCAGCCCTTACTTGAAGGGATGTCGTCAAAACTCCGAATAATCAACGTGAATGATCAAGTACATTTACCCTCTTGCTATGGATTACAGCACTCCTGATGAACAGCAGCTGGAATGTGACACAATCTGTCAGCTCAGGGCAGCAATAACTATCGAGAGACGCCCAGGGGTTCAAGGTTGTACTTCTGTTGTAATTAAGAGGATGTTTCCTGATGACTAAAAGCTTCTCTCTGGGAAGGGCGACTCATTTTCTATTCATCCAACTGCCAAGTTTGAATCAGGAAATGAGGAAGTGTTTGTGATCTGTGTGATTAAGTGAACTTAAGTGTACAACTGTCAAAAACTGATCTCTAGAAAAGAGACGTTCTGTTTGAATTGGTTTTGAATTGTTGGACATTATGCTTAGTGGTTTGGGGTTAGCGTGTTAATGAGCTCCTCTGATGTCTGCATGCTTTATATATGGCTTTTTTTTTGAAGTTGCAACTTAATTGTTGTTTGGTTTGGACTTGATCTCATTGCTGAGTTGTAATTGTAGTTTGAGGAGTACAAATTGACATCTTTCTGGCAGCCATCTTCAAAGTGAATAAACAGTGCTAAATTACTTCCTACCTGCACAGTATTCTGCTAGGCAGACTTTTAAGTCCAATGTGGTAATTTGTCCAAAGGAACCTGTGATTAAAAGGAGATGACAGGCAGAAAGGAGATTATTGGCTGCACACAGAGAAACTTCAGTCCCAGTATGGCTTCTTTGTGTTGGTGTGGTGTCTGGAGCAGGACCGTCTGGACAGCGCACAGTGTACAGGCGCTGTTTCAACCAGCCATAGTGCTGAAATAGGTTTTGAGGTTTTAAATGTTAATGACTGGTTGTCTGGGTCAAGTCAACAGCGGGATTTACAGAGGTCAGTAAACACAAAACTGAAACACCTGCCAGCTGGGCCAGTTTTTGGTCATTTGGTGTATTGTTTTTTGGAGAATGCACTAAAGCTCAGTATCAACAGACATGATGAAGAGATGCTCCTTAAAGTGAAGTTTATTTAAATTATTTAAAATCACATGTTGCTTACAAAGTGAACATGAAATTCATTTATGTTAATCAGAAGCAGAAACCAGAGACAGGTGTCTCTCCAGGAGTAAATAGTATTGAAACCACAAAGTGTCCATGGGGACCCATCCCCTTTTGATGATAAATGTAGATTAAATGAATATTTTTATTAAGCGTAAACCCCTCTGTGCCTCCTGTGCTCAGGTGTTCCCAGGCTGATCACAGCAGATATGGTGAAAGAGGGAGCCGCCATCATCGACGTGGGAATAAATCGCATCCAGGACCCGAACACTGGGAAACTCCGGCTCATCGGTGATGTGGACTTTGAGGGTAAATAATCAAAAAGTTTGATTCTACCGAAAATAATATATCTGTCAATGTGTGCCAAAAATGGTATGGTAAATGGCAAATAAAGCTGATCTTATATGATTTCTAACAGCAGTAAAAATACTAATCAGATGTTTGTTATAAGGTGTAGTGGTTAGCACTGTCGCCTCACAGCAAAAAGGTACCGCGTTCGAATCCCAGGCCCGGGGCATTTCTGTGTGGAGTTTGCATGTTCTCCCCCGTGTCTGTGTGGGTTCTCTCCATGCATGCAAAAACATGCATGGGGATTAGGTTAATTGGTTAATTTAAATTGACCGTAGGTGTGAATGTGAGTGGTTGTCTGTCTCTATGTGTCCTGTGATGAACTGGAGACTTGTCCAGGGTGTACCCTGCCTTTCACCCTAAGACAGTTGGGATAGGCTCCAGCTCCAGCGCAACTTAATCTCAGCCCTTGGAATAAATAAAATAAGTTCATATTGATGTGTTTGACTTGCAGGAGTGAAGGAGAAGGCAGGTTTCATCACACCTGTTCCTGGAGGCGTGGGTCCGATGACTGTCGCCATGTTGATGAAGAACACTGTGACCGCTGCTAGAAACGCACTGATGCATTGAACACCATTTACTGAATGATAGACAGAAGACACAGTACACATACACACACACATACATACATCAGTTCTTTTCGGTCTACAGACCCTTTACCAAACATCAAACTCTTTTATTTAAAAATACATGACCACAAGACTCCATAACTACTGGGAAACTTGATATGTAATTTGTTTATATTTGAATTTGTTCATTTCTTTATTTAAGTTATTTATTTATCTATTAGAGTTCACTTTTTAAGAATTTAGATTCATATTTTTTCTACTGAAGTTGTTTTGGTTCATTTTTTTTGAACATTCCAGAGTCACTGGAAAAGGAATAATAAATGAAAAAGTGATGCTGTGCCAGTATTACAATCTCTTGTCTTTTTTTTTTTTATTTACAGATGTCTTTTTTTGACATTTTACTTTTATTGGACACCGTAGAGAGATGCAGAAAAGGCCCTCGGCTATAAGCCAACCATGGACGTTGCTGTCAGGAGGTATTAAATATAAAACCTGCCAATTTACTCGTCAGTTTATTTCACGCAAAGCTACAGAGGGATTTCATGTATTACACAGCTCCTCCTGTAAAAAAAAAAGCTTCATTGACATCAGATGTTGAAAACGTGAAAATGATGATTCACTTTATTTAGGGGAGTGCCTTGTCCTCAAGTGAGTTCCTCAATGACTTCAGAAAAATATTATGGGGTTGTCAGGATGTGGAAAGTCCCTCTCCATCATTACACTTGCATTGACCTTTTCTATAGCACTTCAGTTCCTGAGACAGATCCCAGTACACTTAGTAATTCTTTTTAGTGGCCACGAGTTAGTCTGTTGTTGGTTTATAGGTTTAGTAAATCTGTTGTACCATTTGTTATGAGTGTAGTCAGCACAATAAAAGTAGTTAAAAAGAAAAAAAGATTGATACAAACCAACTGTCTGATTAATCTGTAAAACATATACAGGTGATTTATGAACCATTAATAAAACAAGTAATTACAGCTCATAAACACCTTTATAAATGGTGCCTTTGTGAGATTTCAATAAAATAAGTGATTGCCAAATAACTAGAGGCTAATTCCTTTTGTCTAAACTGGTTATCCCAACTTTTGGCTTCAAAAATTTGGCTTCATTTTATCTTTATTTTGTTGTTCTGTCTCTCTTATCAATATATCCTCACTTCACACCTGTCATACATAAATTGAAAGGCAGCCATAAAATAAAAAAAATATTTTAAAAACCTTGTCTAATCATTCCTCTGAAGAAATTGAGGCTTTCATTGTACTGCCACTGAAGCGTCCTCTCAAAACTGCAAACAAGGCATTTGAGTGTAAATCTGCCAAGAGATGACGTGGGTTCAGAAACTTGAGAAGAAATCACAATTAAATAGCTTCTGGGCAATCACGTGCCTCTGCCGCCATCAGCCTGTTTAGACTTTGCCTGAGCATGCACATACAGGAAATGCTTTTCATTAAAAAAAACTTACCCAGTTCACTGATTGTGGTTGGGGCTCAGTATATAAACCCTACAAAAGCCTGCTGACAGTCACAGAAGAATCTGATCTGAGAACATCAGACATCACAGCGACAGAAGACAAGATGATCACACAAAGACAGAGTTACCTGGAGAGTGGTAAGTTTATTCTGTGGAGTCAATTTTTCATTTTAAGTTAGGTGAGTTTTTTTTTAAATTAGTTGAAATGCACTTTAACTGTTCATGGTTATAGCTGACGTGTTAAAAAATAGAATGTAGAAAAAAGAGAATATTACAAGCAAGTTGTGTGATTTTGAGATCACATCAAATAATTGTTGAATTTTGACTAGAAACACATAAAAAATCTGAATTTGCTGTATTTTCCTTCCATGTTGACCAGCCGTCCTCTCAGCGCTGCTTCTCCTGACCACAGTGGCACAGTCTGCAATGCTGACGAACGACCTTGTGACCACATCGACCCCTGCTCAGGAACCTCTGGCCCTGAGTTCACACAGACCATGCAGAAGTGAACATGAAGCATTCTGTGAAAATGGCGGACAGTGCATGTACCCCCAAGACAGCGATGAGCCGTCTTGCATGTAAGAAGTTTCTTATGTCACATGTGTGAGTGTATCCGGAATTTGTTTTAGTTTTGATGAGTAAAATCTGCAGCTTCTTATCCACATGTTGGTTCGTGTTCACCCCTGGAATGTATTCACATATTTGTGTTTGTCCACAGCTGCCCGCCCTCGTACACCGGCCGACGCTGCCTGTTCTTCATCACTCACACTCACACTAACACTCTGCCTGATGTAGAGAAACTAATTGGCATCACCTGTGGGACAGCCATGCTCGTCATTGTGCTGGCGGTCGTCATTTACTGCTTTGCCTATAAGAAGTGAGTATTTCCACACAGAAGCAAAAGGGGGAAATATAGCATTCATTTACCGAATTGTTGCTGAGAATAACTTCTAATTCATTTGTTTTTTCTTTTCTCCAGGTGTGTAAAATCAGCACCACTTATAAAGTCTGCACCGTCCGAGTTGTCAGTGTGACCCCAACAGCATCATCTTCATCATCTTCACCACCATCTTTTTTGTATTTACAAAACATGAACCATAACATTTCACCATACTAGCATTGAAAACAATTTACAAAGCAGTTCAGAGAGACTGTATGGACATTGTTTTTCTCTGCTGGACCTGTGATGTAGGAAAAGACGACCACCATTCAGTTTGAAACCATTCAAACCAGCCAGGAAAGACTAAACTGTGTCTTTTAAAGAATGAGGGAGAAAAAAAATGTGACTATTTATTGTAAATAGCAATTAAGTTATTGAAAGTGATCAATTAATTTAACATTTTGTAATAAATTCATAAAATAATTATGTGTTGTTGAAATATCTGTGGGTAAAATGCAAATAAACACACACAAACATGTTATAATTAATGTATAGGGAAAAATGAGTTGAGATTTCAGTAATCAGTTAATTGAGTTGAATCAAATTGTTTTGGCAGGAGATACTGTTACCATTTCAGGAACATGAAATGTAAGGATGAGTTGAAAAATTATTTCCATGTTTAATTCTCTTGAGGGGATAATGTCCCCTCCAAGACTGTTGTTGACTCCAAGAGACTACCAAAATATCAAATTAAATACAGTTTTATCCAAACATGAACATGCAAAAGCTGCATGCAAAATATCAAACAGTACACATGAACCACATAACCTAAAACAATCATGTGGTCTTGATCTCCTCATAATTGCAAGTTAATGATGACGATGCATCTTGAAATAGAGTAAAATCTATGGCTAATAGTATTTCTACTATATAACATTATAAAGAAGTTGTGGAAAAACTCAGGTAGTCTCTAGGCATCTCTTGGTGAGACATCTGTCATTACACTACTGTCTGTCTGTTTATTACATTTTATGGGAATATGAAAGCAGTGTACTGTTTTTAGATCCAGAGTTTTTCAAACAACACTTTTGTTTGTCAAATCTATTGCATTGTTACATGTTTCTGTGAAAATGTACTTTATACTGTTAAGTAGATTAATATTAGTAAATATAACACTGATATCAATCCATTAATATACCATATAATCATAACTACTCAGACAGGCTTGCTGATGATTTCTTTAAAGGGTCCCATATTATCTGTTGTTTCAAGTGCTACATGTGAAACTACTGAATCACAGAGAACTACACAAAGTTTGTAATCAGAGACTGTTTGAAACAAACCGTCAGCATGTCTGTAGAAGAACAGAATAAAATGTAATATTTTTATTGATCCCCATTGGGGGAAATTCACTTGTTACTGCAGCATGAACAAGTAAGAAAACAATAAAACAACAGTAACGAAATAATAGAACTAATAATAATGATAATAATGAATATTTACAGTATGTACTTTTCCAGTTGGAGTGAACATTGGTGAATGATGCCAGCTGACAAGAAGTTGACATGGAGCCAAGTTATTGCCTAGCAACGCAGTTACGTTGCAGTTCTGTTGAGTTAAATTGGATATAAAGTTAAGTCAGGCAGGAAAATAAAGCATTACCAGTATAAACCTAAAAATGAACATAATATGGGACCTTCAGGTTGGATTTTGAATTAAGGACACTTTTGTAAGTGGAATATTTTTTATAAAGTAATTTAATAACTTTTTCTTAAGGATGTGAACACTTTAATTTTATTCATTTATATAGCACTTTTAAAAGTAACCAAGTATGCAACAAAGTGCTGGTGAAAGCTCCATCCTGGTTATTTTAGATCTCAGTGCAGCCTTCCATTGGCAGCTCGTCTTCCACATCTGCTAATATTTCATGCGGGGATCCTCATGGTTCGGTTTTAGGTCCGCTTCTTTTCAGTCTGTACATGCTTTCACCGGGAAAAATAATTCAATCCCATAACATCGCCTTCCATTGCTATGCAGATGATACTCAAATCTACCTCCCCCTAAATTCCCAAAATCAGGCCCATTTCACACAGTTGCAGAATTGTCTCCAAGACATAAAACACTGGTTAGCTCACAACTATTTGGTCCCCCACTCCATCACTCTTGTAGCCCAGAACCTCAGTCAGTTTTCTCATTACATCTAGCAGGGCCGTAGCCCTCCGTGATCTTCTGCTCAATTATCATTTCCCTGTAGATTACGTCTGGGTTTGATCCCCTTGGACTCGATTTCTCAGGATGATTTCCATCCAGGCCAATCAGCGAATGTGTGGGATGGGGGGAGGCAGGTGTTAACGATGATGTAGAAAGCACAGCATTTGCATTGTAGTCTAGCTGATTGTAGTTTGGCAATGGCGGCAGAGACGGAAGTGAAGTCATTCAATCCGTTTTGGCTAGGCTCACAAATATTCAGCAATTGAAGTCGGAGCAAGAGGAATGTTTAACCAGTTTTATTGCTGGCAAAGATGTCGTGGCTTTACTCCCCACGGGGTTTGGGAAAAGTCTTATTTTTCAGGTATCTCCGTTAGTGGTGGAGCTCCAACAGAGTTCACGCCTCCCGTCTGGAGGCCGGACAGAGCTTTCTCTGTAGCTGCTCCCCGACTGTGGAATAACCTGCCGGAGTCCATTAGACAGGCAGACTCAAAACCAATTTTTACTCTCTTGCTTTTAATTGAGTTAGACCTGTCGATTTTTATCTGTTTTGATGGAACACTGGTTTTCAGTCTCCATGTTTGTTTATGAATGTACAAATGACTGTGTATTATCTTTATGTTTTCAAAGGTTCAAAGGTTCAAAGGTTTTTATTGTCACATACAGCATCGAAATGAGCAGTGAAATGTGGGCCGCAGCCACTCCAAGACTATGCACATTAAAAACATACAAAAACAAACAAATAACAATACAGTGAAGCACTTTGGTGCAAACTTGTTTGTTTTAAAAGTGCTATATAAATGAATAAACTTAAACTTAAACTTGACAGAAAATAAAAAAACAAAACAAAACAAAACATCTTCCACTGTCTATCTCTCATAGTATAGTAAATATGACTAAGATGCCATCAGATGAAATTCCACCAGTGAAAGTGTGACAGAGGAAACGGTGCCTTTAATGTGTGTCTTCATGTTAATTGACAGCAGTGTGTCACCACACCCAGCAGCACTGAGCTCATTTGCCTCCAGTCTGTGGCAGCAGAGGATCACTGCCTCCTCTCTGAGTTTGACACATCTGATCCTCCTGTCAGCAACCTGCTCTGAAATGACGACCAGTAAACCTTCAGCGCTCCTCTCGCTTATCGGTGAGTGTTTTTTTTTCATGTTTGATAGGAAAAAGTCAAGTTTGCGGGGTCAGAAACATGACAAAGCTAAAGGGATCAAATGAGGGAATAACATTAAAACCATTGAGAGAAAAAATGCTGAGATTTACACCAGTAGGCTGGGGCTAAGTGTGTTATTGAGGCTCTATTACCTAGTATTTTAGATTTTACTTCAGCTTTTCAGATTACAATGTCATAATAGACTAAACACAAAGCAATGTTGTTGAGAAACTATAGGTTATCCAACAGTGTATGAAGTAGTTACAGTAACTCACTCATTAATGCATCCAATGATGTCTGTTCGTAACAATCCAATATATGCGGATATATTTTTACTTAGCCTGAAGTGACACTTTGAACACAGGACTATTGTACTTATGTTGAAGTTAATTTTTATATTTTCAGTCCATTACATTGATCGGAACATAGTATCCAGTTTATTTATTCAAGAAAAGTAACATACTCAATTACATTACATGTAAAAGTACCAGTAGTGTTGGTAAACATATGTGATCAAATAAATCAAGTGATCACCACTTACTACCCAATATGTCCCTTCACTTGTAAATGGTTTCAGAAATGAGTGGGAGTTTTTGGAATTGAATGAATTTCTTTGCCACATACCTGTGTTGATGTGGTGACGCACATGCTGAGCACAGAGCCCAAGGGATGCTCAAACATGCTGAATGGAAGATTTAGGATTTGAAAGCACATGCTGTGCTCTGATTCAATATGTCACTGGATAATTGTTCAGGCTTGTTATTATCTGTAATAAGTCAAATGACATTTTAGCTTACATACACTGAGGAGGGAGCACACAGATCCTGTACTTGCTTATATACCAACACTACAGTGTAGACATACTCCAGTACAAGTAATGGACTCAAACCCCTACTGATACTACAGTATAAGTATGTACTCAAAGTTCAAAAATAGTTTGTACTGATACATTAATGCATAAGCAGATGTCCTCTTGTAGCTGGTGGAGGTAATTTTAAATACAGTGTGGAAATTCTAAGTGCAGTACTTGACTTAATATACTCAAGTACAAATATCTCAAAATTATGCTTAAGTGCAGTACTTGATTACTTACCTTCTAACTCTGTTCTTACTAGCGCTGCATGTCATCACAGGAAAGTTATGATAATTTTAATGCCTCCTAAAATAAACCTCTTCAGAGTTTTGTTATTCATAATTATTTATAATTATTATTTCTTGTATTCCTTTTACTGCTCTTGATCATGTTTGGGTGATATATAACTGCCCGGCTCACCTTTAACCTAGATTAATCAGCTCTGTTTGCATATTCAGCTTTTTATAAATTCACATTTCCTTGTTATTGTGCAAACTGTACCGGTGCAACTCTTGAAGTTATTGTAATGCAATGAGTCATCAGGCTCATGTTAGCGTTTACAGTGAGTCAAACTAATGATATATGGGTCCATCAGACAGCTATTAATTTATAATCAATACCTCCAGATCATGTGCACTATGTACTTTATACTAGCCAGCCACGTAAGAAACACTCAGCCCCCCAGAGGAAAATATCCCTGCAACCTTATCAACAGACAGAAACCCAGAGAGGGCGCGATGGCAACGAGTATAACAACATTCATAACCAGTTGTAACCGGACACGTCTTACATTCAGGTTCAGGTGTTTTTCCCTCTCCTGCCTGCAGGAATGTGGGCGTCTCTAAAATGCATTATAAAGCTGTGCAGGCCAGTACAGGCATGTGGGGCTTGGCAACATAAGTCACCACCACGTCACATCCTGGCTGGCAGTTTGGCTGGTGTTCCTCATAGTTCTGTCTTCTGAATGTGTCTTAATCTTTGTGTGATGGTGTCTTATCTAAACACAGACAACAAACATAAATCATTTGTGTACTAAATCAGTGGCTCTTAACTCCAGTTAGATGTTTTCCCTCATCTAGCACCTGGTTCAAATGAATGGATCAAGCTCTGACGAAGCCTGATCTGTTTATTTGAATCAGGTGTGTGTTGTAACTGGATTAAATGATCCAGATAATGATCTGCCCGCACACAAAATATCAGTATCAGGTTTCAAATTCATTTAATCTGTGTGCTTGTCGTGAGAAAATGTCATTTGCTGCTGTGAAGTTCTCTGCTTGGATGTCAAATTAAGGTTTCATAAAGGACAGATAGTGACATCTGAAATGATGTGCTCATTTGGAAAAAAATGGCTTTTTCCTTATCTTAAATAAAAACATGTAACATGTCAAAAGGTTAAATGCAAACAAAAGGTTAACCAACATGTATAAGAAGCATTTCAGTGATTGGTCCAGAAAGTAGACGTACCAACCAGCTACAGGGCTGGTCGAGCTAAGTGTCCACATAGAACTGACCTAATGAGCTAATTTCTTTTGTAATCAATGAGGCAAATATTCTCTGTTGAACAGGCGTCATGCTGCTCTGGCCGTATGTTCTCACCAGGAGCGTCTCATCCAGACTGCAGACTGCGGCCGTCACCTCTCTATCTGCAGGTATTCACCCTGACAACTGCAGTAAAACACCTCTTATATGTCTTTGAAATATTCATGCAAACACATTTTGACAGCTGGATGTCATGTCACACAGTAAGATGATAAGATCACATGCAATCTGTGTTTTGATTTGTAATTTGGCCTTGAAAAATATATTAGTCTATCAGGACTGAGGTGAAACAAATGGCTAATTGTTGTTAGCTAACTAATTTGATAATTGCTTAATTGTTTGAGATTCTTTTCAAAATAATTAAGTCAAGTCAAGTTAAAGTTTATTTCTAAAGCATCTTTTAACAACCTCGGTTGACCAAAGTGCTGTACAGGGCACAACCTAATCATACATTCACTTCAAATAAAAACAGTAATGGACAGTAAAAAAAGACTAGTGTCTTTGTGTTTCCCATCATTATAAACTGACAGGTGAAAGTGAAACTTACAGCTTTAAAGTGTCTTCCTTCCTGCCTTATGTTGTTGAAAAATTAGATTGAATAACAAAATTTTAATTTCACATGGCCTTGAACCTTGAACCAGTGGAGTTGCTGAAGGTCGGGGGTGACATGATGAAATGAGGGTGTTTTGGAGATGACATGGACAGCTGACTTTTGGACCAGTTGAAGCTTATGGATGTTTTTTTTTAGGGAAACCAATGAGGAGAAAGTTACAGTAATCAATGCGAGATGTGACCAGGCTTTGGACTAGGATGGAGGTGGTGTGGAGGGTGAGGGACGGGTGGAGATGATTGATGTCATGGAGATGGAGAGTTGACAACTGACAACTATTCAATCTGACATTCTTAATTAATAATTTTTGTTGGTCTACAAAACAACTGAATATAGTGAAAAACAACAATATCCAAGAGCACATAATGACATCACCAAACACTGTGCTTTGTTAGACAAACAGTCCAAAATTCAATACTTAACTTAAAGGAACAGTATTGTAGGATTGTGGCCAAAACTGGTACTGCAGTCACTTTCAAATTACTGTAGAGCGGTGCTTCTCTTCACTCTCTCCCCTGACTAGAGGTTGCCAGCTTGGCTGCAGGACCCAACAGGAACAGAAAGTGTTACAGTGAATGAAAAGCAGCCACTTTGAGCATCACTTAGAAGGAGTGAAATGTGCCAAAGGAGAGCTGTGGAGAAACGGGGTAGAGAGAGCGGAGCTCCCGGGCGGTGGCCGGGGTATGCGGTGATAGTGCTACTGCCTGTCCACTTTCAACCGTCTCCAACTTTCAAAGGCATCTCCTACGACGTATTTCGGATTCATAACGAGGTCTTTTAGGTTTCTAAACGTTAGACATTGTTTATCCAACACATTCGTAGCTGCAGCTGTGGTAACTAGAGCAGAGCTGGCAACCCAGATGCTGACACACTACTGACTTGGTGACTGGGAAATAAGTGGAGGATGGCGCATCAGACCAAAACATGATTTCAAAACATCAACATGATTTGCGGTCTGCAAAAGATTTTTGTGAATGTGAATATTTCGGCTGTACTGTTGTTGGTGAGTTCAGTATGTTATATGCACATTATTCCTCAGTCTCTGTGACATATAAGAATGATTTTACAGCCAGTTGCTTTAGATTTCTTACATATTGTACCTTTAATTAATTAACTATAATGTGAAATAAGAATTAGAAAAAGCCTTTTCTTTTTGAGAAGCTGTAAACATCACATTTAAAATGAATCTATTCTCCTAACAAAAACAAATGATAAATACACAAATCTGAGCAAACGTTAATGAAGACTGAGTGATTCTGCAAGCCTCAGGTCCTCATGGTGGCTCATCAGGTGTGATTCTTCATGGGTAATAAATACACTGCAAAAAAATCAAAATCTTGCCAAGAATATTTGTCTTATTTCTAGTCCAATTATGTCGATGCACTTAATTTCAGACAATATCACTTAGAACAAAATTTACACTAAGATGGAGGGGCTTGTTTCTTAGAAATGATGTCTTATTTCAAGAAATCTTATCAAGACAATTTTCACTTGCTCCATTAGCAGATGTTTTGGCTTAATTCTAGCAAAAAATGTGCATAGACATAATTGGACTAGAAATAAGACAAATATTCTTGGCAAGATTTTGATTTTTTGCAGTGTAACAGTGAGATATGAGCATCTAATTGTTTAATGTAAGAAGATGCTGTGAACAGGTTTCCATCAACCGTCTCATTGTTGCAGTTTCAGGTCAGGGAGAAGAGCGCCATCATGTGGTGAAGCGCACAACACAGAACTGTGACAGCACGTTTGACAGCTACTGCCTGAATAAAGGCCAATGCATGCTGCTGGTGGACATCAATGAGCACCACTGCAAGTATGTTCCTGTGTGTGTGTGTGTGTGTGTGTTGGTTTTAATCACCAGGTGTGACCCTGTGTGACTCGTCTCTTTGTGTTGCAGGTGTGAGAGTGGTTTCTACGGCCCCAGGTGTGGCCACATGGAGCTTGTCTTTCAGCCAATGGGAGAAGAGCAGATAATTGTCACCATTTTCTGTGTGACTCTGCTGATTATAGGTCTGGCTGGAGCGCTGTACTTCTGCTGCAAATGGTGAGTTTGTGAACGAATGTGTGTTTGCAAAGTAATGATGTTTGAGATGTCAAACGATTGCTTTCTTTAACCATTAATCACATTTTTATTGTATGTTTAAAGTTCTATAATTTTTCATTTCACAGCAGTTTTTAAGATCATATTAACATATTAATAATTGCAGTTAAGTCAGTAACAGTAAGACAACCACAGTATTTCTCTTAGACCTTCCATGATGTTGACTGGTCTGCGGTCAGCTGATACCTACTTAACTCTTTGAGTGCCATTGATGTAGTTCGATGTCATTTAAAACCTAAGGCCTCAATGCCATTGACGTAACAATACGTCAAAGTGTTATTTTGGCAGTGGGTTACTGCAGCCTGTGAGTCATGTGAGGCTTCTGAGGGCCTGTTTACACATACAGGGGTATTTGTAAAAACTGAGACTTTTCCCTTCGTTTGTGCCTTTCATTTACACACAAACAAGGATTTCTCCTCTGATTCTTTCTAAAAACTCTGACAAAAGTGGAGATTTAGGAAAACTCTGGTTTCGTGTTTGAATGTAAAAGGAGAAAAACTGAGTTTTCGGAAATCTACGCACCAAAAGTGTGATCTTTTGTGTGTTGTACGGCCGTCAGAGGAGTCTATGAGCAGCATTCTGGGTATCAGTAGCATTTCTGTTGGTGCAAGCGCTCTTTTTATGTACAGGAGCAGAGACGTATTAGGGCTCGGAGGAACAGGAAGTCGCTCGTGTTAGTCGTTGTTATCAATGAGGCTTCTGATTGGCTCGCATGGCTTTCTCCTTCTTCCTACACTGTTGCTCATAGGCTTGCTGTAGTTATGATGACTCTCGACAGCATATTTTTGAGGGTTAATGTAAACAGAAACTTTTTTGAAAACTATGATGTGTGCAAAACGGAGGGAAGGAAATATTTGTTTATCAAAGTACCCTGCTATTTGTAAACGTAGCCTGAGTTACAGAGTTAGCAGGAGAGGGGGCGTGGCTTTGGACAGAGTACTGACGGGAGTGAGAGGAGGGGGTGGAGCCAGGAGGAGGTGCCACTTTCAAATCTTTCTTGCTCCCCAAGATTACCAAATGTAGTTTTAACTTCTTCCACTGGCCTCTTTGGGTCTGGGGAGACTTGCTCACTCCTAAACATGATATAATGATATTTTAATTATTTTTTGGTGCATCAGGTGCACATTACCTTTGATGTCTCTACTGAGCCATCTGGGTCTTTTTTGAAAATAAAATGGACCAATTTCGAAACTCATTGCTGTTGTTTGTCTCCATAGGTGCCCTTTTTTCTACCCTTCACCCTTCAAGTACACAGACAGTGTCCTCTGGTAGATTAAAGCTCTGCAGATCACTTTATTTATAAAGCAGTAGATTGTAGTAGTAGAAAGTAGTCTTGTTTTTTTTCTTTTGCTGATGCATTTGGTTCTTGGTACTATGCAAATAAAGTGTGATAATAGATTTTGAGGGTGACTCAGATGACCGGCTGCCATCATGTAAAACAGGTGTACCTTATGTTGTGACGTCTGATGTTGTAAGTCTGCGCCCAACATCCTGTTTCATGCAGGGACATGTCAGACCACAGATGCTGAGTACTATCTCAAAGACATTTCTTAACCCTGCAGTTTTCAGTTCACCCCAAGAATTTTTAAGCATGGTAGAGTACAGAGTTAACAATGTTCTTTGTTGTTCTTTTTTTACAGGTATAAGATAAAAAAATTCCAGAAGCGACAGGGTTACAAAGGAGTCCAGACCACTTAGAGCTGCTCACTCTGCATCCACCGCTGGAAAACACCAAACCAGGATCTACCCAGTTTTCTGAAAGACAATTCCAGCATAGCCTGACTTTACCTGATGAGCTGACACTCAGTGGCTGGATTACCGGATGTCATACACCCTTGGATCACTATCGAGCAAGCAGATCAACACAAAGAGATAAAAAAAAATGCTCAAAAAGAACCCGCCTTGTGTGCAGTGCGACTGTTTCCAGCTGCACTGGTTGTAGCGTTTCAGCACCCTCATGCTTCAAAAGATGAATGGCGAGAGATACAGACAGTTTCTGTGGGTGATAATGATGGTGGGTCATGGAAAATCCATGAGAACAGTCCAACAAATTTTAAAGGCGATGCAGCCATCAGACATTTCTGAGCCCTTGTTGTGATCCATGCTCTTAGAGCTAAACATAATCACATGATTTTTTAATCTTCACCAAAGCAATCACGCTCTTGTATTTTTTTTATAATTATCATCTTCACATTATACTCTTTGTTGCCAGTTAATGTGAGATTTAAGAGGGGTCATTTTTGAGGTTGCAGAGATCATCACATCTTTTAAATTAGCCCCAGGGATGAAACGATAAAACTTATTGACAATAAAATCTTAATGCTCACGGTACAGTCCTACACTGTTTATAATTTGTATCTAACTCTTCTGATTGAGCTTATTTATTGTTGCATTTTTGTGGTTATGATGAATATTAAAAATAGCCATTATTGGCATTAAACTGGCCACTGAGTGAAAGAGCTCAGTGTTTTATTATTTGAAACTTTGTTTACTCACCTTGATAATTTATTATAAGTATTTATATATATATATACTGGACTCTTGTCTTGCTCTGGAAACTCTGTTACTGCTAGATTTTTTTTTTTTTTTTTAATTTACTCCTGCATGAATTTCCATTCCTGTTTCATTGACTTTGGTCTCTCTTGATGTGACATTGTTGTCTGAAGGTTTCATCCTTCGTATTCTTCTCAAGGCTTTTTACAGTTTTCACATTTTTCTTCTATGTGATCAAAAGAAAATATCTCCCCTCTTTTTATTTTTTACATGATGTTTTTTGCAATGGCAGTATTAGCTGAACATGTACCAGGGCACATGTTTGGTGAAATTAATAAATTAAAGCAGTAAATATTCAGCTTGTTCTCCATTCATTAAATTCTGACTCCCACCTTTCAGATTTAGGACATAAATGTGAATTGGAGTTTACATACATGTTTTTTTATTGTGTTTTGCTGCAATAACACCATCCAAACATAGCTTACTATAGGGCAGATTTTTTTTTGTTTTAGCTGCTTTATTAACACCTTGAAGAACTAAAGTATATCTTCATGTATCCTAAAAGCCTCTAAAGATCTCCCATGGACACAATGACAGGGGAAATGAATTATGTAAATGAACAACAGCTGCGTTTGAGTGACAGCTCCAGAGCTTCGTTAACATTTCTACTTCCATCTGAGCTTTTCCTGCTCAAATTCTCAGTGAATAACACATTCAAACATGTAGGACTAACACTAGCTCAAATACAGGAGGCAAACCTTTGATCAGCAGTACATTTCATTCACTAACCAGTCATTTTTCAAATAAGATGCATGATGGTAGCATGGAACGGGAAGCACATTTCGTTCATGCAATCGAAGCAGATCTTATAATATTGTAACAGATCAGTGTTTATTTGGACGTCAATAGGATATCAGGAACACTGAGAAGACATACTAATTTCAAGTTATGTGCAAACACATTCACAAAGAGATGAAGCACATTCCTGTAGACACTCAAAATTGCAAATTGGGCCAACTTATCAGACAGCAAAGTCACCCTGAGTCTAGACACAATTACACTTCAAGTATCAATGTTTTAATAGTGCACCGAAACAGCAAATCAATAACCATGGCATGTCCCTCTCATGAAACTTAACCGAGAACTGTATTAACAAATTCTTTACCTTTAAGGTTTATGAAACCAGTTTAGTTTTTATTCTTGGTTTTGTATCTGATTTGTAAAAAACAATCTTTGCAAAGGATTTCTAAGGTTTCTTGTAATTCTTTCACTACAAATGAAACATGGCAAATATCTACTTTCAAGATAAAATAAGATAAAACTTTATTTATCCCACTTCCACAGAACATGCCATTCTTAATTAATGCAAAGAAACAGGTAGGTCTGTATGTGCCAGTAATGGTCTGACCTGCTGAATTCAGTGTCCAGTTAATCTGTAACAACATGCAATGCTTCAATGGGCCATTTTCAACACCTGACTGCAGCAGCTAACACACAGCAATGATCACACATAAACATTAACTTACCTAACTTAAGACATACTTAAAAACACATTAACATGCACTCACACACGCGAAGACCCCCAAACGCACCCACTCAATGATGTCCATTTTGTTCTCTATATAGAAACCTGTGGATAAACATAGCCGAAATTCAGGAAAGGTTATGCTAATCTCTCACCCTGTGTAACTGTTGTTACCTAATTATTGTGTAAGTAACACCAAGTTGATCATGATGATGATGCAGTGAGTAATGTGGTTTGTGAATGTCCTCCTAAGCTGTGAGTCCTTTAGGACTACACGTGTAGCATGAACACATTTGTTTTGTTATAGCTCAAGGCTGGTTCGTGTTATAATTTCACTGTTATTTAGTGAGTCATTTTAGCAGAATGCTTCTAGGGGCGGCACTGTAATGTGGTCGGTTCACGACCAGACTGATTTATCTCAGCAGCTATTGGATCCATTGCCGTGAAATACAGACATTCACGGTCCCCAGAGGATGAATAAGAATAATAATTTTCCTCCAGTCCTACCTGGAAGGTCAAAATCTCCATCGAGATATCTCAACATCTTGGATATTAAATTGAATTGGCGAAAACTTTGTTCAGACATTCATGATTCCCAGAGGAAGAATTATAATGATCACCTCACTTTTTCTCCAGTGTCATACTGAGGTTAATATTTGTTTGGCTAAGGGAAATGTCTCTACAACAGTTTGCCAGATTTTATATTCTGGTCAATCAAGTTCTCTCAGGATGAATATAATAACTTTGGTGATACCTTGACTTTTCCTCCAGCAACTATCACGTCAGCTTTTATGAACATGGGCTTTGTTATTGGAGCGGCACGGTGGTGTAGTGGTTAGCACTGTTGCCTCACAGCAAGAAGGTACAGGGTTCGAATCCCTGGCCCGGGGAGTTTGCATGTTCTCCATGTCTGTGTGGGTTCTCTCTGGGTACTCTGGCTTCCTCCCACCATCCAAAAACATGCATGGGGATTAGGTTAATTGGCTAATTTAAACTGACCGTAGATGTGAATGTGAGTGTGAGTGGTTGTCTGTCTCTATGTGGCCTGTGATGAACTGAAGACTTGTCCAGGGTGTACCCTGTCTTCAACCCTAAGACAGCTGGGATAGGTCCAAACTTTACTTTGTGTTTAATTGCTAATTAGATTAAATTAAATTCAACTTTGTTGTCATTGCACACATCACAAGTACAATGTAACAAAATACAGATTGCATCTAACCAGAAGTGCTAAAAAAGCAAAAAAGCAGTAATAAAGGCATGATATAGACATATGAATAGAATATAGAATCTACATATGCTGGAGTAGGTTAGGTTATGGGATGATACATAAATATTTACAGTATATTCGTCATACATATTACACGTACAGTCCTTGTGTCATGAGGATGTATTTTAATCTCTTTTATACATCATTTTTACACCATGCAAATAAAACTACAGCAATCTACGCAGTTAGGTTTAGGTAACAAAACTACACATTTAGTTTCATGTTTGGGCTTCAAATAATTATGTAAACAAAGTAAAATACGTATGGGAACATGGTAGCAAAAACACAGGAATCGTCACAAAAAACACATCACCAATGTCACTAACCAACTTCAGGACAACTCAACATTTTTCAGGCTTTTGTACCAGGTAGGACAGGTGATGGGAATCAACCTTAAAAGACAGCTCGAAACCAAACAAAAGTGATGCGATGGAAGTTTAATCCTGACAGCTACTGAGCTACTAACTGTTGTGACACTGTGTGATTCAACGTTTTATCCAAATAGATACGGTTGTATTTGTGTGGCAGACAGTTTTCCTCCTTCGTGCCGTTAGCTGCGCAGCGGCATGTTTACAGTGGGCGGCTGTTATGAGCAGCTTCTCTCCATGTGTCAGACTTTCCACACGTTCATATCACACATCCACAACGCCATTACACATAAGCCAAACAATTCAATTCCACAGCCGTTATAAACAAAAATGTGTCAGGAGCTACTCCTTGTTGAGGTCCAGAAATGAGATACTGAGGTTCCCAGCATTCCTTGCAGGTTTCTGCTGGATTCCACTGGAGCACAAATGACAGGATGGCCTCAGTGTACAGACACAACAACATAATCAACACACCCATCGCTGCAGCATCCCCACCCAAGCCTAAGGTCTCCTCTTGGTTACAGCCTAGTGCAACAGTAACATCATTTAATCAAACCACACACACAACCATTCACAGCATCCTGTTTAGCTCCCGACTGATTACCACCTCCGCCATGTTTTCACTGGGGTTTGTTTGTTTATTTGTTTGTTGGTTTGCAAAATAAGTTATGGATGGATTTTGACAAACTTTTCAGGGTTGGTCAGAAGTGGCCTAACTTAAAACTGATTAATGTTTGGTTGTTAAAATTAATCAGTTTTAAGTTAGACCACTTCCGGCCAAATCCTGAAAATGTTGTCAAAAATCGTCCTTAACTTTTTGAGTCACTTTGCAAACCGACAAACCAACAAACAAACAAACAAGCCCAAGTGAAAACATAACCTCCTTGGCGGTGGGGGTAACTTTAAATAAAAAAGTTGCCGCCACGGCGGAGGTCTGTGCTCTCTGAGCGCTTTTCTAGTTAATACTAGAAATAAAACAATATGAGGAAGCTAATTCTGGTGCCGTTCAAGATAGACGCTATAAAATTTCATTACGCATGCATAATGACAATAAAGACTCTTGAATCTTGAATCTTAATAACACAATTGAAAGCTGATTTCTCAGCAGAGGAATTGGAAGTGGCTTTCCACCACTGATACCAATTCACAACCAAAATCATATTTTATGATCCTTCATTGTCCTGTAGTTTCTTTCTATTGCTGTTGAGTAAAGTGCAGCTGGGCTCCTGGTTTCAGTGTGTGTGTGTGTGTGTGTGTGTGTGTGTGTGTATCATTAAGATATTTTTTGGATTGATTATCACGTTTTCACTACTTCTCAATCCCACAACACAATGAAAAAAATCCCCAAATAAAATAAACTATGGCTGTGAAATTTGAGTGTTTGAGAAGTTCATACAAAGCTTTTCACCTGTTAACAATGTTGTTTGTGTGTGTGTGTGTGTGTGTGTGTGTGTGTGTGACTAATGGACTGACGCTGTAATTGTGGGAAGCAATAACAGTTAAAGAAGCAGGAACAGACGTCTTTGTGTGTTTTAATGGCAACGAGCAACGAGTCAGAATACATCAAACTGTTTGATGTTTCAATCACATTCAAACAAATTATTCTCTGAGAGAAGCCTCGTCATGTGTGAGAACACGAGGTGCAAAATGTGTTGCCTGGGGCAGATTAATCATTGCGCACACACACACACACACACACACACACCCTTCTCCCTGCCTGGAGTTGAGAGGCAGGCGTTGGTCTATAAAAGCTGCACCCAGGAGGTGAAGAGACCAAAGCACAATCTCTATCAGCAGGGGAGAAACACACACACACAAACACACTTGCACACACAGATTAGCGCAGGACTGTCATACACACAACACTCTTCCTGGGATATGAACCCTCTCGTCCTCACCTGTCTCCTGTGCTTCGGTAAGTCTGGACTCATATTTCATGTTCTGAGTGTGCATCAGTGAAAAGTAAAGAGGAGAGATGTAAAAACGGTCAGGAGGAGGAAGGAAGAAAGGAAGAAATGTCTCTGCAAGCGAGGACAGGAGCGAGATATTCAGGCGTTTTAATGTGTTGTGCCAGAGGTGCAGCTCTCTGCGAAAGGTTGACATATTTTGAATTCTTCATCAGCCACTGGTTGTCTTATTCATCATTGTTGTTGTCTGGTGTGAACTATGCAAATTAGACAATGTGCTCGCATTGAAACCAGTACAACCAGTCCACATCCAGAACTGTACCTGAGCACAAGCTCTCAGTATCTGAGGATGAATGGATGAGTCAGATGGGCCAAGATTACAGCCTTAATAGGATGTCACTAAGCAACCTTCAGGTTTTTTTGTCACCACAGATCAAGAAGAAATAAATGCATAATATAATGTCATATAATGTGAACTTTAGCACTAATTGCTCCTTCATTTTCATATCTCTGTGTATTCATTATTCATTATTATCTCTGTGTCCTGGTGGTTCTGCAGTAGTCTCCGGTGTTCTGGGTGCTCAGGGATCTGAGGCCACGTTCTCCGGTGAACCAGCCGGAGTGACCGGGGGTCCAGCCTCCGGGGAGGGCCTCCAGAGCTCCCTGAGCGACGATGACGAGCTGGAAATAGACGAGGACGTTTCAGGAGGAGACAACCAAAATATCAGCGTTCTCAGTACGACCACCTAAACTCTTTTCTGTCTTCACATCAATTTCATTCATTCCACTTCAAGTTCTGGTTAATGTCTGCTGAAGCTCATATATTTGTATTGATAGAATAACTAAAGTCTTACTGTGTGGGACCTTACTCTGGAAAAATGATGTATGGTGGAGAACGAGGAGAGACAAAATTTTTTTGTGCCATGAATTTCATGTATGGTGGGAGATAACTTTGCAAGTCAAGATAACTGCAGTGTGTCACAGATTTGTTGTAGTATCATTTAGTTTTGTGTCAAACAATGGACTTCACCAACTCCAGCATAACAGTTACCATGGAGCATTTCATTTTGGAAAACAGATCTGAAGAGGTGAAAGTCGTAAGAAATACGGCCATGTGGAGAGCTACAGCTGTGAAAGGAGTTAGTCGGTTGTTCATGTGAGAGCATCCTAGTACAAAACGAATCGTAGTCTTTCTAATACGCATTTTCACAGTCTGACACTTCAACAGACAACTGAGAACAAACTGAGACTTGCAAAGCTATCTAAAATGTACAGTTCAAACAAGATTAAAATCTCTCGCCATGACATTTACACTTTATGTTTTATATAAACTATACTTTATCTATGACTTGAGGTTTGAAAAAAGTTTTACTGCCCCAAAGGTAAAACCTGAGAACAAACTGAAGGTTCTTTTGAAGCTAAACTTCAGTTCCAGCTTCACCTGCAGCTTCTCTTGCTACAGATTTACATCCCAGTAAAGATGAGAAGAAGAAGAGGAAAGGCAAAGGCAAGAAGAGAAACAGGCACAAGAGCAAAAGCACGACTCCTCTCAATCCCGAGCGCTCGTTCTTCACCAACAGATACACGCCGACCCTGAGCACCACAGAGGATCCCTGCACCTCCACCCACCTGGGCTACTGCATCCACGGCTACTGCAAGTACATAGAGGGCCTGCAAGAGCCGGTGTGCATGTGAGTACAGCATCACTTCACTTTGTGACTTCATAGGAATCATCACAGTTTGTTTTCACAGAACTTTGTGACAAGCAGGACTAGAAATGACATGACTACTACTCGCATCCGTATGTCAGGTTTGAACCTCTTCTGTTAACTCTTCTCTCTGCAGATGTATGAAGGGTTACGACGGGGAGCGCTGTGGGATCCAGTCTCTGGGGACAATTAAAACTCAGCCCGGTGAGATCAACAACAGTGAGCTGGTGCAGACGGTCTTAGTGATCATCGCTGTGGTCCTGTCGGTCATCAGCTGCACCGCCATCCTGCTCATGACTTGTGCTCAGTGAGTATACGACACAGCCACGAACACACATGGACATATTTTGACTTTACTAAAGGCTTTCAGATGGGAACGTTTGTTTTTATGTGTGGGAAACCAGTGAGGGATCTTGCTTTAAAACTCCTAAGTGCAAACATATCGATACTCAAATGTATAAAAAATTAAAATCTTTTGCTTTTTTTTTACTCTTCTCTTTGCCTTTACAACCTCAGATTATTTAAGGGTCGCTCCACCAATTTCACCATTCATCTATTTATTTTCACCTTTTCCCCCGCTCATTGCACATTTTTGTACATGTACACCATAGTTTTCCTTAGATATCAAAAGGCGCCAAACATGATCATGAAAAAGATGGCAACAGGAAAGAGTTTCCTAAAATGATATTGCTTTGGCTAGAGAACTGTCCATACATTTGAAGATAAATGCTAACTGTATCCTGAACAAAAGTGAGATAAAATAAAAAAAATGTGTACCAGATAGTATTATACACTCACATTCCACGTAAAACAGTGATGTGGCCCTGTTATTCCTCTCCATTATTTAAAATGATATTGAAGCTTCAAGGACAAACTCACACACAACAATCCACACATCCTGCCCAGAGACACTTCTTGGCATTTGAACACAGTGACACATCAAAAGCACATTAACACACCCAAACACACCCACACTGTACGGGCATTGTTCACAAGCCAGACTGAATGACTTCCACAGCTTTCATGTCTCATTCTTACTTTTATTGTCGACTTTTCATTTCACTGTAACTTGTGCCACCCCCAGTGGATGTGTTACTCATTCTGTATTTTACACTGCTATCTGCTGCTTACTGTAACAGAGCGACAAGTCCTTTTCATTTTAATCACAGATCCTTATCAGCATGTAACCAAATCAGAGCTATTGTTGGAATGTGGGACAGAGTCAAAAGTCCATATCTTTACAGGAGCCGAAAAAGACTCCTTAAGTGTTGAGGTAGAGAGAAAATAGGACTCATTACTCTGAGAGCGAAACTACCTCTATTTCCATTCTGATCACTCAGTATCAGTTTTGATAATCAGTGCACTTTAATCTATAGAAATTACTGCCAAACAAAAACATGCCTTCAATTTCATTTGTCCAGACAGGATCAAAGCCACGTAGCCAGCTCTCGCCTTTCAAAATAAATCTACAACGATCATCTGATAAACACGAGGACCACACTCTGCTTTTATACCCATGTTGAATGTCTTCTGTAGTTACAGGTCACATAAGACCTTCCTGGCATCCTACCTGGGAACTGGGACGGAGCAGGAGAAGCTCCAGAAACCCACCGGGGACGTTGTTGTGTGAGGGCGTCCACTTATACCACTACTTAGGTAGGTTTCGACTGGTCTCTCTCACCTTACTACTAATACTGCATCTGTTAAATTCTGACTCCACATAATACATAAACATCTCATTACCCCCAAAATTGAAACCCTCAGCTCACGGTTCGCCGAACTTCTCGGCTGAACCTTGATCGTCCAATCTAGTAACTAAACCTTTTCAATTGATAATCAAGCACATGTCAAATGTCCTTGTTGGTTTTGATCAACCTCGCCTGCTTTTAGTGGACTCGGTCGAATCAGGCTGATGATGTGTTTATCCCATTTGTGCAAGTAATGCTGTGATGCCATAAAAAGGACATGCAATGCCACTCTTGTATTTCCGGTACTCCATATTTTGGTGATGTATTTCTTCCAAAAGTCTTGCATAAGTCCTCAGAGGGTGGTGTCGGGCCTCTCCTCACGTGAGCTTTAAGCCAAACAGGAAGGAGTGGGCTCAGAACAGCCTGAACGCCTGTTGTTGTTATTGAACATAGCATCACGCAAAGAGGAATCCCCACTACAGGAATTAATGCGGATTAGCCCGGCATGTCCCATCTCCACACTGCATACCAGCGTAAAGCAAAACCACACACATTCACCTGTCAGTCTAAACAATAACAGCGCAGACACACTAATGCAACAGCTTCGTTACTCCATTTACATGTGGTCAGATCACACTAAGCAACGCACGCACACACGCGACTTCACATGTTCGCACAGACATGTTAGCCTTGGGACAAACAATGTGGCCATGCAGCATTCTCGTCACAGCCAACGCGTCACTCAGTGTCCACTTTAATTCGGCCTCTGTGGTAAAGATTGACATGGAAGCTGAAACCTGCACAATGTTTCACTTCATAACTGTAACAGCTTTATGTTTCAGCTCGTAATCAATAGACGACATGGCCATCAATTAATTATGCTTAGTAGTTTGAGGACTTTAATTATTTTATTGATATGGAAAAATATGACTTGGGTCTTATTTGGCCATGGTTTTTATCAGTTCTGATAAGATTGTCAGACCGAAGAGATTGCACAGATCACATGATGGCAATGTCAAGAAAGGAGCAGTCAGACAATTAGACAGACAGGTGGTTAAAACAGATTATTTAACTTTATTAGGAAGAAAAACCAATAGTGCACACACCCAGAATGCTAATAATCAACCCATGGTGAGAACAGTAGGTGAAAGTTAAACCAGGAAATCAGTCTGTAAACTCAAACTTAAATTAAAACCTTTTGACCAGCAGGGGAATAAAAGCATAAACTGTATCTGCGTGACTGATTTGACTTTGTACCGACAATCTTCACAAACTGTACACATAAATGTTTAATTATATAATATATTCCTCATTTGTGTGCCTCCTTTAATCAGTTTTAAATTGTCTTTGACAAAATATAAACATAAAATTTCAAATTTACTGACTTTATTTCCTTCCTCAGCCAGCTGCACGTCCCAGATGAAGAGGACCAGATGAGGCCGAGGACCAGAGAGCAGTAGAGTGACTAGACTGCTTCATTAGATGCTGTGTAAAAAAACACTGTCCAGAACATTGTTAGAGTGTAATTTATTTAGTGTGATTATTTATTGCTAACGACTGTATGAGTATGTTTGTATGTTGGACCATTGTCATGATGTCTTTTATGTGCGAATATGTGCGGTTCAGTTTTATTTATTGCACTGCTGTTGTTATAGGTCAGAGAAGCGCTCTTCATCTCACTCTGGAAAAGGGATGGAATTTGATCACCAATAAAGTGTCTCAGTGTTATGTGAAAGAGTTATTCATGTTTTGCGTTTACATTCCCGTCTGTGGATGCGTCCCATACCTCTGCAGCCTGCTCACAGAGTCAGCAGACCAGAATAACCCTGAGAGCTGCTCTGACATCAGCAAGGAATTCGGAGAATCATGAGCGCAGTGCAAAAGCACGACAGGCCGGAAAGTCTCTTTACATTTATGTGACAACCAGAAATATTTTGTTTCTGGGTTTGACAGCGTTAAAGAGGAAGTGCCGTTTTTTATAAATTGGACCTTATTTCTGAGATAAAATACTGCCATTTACTCACCCATATCACTTTGGAGTCATTTGGAGTATTTCCGACAATATTGGATTTGATGAGATCATTTAACAGGACTGAATGGGGCACAGAAATGCAGCCAGTAAATGACACAATCTTGACCATTTCTCAAATAACAGACATTTAATAAAATGGGTTATACTATTACTATTCTCATTTGAGTGTTGTCCATAACTTGAGATAACTCAATCTGTAAACAGACTCTACTTCCTGTGTATCATAGTTTACTAAGGACCCATAGTGCCCACCTATGTGGCCTTTACAGTGCCTGAACTAAAATACTTATTTGTGATGTTGTCACATACGCATACATGCTTTGTTTTAGTTCAGCTGGCTGCATTTTGGGGCCCCGTTTATTCCTGTTAAATGGATATCACCACAACAAAGATCGGCGGAAATCCTCCAAATGACTCCAAAGTGAAATGAGTGAGTAAATGAAAGTATTTTATCTCAGAAATGAGGTCCCATTTGTAAAAAATGACACTTCCCCTTTAAGTCTAATTTTTAAGAAAAAAGTGAGGATTTATCCTGTCATCACCACTGTGTTGCTATGACACTGCAGTGCTATTAATGGTGTGACGTCCAGAGCTTTGTGAATGGGTAGATGACGTGCTGCCCGCTCAGGTGTGCTGGGAAAGGAAGTTGGGGCGTGCCTGGTCTGATCTATTTTGGGAAGGTCCAGGTAACTCTGAGGTTACCTCCTAACACAGATACAAACAAAGACTTAATTAGAGGGTTGAACTTCAGGAAAGCGGCGAATCGGCTGTGCACAAAGGTTAACATAGCTCCAAAGGTTTCCACTCTACAATTATGTAACAAACATGACAAAAAGTTCAAAAGAAGAAAAGAGACTCAATCATAGCTTTCATGACAAAGAGCTCTGTCAGGTTGCAAAACAACTACCTGTTACATAAGGTTGGTTCAACAGATACAGCGGTGAAAGAGGAGTGATTTATAGATTTTATAATGTACTTATTGAAAAGAAGTTTTCATTTCTATTCAAGTGCTTTGAAGTTTAAATTTCCACACTGTCTTATGACCTCATATGTATTCTGCAGTGAAGTGACTAACACTGATTATCTCTTCATCATGGAACCTGGGATATATAAGGGAAAACATTTTGTCCTCAAAGTTGTTGAAGCTGGAAAAATGTTCCAGTGTCAGGATTTGAACCAAGCAGTGATGTCTGGATCAGATCATCTCCAGAACTGCAGCTCTGGTGAGGTGTTCCTGGTCTGCAGTGGTCAGGATCTATCAAAAGTGGTCCAAGGGAGGACCAGTGGTGAACCAGAGACAGGGTCATGAGAGGCACTCTGAAGCTTCATTACCATCTAAAAAAGATATGCATGTCATTTCACTGTATACATTTAAAAGATTAGCTGTGAACTTATTCAGTCCATTACTTTCATAAACCTCAGACATTGACTAATCGGTTCCACATTGTCTCCAAACTCGGATCAATACAATATTCAGTTTGCTTTAATATCAGCAAACAGCTCACATCTTCAGCTTTCAAAGCTGTCCTGTGGCGTTTATACATTCATTCATTACATTTACATTCATTGTTACCCACCATAAGGCACTGAGCTCATTCTAGTTCTAGAAGTGTTTTCTAAATTTGTTTCTTTTCTAGATTGTCCACCCTTTGCAGCTATAACAGCTTCCAGTCTTCTGGGAGGGCTGTCCGCAAGGTTTAGGAGTGTGTTTATGGGAATTTTTGACCATTCTTTCAGAAGCGTATTTGTGAGGTCACACACTGATGTTGGACGAGAAGGCCACACCATCCACACCAGACTCTGTCATCTGTCACACCAGACTCACTGCATCCGACGCTTTGCATTGCACTTGGTGATGTATGGCTTGGATGCAGCTGCTCGGCCATGGAAACCCATTCCATGAAGCTCTCTGTGCACTGTTCTTGAGCTAATCTGAAGGCCACATGAAGTTTGGAGGTCTGTAGTGATTGACTCTGCAGAAAGTTGGCGACCTCTTCACACTATGCGCCTCCACATCCGCTGACCCCGCTCCATCAGTTTACATGGCCTACCACTTTGTGTGAGTTGCTGTCGTTCCCAAACACTTCCACGTTCTTATAATACAGCTGACAGTTGACTGTGGAATATTTAGGAGTGAGGAAATTTCACGACTGGATTTGTTGCACAGGTGGCATCCTATCACAGTTCCACGCTGGAATTCACTGAGCTCCTGAGAGCGACCCATTCTTTCACAAATGTTTGTAAAAGCAGTCTGCATGTCTAGCTGCTTGATTTTATACACCTGTGGCCATGGAAGTGATTGGAGAGAGAGAGAGAGAGAGAGACATCCCCATGGTAGAAGAGTCCAATAACAGCTGTGTATTCATCCATTTGGAAAAATAAGTTAATAAGGGTGTGGTGAGCTTTGATAGTTTAGCCTGTGAGCTTTTATGGGTGACCATGGAAACAGGGTAAACAAACGGGCAGATGGTTGGTCAGTGATAATTCACCTGGAGCTCAAATAAAGGACATGCTGAAATTTCCTGGGTGTGGTAACATTTCCCTTCACCTTTTCAAGAGAGTGCCAAGGTGCCAAGCATTTTATATTTTCAAGCAGATTTTAGTCAAGTTCAGGTCAGGAGGCCCAACACAGACCCCATGACTATCAGACAGACATGCATGGTCCCCAGAGGATGCCTTCATGTCCTTTCTTCCTTTTTTCTCGCTTTGATATTGATTTACTTTGATAAGAGTTTATGTTCATCATTGGTCGTTAGTCATGTTTTTTTTAGGTATTCTTAGGTCGCTTTCACACTGTTCTCGTTTGGTCCGCTTTAAACAGACCAGAGTTTGTTTCCTCAGATAGTCCGCTTCGTTTGGGCAGGTGTGAAAGCTCATACGAACTCTGGTGTGGACCAAACTCTGGTCCACTTGAAAAAGGGGGTCTTGTTTCGTTTGCAAGTGAACCCTGGTGCAGTTCGTATGCAGTGTGAAAGCTCACCGGACCAAAACCAGGACCAAATGTACATAGTACATGACGTAGTGCATGACGTAGTGATGCTATATGCAGTGCATCTTGGGTAGAGCAAGTACAGCACACACTCCAAACCAAAACAAACAATGAGTGACCACCGTCAGCAGCACACACACATCCTGTGTGTGTGTGTCTGTCAGAATCTGCCTGACAGGAATGTAGATCATTACACAAGCTGTATAGAAACACTATCGTGCAGTTCACATCAGAATTCCCAATCGGTGGCATTTCCCGAAAATGACGTTGATTCAGTTCACGTATGCGCATCCATTTAAGATTGTGTCGATACACATTTGATTTGTGTGATTAAAAAAAAATCCTCAGCCCCTCAGGGATAAGTCTCTGGGACCGGGTCAAAATGCTGTGACAACCGTTTGACAGTGCGCGAAAATCATACATTTTTGTGCAGTGTGAAAGGAGCTGAAGTGCAGCCGGAGTGTCCCATTCACTGCTCACTAATGAGGAGTTCAGGTGTCAACGTAAATCTTCCAATTCTAGTCCAGCGCCCCATGGCCACAGCAGGAAATGCGCAATTGTGCTCATTAATTGAGACAAATATTTACAAAAAATGATCATTAATGAGAAAATAAATACACAGCCAGGACATGTTTATTCTTTTTTCATTTTCAGGACCTCATTGTGGGGAATACAGACAATTTTAGAACTCCCTCTGAAAATCTCAGAACAGCGTTTCAGGTGAGCTTGAAGCCGGAAACCGGCTTGCTGAGCCATGTGCAACTGATAGATAAACAAAAGAAACAACATCTCCAAAATAGCTAAATTCACATGCTGCTCCATTGTAACTGTGTACATGCAGCAGGTCTGCCAGTTGGGAGTGATTTCCCTTCCTCCTTTGTCCAATCCACGAGCAGCCGTTTCAACCGTTGTGACATTGACTGTTGAGGCTCAGAAAGTTTGGTGCTGCTGGTGCACAAGTTTGGTGCAGTTCAGGAATTGCAGTGTGAAAGCGAACCCGAACCAAGTGATAAATGCGACAGTGTTGCAACTTTCAACTTTTTTTTGCAACAATCACACTCGGGTGTGAACCAAAACAACGATCTCTGGTGCGGTTCGATTGTGGTGAGAACATGATCCAACCTCAATCTGACCCAACTGCAGGGTGCATCGAGTCTGTTTTGGACTAAACCACCTCCCGTAGCCAGCTGCGCTGTGCATTGCATTAATATTTCTGTGGAAATATTTTCAGCACGTCACAGATGAGGAGGATTAATGTGCGCCTCCACCTGAACTGTCTTGATATGTATCATTGGCAACTCCGGTGCATCATGACATTATTTTCCAGCTTCAGCCTTGCCTCATTTTCAAACTATACCGTTTGCCTACAGTGATAAGTGCAAACAACGTAACCAGGGCCAAGAGCAACCCGCGTAGCTTTACCTCCATTGTAAAATTGAAAAGTAGCGGTCTGGAGTCTGCTCTTCTCTGTTTACTTTCGGGAGTTTTTTCTGACCAATTAGAGAGCAGCTTCCTTGCGCATCACACATTTTGGTCCGCTTGTGAATGCTGCTGTGTGAACACAAACCAAACTCGAGGCAATTTGCAACATTGTAACAAGTTAGTCCCTGATTCGGACCAGAGCAAACAAACCATAGGTGTGAAAACGCCCTAACACGCTACAAAAAGATGCGTTTGTGTCTCAAAGGGCCTTTCACACAGCTTTTGTTGCCAGTGGTGGACAAAGTACTTAACTCCGGTACTTCAGTCAAAGTACTCAACTTAAAGTACTAAAGTCCTTACTTTTAAAAATACTTCATTATTCAAATATACATTTTCTAATACCACTACATTGTTGTACAGTTTTCTTAAGTTGGATGGCGAGTTCTTGAATGCAGAAATTTTGTGTTGTTTTTCATGGTGAACACAAAAGATGTTTGAAATTATAGGAATCATTTCTCATTTCAGAAATCTCATCCATGGAACTTAGATACGGCTATGGGTGTGCTGGTTTCTCAGTTTGACCATTTTTTATCTTCAGACGTCTTAAAATAAAATAAGGGAAACAGTCACTCTTTAGTTGATCTGGTCACAATGCAACCTTACTATAATCATTTTCTCCTGCTGGATATGCTTGTAAGTTATTGCATCATGTAAATGTAGACCCTGGGAAGACCAGGTGTTCATGCTGTCACTATAGCACAGTGATATTATAGAATATTTCTATTTTTCTATCCCTCCTTAACTCTTTGAGTGTCACTGACGTATTTATACATCATTTAAAATCCAAAGCTTGAGTGCCATTGACGTATATACACGTCTAAGTGTTTTTTCGACAGCAGGCATAAGAGGGCGCTCTCACACAGCCTGTAATATTGGGGCTTCTGGGATTTGCAGTTGAGACATAAGAGACGGTATACACCCATAGACTGTATATTTATAATGGACAGAGCTATCGTTGGTTTGTGAACAACGGCAATGAAGCCCATAGGAAAGTAAATAAACTTGCATTCTCTCCACCAGCCAGCAGGGGGCGATACTGGTGGCTTCAAAAAGAAATCTGTTTGTATTGAAGTCTATGAGAAAATTACTCTTTTCTCTCCTGCTGTATTACTTCTGTAAACTAGGGTCACATCGATCACATATTGGTATTGGAACGGTTACGATATTAAAGACTGGATATCGGTGACAATGGGCCCGATCCATAGGGGCTGATCTATTTAGTGTAATTTTATGGTGTGCGCTGTGAGTGACGTCATGCGCTGGTGACACGCTGCATGGAGGCTCAAATTTATTTACAAAGTGGAGCGAGCAAAGTTTTGTTATATTTTTTTATAGGACTGTTAAAATTTGTGAGTTAACATAGTAACATGCTATGGCAACTCTACTCGGACAAACAAACTGCCTAAAATACGTTGCCAGAGGTGTGCTGACAGGTCATGAAGCAGAACTCCGTTCTAAAAAAAAATCAAGGGAACTAACAACACAGTTGTAATTAATGATCAAACATCCTGATAAAATTAATCATCTTTTTTTGAATCAGTCGCTTCTCCTGTAATTTGACAAACAAATAATCCACCAAAGAGCATCGTTAAAGTATTAATTTGTAACATGAAATTCCAGTCCTGGAACCACTTACTGGTAAATAATGTTATGCTGTGAGCCACAATTAGCATTCCAGTTAATATCACTGTTCACGTGAATTACGGAGGCTCATCGCCAATCAAGTTAACTTGCTAGTGCTAGCGTTAGCTGATAAAATAGTGGTTGCTATTCTAATGGTACCGGTGTATATCTCTGTCTCTGTCTACCTTTCCGTCTGTAAAGTCTCTTCAAAGTAGTGTTATTGTACGTTGTGACATTTGTTCCCACTTATTTTGTCATCATGAGTGTGGAGCTAATATTAGCATCACATTAACATATGCAACACAGGTTAGCAGCCTGTTAACGGTACCAGTACAGTTAGCATAGCAAAGGCTATGTTATCAGCTAACACTAGCACTAGCAAGCTATCTTGGTTAGAGACAAGCCTCTGTAATTCACATGAACAGTGACATTAGCTTGAATGCTAATTGTGGCTCAACATAACGTTTCTTATCGGTAAACAGTGCCAGTGTCTCTTCAGAAACATGGAAAAACATGAGCTGACAGTTCAGACCATCAGCACTGCTCCTCTTCAGGATGTAATGACAGCAGAGACCTGTCAATCACACGACAGCCACGCCTCAAAGCTTTATGTGTTATTTTCACCTTATTTGAACATAAGCGTTCAGACTATAAACTCATACTTATAGTGTTTACAGAGTTAATACACTAGGAGAGAAAAGAGTAATTTTCCCATAGACATCAATACAAATGGACTTCTTTTTGAAACCACTGGTATCGCTCCCTGCTGGCTGTAGGAGAGAATGCAACTTTAAGATTTTTCCGTATAGGCTTCATTGAACAGACCCCGGTGTTGCCCACTGTGTATGCCACAGAGATCAAAGCAGGAAGTGGAGACGATCGTGATTAGAGAGCAAAACAAACACAATTTGGACAAAAAGTGCTGATTTTGGTGAAACCGGCCTCTACTCTCTTCCAGTTAAAACAAGAATGGAACAAGGTAAAAACAAATGTTTTTTTGTTTTTTTTTATAATGAAATAGAGAGTCTCTCCTTTCATTTGAGCTATTCTGTGTTCTCAGAGTCATCGTACAAAATATTCTGTGGGTCTTAAAAAATACTCAGGATGGCCAAAGACGCTGGCACAAGGAACATTTGGTTTTATAAAATGGCTGGCACTCTTACTACAGTGGAGAGTGCCACCTAGTGACGCAGCATAAAAACTGAGCGTCAGTGTCACGTTTCCACTCAGTCCCAGGTCATAAAAACTGGGTGTTACAGCAGATGTAATTAGTAGGTTAAGCCCACAGGAATTTAGAGTAGGCTGCAAATACTGTAGGGAGACAAATAGGCTCTGTTTCAGCTCATAGGAACAAAAGAGGAAAAAAGATAAGAGAGACAAAGAGCCTGATGAATAATCCTTCATAAAGTATGATGATGTCAAGCTTGATCACAGTGGCAAACATGACCTTTTACTAGATGTGTTCTCGCTGTTAATGGAGCCTTCACTATTTGAATAAAAGCTCTTACGCAACACTCACACCAGCTTTTGCACATTTCCTGGAAGGGGGTCTTAAGATTTGCTGAGTGAACGTGTCTCTTGTGGTCTGAGTAAGTACACAGCCTTTTTATTTATGGCTTAGAGCTTCACATTCCCTGCATTGACATTTCTGTAATTGTCTGAAACACACATTGAAAATACCATATAAGTGTGAAAATAGGAGCAACTGCCCTGAAAACACTTAAAAGTTAAAACATAAAATTCTATTAATTCTTATTATTATATAATATCTTTATCTCTTCTTTATCTTTATTTCAAAGTATTTCCACAAGATTTATCAATTCACGCTTGAAGGGGTGAATCTCTGTGGTTGATGGATTGACTGATGTCACTTTGCTTTAATCTTAAAAGAGAGCTCTGCACAGCTTCACTTTCAAAACAATCAACATGGTGTCAATTCCTTCAGGCTACGGCATATCTATTGAGGATAAAGAGAAAGTGGAATAAAATAAGTACAAAGATGAGTGGTGAAGCACAATTAACAAGGAGGGTTCATTATATTTCAGACTTTTTCATTGTATTTTGGATCCAGATGAGTTGTTTCTCTGACAGAAAAGAGTAAACTCCAGGCTTTTCCTTCTTTCCACACCCTTTTCCAAAAGAAGTGACACCAACTAGCGCTCCATTGCACAACAGTGGGCCTCCTGAATCCCCCTAGACAGACCATAAATACACAGCATGTAATGGTTAGGCACACGTAGAAGATGAGGTGGTGACAGCCTGCACAAAAAAAGAAAAGATTCTCACCTGACAGGTATCAGCCACAGCTCTACCCTCTGAACCAGCACATATCATGCTGCTGGTGATAACAGGCTTAAGGCCGTAGTATTTGGGAGAGTTGCACTTTGCTCTGTCGATCACAGTCACATTGATGGACATCAGGACATCTGACATTTTGCGGGCAATGTTGTTGGTCTTCCCCCATCCAGCCACCAGACAGTTGGTGCCAGCTGCTGGGTCTTTGATGGCGTCATTCAACGGGAGCCAACTCACCGTCTTTGTTTTCTTTGCCGGTTTGTTGAGCTGAAATTTCAAAAAGGACTCATTGATTCTGACCCTCTGTATCTTGCTGCTTTCAATAGTTGTCACAGTGCAAGGAAAGGAGGTTTTTTTAATGAATGTCTGCCTTAGTCTGTCCTTGTCTCCAGACACTTTTCACTCTCTGGAGCTGCCATCCCCTGTCCATCCACCAGATGCCCTCAGACTTCTCCACCAGTCACCTGACTCGCATTCGCCTGCTCACCTGTTTCCACTTTCCCTAATCAGCCCTGCAGTTTATAACCGGCCCTTTTCCCCTCACATATGTTTGCTCCTGCTCCCTATTTCTGAATCTATTCCTGTTCTTAAACCTTTAGTAGATTTGTGTTTGAGCCCTCTTCCACTGACAAAGCAGACTTACACCACTACTAATGAAGCAATCGTAAAATAGGACTGACTGAAAGCTCATATATTTGTTTGTATTTTTTCTCTTCTTTCATTTTCTTCCATGTATCTACTTGTCATATATGCTTTACTTAATGCAGTCTATTACTGCTGGAAAAGTTTCCGCTTTCACTACTGCACTTCTTTTGGGAATTAAAACATGTTTTGTTGTTATGACTAAAAAAAAAACTCCTAGCTATACACACAACAACAGTAGATGTGTGAGAAGGCCAGATTAGGATATTATCCATATTTGAAAGAAAGTGGAGATAAGCAGCTAAAATAAACAGCCTAAACCACTTTCCCAGACTGCATATTGTTGCACCTTTACATCATCAAGGTTTATTGCTGACTGTTGCCTTACCTTGAGCAGCATGATGTCGTTGATGTGATCTTTTGCATCGTGGCACGGATGAGGAAATTGATGTTTAACTTTGCGGACCTGCCTGGAATCTTCTTCCTTTTCTTTGATGGAGTGCACCCCGAGAAGCACATTCTTTATGCTGCAGGAGCCAAAAAGCACAGGGTACAGTATATCATTAAGTAAATATAACAAAAGAGTGTGCAGCCAACCTGTTTTTCAAAATAACTCAAACTACTGTCAGATTTTAAACAGCTAGTCCATAATGCCTGCCATCAGTAGAAAACAAACTCCTAGTTCTTACTCAGTACAGTGGGCAGCAGTCAGGACCCATGACTGATGGATCAGGGTCCCTCCACAGACTGGCTTCTCTCTCTCCAGCAGAGCCATGAAAGGCAGCGAGTGGGGCTCCACTTCTTTCCCACCAATAATCTCAGAGCCATGACCTAAAAGAGAAAACACACAAAAATAACAATTAACAGAATCAACTCCGCATTCTGATTACACTATGTTCATTTATTCATGTTTACATGAATGAGGAGTGAATGAACATGTTACTCACTTGACTGGATGGTGAGGAGGACCACGCAAGAGACGAAACCCTTCAGGCAGAACATTTCTTCTTAGTTCTCTCTTTGATGTGAAACCCACCTCGAAGCACACAATTCTTTTTATGTGTCAAGCTCGAAGGATGTGGTCTGACCATGGAAATGCATGAGTCAGCAGATTGGACGCGGGCGTCGCTGTGTCCTGTGTTCATTTGTGGTGACAGTTGTCATTTCCCAGTATTTGTTACCATTTGACTGACAGGCTGTGTGGCGTTCACTTCAGCCTGGGTGGGACCGATTGTCAAGGGTTGTCAAGTCTTTCAGCTACAGTTATGAGTGTGTTTTAATAATGTTTTGTCATGATTCAGAGGAAAGCATAAGAAAATGGAACATGGCCTACTGCCAGACATGACACCAGGCTGGTGGAGATAAAATAAACAATAATAAAATAAAAATAAAAAATAAAAAAACAAACAAAAAATAAACAAAGTAAATCAGAGGAAGGGTTAAGTGCTGCTGGAAGAACTGGATGCTATATTTTATGTTATAAATACTGTGGGAAGTGGAAATACTAACCATTATTCCCTTTCTTACTGAGTATAAGATAAGAAAATTTTTGATCTGTCCATTAAATAGGCTTGCTGTAGTCTAAGGCTACAGCAGGTTAGCTTAGCACAAACATTACAAACAATTAAGCTGACAATATAACAAAGTCCACCTGAGCAGCTCTAAAGTTCAACAATGAACAAGTTAAATCTCATTTATTTGATCTGCACCCACACACTTAAGTGCAAAAATAAAACATAAGCACCCTGTAAATTAGGCTAGCGGTTCCCTCCTGCATCTAAACTTTATGTTAAGCTAACTAGCTGCTAGCTGCGGCTTCTCATTTATCATAGATGAGAGCAGTGTCATGCCTCTCATCTAACTCTCTGCCAAAATGTCCTTCTTTGTTTGTTGTTTTTTTAAATGTTTTCTTAAAATGAGCAAAGAATTTTTCATCATGTATTTATTTATTCATATACTCTTACATTAGCCATCACCAAAGATAGTAACAAGTCACTTACAGTATATTTCTTCCATAGAATGAAATATTATATCCAACACCCATGTGTATTTATATCGTGAATGCACTATTTATTATTATATGATTGGGGCACCTGATGGTGGTGAGATTTGAGATTAAAAAAAAAATCTGTGTAAAACATGCTCATTGCCAAAACCATTACAAGGTTTTACACTGAGCTTCGTTTTGATCCAGAATACTGTAAATGTTTTTTTTTTTTTGAATTTCTGCTCCAAAACATCCAAACGTGTGCAAACCAGCAAAGGCCTTATGATAATTTTACTTGATAGTCAACAATATATGCATAAATAAAAACACCATAAAGGTCCCTTTAAACCTTAATTTAAGGAACAATGTTCTCGTATGGACATCTGGTCATGACACTTGAAAATGACCTTTCTTTGCTAACCCTGGACCAGTTCATATTTAGTGACCTTGTGCCTTTTAAAATAAAATGAAATAACATACAGTAAAAAAGCATCATAGTATGTGTCAAAAAAATAAACTAGCTTAAGCTATACAATGCCATTTCTTCTTGCCTCTGATTCAATGACTCTTTCACTTTTGGCTAAATCAAATCACATTTAGAAAAGAAGTTGCTATGTTGAACCTTCCTCATAATTTTTGAGAACAAGGAGGGTTTCAAGCTTCAAAATACAGATCACACAGTTTTCCAGGTTTGAAGTAAACATCGACATGACAATCCATCAAGGATCATTTGCTCCATTGCTCCATGACAACACATGAGATCAGATTATAATAGGTGATGGAATGACACGGATCATAAATAAGGAATAAGAAAAATAAGACACTGAATTAAGTAATATGCTAGTTTTAGTGAAAAAACAGGACGATAATAAATATGACACAAAAATAATACCGAACACCTGCAGGCTCCTCTCTAACGGTCTTAATCCATGTCATCAGAACCATTTTCATCTGTTTTTCTGTGTAGAAACAGCACAGAAATGCACAATATCTATCTTAATTAGGCCTTTGCCCTTCACCATGGCTTTTCTGACCGTTCTTAATGTGCAGAAGTAGATCTCAGCAGGGCTAAGGTATATAAGGATCTTTCGTGCCGATGGAAATACTTTATACAAAATGGAGCAATGAAACAAATAATCTTCAAGGTCACATGTGTCATTTCTACATCAATGTACTTGTCATTTACCATGTAAGTGGACCAGCTGTTCAGTTAATCCAACACTTGTTTTCCTTAAACTGACCAGCTGTATTCAGTTCTGTATTTTTCATCCTTCCTGTTTTGCCAAGTTAGCAAAGTTGTCTTGTTGCATTTATATTCAGCTTGTTTAGGATAAATTGTGTTTACATTTGTAAACAGCTCATGTCATAGAGAACAAGGTTACTAAAGGCTTAGCTTCTCCCTGTTATCTGATCATCAGATAACAGGGATCATCAGATTTATTCTTTTTACACATTTCTAACTATAGGTTAAATCCCCTAGACTAGACAGGGTTTTCTCTGCTTTTCTGAGGGACTAGAACAACAATTGTGTCCTCATTTGAGAGCTTCACTGGTGAGACACCATGATCCCCCTGGAGAAGACAAAAAGGACACATATGAAGGATTAATATTTGAAATGAATGTATACAATGAGGAGTTTTTAGTGTATTCATTTTCTTACCCAAGGGTAGAAACTTTTTCAGAATCCAGAGAACAGCAGCCAGAAACACGAGTGTGAGCACCTTCAAAATGATAAAGATGACCTTGCGCTGCCTGACAGAGTACACTGGAGGAGAGAAAAGACATACATCACATCACAAATACAGGAACCATCAACTTTCAAACTTAAAGTTTGTCTCATGTGTGGTATGCTGTTGCACTGGTTAGCACTGTCGCCTCACAGCAAGAAAGTACCGGGTTTGATTCGATAAAATAAAAAGGTTTGTTTCCAGAATAATAACAGCAGCAATTCCTATTTTCCCATTACTTTTACTATAACTATCTCTATATAGTATCCTCATCTTCCAGCCTCAGAAGATCATGCCCTTTTTGCTCATGGTTATTGTTCTTCTGAGTCTATTGATTATTCATTTGAACTTTTTCTTCAACATAACACTACAAAAAAATAAGGTATTCAGTTTACAATGATATGTCAGATTTAAAAATAATCATTGAAATGACTAAAAACAGCAAATTGATTATTAGCATTGTTGTCAATATTGAATATATAAACACAACAACAGAAAACTCACAGCATATCAACTACATTCAAGTCCTTCATACATGTTTTGACTGTTAAAGCTGTTGGGTGACTTTGAAGGGTTACGTTTATCCCACTAACACCGTCAGGACGAACAACAGAAGCCGAACTCTCAATGAAGTACTCTGTGGCTGAAGTCAGAGTGGAGATTTTGGTTTTCATGAAGCCCAAGCCATCAGTGTAGGGGAAGAGGAGTGTGTCACATGTGTCGGTACACGTCGTCACGTTGTAAAAATGTGGTGTCATCTGCATGAATGCAGAGACGTTCCAGCTGAGAATCACATGATCGGACCCAACAGAGTCTACCATCACCGGCAGCGGAGAAACTGGACCTGTAAGAGAGAGCCAAGAACCAAGAATCAAGAGGAGCTTTATTGCCAAAAGTGTGAATAGTTTATAAAGTAGAAAAGAAGACGTATAAGTATACAAAATATACAAAAAAATAATTAAATGAAAATAATTGCAGATGAATAAATAGATATGTGGAAAAAAGAGACCTTATGTCAGTCAGTCCCCCACCGGACAAGAGTTTTCCTGAGTCCACCCTGGACTCAGCTAACCCCATTTTCCTTGTCCCCTCTGTGCTACGGTAACAGAGATTTGAAACATTTTGAATACCTGGGAGAAAGCAGTGTCTCGTAAAACAGCCGCCGCACGCACACACACACACACACACACGTTTACTTCTGTCACTTTTGGAGTATTTAGCCATTTTTACCCTCCCTTTGGGGACAAAATTGGATTGCTTAAAAACTTACTCTAAGTCTAGCTACAACAACTAACCCCCTAATCCTAACTCTAACCTCAACCTAACCCCAACCCTAACCTCAACCTAACCCTAACAGCTGACTTAAAATCAAGATTTGAACAATTAGGGACATGGATTTTGTCCCCAATTACACATGCCGTCCCAATCAACTGGTATTAAGTCAAGTGCGTGACCCTAATGTGGACATTAGGCATCAGGCAGACCACACACACCAATAACCCTGACATTTCAGCTATAGTGGTTTCACTGTTCGTACCTGTTCCCACTGTGCGACTGTGATAGGAGCTGGAGGAACTGCATTCCTTTCTATTGCATCACACTGCAATGAGTTGTGTTGTATTGAATTCCAAAAAGTAAAGAGTAATAACTATGTGCATGTGCATCCATGTGTATAATACATGTATATGTATGTCTGTCCTGCAAGTGATATACAAGTTACCAGTTCTCAGTTTCTGTATAGTTCAACCAAGAGGCTTAATTCACTCACCCTGACAGACAAACATGTGCAGCTCCTCACAGTAGCGAGCCAGCAGCTTCTTTTCTTCTTTCAGTGTGGCCTCCAGACTTGCACAGCGGCCTTCAGCGTTGTTCCTGTACCAGTGCTCGTAGTTCAGCCCTTCTCCGTCCACCCACTTCCAGCCACTAAATATGCTTTCACGACTCATGCCGAGCCAGAAGCTGACTGTCCTTCCAGCTGTGACATTGAGTAAAGTGAAGTATTGCTCCTCAGTGCTGAGGACGGCGAGGTCGACGTAGTGTCTCTGACAGAATTGCCGGGCTTCAAACCAGGACATCCATCTCTGGATCAGGATATTGTGTGAACTGATCTGGACCACTGCTAGGCACAGCACTGAGCCAGGTAAAATTCACCAAAAAAGAGGATTATTATTAGTTATTAACAGCTGCAGTACACTGTAACATATAAAAGCACACATAAACAAATGACATAAGTTGAAAATTATTTGACAACAGTTTCCTTGAACATCAAATCACTCATAAGCATAAATATAAAGTAGCATCTGTATTTTACCTATGATGTATTTTTTCATTCCTCTTCCATTCCATACTATCCATGTGCTGATCCAGATGTTTTTGGTTTCCTCTCTCCCCCTAATCTGTCTAAAATGCTCTGAAGCTTCACTGATGTTGATGGATAAAATGGGAGTGGCAATGTTATGTGCTCACATGTTTCTGTCAGGGTGTTGTCATCATCACCCAATGATTGTGCTTTCCCTAAATATTTCTCAAATGTCAACACAGAAATTATTTGCAATTTGCATGGACACCATTAAACTCATTTTCACTAATTCACTTTCTGATTATAGTGTTGAATACGTGTCTGCATAGTTTGGTAGAGTGACGATTCTGAACATGCTAAACGATGAACACCAGAACAAAAGGGCTCCCTGCCAAAACATTACTGACGTATGCCTCCACCTTGAAGTCTATTTTTAGAGCCAGCAGTCGATGTGTTAACTGTATAAGTTCAAAGAGAACCAGTTTGGAGCGGACAGAGAAGTGTTTCCAAGGAGAACAAGTGTTACCAGCCTGATCATCAGTGTTATGATTTCTGCAACCTTACAGGTATATCAAGTTCTGAAAAATGAACTCCATGCAAACTGCCCCTGTGATACTTAGAGGCTAAACAGCAAGGACACATTTATTTACAACAGGGGTTCTGATAGTGCCACTTAATAAAAATCGAGATCAAAAAGAGCTCTATTGCCAAGCGAGCTCACACACAACGAATTTGACTTGGTGTCAAAAGCTTATTGTACTGACATAAATAGAAAAGAAGAGGAAGTATGAAAACAGTTCATCTAATTTCTATGTACAGTTGTTAATAATTGCAGATGAATAAATGAATAAATACATAAGTGAAAAAATTATAATAAAGTTATAATAATATAACTTTATAGTTATTTTAAAGTTATAATATTGCACCTGGGTATGACAAATTGCACTGTGATACAGCTTATGTTAGCATACTTATGTTATAATAGTTTTGGTACATTTTTGTATACTGTTGTGTTGTTTACATGGATAGTTTTGCACTATACTGCATTTTTGCACTGCACTATATAAATATATATATATTTAAAATCTTTTAAATCTCCTTATTTTTTCCTATTGTGTACTGCAATTGTTCTGAAACAGGGTTAAGCTTATCTTATCTTATGGTTCTCACTTTTTCTGCCAGAACAGCCCGACCCTAAACCTAACCCTAACACACCACACTGCTCTGCTTTGTGTGTCCTGACTCCTTTCTATCTTCAGCAGCATTAACTTCTCTGGTCTGTTGGATCAGACCACCAGGACCAGCCTTCACTCCCCACCTGCATCAGTGATCCTTGTCCTCTCATGAACATGTCTCTGGTTCACCACTGGTCCTTCTTGGACCACTTTTGATAGATCCTGACCCCTGCAGACCAGGAACACCTCACAAGAGCTGCAGTTCTGGAGATGATCTGATCCACTTTTCTAGACATCACTGTTTCTGTTTGCTTCTTGTTGTCAAACTCACTCAAATCCTGATGCTGGAACATTTTTTTTGCTTCCAACATCAACTTTGAGGACAAAATGTTCATTTGCCTTATATGTTCCAGGCTACGCTTGATCGGTCTATGTATTGAATATTACGCAGGTATGAGGAGACTGTTGGTGGGTGACTGATTAATTAAATTAATTAGTACTTCTTGAACACAAATAGACACTTGGCAGATAATGCAGGCCTCGCAAGGCGTTCTGGTTTTCTTTCTAGCTTCCATTTTTACCTCTGCCAAGGAGGTTATGTTTTCACCAGGGTTTGTTTATTTGTTTATTCATTTATTCATTGTTGGTTTGTAAAATAACTCAAAAAAGTTATGGACGGATTTTGACGAAATTTTCAGGATTGGTCAGAAGTGGTCTAACTTAAAACTGATTAATTTTTGGTGGTGATCGGATCTGATCACCACAAATCCATAGTAATGTATTTCTGAATGCTCCAGGGTGTACAATTTTCAGCCAATTGCCACCTAATTTGACATATAAACTAACATTGGAATACAGAAGTCACCGATTCAGTTTGGTCAAGATCAGTAAAAGGTCAAGGTCACCAAGGTCAAATATGTGTTTTTAACCATAACTTCATGTAGGAAGGTGCTAGAGCAATGCAACTGCTCTCAAAATATCCAGAAAAGAATTCTCAAATTCTATTTGTAAAGTTTTACTGTCTTTTTTAAAATTCAAATTCAAATGTGATAAAATATGAAAGAGAGAGAAAACACATAAAAAAGCACATGATATTAATTTGAATACAATGTTAAATGTGGGTTTCAAGGTACATCAAAATCAACACATTCACCATGTGGGCTTGCAGGAGGATACGAAGAATACTGAGGTCTGCACTCTCTGAGTGCTTTTCTAATTTATTTTTGCACTTAGAAAAAAGTACCTAGTGGTGAGTCTGCAGATTCCACAAAGTATTCTTTGAAGTCTTGTCTGGTCTCATACATTGCCTGATAATTGAGAGAATAATGAGCCCAGCCTTAAAGGTCCCATATTATACACTTTTTGGGCAATTTTATATAGATCTCAGCTGTCCAACAATATTGTATTCAAAGTGTATTACCCCAAACTCAGCCCTGGTCCTGAATTCCATCCATCCATCCATTATCTACCGCTTATCGCGGGGGGGCTGGAGCCTAACCCAGCTGTCTTAGGGTGGAAGGCAGGGTACACCCTGGACAAGTCTCCACCTCATCGCAGGGCACATAGAGACAAACAACCACTCACACTCACATTCACATCTACGGTCAATTTAAATTAGCCTAATCCCCATGCATGTTTTTGGATGGTGGGAGGAAGCTGGAGTACCCGGAGAGAACCCACACAGACACGGGGAGAACATGCAAACTCCACACAGAAAGGCCCCGGGCCTGGGATTCAAACCCTGTACCTTCTTGCTGTGAGGTGACAGTGCTAACCACTACACCACCGTGCTGAATCCTGAATTCCAGCCAGTTAAAAATCACTGTATTGAGCTCTGCTAAGAACAGGCTGTTTCTGTGTCTGTACCTTTAACTTTTCCTGAGCTGTGTTTGACCACGCCCCTTCTCTGGAGAGAGGAAGTGGCTCTCTTTCACCTTACCATGTGTGTGCTTGTTTACTTATAGATGCATGCTGGCACTGGCAAAAGAGGCTGCCAGTGTTACTCTGCCGTGCACGGACAGCACCATTAACAGTAGTCAGAGTCACCCAAATTACAAATAAATGTATAACGCTCGCTTCAAATGAGCCTTGTGCTCACAGAGCTCATGTTGAATGTCTCCTGATAGCATGTTAGCTCTGCAGCAATCGCGGCTCCATTAGCTGCAGTGCTCCATCTGTAAACACGTCCCTGTAAGCTAGATGCTAAGGTGACACGTATACCACTGGGGAAATTACATTATTCTATGACGGAGCTTGGTTAGCTGCAGTGCTAAACATGCTCACGTTAGCTGCAGTGATAAACGAGCCCCAGAGAATTGCTTTGTAAAAATGGGCCCATACAAATTATGCTTGGTTACACAGCTGAAGTTGAAGCATGGATTGGCACCAAATGTCCAGTATACTACAGGCTCAAAGGCAGTGTCCTCTACTGGAGGGAGGGGCATCCCTGCTCTTGACGTCACAAGCAGAAACATGTTCAACGTGCCTGTTTCAGCACACATTGTCAAAGAAGAGGAGCAAGCAGGGGAAGGAGGTGACAGACTTTTTTCACTCCTGGGGCCTCATTCACAGGCTATGGGTACACATACTACTGTTATACTACCTTTATAAAGTGAATTTTGCATAATAGGCGACCTTTAATGTAACTGTTCAAAGTCCCACATTACCTGTACTGCCATATTTGTTGGTACATGTACCCTCTCACATTTAAAATCATGCCTTAAATGCATGTTTATAGACACGTTATTGTCAGACCAATTTGACATATCTTTTTAATGTGTGGATGGTTTTATATTTGACTCTATTCTTGGTGCTGATTTTAAAGGGTGATTGTCTTTCTATTCTGTGTCTCTGCACCACAAATCACTCTCTGCAGTTTTCTGCTGGGGACAGAAAATGTGCTTTCTCGACACAATTATATTACCAAGAATGTGATGTATGTGGACACCGGTCACATTCACTGGTCACGTTCAGTGACGTTGATAATTACATGTCCCAGATGTGAAGCTGCTGGTCTGCCCCAGCAGAGAAAACCTGAGTGCTGTCAGGGTTTATGGCCAAATGCAGGACTCGATCAGAGTGACCTGAAATAAACATAAACAGACATAAACTTGATGACTGGGCCATAATGCTCGCTGTCACTGTTGGTTCACTTACAGAATTTGCATCACAACAAAATACAAGTTTCAGAAACATGCAAAATTAAAACTCTGACATGGCTTTTTAAATAATGACTTCTACATGTAAACCTTTCTTTGCCACTGATAATTCAGAATACCTCAGGATACTATGACAACATAGCAAACACAGTGACTTTTGATGTGTGTAATAATTCATAGTTCACATTCAGTGGAAGCCCAGAATACGGATGAGTCAGTACAAAATGACTACTAAATATGTCAACAACAGATGATGCAGCTGCAGATCCAACTGTCACACTTGTGCTGCTCTATTAATATTACTCAGTGTGTAGAGTGATGCAACACATTTATTAATCATGTTTCAGGTTCTGACCTGTGAGCTGGTACATGAGGCTAACAAAGGGAAACTCCCAGGACCAGCAGCTGACTTGGTGATGAGGAAGGCCGTGACCTGTGACCAGATATTTCTTCTTTTCAGCCCAACGAAGAGAACAGATCTGCAAGTGGAGTGATTAGGAGTGGTCTGTCTGATATTTAAAAAAAATACATAACTCTGCTGCACTTTGAATCTTAGGCACCTGTGAATTTGTTTTGGCAGAAGTCACACAAGTCCCCGACTCTGCGTCCCAGACTCTCAGCTCTCCATCCTCCCATCCGCCTCCTGTCGCAATCATCTTTCTCTGCCATGGACACCATCCCATTGCCTAAACACACAGACACAATTATTACCTCCGCCAAGGAGGTTATGTTTTCACAGGGGTTTGTTTGTTTGATGGTTTGCAAAATAACTCAAAAAGTTGTGGATGGATTTTGACGAAATTTTCAGGGTTGGTCAGAAGTGGACTAACTTAAAACTGATTCATTTTTGGTGGTGACTGGATCCGATTCAATGTGTGATGGTTCCTGTCCTGCTCTGCTTGTTGGTCTGTTTTCTCCTCCATCAGGGAGAAGCGAGTCACCTGGGCTGTGGGCTGGGCCAATCTTTTAAAAACTGGCCGGCTCAGTCTCTCCCTCTCTCTCTCCACCAGCAGCATGCCTTTCGTTTGAGTATCTATTTGGCTGTTTTTTTGCTTTGCTCACAACACTTTCATGCCTCCATGCACCCCCATACACCAATGATCTTACAGACATAACATACCTTTTGATTTGAGTTATGTAGATTAGTTACTTTAATAAATTAATCTTGGTTTTGGAATTCTCCATGTGTGTTCCCCTCCTTCTTTGTCTGAGCTTTGAGCCAGTTCTTGACAAACAGCACCACCAAAAATTAATCAGTTTTAAGTTAGGCCACTTCTAGCCAATGCTGACAGTTTCGACAAAAACTGTCCATAACTTTTTGAGTTACTTGGCAACCTGACAAACAAATAAACAAGCCCCGGTGAAAACATAACCTCCTTGGCGGGGGGGGGGGTAACAAATAAAAAGTTGCCGCCGCCACCTTGGCGGAGGTCTGCACTCTCTGAGTGCTTTTCTAGTTACAACTGCACACACACACAACAGCCAGCTAATCGCAGGATCAACAGAGAGTAGATGTAAAATCTCTGCATAACAATGACTAAACCTTGGAGCAAAACCAACCAGAAATATGTGGCTCAAGTTTGCACAAGCTGAGATTAGTCATCATCAAATTATGCAGCAGAACACACAGTTGCTTTCGGTTGTCAATCATGTCCTCTCTTTGTGAACAATGCAGGTCAAAAAGTTGTAATAACTTTAGGACATTTTATAAAGCACCTCTGCCATATCCAGATGTCAATATATCCCACACTTTATGACAAAATACCTGCAAATAGTAGCATGCAAACATACTACATGAAGATGAAACCTGCTAAACATCAGTCATTCTGTGCATGTTAGCATACTGGCATTAGCTTTTAGCTAAAAGCACCACATAGCATCCAACCACTGCTAATGTGGCTATAATCTTTATTAAATACTATACAATGCAACAGTGTATTGCCTCCCTAGTGCATTAGAATTTCATAGTAGGTTTAATGTGGCTATAGTCTTTGTTAAATACTATACAATACAACAGTGTATTGCCTCCCTAGTACATTAGAAATTCATTAGACAGTAGGTTTAATGTGGCTATAGTCTTGGTAAAACAAAAAATAGCACTTCAATAATCTCTGTAAGTCTAAAATAACTCATTGCTTTTATTTCCAAGTCCTAGTCGAGGAGCAGACGCTGACCTTAACAGCACTCGGCTGTTTCATCGTAGTGAGTGGCTGACGTGACCATGTGACCCCTGCCATGTCACCATCCCATATTCGGAGAAGACCCTCTGTGGAGCCACTGGCCAGCTGGTCGTCTCCTGGTGACCACTGGAGGCTGCAGACGCCCTCCTGCTGGACGGCTGCACCCACTAGAGGTGTTGCAGCCCGGGGGTCAAGATGATGGATACGTCCAAGAAGAGAGCCGCTGTGAGATCGTGGAAACTGTCAGTCCCCCACATGAATCCTGCACACTTCATACTGATACTGTGTTCTGCTTTGATTAGGTTTATAGAGCTAAGAATGATTCTCTGATAATGTTGATCTTGTGTACTGGCAACACATACCTGCTGAGTAACTGCTGTTTCCAGGAAAGAGCTCTGACCACAGATAAATGTGAAGGCAGACACCTCATGTTCTGCTTGTGTTCCACATCCCACAACTAAAAGGTCAGAGAGAGAGAAACACCACAAACAGTCACCTGCTGTCGCCCCCCCACCACAGTGTGTATGCATCAGTTTCCATCTTCTTTATTGTCATTTACTTTACATTTACCTGTATCTCCCCTCGCCTGGTCCCAATGCAGAGAGCCCTGCCGTCTCTGCTCCAGCTCAGACATGAGATGGACCAGGTCTGATGGTACACTCGCCCTGGTTGTGGTCTCAGGTCTAAATATCCCAGGAAAGCATGAGTTTCTGAGTTCCAGAGGTAAACAGAGGAGCCCAGTGCTAATGCAACTGTACCATTACTGCTGCAGTCAAGAAGATTAGTGTCTGAAAGGGAAGAGATGGCGAAGAGAGAAGGGCCACAGAGGCCAGAGAACCTATCTTAACTTACTGAACTTTACAGAATAACACCGGTGCACTTTATTGCTGCTGGCCCACTCTACTATATGATGTTCAGTGATGTGCTCATGCATTAAAACAGCAATATGAGCAGGGTCGAGTGACATTATGAAGATCAGAAAAAATAGATACTGTAAGCTTCTTGACAGGCAGTGGTGGTGCACTGGGGGGCCCTAAAGTGCCTTTGTGGGAGGCAAAAACACACTCAAGTCCCTTTTGGATGTTAAAAAACACACTAAATTGTTGTCTTGTCTGTTTAAAACATGATAAAATGCCCTTTTGGGTGGCAAAAACATGCGCTTCATTGGCGAGCACGTGCTGTAAGTGCCCTTTTTTTTCTTTTCACCCCTGCCCTTCAAAAACTCTATGCACGCCACTGTTGATAGGAGATCCAACACCATCAAACAATTTTGACCACAATCTTAAATGGTCTCTCAATTTTCGTCATATTTTGTTTATTTGAGAAACTTTTGTTTATTTATTTTATTTACTATATCAGTATGAAGCTATAGACCCTAAATCTAAATCTTCCAAGAGATAAATGCTGGTGGCATTTATTTATTTATTTGTTATTTTGTTTGCTTAAAAGTGGTCTAATTTGAACACATTAATGGCGCTTTTCCATTACACAGTAATGGCACGGCACGGCTCGGTATGGCCCAGTTGGTGCTTTTCCTTTACAACTGAGTACCTCTATAGTACCTCCTCGGCGTGGGTGGGGTCGTCATGCGGCAGCGTGAAACTGAAGTCATTTACACGCGACACAAACAAACCGGGAAGAAGACGAAGAAGAAGAACACTATCAAAAACAATGGAGGACATCGAAGCGATCATGTATTTGTTGCTCGCTCTGTGGCTTTTTGTCACACACAGAGCATTGTTTTCTGCGATGCCATTTTCTCAGGTAACAATAGCGAAGCAGGTGCTGGTTTTAAAAACGGTGGGGTCGAATTGTTTTTGGGTTTTACAGTCTAGTGGGACGCTTCCAATGACGACACCAGTCAGTGGAAGGTAGTTTGACGACGTCACGTTTAGTATCGCTGGCTCAACATTGAGTATCAGATGTGATAGGCCTAACCCAATATGATCCCATAACCCTAATACTCTAGCCAATGGGTAGTCTCAATATGGGCGGAGTTAAGCGTTTGACACCGCCCCACATTGAGCCACTCCCCGATCTGCGTACTGCAGCCAGGGGTACTTGCTTTGGCTCGCTTGGAACCAGAGCTGAGGAGGTACGAAAAAAGTACCTAGTACCAGCAGGAACCAGGTACTAGTGGAAAAGCGCCACAACCGTGTAGATTTAACGATTTAACGCACTGTTGGTCTGGAAGTTTTATAGCATTTGTATCTTATCTTACAGTAGTCGTTCAGCAGTGACGGTTCCACCGACTTCATCATTGACTTTCCTTGCTGACTCATGATGATTTGTCCCAGAACAACAAATGGCTGCAAAGCATGTCTTCTCTCATCAGAATCTGCAATGGAGGAGCAGTATATGAAAAACAGAAAAAAATAAAACATATGCACAAAGCTTCACATCCAAAGCTGAACATGCTTTACTGTTTTTTGTTTGGTCTGTACTGGTTCATGATGTCAATTGGATTCATTTTCATTCACTGAAACTAAAATAAAATCACTCTGTTCCATAAAACCACCAAACACACTCTACAAGTTTTGGGCTGGAGATACTGTAATACACAGCAAACGTGCATGAGCAAAGACACAGTCCTGTAGAAACCTCTCTGCAGTTTGAATTATTCTCACTCGGTTACGTGTCATTCAGTTATTTCTCTTATTGCATGTTGACTTAAACGGACACTATGTTATTTTTTCTCCCATCTAGTCGTTAAATTTGATTTTGCATGCATTGCAACATGGTTGGAACTACGGTAAGCGGAATGGGTCAACTCCAGGGCGGTCACTATCACCGTGGATCCCCAGCCCTCGGCCCGGAGCTCCAGTCATTTTTCCCCGGACCTCCACAGCCCTCCTCTGGTCTGCAGGACTTCCCGGGGGCCCCAGCCGGCCGTGGCCGGGCATGGGGCACTACCGTGCGGCCTCTCACCGTGGATCCCCGGCCCGGAGCTCCGATCATTTTATGGCCCTTTTACGCATTTTTGGCGATGAGGATGTGGCGCGGCATACGTATGGTCTTGCATTATGACCAAAAGTGCAGTGCAGGTTTTGGTTTAGTGCTGGGTAAGTAAAACCATTGTCTCCACCTTGCTTCTCTGTGAAAAGTGAATCGCAAAACGCGGAATTGCATTTTGTCCTATGGGTACTACCAGGTAGTGCTTTATGTCCCTCTCTGCATTTCGTAGTTTTTTATAGACCGGAGAGACATGGAAGCCTCCATATGAGCAATGTTCTATGTAAAGACAGATAACTGATTCTTCGCCCAGGAGGATAAGTCAGATTGTTGGCATATGTTATTTTACACCAATGAGGATCTTTTTATGAATGACGATGTTGATTTAAGGTAATAAAATACATTTAAAAAATTACATAGTGTCCCTTTAAGTCCTGCTGAGAATGTCATGAAAGAAAACAACATTTGCGCTGTACCATCCTGTTGAGAATTTCCTTGAACTGCATCCTTCCACACCCATTCCTGCAAAAAATACATTATTATTAATAGAAGATCTTCATTTTCCCAGCACATCTTATCTTATATTGACTGTGGTATAATGACACCAACTTCCATCATTCATAATTGTTTTATGTTTGATTAAAAAAAGATCTGCCAGTTTAACTGAGGCCTCCAAAGAAACCAGACATTATCAGTGATGTGAAGGTATAAGAAAAATGAAACCCTGCAGAAGGCAGTCTGGGAAGCCTTTTGTTTTGTTGTCTTGCTGGCAAACACACTGGCACAGGTACAAGTTCCTCAAACAAACCTGTTCTGGGACATCCAGTCTGAAGCGGGTATTTGGCCATCCCCTGCTAGTTAAGGGGCGGGATGTGATAGATGGCGTGATAGTGCCACAGCAGGACAAGTTTTCTGCATTTGTTGTCACTGATCAGGAGAGATATACGACACCATTACATCACAACATAAAAATGCACTGAATTCACTGAGTGAAGCAGCTGGACGTAACCCTGAAGATGACAAATAATGGCTGCATTATAAAAAACCCCACAAGATTGATTGCCAATAAATTAGAAATATATTATACGACTCTGCAACACTGACCACTTAGCTTTGACATTCGAAGCATGTTGCAGAACAAACTCTGTATTGGCACATAAAATACACAAGTATTTTTGCAGCATTGTTGCATTTTTTTACTATCAACTAGAAAAATGTAAAATGATGCAGTAAAATACAGTGTGAAAAGCATCATTATAAGCCTCAGATATAGGCGGAACTTTATCCTTTATGCCAATGTACTTAATTTATAGATGTCTAAATACTTCTAGAATTTACTACTACAAGTATACATTAAAACTGTGGCAAACTGCAGAAAAAAAATATTTAAATACATGTCATCTAAGCCCATATGAGGTAACACGATGATTACCCTATGTCTTGCTGATGAAAGTATCTGCAGTAACATTATTATTATTATTATTATGGGTGTCTGTGGTGACGTTTCCTGGAAAACAACATTTTTTACATACATACAAAATGCAACTATGGGCACAATTCTGAAAACCTGAAGCTCCTGCACATACACATATAATTTGTCTCTATTTCTAAGCTTATTTATCAACAAAAAACAAAAGTATCAGAACCTGGCACACGTCAGCTATAAACTGGCACTGCTCCACACCAACTTCATAGCTGATGTGTGCCAGGTTCTGTTGCTTTTGGTCCACTGGCAACACTTAGAGGGGATGCTGGGAAACTGTCACTAGTTGGTAAACAGCTGTGATCGGCCTTGGAGCACCACAGCGAGGAGCTGAGTGCTGCCAGAGCCACACATGTTCTGACCACACTGGGCTTCTTGACCACAGGAGCTGTGGGCCAGTCGACCCAGAGCCATGCCACCTGTGTTGGACTGGATCATCCGCATGTTAACCAGGTATTTAAAATTCCCATACAATGCAGCTAAACAGGTCAACATTAAAGCACAATTTGCAGCAATAGCTGGAGTCCCTGATGTAATCGCAGTGATCAACAACATTCATGCAAAATGGCACCATCTCAGGTTAAATATGTTTACATTAACCATGAACATTTTCACTCCATTAAAGCTATAGTCTGTCATTTTGTTCAGAAACACTTTTTGTTCTACTGGGTGAAACGGTCCTTCCACTCTGAGAGCAGTCAATACACGATGTGTTCAGGAAAAGGAAGGAAAAGAATCAGACCTCTGTGGCAGCTAACTGTAAAAACTCTGACCAAACTGACCCTCAGAGTGAGATGGGAGAAGCAATGATGCAACCAAAAATACCACTTCAGCATTACTTCTGACAGCTCACCCTGCTAAACAGGAAAAGAGAAGAAAGAGGGAGGCAGAAAAGACTGAAAGACAAAACTCTGGATAAAGATAAGAGGACAAACCAGAGTGAACATCAGTGGAGACACTGAGACGTCTGAAGGGACTGAAAGGAGTTGATGCAGGAGTTGCTTTCTTTCTGTTGGACAGGTAAGTATTTGTTTAGCTTCAGGAGGTGTTATTATTTTCATGAAATATGTAACATTTGGCAACTCAGCTACTTTTGTAGTGCATATTATCCTGATGCTAAGATACTGTGTCCTCTCTCACTTTCACTCAATGTGCTAAAAACGATCCACTTTGCCCTCTATTTAGCTGACCAGATTTTTACACTTTTTCAGGGTTGTTTTTTTTCTCAGGTGGTGCCTCCCCTGAAGTCCTCTGGCACACCTCACACTTTGAAGAGCGCTGTTCTCCAGAGTTCTGTGTGTGGTTTGAATACTACCTTGAAGGACTTTCTGTGCTGGTTCATGTTGTCTTGGTGGAGAGTCCAGCTCCAGCCTCTGACAGACTGTGTCAAGCTCAAAGCTGGGCTCACACCGCCACCCAGAGGCCAGAGGTGTGCTTGCAGCTGGAGCCTCACTGCTGCTCCTCTGGATGATCCGTCTCCTGAAGCGCTTGTATGACACGTGATGGGCGTCTCTTTGTCCCTGAGAAGACAAAAAAAACAAAATGAATAAAACTGTCTCAAATTATATAATTAATAATAATTATTATATCATCTCATATCAAGGTGCAGTTTTGATATTAGTACATTTTAAATGAAATTAACATAACAAATCGACAGTATTTAATTTACTTTCTGAATAAACAAAATTCTCAGATTATTGCTGATAACAGGTGACTGGTTACAGTTTATTTGTTGTTGAGGTGTTTTGAGTTGTTGCTAGGTGGTTGCTGGTGTTGCTATGGAGTTGGGTGGTCAGTGTGATGTTCACGGTGGTCCCAGTTAAATTTCTAAATTGTATTCCTCCAGAAACCTTAAAATTAAGAATAATCTGACCGTGTATCAAAAGTTAGTTGAATATGAAACAACATACAAACTGTAAGAACAGCATGTCTTTTGTATTTTAGAGGAAAGGTTTAATTTCTTAATGGACATATTTAGTGTTTAAACTTAATGTTGAGTGTGCGCTAAAGCTTGACAGGAAGCGCTTCATTATGTCCTTCTTATTTTGAAGGGAGCTTCCGGTGTTGTGCTCTCTTCCTCCGGGCTCCTGGACCGTTTTCCCTGATCCACCCCTGAACTTCATGCAGCGGCCGCCGCTCCGGCCTCGGTCCTTTCTTCCCCCTCCAAGATGGAGGCCTTAGGGGGCTACCCTACCAAGTCCTCCAGCCCCAAAGCGAAAAAGCTAACGGTCCTGTTGAGCATGACGGTCGGTGTGGGCTGTTTGTTCCTGCTGCAGACTCAGCTGATGAAGCCCAGGAAGCCGACGGACTTTTATTCTTTCGAGGTGAAAGACGCGAAGGGGAGGACGGTTTCTCTGGAGAAGTACCGAGGAAAAGTGCGTCCACATCATCACCAGGTTCACTTTGAGTGGAAACCTGTGCAGAACATGGTGTTTCACTGACTTCTGGCTGAAAGCATGTCTCAAACAGTAACCACAGTGTGCTTTTCCTCCCCTCCTGTACAGGCGTCTTTGGTTGTAAACGTGGCGAGTCGCAGCGAGCAGACGGAGCTGAACTACATGTCCCTGCAGGAGCTGCACCGGGAGCTGGGCACCTCTCACTTTAACGTCCTGGCTTTCCCCTGCGGACAGTTCGGGGACACTGAAACCGGGACCAGCCGGGACATCGAGGCTTTCGCCAAGTCCACCTATGGTGTCACTTTCCCCTTCTTCAGCAGGATCAAAATAATGGGCTCAGAGGCTGACCCTGCCTTCAAATTCCTCACAGGTTGGCCTCTAACCACATCTGTCTGCTGTGCAGGACTGCACTGATATTTCAGGGACAGTAGCATATGTATATTTAGTGTATTTCCTTCAACTTAAAGCTAAATCTGAATGATTTATGGTTGAACTTGAGCAGCAAGTGCAGTCTGCATCTTAAACTTTAAGTGCACCAGTTTTCCATAGGGCTGCAACCAAAGACATACTTTTATGCAGTATTAAGCTCATAATGAAACAATCTATGCATTCATGTAGCCTTCCATAAATAACGTTATTTAAGCATTTATTTCAAAATGGAAATGTGTCTGGAAGAACATCTGGATAACTAGTCTTTAAGTCCTTAGGTTATTGAAACATAAAGACTGGAAGGATACTTGCAGTTATATAAACTGAACAGACTTTGGGATAAATGAAGGTTTATACCTGTAGGCTTCTCTTTTAGTACATAGGTGTGATAGGTTTAGTTCCTTACACCATCTCTCATCACTTATGAGCCGTACGTAGCAATGTGTGTGAATATAATCACATCATTTGCCATATTGCTAATATTGTGCTCGCTGTCATTTCAATATCTGTCATGCAACTCTGTCAGTTAGTCATGAGCAATAGTTTCTGGTGCTAAATTTAGTAAAATTTACCATTTATCATGTATATACTGTATGTGATGTGTCGTGTTTCAGATTCTGTGCAGAAAACTCCCAAGTGGAACTTCTGGAAGTTTCTGGTGAACCCAGAGGGGAAAGTGGTCCGGTTCTGGCGAACGGACGAGCCCATGGAGAGCGTTCGACAGGAGGCCACAGCGTTGGTGCGAGAGATCATCCTGAAGAAACGCGTGGAGCTATGATGGCGACAGATGCTGGACGCACCTGTGTGTGTGATTGTGTCGGTTTTTCCTGCACAGCAAGGAATGATTGAACTCTGGCTTGCTCCAGTGAGTGTGGTCAGTGCAGGATGAAACCATTCCTGTTCATTCAAGTGTGTGTGTGTGTGTGTGTGTGTGTGTGTGTGTGTGAGGGACCATCCTGTGATAATAATGACAATCACAATGAACATAATGACCACTGCTGCCTGCAAGCTGAAGGATTGTTTAACCATTGAAGTGTTGGATTTCTGGAAATGTTCAGCTGGGCTTAGTCTTTGTACTTTGTACCATCTATGTCCAGAGTTTACATTAAAATCATTTTCTTATGGTGAAGCATAACATTTTAGCCCATTTTTTTAAGCCCAGTTGCGTGTGAATTATCCATTCAGCGATACAATTACATCATAACTATTTGATTTAACGCTTGAACCTGGATCTGTGTTTTAAGAAAAGTGCTGATGAATAAATCCTACATTCTGTAGCTGGTTTTGCTATGTGGTAATGTTTATAACACAGGTATTTCAGTGTCCAGTGTATGACACCCCGCAGCCTTAATGTTAAAAATAAATCTCTCTTGTACAGCTCTTAAACCCAGCCTGTTGATTGCAGACGTCTCCTGGTTTGCTGGTGTTGATCTAGATGGACAGTTGGAGGGCAGCAGCAGGTAAGCTGGCACACAGAATCAACCAGCTAACAAGACACTGCCTACCAGTCACCCACAATAAGACAGCTGAAGCACAATTTGGCAATATTACCACTGAAAATTGATATATTTTAACTCTTTAACAAACTATAATCCCCAGTGTTGACTCAAGACCACTGATATTGGACAGAACATCAGAATAAACCTGGCTGCCTCTTGTGCAAAGTTTCTGAACTTCTCAAAATCCTGTAGGATGCTTAAGTGCGTGGGTCCAATAAACCTGTAGTGAAATGTGACTGTTAAGGTAGCAGAGCAGTGTGAGCTGACAAAACAGACATCAGCTAACATTACACTGCCTTCCAACCAGCCACGACTCATCGTCCTGCTGCAAATGAATGGATTCGACTCATTTTTCATTTTGCTGAATTCTTTTTAGTTCATCTCCCTGCTGACTTTATCTGACTTTTTATTTCACAGGTGAATGAAGTGTGGGAAGTGATCAGCTGCAGGCTGTTTTGGGGTCAGTCAGTAGCAGCAGTGAGGAGTGCAGCTGACAGCTGTCAATCAGATAGAGCACAGCCAGCAGCAGGGCACTGCCACACTGTCACCAGCAGCACCAGCCATTAAACCCTTCAGCACTCATCTTTTATGCCCTTTATTCCCCTGTCTTACCTGGAAGGAGCAGAGTCTTCTCTTCCCTGCAAAATCTCTCATCACTCTCCTCATATGGTCCTGGTTATGAAAAAAGTGACACTCATTATCGTTAAAAACAACTTTCTCATGGTATAAAAACTGGAATCTACTTTTAAATAAATATATCGACATTTATTTGATCAATCTTTCAATGAGTAGCAGTAAATGGGTGTTAAGTAAGTGTTGTAGAGACAGAGCCTTGTGTTTACAGACTGAAGTGGTTGCCTGGCAGCAACAGCGGGTCATTAAGGAAATACTCCTCTATTATAGGCTATTTTTTTTAATATTCTGTTGTAAATCACTCACCCAGTCATTTGGCTGTCCACCTGTTGGTGTCCTCCCTCCTGCAGGAGCACCACTCTGCCTCTGCTCTGCTCTGCTGGACGGACTCAGCTCATAAATAGCGGCCCTCGGGCGGACGGTGGAGCGGGAAGCAGCTCCTCTGCTCTGCTATTGGCGGTTATAGGTTTCAACTTTTTTTTTTCTTTGTTAAGTAGGCTAGTCCAGTTGAGGGATTCCCTCCGCGTCCTGGTTTCTACTGGAAACAAACAGACACAGTGAAATAAAAGAGCAAAGCGCTAATGTTTGAAAGGCGGAGGCGGCAACATGTCATTATTGGACACTGTTAATTATTTAACTGCTCCGTCATTTGTCATTTAAAGAAAATTGTTTTTTTTTTCCCCCTCAGTTAGCCTATAGGCAGGAAAAAAGCCATAATAGTGAATAGAATAGAAAAGAATTGTTTCTTATACAGACAAATGACAACCTAGGCATGCTTATTATTAAATAGGCTACATGTTTAGGCTGATATGATTACAGTCACCTATTTTTGTTATAAAGCTTTGTTATTTTAAAATATTTGTATTGACAGCTAGAATGTAGCCTACACAAAACATTTTAAATATTGTATTTATCAGCCTAAGTAAAATATTTTAGTAACTAAACTGAAAAAAATAAAATAAAAAATTTTAAAAATTAAACAAACAAAAAAAAAATCAGTGTGAGTTCAATCATCACAGTAAAATCATGGTTTTGCCGGAAGAGGCCGTGTGTCCGCGGGCTTCACTGTTTAATGAAGAGCTGCTGTGGCGCTAAGAGGGCTGAACGGCGCGAGCAGCGCACGTTCTCGCCACCTGCCACTTCCATATGCCTCACACCACGTGCACGAGCTGTGCGACAGGTGACACATGCTGACTGAGCAGCTCCATCAGAGAGAGAGATCCCTATCGAGCCCCATCGTAATAAAACACACCATCCATATGCATATCCATTATTAAAGGAAAAAATAAATAACAATATAGTTAAACAACATGATTGTCCATAAATGTAATATATTAATAGCAAAGTATTTTTTCCGTGTTAGGCCTATTTATTATAGCAGGTAATGTAACTGTTGGAGAATTAAAATATTGTTGCTTGCTTTAAAATGTATTCATTTCAGTTGCCTTGACCCAAGCTCCAAACATTTTTAATTTCTCTTTGTTATTTAGCCTTAATGGGATAAGAACAATTAAGTGGTACTGTGTCAGTAACGTCAAGGGTTTATACCTATTTATAAATTATTTTTGGTCCTTGCCCCACCAACTATCAGCATCCCTCCACAGGAAAACTAAAATCCCGCGAGAGTCTGTCTGCTATGCAGGTTTGGCTTCAGTCACCTTAGAAACGCATTGTGTCTGTTTTCCTTTCCTCTCCCGCATTGTGCCCCGCAGTTTGGCGGTAGCTTTACCGGTCAAATGTGTCACAACCAGCTTCAACAATGTCTCTCTCTCTCTCTCTCTCTCTCTCTCTGTTTGCAGTAAAAATGTCTGGGTGTGAAGGTTTGTTTGGTTATATGAGGTCTGACAAACAGCATCCTGTTTGATTTGTTAAATTATTGTAGGTGATCAAGTCTGTAGGGTCAGGGTGATGTAAATTAAACTTTACTCAAGTACACAACCTCTACTCAACTAGTTACTCTGCAGATTCAGATTAGTGTTATCTGATAAAAAAAAAAAAAAAAAAGATTTTATTCATCATAAGATTCACAAGCTGCCTGCAGCATCCTATATAAATAAATATAACCCCACCTTTAGCTGCAAAATGCATAAATAATCCAATAATATAATCCAATATATACTGTGTGAGTCTGAAATCAGACATTCAACATGATTTTACTTGTTACCTTATGTAGCCCATATTTTTTTCCATATATGTGCCAATACTTTAGTATTTAGTTCTGTTTATTTATTTACAACCATGAAAGCCTATAGGATGATTTGGTTTGATGTGATTAATAGGCTGCAAGCCCAACTCCAGGTTGCATAATCAGTTCTCACAGGGTTCTGTAACTGACAGACAGACAGATTAGCAGGCAGGCAGGCAGACACCTCTATAGATAGCTTTGAATTGTCAGGTCTGTGTTTATCACGCCTCCATCTCTTTATCAGTGTCTTCTTATCTTTGTCTATGTTGTTACTTCCAGTGTTGAAGACGGCAGCATCAGTACTGTAAATTGTCCCTGTGGAGCTGCTGTGCTGCCTTCACTGCTCTAAAGCAAACATGCTCAGGTTTGGGGAGTTTAAACAGGTGTCCAACCTGAGGTTCAACATTGTCTTCTGGACCAGACAGGTAAAGCCCTCATCAGTGAGGGTGAAGGAAGATTACAGGTCAGAAGGTTGCATCCTTTTCAGATAAATTAATCATGTTCTGATTTCCTCTTGTTCTTTTTTCTCTCATTCAAGGTAAAATAATATGACTTTTTTTCCAGGGAATACTGTTTGTACCAGCATGATTACAAGAGCAGGAAAGGAAAAAAGGAAATAAATCAGTTTCAGTTTCCAAAACAAAGGCTATAAACAAGGATGTTGGCTGCAATACATCATGACTCAGTGCCCCTTTCTGAGACCACACAGTCACTCAGACAGAGACAAAAGGGAAGGAAGTCCCTGCTTCTTAAAGAAGGTCACAGGGTCACATTTGTCTCCCTGCTCAAACATGAAAAGTTCATGTTGAAAACAGTTTCTTTTTCCATTTGTTTAAGTGTCACCTCTTCTCATAATAAAAAGCACACTCAGTTAGCTTTATAAAACATAATTTTTATTCCCAAACTTGTTGAAACATTTCTATTTTCCAACATTTCCCTAAACATATTGTGAGATGTAAAAATAAACATGACATTGCTGCAGTTTGGCTAGACCATTACATTTTGAGGCATGTAAACAAAAAACACAATGAAAACAAAAGCTGTGGCAGTATCATTTCCTTTTGTCAGGCGCCACCTCTGACTGATTAGCTTACACGCTACCTGAGGAAGACATCATTTAATCATTTACACACCTCACTATAGATTATTAGTTAGGCATTAAGAGTCACTGCCCACCCACACTTCCCTCCCATCTTTCCTAGTATGGTGCTTTCAGATTCCTCATTAGAAATGCTAATGGATCCAGTTTATGTTTATGTAAACCCTTGTTTCAGCTGTGGTCGGGGACCCAGCGGAAGCGGTATCCTCCTTGCTGAGTCCTCGATGTGAAGGCACGTCCATGAGGAAACACCTGAGTCCTTATGGTGCAGTGTTCTCTGACAGAAGTTCTGAAAGATGAGATGCTCTTTTCAGACTCGTCTCCATCCACCGCCATCCTGCTGTCTCTGGATATACAAGTCTGTAGGCCTGAGAATGCGCCGTACATGCGTATTGTCTCTGGTTCCTGTCCTGGTCTTGCTGCAGTGGCGGCGCTGTGCAGGACGGCGTTGCAGCGTGTGCTGACGTCCCTCAGCATGTCTTCCACTGAGTCAGAAGACTCTGTTTCGTATCCTTCATCCAGTCGCTGCCGTTTGCAGAGACTTGGTGATGTTTGATCACTGCAAGGCATCACCGCTTCTCTTACATTTGGGTCTCTAACTGTCATCAGTTTCTGAGGACCATCAGAAATACAGATTAATTTATGATGAATCATGCATAAAAGGTTATATATCCAGGATGAAACTTGTCTCAGACATGTACTCACTTCCAGCACTGAGGCCAGGTGTTTTGCACGGCTGGCCAGCTGCCGGAGGCGAATGTTTCTTTCCTGAAGGGAGTCAATCTGTTCCTGTTTTTGATGCAGAGTCTCATGGAGCTGAAGAGACAAATATGTCCAGTCAAAATCAGTCCTTTTTATAACCTTAGCACAACCAATCAATGCACATCTTTGTGTTTAGAAACTGTATTAAGTTATTTCAAACATAGCCCTATTGCATTAGTATCATAACAACCACAAACGCCACTTTAGCTATATTCACTATTGTAACTCCTCAGTATACACATACTGGGTTAAATTAAAATATATTTTCTGAGCATTATTTTGGAGATATGAAGTCTTGACAGTGTGTCCAAGTGTGTCAATTAATATGTCAGATGTTTTGGATAACTTCACCATACACATGCTATTACGCTGAGAGTCATCATAACCCAAACCAATCATTAATACTGCCATATTACCATATTATTATGTCTTCCACAGATTTCAACAAGTCTCACTGTGAGGATGTACCTGATTATTGACTTCCATGCAGTCTCCCAGCTCCCTGCCTCGGCACTGGATGCCCTGCCAGGGAGCTCCATCCTGGGCAGACTGGTTGCCTGCTGCGGTAGAGTGAACCAGACTATCCTCTGAAGGGGTGAGGAGAGGTATGACACATCCCTGAAATGGTACCAGTTCAGCTGGAGACAGACTGCTCTCCAGTGTGGCAGGAGAATCTGACAGAGGAGACAAACACCCAGGGGTTCAGTCAACATGTCTTGAAAATCAAGGCTTAGATGTAAATGTTGCATCTCCGCAGTAAATTTGGTTTCACTCACCTGCCATGAAATCCAGTGCATAATCTCCAAAATCTTGGTCATCTGCATCAGATTCATTCAGCTGTGGAGGAAAAAAATAAACGATTAAAACACAAATGTGCATTAAAATACATGGTCAACAAAGAAATTACAACTGTCCTCCAGACCTGAAAGTCCCACCAGGCAGGGAAATGTGGTTGTTGTAAGGCAGAACACGTCCTGGTAGTCATTTTAGTAAGTGTGCAGTCGCGTAAAGAGCGCACGGTGAGCTGTGCCACAGAGGCAGCACGTGGACACAAACTTGGGAGGTCCAGCAGCCAATTAGCAGTAGCCTGAGTGTCATCATGAGTAAACTACCATCTCATTCGTGCAGAATTCCAGCACACCTTGTCAAACATTAACAACCTTATATGATGCAGCTCTGTCACGAATTTATCCCCTTAGTGGATACCTTAGGATCTTAGATCTTCGATAAACGTTTTGGTGACGTCTGATTTTTTTACGTAAAGCACAGATTTCTAACGATGTATACAATAAGAATGACACTTTTATTTCTGGTACTGCTGTTTTTTTCTCACCTTAGAGCAAAGGGAGTCGCTCTGTCGTCTCACCACTGACGCACAGTCTTCTAAATCATCCCATGCAATCGTTGAAAAAGCTGCAACACAAGAGTGTGTCTGATTCAGCGCTCGAAGTGTATTTGTCCACACATGCTGTTTTATAGTACATGAATTGCTCATGCAGCGACGCGCATACCTTGTTCAATGATGCAGGGGAGCTCAACGTAAACATTGACTGGACTGCTGCTTCTTGGCACCAGTTTATCCTGCAGGTAGAAGCTCTATTAACATCACTATACAGTGCTGTGTTGTGTGCGTCATTGCAACGAGAGAGATTTCATACCTTTTTGTTTCCTGCAGCCCTCCTCCCCCGTTGGCCAATTTCGTTTGGACACGAAACACCAAACACTTTTTTGTCTGTTTGCATTTTCATCGGCTGAGCTCCCGCTGCAGGACTGAAGGATCATGGTTTGATTTAGAGCTGATATAGGTGACATTCTCCCGGTTTGTGTCTCTCCATGCCGCGGCCTCGTAATTTTGGCCCAATCAAATGCATTTATTTGGTCTCCAGGGAGTGACAAGCGTCCTCGGAGATTAAATTGGTGCAGACTAACGGTTTTCTGGTCTGAAGTGTAAAGTGGTGCCGCGCATAACGGCGCCATTACAGCAGGTGCTCTCTGCGTCAGATCTGCCCTCCCTCCGCCTGCGGCCATATATTCCCTGCACATGAGGGGCCTGGCATGCCTTTTTCTGAACAGTTCTGTTTTATATAGTCGCCTCAACTTTTAGCTCCATAGTGTACATTAGGAAGACCAGTCCGTTGAGGCTAACGCTTTGTTTCATACATCATTCAGTGCGTAATTCTTTTTCAGCAGTGCGTAAAATATCTTGAATTGGGTCAAGGCCTGTTGCCACATTTATAGCAAAATGGAAAAGGAAAAGGGCAATTACAGCAGACAGCTCAGTAAACACTGGTGACAAATGTCTCGATTAGTAAACAAACAAGGGTAAGCCTGGTTGACCCTTAACGCTGAATGCACCTGTGTGGTCGACACTGTGTCAGCAGGTCGAGATGCCACGCGTAATGGATTATCAGAGAAAGCCCCTCAATTGACCAGGCTGTGTTGGCACAGTGATGCAACGATAAGTAAACTGACCTACAATAGCCTATAGGCTAAACCACAAGAATCGCTTATATGGGAGAAAAGTAGACTATTTTTTTTCGGCTGTTGACCTTAAAGAGGACCCATAACCTCACATTGTGATATGTGTCAGTCTACTGCTCAGCAATCTAATCCCTGTTATGTCCATTCAATCCAGATAAAATTACCAGCATAGACAACATTCAGCTGTATGTGGTGTGTTTTGTTAAATTACACAATTTCATATTCATTCAGTCTTCAGGACATCTGAACATTATTTCAAAGTAGTTTTTCATCAAACGTCAACTGAGAGAGTGTGAATTATGGCGGCTTCACATTTTATTGTCATTTACCAGACGGACACAAATTAATTTGCTGATCTTTTATTTCATAATTAAAAACAATTAAATAATTACAGTACATTTTTTCCACGTCCTTCATTACAGAGGTTGCAACAGAAACATATCAGGTAAACTTGCAACAACTTAGTGCATAAACAGCAAATAATGACTTTTGATGCTGCATTGCTTAAAATAAGCAGAATATATTACTTCATTGATGAACAATAGTCTACTATCAGTAAAATAAATACAAATAATATGTTAACTTGTAAAACATCCATTTGTTTCACATGAGGTACACATGAGGTTTTTGCATAAACAGCAAGCTGAACTTGTGAATTTTATCTTTAGATGACCCCACTAAGAAAATAAAGCCCCAAAGTGGATGTGAATTTGGCATTTTGCTAGCATCTGAATGCTGGCACTATTATTCACTCAGCAGACAAAACATCCAGTGTCTCCTGGTTTAATGACACCAACAGCCTCAGGTTATCTTTGCATTCCTGGGCCATATTGTGGTTGTAGCTCCCCTGACTCACAGACAGGAAGTGACCCTTTACTGTCAGGTATTCGGTCCCAGAAGGCTCACGGCTCTCACATGGTTGGGTACATAGTTCATCCCACTGCTCTTGTTGTGACTGGATATGCTCAATGAGCCCATGTTCAGTTTTCAGTAATTCACTGGCTATCCTTAGTGCACAGTGAGCAGTCAGGGATGGTGGGTATTTGTTGAAAGCATAGTCTGCTAGACTCAACTCGCACACCTTTCGTGCGAGGTTGCTGCACTGCTCGGGTCTTTTCCTGTCTGGATTAATTCTTGCAAAACTCTCACCACCTGTCTTCTGAGTCTCAAGCTGGGCAGCCTCAATGATGTTGGCGTAATAGTCCAGGAAAAAGGCCAGAGTGGGTGCAGCGAGGCGGAAGTTGAGACGGAGGAGGATGAGACACTCCAGGTTACAGAGTTGCTCTTTAGTGAAGGAGTCACAGCACAGTGACAAGAGATGGTTGATACGTGGTGAGCACACCTCCACCTGGGCAACACGGAGACAGGGAGTGAGTTATGACAAATGAAATCCAAACATGTAAACTATCAGTTCATTAAACATTTACCGAACTCATATACACCTGTTTGCTGGCCAGGAGCAGTGCAGTGACACCCAGTAGCTGGAAGCAGTCAGCAGCCACCGGTGTGGATGCCATGAACCTGTCCATGATGTTCACCGCCAGGCAGCAGCACTCAAAGGACAGGCGGAAATGTTTGTGTACAGGGATGAGCCAGCTGACAAGCTTACACCGGGACTCTGCAGTCAACTGCAAGTAAAACACAGCTTTCTGTTAGTATAAGCAGTATTGAAAAAGATGAAAACCACAGGATTTTAGTGACAGTTTTTTAAAGATGTGTTTATCCTTTTTAAGTGAATATATACTACTATATACATCCATCAATCCATTTTCTACTGCTTATCCTCACATAGGGTCGCAGGGGGTGGGCTGGAGCCGATCCCAGCTGTTTTAGGACGAAAGGCAGGGTACACCCTGGACAAGTTGCCAGACAGAGAGCCACGGGCAATTTAAATTAGCCAATTATCCTAATCCCTAACCTAATCCTAATGGATGGTGGGAGGCCAGAGTACCCAGAAAGTACCCAAGCACACATGGAGAGAACATGCACACAGAAAGACCCAAAGCAAGACCTTCTTGCTGTAAGGCGACAGTGCTAACCACTGCACCACCGCCGCCCCATTATATAGCCTACATACATATACAAATTTTCCTGCAGCCTGTTTTTGCATTTTTACAGTACTTTCACAAATATTTTTATGTTATTAATCCCAAAATATGCACACATTCATTCAGCAACTAGAGCTATCTGTTTCAGGAAACTAATGAGTTTTATTGATAACATATGCAGAGATATTGACAGGTCGACGGTGAAAATTACATGATTAATTATTAAAAGATCATCCCTATTGGAAAGAAATGTGCCTTGAGAATTTAACTATTCTGAAACATTCCTGAAACACCAAAAGGCAATGCCTCCAATAAAGTCAGAGGCTTCAATGAGCCAATATTGAGATAATATTTTCATGTGAAGTTTGAAAAGCGGGCTAAATTTTGGTAGTTTAAAAGACATAGCAGATAACCAATCCTAACCTAATTGATCCAACATTAATCACATGTATTTACACATATAAGGTTTTCATTGAGCCATGTGTCCTATAACATGTTATAGCCTACTTGTGGCTGGCGTGCCAAGCTTTTGCAGGAATGAAACTGCGTCTCTTTCTCCCTCTGGATCCTGAACCCGATGTCTCCGTACTGGAGGAACCAGCTGGACAGCTGTCCTGCAGGAGGCTGGCCTGAGCGTGGGGACACATCTGTCCGATCCGGGGATGCAACGGGTGAGGATCCCAAGTCTTCCTCGAAACCGGAGTCACTCAGCTTGGACATGAGTGTCTGCTTTCTGTTTTTTCGCACAGTGAGTCGCTGTTGGTCCGTGAAGAGCGCTCCTGTTGGAGATGCGCCGCTTGTCCGTCTCCGTTTGTAAACGGTCTGAGAGCCACATTCACCGCTCACAAACGACACCATCTCCGGTTGTCTCTCCCTCACTGGAGCCTCTCCTGGCCGTGTAGCCTATCACTGAGGGCAGCAGTCTCAGCAATCTCTTGGATGTTGGGACGGTGAGGGGAGTTCCGCCTCCCTACGTCAGTTTTCCCGGGGTGTTCCCCGCTCCTGCAGCTCACCTTTCTCCCGTTGCCAGGGCAACCGAGTTTAAACAATCACGGCCCACGTAAGAATTAATTACCCTGAACCTCGAACCATATGCTTCCCGGAGGCTTATTTAAATTTAAGAAAAACATCTGTAAAATACTGTAAAAACTCACCGAGAATGTGAATTTCACACGTGTGCTATATTACTGCACATTCACAAATGAAAATCGCTGTTTCACTTTTGTATAAAATTTGTTTTCATATTTCACATTTCACATGAAATGACTAAAACGCGTGTGATTTTTCACATGCGAAATGGTTACACAATGGTATCCACATGTGATGAATTGCAATGTAGCCTATTGTTTGTGCTAAAAGATATTCGCATTGTTTGGCTATATGTACGAAGGTCTCAAAATAATAACACCTGGAAAACAACAGTGGCGATAGTGAAGAACGGTTATGTCATCCACAACAGATAGCCTAGTCTCCGTTTTTATTTTTCACTCACAATTATTTTTCTTTGTTTTTTTCCACCTAGATGGGGCCCATAGTGACATAATGTGTTACACATTAATAATATTAAAAATCTGTAGTGCCTTTGGGGTGGGCGGAACTTCACTGACGGCTACAAAACAGACAGCCGTACGTCATCTTTCAAACTCCAGTGTAAGACGAGCTATCTTGCCAAGCCAGACCTGAGCAAGGCTTCCAGTATGTCCTCTCCACTCGTACAAAAGGTATTTTAATGACTTTAATAATTCTTTGGAACATTGGCATTTGATTGTTGGCTGCATTTGACGCAGCTGCAGTTTGAGCAGCTTGACCAAATTGTGAAATTCACAGTGACGCTAGCAGTTGCTAGCTGTGTACGTTTGCTAACGTTAGCTGATAGACGTCCTAGCTTGAAAGCTAACTAGGAATAGCTAACTGGGATGTTAGCTGTTTGGGCTGTATGCGGAAAGTTAGCTGACTCTGAATTGGGTGACCAACGACCAAGTTAATGTGTTGACGGTATGTTAGCTATATGCTTAATAAAGCTGAACACCGGAAGAGGAAGAAATGACCTTAGAGGTAAATTAGCAGAAGCTAATAAGCTAGCTGAAGCTAACACCATGCAACAACAAGCCCCTAAAATCAATTGACGTTAGGTTAGTTAGCCACCGTTATTGTTAGGCAACTTGAGTCGTCAGTTAACGTTAAATTTGTGCAAACCTATTTATCTACATCAATATTACGCTGCTTTTATATCATCAAGTAACATAATTGATAACACGAGAAGCACCATGTTGAACGTTAGTTTCTCCACGGGGCTCAAATTATCAGTTTGTTTGTTGTAGCTATGTTTTATTCAGCTGCGAAGGTGTTCAACAGTTTGGTCTGAAGTACATGATGAGCAGTTGATGACAGAGTCTGCGTCGAGAATAACAAGGTGCTGCCTCTCCAGAGAAAGAGCATCTTTCTTCCAATGTCAGTAGTTTTGCAGATGATCCTGTTGGAATATAGTTTGAGTAAAGGATTTTTTTTGTATGTTTTTAAGGGCAATTCCAACTTGTAACTAAACTATGTCATCCTGCAGCTTTAGCAAAGGGGAACCATGGAAAACTCAGGCAGGCCTTACAGGGCCAGGCAAGGTGGCTGGGAGAGAGGAGCGGGAGCAGAGAGCTGGAGGATCCAGGATCAGGGCCGTGGACAGAACTACAAATCAGAGGGAGGCCAACTAGGCAAGAACCAGAGTGGGCCCTACCGGCCCAGTCCCAAGAGGGGAGGAATGGGGCCCTTGAGCTACTCCCCTGGTGGATTCAGAGGTGGTCACAGCCCCTCCCAGAAGGATGACCTCCGTTGGTTCTCAGGACCTGAGAACTGTGGTGGGAGTCGAGAAGATAACTGGAGAGAGCGCCTGCAGCAGCACTGGAGGAGGAGTTCCCAGGGAGAAGGTCCAAATGAGGATAGGGAGCAGGGGGGGAGAGAGGACGCTGATGGCAGTGCTCATAAATCAGGTGAGGATTTGGAAAGCAGACTCTGGGGAAGGAGTGGAACACTTTTAGGATTGTCCCCAGTCTAAACGGACACCATAATGGGATACAAAGATTCTTTACTCCCCTTCAACTCATCCTGGCCAAACTGATCTACTGCATATTTAAATGTAGCTCAAGTCTGACCGTAAGAACTGGCTGTTTGCTGTCATCCATGACATGAACTCTTATCTCCACAAAAAACATATTCAAAACATTGACACGTGCATTTCTTCCTTCCAAAGGGAGAAGACGGAGAAACAGAAACAAGAATAAAGCTTATGCTGAAGAGAACAGGGGCCCTGTGATTGAGGAGCCCTCACTCTCAGCCAAAGAGCTGCAAAGCCTACGGCAGGCAGAGAGGCAGCTTAACAGAGATGAGATCTATAGCCTGAAGAAGGTACAGGCTGTCTGTTCAGTAGCCCAAATATACAGCCTAATGTGGATGGGCTTTTGCTGCAATGATTTGTTGGTTAATCAGTTAGCCAATCAATAGAAATTAATTGGCATGTATTCAAAAAATGGATTAATTTCCAGCTGCAAAAATGACAAAACTTTGGTAGGTCCAAGTTAATTTTATCTCACATTATAGTACAATTCATATTTTTGGGTGTTAGAGTGGGACAAAACAAGACATTTAGTGCTCTAGGACAGTGTGTCAGGCACTATTTCTAAATGGTTTAGACCAAGAGTTGTAGATAAAATATCAGTTATAAAAATCATTAGTTGCACCCCAATTTGATTTGAGAAATATTTTAGATTACTTAATCCTGAAATGGAATTCTTTCTTTGAGTTTCAGTGATGCAATATTTGATGTATTTTATGAGGTACGTTAAGATCTATAGTGGTATAAAAAAATTGCTGCCATTTGATCTATATTTTCCTTCTTTTTTGTTCAATTGGTTCAGAGGTCCCACAGTAACCCTGGTGCACTTTACACTTGCAATCTATGTGATGTTCTGCTGCAGTCTGTGTCTGACGGTTACAGACATATCAGAGACAAACGGCACAAGAGGAGGGCCAGGGTAAGAAATAGTCTTATTATGCAAAACACCATTTGGACAATTACAGTAAAATGCTTGTTGACAGATGATGCCACTGTACTCTCATTGAGCGGTTCTAGTCTTTATATATTAACACTGTTTTGAACCCCTTTTTGCTTGTGTGTGTTTGTAGGAGAGGCAAGAACAGGTGATGTTGACTGAGATTCTGCCTCCTGGTCCAGATCAGATCAGTGCAGTGAGTGCAGCCCTAGAGGCCGTTGTCCGGGAACATGGGCTGAACGACCAGGACGTTGAGAAGAGACAATGTGTTGTCTCAATAATGCAAGACTTACTTCTGTCCGTCCTGCCTGGTGAGTGATAGGCCTGTCATGACAACAAATTTTGCTGGACGATATATTGTCCCCCAACTTATTGCCGATAAACAATATTATTGTCAGCATTACTCTGAGGTTCTTTTTCTCACTGTGTGGTGCATACTTTCATTCATGACTTATATTTAACTAAACTCCATTTCCTGATGACTTTATATAACCCTCAATTTTTTTTCAGAAAGCAGTATTTATTACTATTTCGCATTTGATTAATAGCAATTACACCCTCTGTGCCCTGTCTGAAAAGGTGAACCACCTGTTTCAAATAAATAAGACACTGTTACTCAGTAGAGCCTCATCTTAACAATTCATCACCAGCTGTGAATCACTGCCGCTCCAAAACTAATCATATTATCTTACCAATAGGGTATGACAGACTGCTCCCCAGTATCGGCTGGCCTGATCAGGCATGTTTGCACAGGGTCTGCTGGCCCGCTACTTATTCGGGCAACCGTTAATGTCAGACCCTAGTATTAAACATTGTAATCAGGGCTGGAGCTGTGACATTCAGCTTTGAAATCATCTCTTTTATCATTCCTAATTTCTCCTCGTTACCTAGCTCTCTACTAACCTGACTCCCACCAGCTGAATGTCGTTCCTAACTCCACACATTCATCTTGGATTGCTCCATTGGAGATTTCAGTAGGTGGGGCCTTATCAAAAATCCTTGCATGTGATTGGATAAACCACTTGTCTGTCACCTTTAATGACATGCTACTTCAACCACTCACATCAAAACCAACCCATCACGTTGATGAGAGCAACCGTTCTCTGTTCATCTTTTAAAGAATGAATATGCGATGGATTCGACAACACAGTTGAAATAGCAGAATCAATGTTGATGCATGATTCCTCACTGCGAGCCGCCATTGTTGGCAGTTGCTTCTTCGCTAGGTCACATCTATGAAAATCACGGCGATCCTGATTGGCTCAGTCATTTTTTGCTCCCTTGAAGTCCTTTCTATCAGGTGCGAGTCCAGTTGAATGTGCGGAGCTAAGCGGAGTGACATTCAGCTCACGAGAGTCAGGGTAGCTCTCTACTCCTCACCAGCTCATCTGCTACAGCTGCGCTCTGTGTGTCTTGCTAGCGGCCTCACCTCCGCCCACTGAGACAAAGAGACTTTATTATTGACAGGAGGGCTCTCTCTGTTCATTCTGCTTTGGAACCGGTGTTGAGAAAGATGCACAGTTATCCCTCTTATCATCTATCCTCTTTGGTAGAGAAAGACGAGACAAGCAAACAGTGATATATTGAAGCCGGCAAAATGGCGAGAATGAGTCCGTTTTTATTTATCGTGCGATTTATTGGTTATCATGACAGGCCTAGTGGCCTGGAGATGAAATATTTATTTGATGATGGAAACATGACCTGAATTCATCCTTATCGTGATATTATTTTGTAGCTGACAGGCTACGCTTAAAATCAGTTAATTACTGTCTTCTATTCTAATGTTAATGATTCAATTCCCTCTCTCTCTTTCTCTCATCTGTAGGGATCAGACTCAGGTTATATGGATCGTCTTGCACTAAATTTGGATTTAAAGACTCTGATGTCAACATCGACATTCAGTATCCACCCCACGTGAGTAGCCCAGTGTGAATACAATGTACATAGCTTGGTGTTAGGATGCAGTTCAATTTCATGAGGTTCAGGAGTGTCATCATATGGGTTTCAAATGTTCATTCCCACCAGTGTGACTGTATTAAGTAGAAAAAGGAACACACATGACAAGATGTGGCAGTATTTTCATCACAGTTGTTTTTTATTTGTCTATTGTAATAATTAAAGGTGGCTTTTTTGTGGCTGTTAGGACATGAATGTCTTACAAAACCTATATATGTTGTATTAAGATTTTGAAATGTATTTGCAGATGCATCAGCCAGATGTCTTGTTGTTGGTCAAGGAGAGCCTCTCTGTGAGCTGTGAGTCACCTCATTTAACTTGTCAAAACAATTCCACCATAGGAAAGTTAGTCATGCACTACACTGTCCTGGATGTTTTCAATTTGCCATGTCTTGTTGTATCTTCAGCTGTTTTTGTTGATATGGAAGCTGATTTTCATGCCAGGGTGCCTGTGGTCATCTGCAAAGAGAGAGAGAGGTGGGTATCTGTTTACAGTTCAATGAATGTCCAATTTGTCATAAACTAAAATTCATAATTGGCATGGCTCAGTGGGTAGAGTGGCCGTCTTGTAACCGGAGGATTACTGGTTCAATCCCGGCCTGGAGCGTGTTTAGCGCCTTGCATGTGTGAATGGTCGAGTGTGGTGTATACTGTAAAGTGCTTTGGGTATAGTAAAGCGCTGTATAAATACACATTTACCATAATCTTTTTAGATATTCAAGTTGGCATTATGAAACTACCAGAATGTGTGTTTTTTTTTTTTGTGTGTGGAAAGAGACAAAAATCTGCTCACATCAGGGTTGCATTTCCACTTCCACAAGTACACCACAGATGAAAACTAAAACAGTTTGGTTTTTTTTTTTCTCTCCCCCCAACAGCGGCCTGATATGCAAAGTGAGTGCAGGGAATGAAAACGCGTTCCAAACCACCTCCTATCTTTCTGCTCTGTCCAGTCGGGAGCATCTCCTCCTCCCACTGGTTTTGGGTTTCAGACGCTGGGCCCAGGTATGTTTCCAGCTGAGGCCCTGACCTGTTGCTCATACCAGTCAGACAACTGGTGAAAGTTGTTTTGTGTCAAAACATTCCATTTTGTTTTTAACATGTCATGTTCCGATTCTGGCTTAGATAAGTGAGATCGACCGTGCAGAGGAAGGTGGTCTGCCACCGTACATCTTCGCTCTCATGGTTATCTACTTCTTACAGCAGCGCAGAGAGCCCCTTTTGCCTGCCTACCTGAACCAAGAGGTGTGTTGTTCTTTTCACCTTTAGCTTGAACCAAAATATACTTTATTAGTTTCAGCATTGATCCTGGGTTGAAACTAATCTTATCTTCTGTCTTTAGATCAAGGTGTTTTCACTCAGCAGGCTCTCAGACTTCAATCTAACACATACAGAGGATGGATACATACACTGGACATACAGCCCTTCCTCTAAAGAACAAACAGCAGAGGGCTCTGGTATAAAGGGAAAGGTAATCTCTCTCTCTCTCTCTCTGTGTGTGTGTGTGTGTGTGTGTGTGTGTGTGTGTGGGCGTGTGTGTGTGTGGGCGTGTGTGTGTGTGTGTGGGCGGGCGGGCGTGTGTGTGGGCGGGCGTGTGTGTGTGTGGGCGGGCGTGTGCTTGTGTGTGCGTGTGTGGGCGTGTGTACATGTGTGGGCGGGCGTGTGAGTGGTCGTGTGTGTGTGTGTGTGTGTGTGTGTGTGTGTGTGTGTGTGTGTGTGTGTGTGTGTGTGTGTGTGGGCGGGCGGGCGTGTGTGTGGGCGGGCGGGCGCGTGTGTGGGCCGGCGTGTGTGTGTGGGCCGGCGTGTGTGTGTGGGCCGGTGTGTGTGTGTGTGGGCAGGCGTGCGTGTGTGGGCGTGCGTGTGAGCGGGTGTGTGAGTGGTCGTGTGTGCGGGCGGGCCTGCGTGTGGGTGTGTGGGCGGGCGGCACCTGTGTGTGTGTGGGTGGGCGTGTGTGTGTGGGCGGCCGTGTGTGTGTGCATGGGCGTGCGTGTGTGTGTGCGCGTGTGGGCATGTGTGTGGGCGTGTGCGCGCTAACAGTCTCTACTGTCTAATTATGTTCCCCTGCAGGTCCCACTGGTGTTTCAGAGCCGACACCCGCCTGAGGAAACTGGCCTTCTCTGGGTGGAGATGCTTCGCTTTTATTCACTGGAATTCAACTTTGCTGACAACGTAATCGGTGTAAGGACCAGCACTGTCCTCTCCCGTGAGATGAAAGACTGGCCAAAGAAACGCATCGCTGTGGAGGGTCAGAAACATTCTCATTTTGTAGTCTGTAGAAGCTTTGCTTTTTGGTACTAACAAAATCACTGAAGAAGCTCGGTCCCAGGTTGAAATAAACAAGCAGAAATGAAACAGTACTTTTCTATATTCAAAACATAATTCTATCCCAGCCAGCAATGTTGTTGGTTGGTATTTTGTTGATGCCATAGATTTGTCTCAAAGTCTGTTAGCTTTTTAAATGATAAACACAATAAACAATTCTGTTAAATCTGTAGCAAAATGAATTTCTCTTACAAGGTTTGCTTCTCTTTCTGTGTTCAGACCCATTTGCTGTGAAGAGAAATGTGGCCCGCACATTGAACAGCCAGCAAATGTATGAGTACATCCTCCACTGCCTCAAAACCACATACAAGTACTTTGCACTGCCTCTCAACAGGCCAGCTGCTAATCACAAGACAAAGGCACAGCGCCGATCTGTTCAAGGGGCAAATGCTGAGGCTTTGAATGAAGGCATTGCATCAGATTTCAGTCAGCTCAGTGTTCAGTCACAACATGCAAATCAACCTCAAGCTGTAGAAAATGGACCTGAGGACTCTGATTGTATCATTGAGGAGGAGGAAGAAATTGAGGAATTCAGTGACTCAGATGATGAACGAGAGAAGGAAAAAGTGGACCTGGGTAAAAGCAGTCTTTCTGAGGATGAGGAGGATGAGGATATTGATGTGGACACTCATAACAGACATCACTTGGACAGCTTCACCACAGAGGATGAGGAGATTTTCCCAGTGGATGAGATCTCAGGGGAGGAACTGCTGTCTGATGAGGAGGGCCCAGATTTGGACACACCTGGTTCAGTGGATGAAGAAGAGGAGGAAGCAGTGGAATTGGCACCTGTGAGTCTCTCACCTCCACCTTTAGGTGGCACAATTAAGGAGAAGAGTCCAGAAAATAAAAATCAGAAGAGACAGTCCTATGAGTTCACCAGACAAGCTTTCACCAGAGGCAAGGTAAGTGTAGCCTCGTCTTTGTTTTCACTTTACATTCAGTATTCGTGAAAAAAATCTGTCTGGATGGCAACGTTCTTCATCTTGATAAGCAAAGAAGACTATTAACACATTTGAAACTGAAGCAAACATGCTGAGCTCCTTTTAATCTCTTAGTCACATACAGTCGTGTGCAGCCTGTGCAAGCGTGATGGGCATCTGAAGAAAGACTGTCCAGAAGATTTCAAGAAAGTGCAGCTGGATGCTTTGCCCCCAATGACACCAGAGTTTCTCTGTGTCCTGAACAACGTCTGTGAGCAGTGCTACAGTGAGTATTGTGTGATTACATACATAATTACAGATGATTATTATATGTGAAATGCCACATACTGTACCTGTATCTCATTACGTCATTTGAAATCCCATTACAAAATGCAAAAGCATTATAAGATTTTATTTCATACAAAAATATTTAAATACCAAGTTAGGCTTCAAGGCATTTGATTATGTTGCATGACATTTAATGAACTCGAGGCTCGTGCAAGAACTTTGTTGGATTGAGCAAACTTTCTTAATTGCACAGCTTTGTCGTAAATTGTCGCAGCTTAATGAATGCAACTTATTTATGATGTAGGTATGCATTTTTTTTTAAATCGTTGGCATCACTAATGTGCTCAAATTTCTACATAACGCTAAAACTATTTATAACACAACATGGAGCTCCTCTACAAATCAGCAGAGGAAAAAGTAGCATGTAGAGAAGTGCTTTCATTCCACACCACCTGAGTCCTCCTCTGTTCAGCCAACGATCCACCTCTTTGCCCATTTTTGGACAAAGATTAGCAGGGAATAAAGCTGTGTCATCACTGCTAAAATGGTGATGGCCAGAGCTTCCCATATTGAGCTTCATAGCCACTCACCTGTTTGTGACGTCACAGAGATGACGCCCTTATTTTATACAGTCTATGGTCGACCGTTATTGTGGTTAATTTAGATGGAGAAAAAAGTTATCATGAAATTATCAAACCTTTATGATTTTTGGCCAGATCTGATGATGGGTCTGTTTTCCTTTGTAGCGGACTTTGCCCCGGATGAACTGGAAGTGGGAGTAAGAGAGCACATCCTTCAAGACCTGGAGACCTTTGTTAGACGACAGTTTGCTGGTGAAATAAACTACCATCTTCATTGTTTTATATTTTCAGTTTGTCAAATGTTTACTAGTATGATAATGCATGAAATTGCTTTTACTGACTTTCCCATTAACCACTAATATGTCAGAACAGAGTTCACTTCAGTTATTGCATTGACAAATCGTGTTTTGTGATGGACAGGAGCTCGGCTGCAGCTGTTTGGATCATCCAAAAATGGCTTTGGTTTCAGACAGAGTGACCTAGACATCTGCATGGTGCTGGAGGGACAGGAGACCATCGATGTAAGTTATCTGTCTATTTTAATGCAAGGAACTGAGTTTGGCAACGTGACCAATTTCCTTGTTCACAAACTTTAGTTTGTTGTCAGGAACAAAAATGTTGGTGTTTTTTCTGCTCCAGTCATTGAGAATTGGTGGAATAATGAGGCATTTAAAATTACTGGCAAAAGTGATTTTGTTGGCTTGATTAATTTTAATCTCTCTGTCTTCCGTAGGATGTTGACTGCATCAGCATCATCGAAAGCTTAGCGAGAATGCTGAGGAAACACCCAGGTTAGTAATTAAACTGGCATTATTTTTAATCTGTTTTATCTATTATTTTACCTGTGCAGCATACATTGTCCTCAGACCCTCAGTACAGATAAGGAAAAATGTCCACAAAAACAGTTTAATGTCTGTTTAATGCGCACACATACATTTGACCTGAAGGTAACATGGTTGCTCATAAGATGTTTCATTAATTGATAATAGTTTCTTAGTTTGCAACCATTCCATTTGTTTCTTTTATCACATCATAGTTTGACAGTAATTGCTCATCTTAAACACAAAGTCTGTGCATCCCATTTAACCTGTTTCCACATCTGTATCCTGTCACCAGGTCTGAAGAACATCCTGCCCATCACGACTGCAAAAGTACCAATTGTGAAGTTCTACCATGTTCGCACCGGCTTGGAGGGAGACATTAGCCTCTACAACACTCTGGTAAGAATCTGTCTCCTTCTCTTTTATTTTTCTATTTCTTTAAGACTCAGATTTGTTGTGAAATAACTTCTCATATCGTTCAACCTTTTCCTTTATCAGGCCCTGCACAACACACACCTGCTGGCTTCATATGCTGCCATCGACAGGAGAGTGAAGATCCTCTGTTATGTCATGAAGGTTTTCGCCAAGGTGTGTGTACTTTAGACTGTCCAGTGCCCTATGATATTATTGTACTGCATATTGTATTAATTGTCCCATCATATTATTTTTGTGCCATTGCAGATGTGTGACATTGGAGATGCTTCACGTGGCAGCCTGTCATCCTACGCTTACACCCTCATGGTGCTGTTCTTTCTCCAGCAGAGAAACCCACCAGTTATCCCTGTGCTGCAAGAGGTACGAATGATGTGTTTGTTTAAAAAGGAAATACCCAAAACTTTGTTTCAGTGTTACACTCAGCTCTGATTTTGTTTCATTACATCCTCAATGCCATCAAACTGAGTCTAAATAGAGAATAAGAACATTTTCTAAATTTCAACTGTATGTTGCAGATTTATGATGGAAAGAAGAAGCCGGAGGTGCTAGTCGATGGCTGGAACGTGTACTTCTTTGATGATTTAAAAACGCTTGTGAGTAATTTTGTTTTTTTACACTTCGGTCTCAGTGCAGAATGTCACACTGTCTTAATATCACAAATCTTTTTTTTTTTTTTTTTTTTTTTTTCCCCCCCCTTCTCCTTCCACCTACAGCCCAGTCGCTGGCCACAGTTTGGGAAGAATACTGAGACAGTGGGGGAGCTGTGGCTCGGCCTGCTCCGCTTTTACACAGAGGACTTTGACTTCAGAGAGCATGTCGTCTGCCTCCGTCTGCACCGTCGCCTCACCACCTTCAACAAGCAGTGGACGTCCAAATACATTGTCATCGAAGGTCAGCTTGTACGGCATACTCTGAGTCCAGACTTCTTAAATAAAAAAGATGATGTAAAACAAAACAGTATGGGCTGAAATTGTGGTTTTGTCCTTTTGGGAGTTGTTATTACATGTTATTGTCCACCCACTTCATTAAATTCATGTCACTGGTAATGATTAGTCTGTCATTTCATTGTTCATTTCTGAAGCTTTCTCTTCTCTGTTCATATTCCAGATCCGTTCGACCTGAATCATAATCTTGGTGCGGGTCTGTCCAGAAAAAGTATGACTATTTGTTTGGTGTATTCTTTGGTCTCATTGCCATTAACCGTGTGTGTTTCTAATATATATTCTTGTCTTTTGTTTTCATCAAAACAGTGACTAACTTCATCATGAAGGCTTTCATCAATGGCAGAACCGTGTTTGGCACACCAGTCAAAGCCTTTCCTCCCGTCTACCCCACTCAGATGGTTTGCGTTTGCTGTCTGAACATCACATTGTTGTGGTTGTGGCTTGTTGCGGTGTTATCTAAGCATTAAAGTTTTTGATTTTTCTTCATCCATCCCAGGAGTATTTCTTTGATCCTGAAGTCCTCACAGAAGGAGAAGTAGCTCCCAATGACCGCTGCTGCCGAATCTGTGGAAAGATCGGTCACTTCATGAAAGACTGCCCCATGCGTAAGAAGTAGGTAAAAGCACAATATGGGTCTGAATTTGTTTATGAATGGAAATTGTATATGCACCATGTATCAAGCTACATGTTTGTGTTATATTGTGGATCATTGTGATCCAGGTCCAGACACAGAAGGGACTCAGAGAAAAGGCTGGAGCACCTGCGAGATGCAGCAGAAGAAGGCAAGGATCAAGGCAGACACAAGAGTGAGCACTGGAGGAAGAGGGATGCACTGGAGGTGCGCTGCTGTTACCTGTGTGGATCAAGTACCCACATCAAGAAGGACTGTCAGCTGTACAGAGGCCCTGCAGGTACACACTAAATTTTATTTTTCAGTTGCATCATTAAGCCCTTCCAAATGACAATATGTGAAGAAAGGAGTTATTATGCATTGATTTTGTTCCTAAAGCTTGTTTTATTTGTCACGTGGCAGGTGTGAGGATGGAAGGCTTTGCTTCCACATCTTCAGCTCACTTGAGGAATTTGAGGGAAAAGGAGAGACAGGTAGGACCTCAGTTTTGTGACCACTGGAAAGATGTCCTTTTAAAATGTGTTTTGGTTTTTACACGTGTGCCCCTGTTTATCTTCCTTTTTCAGGGTTCTCCTATTCAAGAAGAGAAAAAGAGAAAACAACAAAATGTGATATTAAGTCCACAAGCAGGTATGAAATTTTTCTCTACTTTTTTTGTTCCAATTGAAAATCCTCAGGCAATCAATCATTCTAGCCGTCAGTGTCATTGTATTGCTAATATAACATTTAATTGATTATCAAAACAGTGTTTGGAATTACTTTCTGGACTATGGGAGAGGATTTAAAATGTATGTTTATGGATGTAGCTTTCACATTGGTATACATTGTTAGTCCATATTTACTCTAATGCCCCATATTTACAACCACAACACTATAAGCATCTGTTCAAAAGAATTAATCCCAGTCCATCCATCCATTTTCTACCACTTATCCTCATAGGGTCGTGGGGGGCTGGAGCTTATCCCAGCTGTCTTAGGGTGAAAGGCAGGGTACACCCTGGACAAGTCTCCAGTTCATCACAGGACACATAGAGACAGACAACCACTCACACTCACATTCACACCTACGGTCAATTTATATTAACCAATTAACCTAATCCCCATGCATGTTTTTGCATGGTGGGAGGAAGCCGGAGTACCCGGAGAGAACCCACAGACACAGGAAGAACATGCGAACTCCATATATACATATATATATATATATATATATATATATATATATATATATATATATATATATATATATATATATATATATATATATATATATATATATATATATATATATATATATATATATATATATATATATATATATATATATATATATATATATATATATATATATATATATATATATATATATATATATATATATATATATATATATACACACACGTGTGTATATATATATATATAAAAATCTTGTCTCAGGGATAGTGAGGAGAGAAAGTGAGTGCAAGAAATGTTTGCAGGAGTTTCATGTTCATCTGTCTTCCTCTAGACTCTGGATTGAATGCTTGTTGCTGTTTGTGCTGAAGTTTAGCATGTTGTTATTTTTGTTGTTATTTCTCTATATAGCCCAATTAATTTTCATTGAGTGATCGTATTTGTGAAATGGTTTAGTGCAAATAAAGCAGAGAATGCTGCAGTTCTTCAGGGTGGGGCTATCTGTTCTGTTTTTTGTTGTTTACCCTGATAGTAGTTGTATATGTTAAATGAAAACAAAAAGTATGATGGTGCAGGTTGAAAATATGGTTTTGAGTAACAAAACATTCTGGTTTGTTTCAGGTAGTTTAGCCTGCCGAAATTTGGGTCGCTCTGGTCACAGGCAGAACCCAGTGGAATGAGCAGCAGCTGTGGCTCCACAAACCATGAGGTTCTGCTCTTGTCCAGGCAGATGGCAACCCTCAAGTCCAGAAACCATTGAATCGAAATGGGACTGTTGGGCCAAAGGGAGCCTGTTAAAAGCCAAAGCCAGGACGCCTTGACTTGAAGCCAAATAGGGCCTTTTATGTGTGATTAACCCCCCCCTCCCCAAAGTGCTCCTGCTCAGAGGAGCTTTTTAATGCTTTCATTTTAAAAAGAGAAGCCATTATACATGCACCTCATTTACCTATACTGCCAGTCAAGTTTTTAATATTACTTACATTTCAAACAATGGCATTGCCGATTGTGTGTGTGTGATCTTTAATTAGAAAAATGTAGGTAATTGGACATTTTTCTCATGTGACTGAAAAGTAACAGTCATCAAGAATGATATTTCAATTGATAAGAAGGCCCTTATCAGTTCAATTATTCCTTACATTATAATTACAAGGTTTTTAGGCCTGTTAATATTTAACCCCTAAAAAGTCACATATAAGTTGTTTGAAAACTTTTGAATGGCAGTTTACGTAATGGCCAAGATGTTACTATCATTATTATTATTGTTGTTTTTTTTAAAATCTTATTTCTTTTAAATCCTGTTTAATTTGTCCTCTGCACTGATGTCCATCAGTCCATCTCCCCCTCGGCCTTGAAAGCAGCTCTTCCTACACTATGTTTGTGTCTCTGTTAGAGAAAGAGTTAGAGATCATAGTTTTATTTTCATTATTCATTATTTTCATAATTCATTATTTCCCCCCCCACACACACACACACACACACACACACACACACACACACTCACTCTCTCTCACTCTCCTGATTGTGTCTTAACACGTGCCAGGAAGTGGTGTAGCTATAGTGCAAGAACATGTGGTTAACTTTGATAAGTTAGCTGGATCAGCTAAGAGTACACTGCTGCAAACTCTGTGTTCACTTCTAAACTAGAGGAAATCTCAGTTTGTTATGTGAAGATATAATTGTATTTATTTGCCACAAAGGCTTCATTTTGTTGTAATAGTGCCACAGATTAGTAGCTGCACTGTGAGGGTACATGCTTTTTAATTACGTTGCTGCTAGTTAATGTCTCAAAAACCTGCTTATCATTCAACTGCGAAAATGGACTGTCTGACTTTGTTGTTGTCCAATTATGGCTACATTTTATTAAAAGAAATGTGTTGTTGGTATTGTAATCTAAATTCTCATTTTAAAGTATCTTTGTTTTAATGCCAGCTTTATTGTGTTTCTTTTGTTGGATTCAAATGAGAGGTTTAGTTTGGTATTAAGGAACCCTGATCCTGCCAAGAAAGGATGACTTGCAATGTGTTTTGTCTCAAAGAATTCATTAAATTGAAATCAAATCCTAGTTTGGAGTATTTCCTTTTTTTAAACCAATATCAATCTATCTGCATTTATAAAACCGTAATTGTGGTTCTGTCCACAATTGAAATATATAAAACCTTAAAAGCAGATGTTATGGGTGGATGTTGGCAGTGGTGTGGTCCACGTGATACACAGGTATACCATAGACTGTAAAGAGAGGTACACACCGTATACCCACTAGGAAAAAGTCTCAAATTACCGTATAACCACTGTGACAAATATATAATGCATCAGCGTGGATTCTAGGGGCTCATGGTTGACAGGGGCCCAGAAAGACCCCTAATACAATTATAATACTAACAAAATAATAAGTCAGTCGGTAATAAACTCACAGTTACACAGTGATGATGCTAGGTATGTGTCCTGTGTCCCTGATGGATTAAAATCTGATACCTCACTATCCTCATTTGAAATAAAAATGTCATAAAAGGACTCAGTAATGAGTAGCTGCTTCATTCTTGTAGATCATCTCAAAAATTCCTTTTGGCATGCTTGATGCTAGTGTTTCCAGGGTTCTAGTGGGAATGTTGCTCCAGGTGGTGAAGATGGCTTCATGGAGGGCATCCACTGTCTGGAACTGGTCTCCATGTTTGTAAACTTCCCTTGCCTTTCAACCCCAAATGTTGTCAATTGGATTTAGATCAGGGGAACATGCAGGATGGTTCAAAAGAGCGATGTTATTTCTCTGGAAGAAGTCCTTTGTCAGGCGGGCATTGTGAACTGCAGCGTTGTCCTGTTGAATAACCCAGTCATTAGCGCACACATACGGTGGCCTTCAGTCATGAGGGATGCCCCCTGCAACATCTCCTCATAGCCAGCTGCCGTTTGATGCCTCTGCACAACCTGAAGCTCCATTGTTCTGTTGAAGGAAAAAGCCTCCAGATCATGATGGAGCCCCCTCCACTGTGCCGTGGAGAAAACATCTCAGGTGGATCTCCTGGTCATGCCAGTAACGTTGGAAGCCATCAGGACCGTCAAGGTTACATTTTTTTCTCATCAGAGAATAAAACTTTCTTCCACCTTTCAATGTCTCGTGCAAACTCCAATCAGGCAATTTTGTGCTGTTGAAGGAGACGAGGCCTTTAAAGACGTTTTTTTGTTCTTAAAACCCTTCTCTGGCAGATGCTGTCTGATGGTTATGGGACTGCAGTTGGCACCAATGACAAGCTTAATTTGAGTCGAGGAGCATCCCATGTCTTGACGGACAGCCAATTGGATCCTCTAGCTCAGGGCCGGTGAAATTTTTTGGGTCTACCACTTGACTTTTTTGTTCCATAACCCCTCAGGATCTTTTAGGAAGTTTAAAATCACTGTCTTACTGCGTCCAGCCTCAGCAACAATGGCACACTGCGAGAGGCCTTGCTGATACAGCTCAATCCGACCGCGTTCAGAGAGAGAAAGCTTTTTGCCATCAGGAGGTCATGATAGTGTGGATACCTGACAGAAAATTACACTGAATCCACATTTTCGTGAAGATTTAGGCTTTTAAAGGCTGTGGTCTTAAACTTTTGATCAGCTGATGAACAGTTTAATGGTTGTTTGCAATAAATGGATTATTCAATTTTTTTTGTCTCACTCCCATTTCTTCTTTTTGCATTTTGAAGCATGACTTAGAACCTTCTTAAGATCAAACAGCGCAAAATGTAAATTCTTGAGGTCTTTTTAATCCGACCCTCCTAACGTATCCAAATTCCATCCATCCATTATTTTCTGCTTATCCTCACATAGGGTCGCGGGGGGGGGGGGGGGCTGGAGCCTATCCCGGCAGGGGATAGTACCAAGGCAGGGTACACCCTGGACAAGTCGCCACCTCATCGCAGGGCACATGGAGCCAAACACCTACGGTCAATTTAAATTAGCCAATTAACCTAATCCCCATGCATGTTTTTGGATGGTGGGAGGAAGCCGGAGTACCCGGAGAGAACCCACGCAGACACGGGAGAACATGCAGACTCCACACAGGATTCGAACCCGGTACCTTCTTGCTGTGAGGCAACAGTTGCTAACCACTACACCACTGTGCTGCCCATGTATCCAAATTATATTATTAAATTCAAATATATTATATTTACTGCTGTTTCCAAAATGCGGAACAACTAAACATGATTGAAGCAGGTCATGAAGCAGAACTCCATCCAAACTAAAAATGCAGCCTACCGATCAAAAATGCTGATAATTTAGATGAACCATTTTTTTTTAATCTGCCTGAGTTTCTGCTGTAATTCGGCAATCAAATAATCCACCAAAGAACATTGTTAAAAGTGTTAAACTGTAAAGTGAAATGGACGTTCTTATCAGAAACACAGCGCTTACATACATAATAGTTACAGTTACATTTACACAATTCACTCACATCTGCAGTCAGTTTCACTTACAATTTCAGCTGATTCATTAATGATCTATTTGAATTGTAATTGTGATGTTTCAGGGAGCACTGAGTGTGTAGTTACATATTCATGAGGTCTGCAGTACTTTGCCTCACTTTCTCTGAAGTATCTCAGTGAAGAAACTTTGAAGCAACCATGGTAGGGCAGTATTTCTGTATTAAAAACTGTTACAGCCGATCGCATGATCGCTTTTGTTTACGTTCGCGTTCCTTGCAAGATGGCGCTGACACCCAAAACGCACAGTGACGTGACGTCACGCTATAGATCGCTTTTTGCATTTGTAACTCTTCATTATACTGTCACTGAAAAGTTTTTTTTTGTCTAAAAAAGACATGATATCATTGATGGGTCGCTCAGTCGTTTTCACCAGCTGATATTGCTGTAAATGTGATCATAATCGATGTGTCGTCTGCCAAAAAGTGATTGCTGTCTTCAGTAACTTCCGTTCGTATGAGTTACGTGTCTCAAGGGATCGAGATACATATCTCGTTGGAACGAGTCAGTAACTCGAGATAAAAAATGCTCCCATGGCTCTGGAGGGGCCCCGTGAGTTACGGTAGTCCTAGCTTTGGTAATAAAACACATTGGTTACACAACAGAAGCTTATTTACGTCTGCGTTTTTTTCATGGGGTTTTACCTGTGAGCTCATTGGTAGACGCACCCTCCCGTCATGTTTCCAGCCAATCATTGAAAGGGAAGCTTATTTGGGGCGGTTGCTAAATTTTCTTACGCGCTTGCGCAGTTCAATGTTGTGATTTTAACTGAAGCAACATGTCTGCCTCCATGGTTCGGGCGACCGTCCGAGCGGTTAGTAAAAGAAAGATACTACCTACAAGAGCCGCATTGACCCTGGTAAGTCATTGAGTGTGTTTATAAAAGTCACGCAAACATCCTTTCTGTCTTTTCAAATTATGTTGATCCTCAAATTGCGGCGTTGACAAACAACAGTCGTTGCGTTGACGTTACGTGACCCAAAGTTAGCTAATCTAGCTAACCATCTACGACCGAACGGTTTTACTCAGTACCACCCGGATTGAAGTTTTACGGTGCTTTTTAGTAGCGTTACATTGTTAATCGTGTTGCAGTTCACATAATTTGATGACAAGGCGTTTGTACAGACATTTATTCGTGGTGTTATAACTTCCCTGGGCTAAACCAGATGCTAACTTTACTCCCTTGCTAACCTAAGCTACTTGCTCTGTTAGTTCACTCGATATTTACAAATAAACGCAGTACAAACAACAATGTGAAGCTGCACAACGTCAAGTTAATTTTAGAGGTAAGAAGTGTCATATGAAGGATTAATAATTGTAAATGCTCCAGCGTCAGTGGATAGTAATTTATTTGATGAACTCTCGGTTAAAAAGAGAAAGAAATCAATGCAGCAGAGGCCGATATATCCCGACTATTTGTCCTAAACAAGCAATAAAAACACAGTACTCCCTGTTTCCTAGGAATTGGCGGATCAAATTTCAAATTATATAAAGAAACACTTATTGAGGCTAGCAAGTGTAAATATGCTTGATGTGATATTAATGTGAATGATGTGGCCTCTCAGTGTAGAACTGTCATGGTTTGTCATTATGGGTGTGATAAAATTGTAGTGAATATCAGTCCAACAAACACTGTTGATGGTGCTGTTGTATGGTGGTAAGAGCTGAACATTAGGTAGCAGGAACTCTCTCTACATGAAGGCAACTGTGGTGTTCAAGAGTGCAAATTTTCTGCTATTCCTACATTTGTTTTAACCTGTCAGGGACTCATCATGACAATGATAAACCAAAAATGTTGTGCCAAAAAAACAATATAAATTCTTCAATAGGAAGCTGAATGTGTCTGCTTGATTTGCCCTCCTAACCTTAATAAAACCTGTACAAAATATTTTTACTGTAATTAACTGTAAATTCAGTTTTAGATGTCACCATTACACTTGGTTGACAGTGATGAAACTGTTCCAGGCTGTACTGTACACATGGCATCAGCAGCTGCACACACACTGACAAACACATCAGCGTCAAAGGATTAGGGCAGATGTGGTTCACCTCAGTCTCACAAATGCCTTAACGTGAGAGCCCAAAAATGGCGATCCCTCGTTCTTTGCTCCGACATGCACCAAATTATAGCAGGGACTACAGGGGTGCGCTCTTTCACTAAAGGCGTACTTGCTAATTTCAGACCAGTTTGGGTCTTGGTGTTTGCAACAGAAACAAATCACAGTGGGTGAAAAAGGAAACTTAAACCAGAACCCTAGTCGGTTTGTGTGTTCTCATGCTTTTGCTCAAATCAGTCACAGTTTTGCAAAAATACACTGCTCCCATCTGAGACCAAGCTATGCTGTGTAACTTTTTTTGGCATGTTGTCTTTTCTTTAGACTCCTGCAGCTGTGAACAAGATCAGGTTGTTGTTGCAGAACAAACCAGAATATGTAAGTAACTGATACACAAACAAGCAGATGAAACATCAGCAAACAGACAGGGCTTCTCCACATAAAATACTATCATTTAGAGTTTATGGGTTCTCAAATGTTGTTAATTATCTGAACCCAATATACAAAATAAAATAATGGTACACAATAAATTTTGTCCGTATTTTGCCAAAGGTATGTCTATTTTTAGGCAACAGAATTTAAACAAAGAAATGTTAATGCCTAGTGGCTGGCTATACATAAATACTATTAATACTACTACTATAAAGCAGTGAAAAAAAATGCTAATGTTCATCTGGCTCTGTACAGATCGGTTTGAAGGTCGGAGTGAGAACACGTGGCTGCAATGGAATGACTTACACACTGGACTACACCAAGGAGAAAGGCTTATCTGATGAGGAAGTTCTGCAGGATGGTAAGATATGTTTTTGTAAAATGTTTTGATTAAGTACTGCAACAGAGCAACCTTTTGCCTCCCCTGAAAGCTGTGACTCTCTTGCAGGTGTGAGGGTGTTCATAGAGAAGAAGGCTCAGCTGACCCTTCTTGGAACTGAGATGGACTTTGTGGAGTCCAAGCTGTCCAGTGAATTTGTCTTCAACAATCCCAACATCAAGGGCACGTGTGGCTGTGGAGAAAGCTTCAACATCTGAGCACCATGGAGCGTTAGTCCGCCCGTACCCTCTTTGCTCCAAACCCTGTCCTATCCATGAAGCCTGAGAGACCGAGTGTTTGTGAGCAAGTCAGGCCTGTGGAAATCTCTAGACATGTGGACTTGCCTGAGTTCCTGCCACTGCTGTTACCCACGCAGACCCACTTGAGAAGCCCCAGCATGCATAGTCATGCTTAGAGGGAGGTTTTAATTAGGGCGTTAACACTGATTAATCGGCCAATTTACACAACGGTAACTCTACGTGGACAAACTGTCAGAAATGCATTGCCAGAGACGTACTGGCAGGTCATGAAGCAGAACTCCATTCAAAAACTCAAAGGAAACTAACAACACAGTCGTAACTAATGATCATACATGTTGATGAAATTAGATTGACCATCTTTTTTGAATCTGTCCAAGCTTCTCCTGGAATTCGGCAAACAATCCACCAAAGAGCATTTTTTAAAGTATTAATTTGTAACGTGAAATGGACGAAAAGGAAAAATGAAAGAGACTTATTTTCATAAATACAGCGCTTATTAGAGCTAATGTGACTAATGTGGTCTGATTTTATTGTAGTGTCAGTTTTGTAGGCTTTTGGGAGTAGAGTTACCATTGTGCAAATTAATTGCGTTAACCCGTTAATTTTGACAGCCCTAGTTTTAATACAATATGTGTAGTCAGAACTCAATTTACATGCTGGTTTCAGGTTCAGAAACCTCTGCTATTGACAACAGCTTATTTATACTATGCTCTGCATCTAAAGAAACATTTAAAGGACCTGATAAGCAAGATTTCTTTTTAAATTTAGTGACAGCTGCCATTTTACACACATATTATTGTCAGAAATTTAGTTTAAAGTTAGTAATTATGCCAGATAATCCTGTTAAATATTCTGTTTAAATCCACCAAAATCCAAAGGCCAACATCAGCTGTTTGATAAACACTGTAAGACAGTGTCATGTACCCAGGAGAAGAGTTTGAGTGTCTTGAAACTGCTTTATTGGTTATGTATATGTATCTGTGTGTAAATATTAAGAATGTATATCTCTCTTGAACCACAACGCACAAAAAAAATAACGCACAAAACATAAATCCTTCACACAAAGTACATGAAGTTTATGTTGGTTTATTTTTGCTTGATCAAAGCTGTGGCTTTGTCTTTGCACTGTGCAATATGTCTGTGTACATATTAAAATAATAAACAGCTAAATCAAGTGTTACAAATTTATGTGGCCACTATTTTATGTTCAGCAGTTTTACTGTAGGGTTGATCTGAGTCTCCTCCTGAATGCTGAGTTGACTTACCCTGAGAAGGGGAACTCTGAGTATCTGGTTCCAGAACAATTGATATGAAAAAGTTCAATCAACTCTGAGTAGGTTAAGCACGTGCACACACCCCCACCCCCCCACCCCCCAAAAAAACATCATGGATGATCATGTACTATGGCAACTGGAGAGGAAAAACATATTTTACACCTATAGAATTTAAGGTACACTAAACTGAAATTGTAGCACACAGATGAAAAGTGGTGGAGTGTTTATGTATAAAATCTGATTATCATCGGTGCAATCCCACGGGGGAAAATGGACTTGGAAGCGGCTTAACATTAAATATAAAAGCATAATTTTAACAGGTTAGGTATATTTTACATGGTCATGACTGTACCTTTTATTCGTATTTGTTTAATTAAACAAAGAAGCTTAACCCTGCTGGGTTCCATGGAGGCAGACCAAAGAGGATGCCACTTCTCCAGATAAGACACACAAAAGCCTGCTGGGCCTTTGCAAACACTCATTTGGACAAAGAAGAAGACTTCTGGCCTTCTGTTTTAGGGTCAGATGAAACAAAATTTGAATTGTTGGCCACAGTGATGTATCCTTCATTTGGTGTAAAAAAGGAGAAGCCTTCAACCCTAAGAACACCATCCTCACTGTCAAACATGGTGGAGGAAACCTGATTCAGCCAATGGACCAGGGAACCTGATGCAGTAAACTGCACCATGAAAAATGAGCATAAAGACCATAAAGCTCCTCAACAACAATATCAAGCAGTCTGCAGAGAAACTTGGCCTTGGGCACCAGTGGACATTTCAGCATGACAATGATCCAAAACACACAGCAAGAGTGGTGAAGAAATGGTTAGCAGACAAAACTATTAATATTTTGCAGTGGCCCAGCCAGAATCAAAGTGAGAATCTGTAGAGGAAGATAAAGATCAGGAGGAGAAAAAGCTGGAGCTCATTGCTAAAGATGAATGAACAAACATACCAGGGGAGACATGCAAAAATCTGTTCAGCAACTATAGGAAGCGTTTGATTGCTGTAATAGCCAATAAAGCATTTTTATTGATTATTGAGAAGGGTATGAATAATTTTGGACATGTAAATAAGAGCGGAGACATATTTTTTTCCACAATGATGCCTCTTGTACATTGTCTGATTATCTTTTGGTAGACAACTGTGTCAACTTTGCTGGTTGAATAAAAGTAACTTTAAGTCAAAATTACATACACATACCCACGTCCGCGATGTGTCAGATTTGTGGCAGGGAAAAGTTGTTGAGGAAAATGATGAAAACTAATGACTAATGAAAAACTAGAGACTAATGAAAAACAGTACCACTCTAACAGATGTTTATTGGAGAATGACAGCACATCTAAGTGTAAGACATTGCGTTAAAGCATTTTGAATTAATAGGTGCCTCCATGGCGACATGGTGGTGTAGTAGTTAGCACTGTCGCCTCACAGCAAGAACGTACCGGGTTTTCTCCGGGTACTCCGGCTTCCTCCCACCATCCAAAAACATGCATGGGGATTAGGTTAATTGGCTGATTTAAATTGACCGTAGGTGTGAATGTGAGTGTGAGTGGTTGTCTGTCTCTATGTGCCCTGCGATGAGGTGGCGACTTGTCCAGGGTGTACCCTGCCTTCCACCCTAAAACAGCTGGGATAGGCTCCAGCCCCCCGCGACCCTATGAGGATAAGCGGTAGAAAATGGATGGATGGATAGAGGTGCCTCCATGTAAATTTTATGTCCTCCATACTGGCACCATGTCTGTCTGAGGGCTCAGCAGTAGGAGGAGACAGGACAAACTCAGGGTTTCAGTTGTCATGGTGATTGACTCACAGTTTTACTGACCTCGCTTTGTGGAACTGAAAACCCAGAGATTTCCTCATTTCAAGGTTAACATGCTCAGAGTTTTCACTAAACCTGCTTTCTGGAATACCCCCCAGTTGCCATGATGAAGGCAGGTTGTCATCACACTCTTCTTCTCAGTTGTCATGCTGATGGCTTAATTTTCAGACCCAGATGGATTCTGGGTCACTGTTGAATCTTCAAGTTCACCTTCTTTTCTGTGGACTTTCTGTGACAGAAGGGGGTGGTTCTTGTTGTTGTTGCTTTATTTTCATCTTCATTTTGGAGTAAGCACTTTTGTTTTAGGTCCTCTTGGCTCATGGATCATCACAACAAGGATGGTGATTCAGACAGCAGAGAGTCTTATGGATTTAAGGTCAACAGTATCATTATTATTATTATTGTTATTATTAGATTCTGTTTTTTTCAGAACAAACTGGCCACAAACTGTTTTGAAATGCAATGTAAAGGATAGTACAAAAGGACTAAGTTGTGCAGGTACGCTGTCAGATTTTCTACTGTCATTTACTTGTATTTACTTCCTTTTCGTTTTTTTTGGTGACAGTTTGTGCTATGTGGTACAGTACAAAGAGAATAAGGCTAAAAACCCACTGCTCACACTGGATTCATATCTGTCTGTATTTAAGTGGCAAAGTCAAACTCCTGCCCTCCTACCTGTTTCTAGGTGCTTCTAAGGAACTCTGGGATACCATCTTTATCAGTCAGCTGAGGACAGAGACAGATAAAATCAAACTGAAACCAGCACAGACAGATTGAATGTTTTCTTTCAGAGAAAAAAAAGCCTTAACCAAGCAGACACATTTATTTAAAAGAACAGTGTGTCACATTTAAATGGATCTATTGGCAGAGATGGAATATAAAATCATTTTTCTTTATTGTATAAAACATTCTCTGTCCCTTTCATGTGTGGTACCCTGCAAACCCAGCGTGCACAAGATGATGATAATGTCTTAAATCTAACACACAAAGAAAAACACCTTCAGCGAACACTCCACTTCCACTCTCTGAATATGTTTCATGAAATATACAGTCTCTTTTAAAATGGTGCATTACAGGGATCTAAATCTCATTCAATGTTGAGTTCTATGTTTTACCCAAAAGAGACAAAACAATGGCTACGGTGATGAAAGTATTCAGAGGCCATGAACACATCCAAAAGATGTCTGATTCGTGAAGACAATGCAGCTCTCAACACGTTAAGCTCAACTATTGTTATTTGTTGCACACTCAAGTATAATTTCTCTAAAATAGTTTTCATTGATTTGATCTCAAGCAAAAAAATTGCAAAGACAACAGATGTCAGTCTTGTCATCTTGTACTTGTGTCACGCTGTGTAGTTGGCAAGGCTTACCTCTTTCTGCTTTGCAGTGAAAGCCATGAAGGATGTAATGAGAGCTTTACAAATTGTGTGTTTGTTGTGGGAGAGATCAAGCTGTACTGTCACTACGACCCCCAGCTGCCTGCTTCGTTCGTTCGTTATCATTTTGGTTTGAAGGAAATATCAGTCATTATGATTTCCCTATTTTTATAACCAATCAGCTGTTTTTGCACAGTATTAATTAAATAAAACATAAACAGCTATTATCATCCAATGGTGATTTTTGTGTCATCAAACGTCTGATTAAAATATGCACTCAGCCTCATCTCTTCTAAGCTAACACTGACCTGTGGATGTCGACATGATAAAGATATGAAATAAGTTGACCTGAATCCAGCTGCGGTCATTTTAGAGGGCACTGGGTGCTGGATAATCACAGGCAATGATGGAAATTTAGTTTAAAAGCTATTTCTACCTTCCAGTTTGCCTCTCTCTCAGATAAACTCCCCCTCCCCTCCCCAGATGGTCTATAACAGAGCTTTCATCTCCGACCTGCGGAGAACAGAACAGCATCCCTTCACAAGATGGGACTAAACCTCGCTTCATAGAGCAGAGAGAGGGACGCTGCAGAAACAGACACAACACAGGTAAGAAAGAAAAAGATTTCATATGCTTAAATATTTCACTTGGCTTTGTCAGATGTCCAAATTAGCAGGTAATCATTTAGACAATTAAAAAAAAATAGATTACCAGCATGGACCCATTTAAATGCATCAGATTTTTAATTTCCCAAAGATCATTAAACTTTACAGATGTCATGTTGATTGCTACATGTAAATGCTGTTGTCAGAGAAACAGACACTGCACTACGTTCTTCATGCACTATAGAAATATTCCTGGCTTTGATTTGTGAAGATGATCGTGGAACCAGCAGCTGATCAGGGTCCAGACTGCGGGTCTGCATGCAACCAGTCTGCAGCTCTGGAGGACCAGGGTCCGCCGGCGTTGGTCGATGCCTGGCTGGTCCCTACCTTCTTCGCCCTCATCATGCTGGTCGGCCTGGTCGGGAACTCGCTGGTCATCCATGTGGTCACCAAACACCAGCAGATGAAGACTGTCACCAACTTTTACATTGGTAAACTTATGAGTTAAAAGGACGTTCAAAAGGAAATCTTTTGAGAGGAAAAAATGGAGGCTTCTCCTCTCAGTGTTAATATTGATACAGTGGTTTAGTGTCTTTTTTGTCCTTTTGAACAAATCTTACATCTCGCTCTCATTCTTTTATTTTACAGTAAATCTGGCCACGACTGATATCTTATTCCTGGTCTGCTGCGTGCCCTTCACTGCCACACTGTACCCACTGCCCAGCTGGATCTTTGGGGAGTTCATGTGCCGTCTGGTGAACTACCTTCAGCAGGTCACATATGCACACATGGACACAAACAAAGAGGCCTGGAGATACTGGAGAATATGTTGCTAGTAATCATGACATGGTGGCCGAAACATCAAAGCTCTATGAGACATGGTAGCATTATGGACATTATGAGTGACCTTGAGTAATCTTGGATGTAAGACTGCCAAAATACTGAAAAAATACATTTAGACACAATTTCTGCATGCACTAAAATTTTAAAGTGTGGGAAACAAAGTTGTGTGTGTGTTTCAGGTGACTGCTCAGGCAACGTGCATCACTCTGTCTGCTATGAGTGTAGACCGTTGCTACGTGACCATCTATCCTCTGCAGTCGCTGCGACACCGAACGCCACGCATGGCCCTGGCCGTCTCTGTGTCCATCTGGATAGGTATACACGCACACATTCACAACCATACGCACATACCAGCAAGATAATGAGACAGTGGGAAAAACCTATTGTTTATTTCCTGCCCTAAACTGTAGAAGTTAAAATAAGAAAGTTATGAGGATTCAGAAGTTCCTGCTGTTTTTGGTTTGCATCTAGTGTCAATAATTGGACTCACTGTTATGGAATAGTCTAAATATATGGGTCACAGCATTAAATCTTAAGGCTGCAGCCGGAGTGCAGAGATGAGACATGGGTTGTTTCAGGTGAACAGGTGTCTGCTTTTCTCTGTGTTGACCTAACAACTAAGTCCTAGAGGAGGCATAAGTAAAGTAACTAGACAAACTGGTCCTGGTGTAACATGAGGTGAAGTAGTGTGAGGCAATAGTTGTAGCTATGTGGGTGTATGGTATTATGGTGTGGTGGTTTAAAAGTCTCAACATCAAGACAGAAAACAGGAATATGAAGCAGACTTGAGAGCTGACTTCCTGTGTAGGACCATGTGCCTTTTCCTCCTGATCAGAATCTTCAATAAATGTGAATTCTAGGACTTCAAATGTTCCTGGGTGCGCTTCTTCTCTGGAAATTGATTGATCTATATTATCCACAACACTCATGAGCATCACACATCCTCTGCCGTCTCCAGGCTCTCTGCTGTTGTCCATCCCAGTAGCTGTGTACCAGCGCCTGGAGGCAGGATACTGGTTTGGCCCTCAAACGTACTGCAGCGAGGTCTTCCCCTCGGCCCACCTCCAGAGAGCCTTCATCATCTACAGCTTCCTGGCCGTCTACCTGCTGCCCCTGCTCACCATCACTGCCTGCTACGCCTTCATGCTCAAGCGCATGGGGCAACCCAGTGTGAACCCCATCGACAGCAGCTACCAAGTAAGAAGAGAGGAGTGGAGTTGCTGTTCTTCGCTTGTTTAATCGTGTTTCTCATCAAGCTTCCCTGACTTTCAGCTTCAGGCTCAGGCGGAGCGAGCAGCAGCGGTCCGAGCACGAGTCTCCCGGATGGTGGTGGTGATGGTGGCCCTCTTCCTCATCTGCTGGGGCCCCATCCAGGTCTGCATCCTCCTGCAAGCATTTGGCCTCCGCAGTTATGTTCTATACAAGGTGATTTATTCTACACAATGCCTGACGCTATAGGGGTGCAACCAAATACACAGATAATCAAACATTTTACAGTAATATTTAGTTATATTTCTCCTAAAATTACAACACAAAATGGGGACAAAGTCCCTCCAGAAACTGAAATGTAGCTGAAATGTGCCACAGATTGCTGCCTTTCATCTCAGTATCTCTCTCAATTCTGCACCCTCAGCTGAAGATCTGGGGTCACTGTATGTCTTACTCCAACTCCTCAGTCAACCCGCTGGTTTACGCCTTCATGGGCAACAACTTTAGGAAGGCCTTCAAGCATGCATTCCCCGCCATATTTCTGTGGCGTGCAAGGGGGAGAGTCAGGGTGGGAAACGTGGACGCAGAGGACAGGGGAGAGAGGGATCACCAGGCCCCCAAAGGAGAAGCAGAGATGCACTTCCTTTCATCTGGATCCTAAAGGTCATCTGGACAGTGTGCACTTGTTGTTTATTTATAGTTTTGTATTGGAGATTAGATCAGTCTCTCTCTCTCTCTCTCTCTCTCTCTCTCTCTCTCTCTCTCTCACACACACACACACACACACACACACACACACACACACACACACACACAGTGTGATGCCTGCCATGTGAGCTCTTAAAAAGGACAAACATGATGCCTTTCAGGCTGCTGCAGCACAGTTATCTTTATCACATTTTTCTGCTTAGCTGAACTGATGCTATGTATTTGACTGCACAGCAACAATGTCCTGGCTTCACCTGTAAAATGACCCATGTCTTCTGAGCTCCTCCTAAACTTATGATGAAGTGCAGCATCCAGACAGATTGGAAAGACGTTGATCAAAAGCTTTTTACGATTTTTTTTTTCCTGGTTGAATTGTGTAGTCTCGTGCTCTGCTTGTCTGTGCTCTTCTTCAAAACGTGGCTGAATCATGCTTCGAACTGTGAGTCTGTATGTACTGACAGCATGCGGTTTATTTGTTCTTACTGTGCTATATGTAGAACTACATGATGTCAATGTGTGCAACAGGAGGTAGTGATGCAGAGAATACATGGAATAAACATTTTTATAAAATAAATCAGAAAATAAATTATACATTAAATATGTAGTTGGCAGTCCTGTTCAGAATCTCTTTTTGTTGTACTGGTGAAATTGTGAGTTTTTTGTTGTTTTGTTCAGTTCAGTGTTGAGTTGAGGCTCATTACAAGTTAATCGGATTGCATGTTTTTTTTCTGCTCCTCATGTCATATTGTAGCTGTAATTTACTGACCACTGATTTTCCTGCAGAGCCCACTGATTGATAAATATTGTGTAAAAAAATAGCCAAACGTTAAAAGGATGTATTGTACCTATAAATTACATTAACACAGTTTTAGTTTTACAGTATGGGTGTGATTATAAACAACATAAACATAATATTAGACAGTTACTTTCATACAGTGACAGAAGGCTGGTTCATTAAACACTCTCTTAGGATACCTGATTGTTAACTGTGGTGCCAGCAGCAGAAAACAAAAAGCTGCTTGTCTATATTGTGGGGAGACAGTGGATCCAGTGACTGTCATTCACCCATAGACCGTATCACCAAACAGACAAGCAGCAGCAGCCAATAGGAAGGCTGGCTGGCAACTGTGTCCCCGTGGTGCCTTCAGGGGATCACGAATATATGCATTTCCCACAGTCAACACCATCACGACAACGGTGTGTCAACACAAGCCTCAAGTGTGGATTATCAGCTGGGTAAAGTGAGCATCTGATGACAGTCACATGCTCGTATGCACACTGAGACACTTTTTTTTCCTGCTGTGACATAAACACGATTGTTTATTTATGGACGCGTCAGACTGCTGAATGTGCAGGTTTACGTGGAGTACCTGAACGCACCATGTTACACACGCTATAATTGTCATCCACGCCGTCGAGCAGAAGAGGAGAGCAGCAGTACAGTAGAGAGACTGCTGAGCTGTTAATCATTCAAAGCACTGCATCAAACACAGGAGGAAGTCTTCTTCTTACATCATGGAGCAGAAACAAACCATCAACTTTGGAGCTGGACCTGCAAAACTCCCCCAGACCGTAAGTTCAGATCCTCGATCTGCTTGTGTAACGTTTTGAGGGAAAAAGCCGACAGACGCGCTAACTTGTTAGTTTATGCAACACCGACAAAAAAAAACCTCCCCATTGGCGTCGAATCTGTCGGCCATATTTCTTCTGAGTAATGACAATATTTGCACATTATCTTCGCCTTGTGTTTATGTTTGGTAAATCCCTGCTGGTGTCAGTGATTGTCAGCAGCTCCTGTGGGCTGAAAACTGGGAGATGAGTTGCATCATCCTCATTCATTCATGTGGAAACCTGCTCCTTTTGTTTTTCAGCTGCAGACTCAGCCTCTAGCTACAGACACATATCAACATATATATATATATATATATATATATATATATATATATACACACACACACACACTATATTGCCAAAAGTATTTGCTCACCTGCCTTGACTCGCATATGAACTTAAGTGACATCCCATTCCTAATCCATAGGGTTCAATATGATGTCAGTCCACTCTTTGCAGCTATAACAGCTTCAACTCTTCTGGGAAGGCTGTCCACAAGGTTTAGGAGTGTGTTTATGGGAATTTTTGACCATTCTTCCAGAAGTGTATTTGTGAGGTCACACACTGATGTTGGATGAGAAGGCCTGGCTCTCAGTCTCTGCTCTAATTCATCCCAAAGGTGTTTTATCAGGTTGAGGTCAGGACTCTGTGCAGGCCAGTCAAGTTCATCCACACCAGACTCTGTCATCCATGTCTTTATGGACCTTGCTTTGTGCACTGGTGCACAGTCATGTTGGAGGAGGAAGGGGCCAGCTCCAAACTGTTCCCACAAAGTTGGGAGCATGGAATTGTCCAAAATGTCTTGGTATGCTGAAGCATTCAGAGTTCCTTTCACTGGAACTAAGGGGCCAAGCCCAGCTCCTGAAAAACAACCCCACACCATAATCCCCCCTCCACCAAACTTTACACTTGGCACAATGCAGTCCGACAAGTATCGTTCTCCTGGCAACCACCAAACCCAGACTCATCCATCAGATTGCCAGATGGAGAAGCGTGATTCGTCACTCCAGAGAACACGTCTCCACTGCTCTAGAGTCCAGTGGTGGCATGCTTTACACCACTGCATCCGATGCTTTGCATTGCACTTGGTGATGTATGGCTTGGATGCAGCTGCTGGGCCATGGAAACCCATTCCATGAAGCTCTCTGTGCACTGTTCTTGAGCTAATCTGAAGGCCACATGAAGTTTGGAGGTTTGTAGTGATTGACTCTGCAGAAAGTTGGCGACCTCTTCGCACTATGCGCCTCAGCATCCACTGACCCCGCTCTGTCAGTTTACGTGGTCTACCACTTTGTGCCTGAGTTGCTGTCGTTCCCAAACACTTCCATGTTCTTATAATACAGCTGACAGTTGACTGTGGAATATTTAGGAGTGAGGAAATTTCATGACTGGATTTGTTGCACAGGTGGCATCCTATCACAGTTCCACGCTGGAATTCACTGAGCTCCTGAGAGCGACCCATTCTTTCACAAATGTTTGTAAAAGCAGTCTGCATGTCTAGGTGCTTGATTTTATACACCTGTGGCCATGGAAGTGATTGGAACACCTGATTCTGATTATTTGGATGGTTGAGCGAATATTTTTGGCAATATAGTGTGTGTGTGTGTGTGTGTGTGTGTGTGTGTGTGTGTGTGTGTGTATATATATATACACACGCGCGTATACACACACACACACATATATATATATATATATATATCAATCTATATACAGTATATCTATCTATCTATCTATCTATCTATCTATATATATATATATATATATATATATATATATATATATATATATATATATAGACAATATAGACACGCACACACACACACACATCGTGTGGTAAAACAAACATACACATGAAAAATTTGCACCATAAAGTTGCCTACTTGGCTGAGTAATTTTTGTGTTTGGACCTTTTGCATAAAGCATCATTTGAGGACCATACACTTATATTTGTATAAAATAATAAAAGTCATTGAGACTTGGCTCTTTGGTGATCAGAGTACAAACAAAAGCAAATTGAAACAAAACCCACTTATCTACAGTAACCTACAGAGTATATTACTGTGCAGGTCCTCTGATTTGCGGAAACACATTTTTTTAGTGCTGCATATCACATTAAAAGCTGGATATTCTTTATTTGGGATAATAGGAACAAAACATGTTAATTGTTATTCTGTGATAAAAGACTGTTAGACTTACTGTCTCATGAGATCACCTTGATTACTGACACAGACCAAATACATCAGCTCCTCCAGTTTGCCTCTGAGTTTTGAACTGTTGTTGATGCTCACACTTTCGCTTTTCAACCATCCTTTGACAGACGTCATCATTTCTGATACTGATACTAATTCCTTAACTTAATGTGGGTTGCTTTTTATTGCAGGTGCTGCTTCAAGCACAGAAGGAGCTCCTCAACTACAGCGGCCTCGGTGTCAGTGTTCTTGGTGAGAGCAGCTACAGAAGATTTGCTATTATCTACTGATACTAACCTATCATATGTACATGTTAGGGAATATCTAAACTCAATACATTTTTCAAGTCCTAAAACAATAGTCAATGATGGGGCACAAAATCCACAGTCCACGCTGTATTTAAGGATTCAGCAGTGGGAAAATCAGTGTGTCAACAGTGTTATCTGCCTCCTCATTCACTGGGAGCTGCTGTTAGATATGTGTGCCAGTGTTAAATGTAATTATAGTCAAATATAATCAAAAAGTCAATGACAGTGAAATTAACTGTTTTTGATTCTGTTCCAAACAGAGATGAGTCACCGATCAGCAGACTTCAATAAAATCATCAACAGAACGGAGAGTCTCATGCGAGAGTTGTTGTAAGTGCTGCTGCTGTTGTTTCCACTGGATCCTCATCACAAAACGAGCGTGCTCATCTATAGTTTCTTACAAATCTGCCCAGGAATTCTGCTGGGACTTCTTATGGGAAGCTTGTATAAAAACTTTTTCCCCACTAATGAAGAAGAATAAGCAGAGTTAACTGCAGTTGGTGTCTGTCTCTATGTGTTGTGATGACGTGGTGACAGACAGCTGGGATAGGCTCCAGTCCCTCCTGTGACCCTATGTGAGGACAAGTGGTAGAAAATGGATGGATGGAACTGCAGTTGGCAGGAACAATTATGTTCACATGCCTATAATAATAGTCATGCTGCTCCTTGTCCTTTACTTTTTCTAATGGCTGAATGCCACAAAGGTTTAGGGTTGGGCCGACAGTCGAGTAGTATCAAGTTTTTCTCCATGTCACTGTTAATGTTGAACCTTTGCTGTACTCTTTACAGTCTGTCAATAACATTGATTCCACAGACTTTATTGTTAAGGATTGATCTAAATTTACAATCACAGAATAACACCTATATTTGAGTTGTTGTTGTTGTTGTTGTTGTTAGGAACTTGGTAGTAAAACCATGAAAAATAAACCATGCGGACTATAGCATCTGTAATTTAAAGTGCCAAAGATTTAATAATTCAGAAATGGATTAAACTAGAGACATAAGATTATGAGCACTGACAGGTGAAGTGAATAACACTGATTCATGGCTCATGGGATACTGTATATGAGTAAAGGAACAAGAAGGAGCAGACAGATTAAGAGCTGCAGAGTGACGTAACCAACTACTTTCACTTTCAGACGCACATTCCTGCTATGAGCAGCATAAGATCAGATCAGTTACTCACAGAAAGACAAAAAAAGACCTATTGTTGCCTGACCTCTTTTTTTAAAACCAGTCTAGTTTGCACTGCTGCCCCTCAGCACTCTGGGAACTGTCATATTAAACCACATTTGCTTTAAAGAGACTTGATGATATAAAACAAAAAATGTTTTTTTTTCTCAGAATTGATCAATGTGTGAGTTTTAGAAACTCCTCCTGTAGTTACGGGGAAATAAGCATAGTAATTATGCGCATGGTAACATTTACTTTACCATTTGCAGTGAATGTAACAGAAAGCTTGACTAAGTAGAAATCAGACAAGTTGTAAAATTTCATCCACACCAGTGTGTCAAATACTCTGTGCCTGTCTGCATACCATGACAAACAGTGTTTAACACAGTGACCTTTTGGCTTCACAGAAACATCCCAGACAACTACAAGGTGTTGTTCCTGCAGGGCGGCGGCTCCGGACAGTTTAGTGCTGTTCCTCTCAACCTGATTGGTCTTAAAGAGGACAAGTGTGCAGATTACCTGGTGACGGGCACATGGTCTGCAAAAGCAGCAAAAGAGGCAGAGAAATACGGCAAAGTCAGCATTGTCCATCCGAAGCTGGACAGTTACACAAGTAAGTCTGTGTGCATGTTGTATTAATTCAGAGACAATTATTTAACTATTGTTATTTTTTGTGCCTTTTCAAAAAAAGAAGCAAAAAATAACCCCAATCAACATTTCTTAATAGCAAGCATGTGTTGGTGACAAGATTTCTTACCAGAATAGAGGTTTTGTAACTTTTATTTTTCAATCCAGTTCAGTTTAAACACCATGTCATATGACAGTTACAACTCTTGTTAGTTGGTCCTTCATGCTGCTTTACGACACTCCCTGTAAATCCAGGCTGAATGCCCACACTGTTACGTAATGAACAATAGAGCCGAATACCAATGAGAGACTTTCATTGAGCAGCCTCTTCTACATGGTTGCGTCCAATGAGGCAGTTTTACAGTGTTTCAGAATTACATTGCTAGTACAAAATTAATTTAACATATGAACTATAAGATATGTAATACAAAATCAAGATATTTCATGCCTTCTGTTTTTTTGAAAGGTTGGTTTTTATTAAAGAACTGTCTTCAGTCGGCCTTCATCGACCTGTGTTTTTCCTGAACATCTAGACCTGCGGACAGAGATTTCATTGGCACATCTGGTTCTTGCCACGTTTGCAAAATGGTAGTTTTGGCTGGTGGATGCAAAATATTCTGAAAAGGAAGATGCAAGTCTATGGTCCGGCTTAGAAAAATAAAAATAATCAAAGAAAATTGTTTTAGTTAGTTTTCTGTTGTTGTTCCCTCCAGAAATCCCTGACCCCAGCAGCTGGACCCTGAACCCCTCAGCCTCCTACGTGTACTACTGCTGCAACGAGACGGTCCAAGGCGTGGAGTACAACTTCACACCTGAAACCAACGGGGTGATTCTGGTCAGCGACATGTCCTCCAATTTCCTGTCCCGACCTGTGGACGTGTCAAAGGTGAGGACAAGCATCAGGAAAAACAAAAATTTAAATGGAAATGTGCAACATTGTCATATTTCAGTATATGTCCTCTTGTATTGTGTAGTTTGGGCTGATTTTCGCTGGAGCTCAGAAGAACGTGGGATGTGCCGGCGTGACTGTGGTCATTGTGCGAGAGGACTTGTTAGGCCACGCTCTGAAGGAGTGTCCCATCATCCTGGACTACAAGGTGCAGGCTGAAATGAACTCCCTGTACAACACGCCGCCATGTTTCAGGTACAAACCCGCCTCCGTTTTTATTGTTAGATAAAATCTCCTACAGATTATCACTATGTTACTGTCAGTTAGTAAAATGCACACATTTTTAGTGGACATTTTACTGATTTCTGTATGTCCCCTGGAGTAAGTGGTTGATTGGTTGGATGTGAATGATGCATTGTGTGTGTTGTACTATTTCTTGGCTGGGACCAGTGGCTTCCTGGAGGAGAAAAAAGAAGAAGAAAAAAAGTGGTTGCTTGGCAATATAAGATAGATAGATATGATGTTTTAAATAGTGACAGTTAACCTTTGGACAGAGCCAGGCTTATTGTCTTCATTTTCAGGTTTTACCTCATGCTAAGTTAAGCTAACTGCTGACTGTTGTCCTGTAATATACAGACAGGAGAAGTCTGGATTTTTGCAGGAAAAACAGAAATAAGTACATTTCCTAAAATATTGAACTATTCCTTTGATGATATTTAGAACTATTTCCACAAACATTATGTAAATTGTGATTCCCATTTTGAATTTGTCATTTCAGTATTTACATCATGGGTCTGGTCCTGGAGTGGATTAAGAACAATGGCGGCAGCGCTGCCATGGAGATGCTCAACAAGCAGAAGTCCTCTATGATTTATGACATCATCAGCGCCTCTAATGGTTTTTATGAGTGAGTATTACAAAACTTCAGCCTTTAAATAAACTGAAAAATGTAACACTGTGAACCATCAGTGTGAGTCCAGTTTCAAGATTTAAAACTTTAATCCACCTGCAAGAATTACTGCATATCTCCAGCTGAATGATGGTCTATCTGATGGCTCATAAAAAGTGTAGTGAAGAATGAAACATGCAAAACTGTTTTCAAACTTAATAAAACTCAGAAAATGTTGCTCGACATGAAACAAGATGCTGCCAAAACTTGTGCACATATGAACCAGGGGTTAAACAAACAAATCAGATATATAATGAAAATTATAAAGGGAAAAGTTAAACCTAGGACTACTTGCTGATGTATTCAGGTGTCCAGTAGAAGTGGATTGTCGGAGCCGTATGAATGTACCATTTCGCGTGGGGAAGAAAGATGGAGACGAAGCTTTGGAAAAGGAGTTTCTGGCTGGCGCATCCAAACGAGGAATGATTTCGCTGAAAGGACACAGGTCAGTCCAGCACATGCCTCCTGTTGGTGCATTAATACCTACTGTACTGCTGTGTCATTTTGTGGGTTACTAGAGAGAATGTTTAACATGAGTAAGGTTATGTGAAGTTGGGCATGTTTGTTTCTCTTGTGATGTCATAAAATGAAGCTTTGTAGACCTCAAATGTGACTGTTTGTCTCCCTCTGCAGGTCAGTTGGAGGAATTCGTGCCTCTCTGTACAACGCTGTGACTCTGGAGGACACTGAAGCTCTGGCCTCCTATATGAAAGAGTTCCTGAAAGAGCACCAGTAAGACAGGTCACACTGGAAGTCAGGTGGTATCACAGAGCAGCATTTCATTACTCCAGTTAAAAAAAGCAAACAGACTCTGCTAGGATCTGGAAGGCACCTTTTAGACACTCTTTTTGTTAAACCTGTTAATCGGCGAAGTGAGCTATAACCACTTCTACTGTCAGTAATGTTTTGGTTACATCTGCGTTTCATAGAGTTAAAATTTTCATAACTTTACTGACTAACATGTACATACTGTAGGTAATTCTTGTTACAAGATGTATTTACATTCCAGTAAATCTAACTTGCCAATATTTCCATTTATCAGTGTGCTTTCTTTTCCCGAGTGCTGTTTCATTTTGAACCACATTTCTTAATCTAAATCTATCTATAGCGATGGTTCACCAGACATATCTGTGGAGGTATTTAGCTGCACAGACAGTAGTTTTTGCAGTTTTTAGATAGAGATTTTTCTGCCTAGGTGAAGATGAGAAAATGGGCCTCTCTCTTGATTATTACCTCAGTAAACATTGTTAACATGGGTTTAAGGCCTTATATCATTAGTTTCAAGCCATTAAGTAAATTTCCCATTTAGCGTCAAATAGAGCAGGATGATGATGGGTGTCTGTAGGTGATTGTTGTGGTGTGCATAGAACAAAATTGCTTTCCTAATATCTGATGATTAGTTCATAAGCTGGAAATCGTCCCGCAGTGATGTGTTTGTGTACCCCAGGCTGTGTTACATCATTAGTAAGTGTGCTTACAAGAACACACTCTCTTCATCATCCATCAGTGCTGCTGTCTGCTGTACAACAGGCTTAAGCTTTCTTCTAGAGAGGGCAAAGAAAATTTAGGAAGGCTCTAGTTTGTTTGGTTTTAGTTTGTTTTCAGAGTACATTTGCTAGTTTTAGATAGTTATTGTTCTTCAGAAAGCTTTTTATATATTTTATTTTGTTGTTAGGGCCAGGTACACCGTCTCAGAAGTACACTAAACACATGGTTAGAGAAGTGTTTATGAATGGTGATGATTTTTAAAAGTTTTTGTGGAGTCACTTCCACACTTATATTTTAATCATGTTGTTGTTACAGTTAGTTGTACAATCATTGAAAAACAACCTGTAAAGCTGCTGCAGCATAATACCATCTCCTGAAGAAATGTCCTAGTGTTGAGTTATTTATATTTAGGTCATAAATGTGCAGCACAGCTACTTTTACAAACACAGTCACTTCCTGCTACTTTGCTGCCTGCTGACAGCAAAACCAGCTCAGTGTGAAGGAGTGAACAGGTCTATATAACATCAGCAGGGTGGCAGGATGGCTTCGTGCTGAGAGAGACCGTCCTCCATCTGGATGTACAGAGGACGGTTAGCTGCTGCCTTCAACCCACTGAGGCTGTTCTCCAGAAAGTATCCGCTCCAAGAGCGTATCTGACCCTGACCTTTGACCTCTCAGGAGGAGAAGCAATATGAGAATTTCATTATAGGAATTAATAAAGTAATACACTAAAAAAATACAAAACTATCGTACAGCTTTTCTTCACCACAACTTGTCTACTGTAATAATAAATAATAATGATACATAATACATAAAATTATAAAATAAAATTAAGAACACAGAAGTGACAAAATAAGACCTTGACCAGAACAGCAAAATTCAGTAATGTAAGACTGGAGAAATAAAGACATGATTCGAGTCAAAGTAAGTCAAATAAAAGAAAGAAAAACTCAGTTAAAATTAAGGAAAAGTCAAATAGAACTATTTTTTAAAAATTCAATCAATAATATTAAATTATGCATTATTTTCATGGGCGGCACTGTCGCCTCACAGCAAGAAGGTACCAGGTTTGATTCCCAGCCCGGTGCCTTTCTGTGTGGAGTTTGCATGTTCTCCCCGTGTCTGTGTGGGTTCTCTCCGGGTACTCCGGCTTCCTCCCACCATCCAAAAACATGCATGGGGATTAGGTTAATTGGCTAATTTAAATTGACCGTAGGTGTGAATGTGAGTGTGAGTGGTTGTCTGTCTCTATGTGAGACTTGTCCAGGGTGTGTACCCTGCCTTCCACCCTGAGACAGCTGGGATAAGCTTTGAGGATAAGCTGTAGAAAATGGATGGATTATTGTCATGTGCTGCTACAAGCCTGAACAAAAATGAAACTAAATGCTGTTTTTGCAGCAAATGGCCTCTAGGTGGAAGTATTCATCAAAAAACAGGTGTTCAAATGGGCAGCTGACTTTTTTCAGTAAGGCTTTATTGACATTTTGATTAAATCATGTTATAAGCTGAAACATGAATGGACTGACACAATATTGGATATATATATCAATACAACATATTAATATTAGATACTATGGCAAAAACACAAGACGTATGAACAAAACCAATACTGAAACAAATTGTGATGTGTTCTTGCTCTCACGCCTACACACACACACACACACACACTGATTTGGGTGGATTCCTGTGATAAGGTCAACTCACCACCACAGATAAAGGGTTGTCAACTAAACAGCCATAAGTGATATAAGTCACCTTTCTGGAGCTGGTCATTTTAGGTGATTACCAGGAAAGAGTCCTTTCCTGATGTGGACTTGTGGCCCATTAGTACGTAGTGGCGATGAAAAAGATGTAATGATGTGATGTTCATAGATGATAGCGCTTAACTCTTCCATCTTTTACAAATCTAATGGTTGTATATGTGAAAGAAAGGTGAACTTAAAACTTTTACAGGCTCAGCGTCTGTGTTATGCTGCCTCGATAGAAGTAAGATCCTTTCAGCAATATTTCCCATTAAGTTCTTTCTCCCCTGCATCCTTTCAAGAGGTGTATTAAATCTATCTATATGGCAGGTGATCATGAAGCGTCACCTCTGGAAAAAGAAAAGCAACTTGCTATTTTCTCACTTTCATTTTGAAATGTAATGAAACACAAGATAAAGTTGATCCAGGAGTTATTATTTTATATAACATCCCGAATGATTCTTCCCAAAAAGTAATTTTGGCTGTTAGCAAATATCAATACCAAGAGCAGGGGAGAAAGTCTGGATGCTGGTGTTGACTTTGGATCCCCAGAGCTGGAGATGTTGGACCTGCTGCAAAGGTGTGTGTGTGTGTGTGTGTGTGTGTGTGTGTGTCGGACTGAAGAGACAGCTTCATCATTTTCTTTACATTCATATCTGCAGCTTTCTAAGGCTCAGATCCGTCTTGGTTCATGGTCATCTTGAAAGCTCAGGTTAAGCTTCCATCAGTGGCAGAGATTTTAGTCATCATTGAACCTTTCTTTGCACCACCTCCCATTAGAGCCACAGGGGCACGAGCACACATCTGAACTCCTTCAGCTTGATTTGATGGCTCATCCTCAGTGCATCAATACCTGAGGCTCTCTACATGTTCAGCAACTGCATCTCCACTGATACTGTTCTGGTTTATCCCAGGTGTGTTTTTCGCTCAGCTTCTAGCCTTTCTATTGTCTCCTAACACACTGTAGCCACAGTGTTTCATAACAGGAATACCGGACAGGATGTTTGTTGTGTAAAATGTGCAATTCTGTGTTTGGATCAAGGTGTAGTGCAACTTTGGATATTAAAACAAGATGAGCTATAAAGGCTAACATTAGCATGCTAACATGCTGGCAATGTTAATGTTAGTGTTTAGCAGGGATAATCACCTTAGTGTATTAGAATGCTAACATTTGGTACAAAACAAAAACAAAGCACAGCTGAAGCTGGTGTAAATGTGTTTCATTTAGTAAATATTCAGTTGTAAACTAACTCTGGTAAATTGACCTTTTGACCTGATGATAACTTTTGATAGATGAGAACTCACAGGGCTAAACGCTTTTGAAAAAAAAAATATCTAGGGCAATTGTGATTCTTTTGACTGATATTGGTGGTCATGGTACATATTATTTTCATCATAGTTCTCAGTTTCAGCAGAAAAAAAACATGCTAACATGATATATTTTTCTTTGTGTGGCCTTGTACTTAACAAAGATGTTTTTTTTTAAGTCTGCACCACAGTATTTGATTTAAAATGGTAATGGCAAACTTTTGCCACATTACAAATTAGTACTTACAATACAATACTTTTGGGTGGATTATTTGTTTGCGGAACTACAAGAAAGATTAAAAAAAAAGATGGGTAATATAATTTTATCAGCATGTTTATTTGTTAAATGCTGATGACTGCGTTTTTAGTTAGTCGATTTTTTTTTTTTGAATGGAGTTCTGCTTCATGGCCTGCCTGCACGTCTCTGGCAAGTAGAGTTAACGGTGGTTAATCACGCTAAAGTGCTAATTTTCACATAATTGTGATTTGGTATAATTATAATATATCTAATTATGGTATAGGCCATATCTCTATAAAATGTTGGCTCATTGTTTAGCCTCCTGTCAGACTCACAGACCGATGTTGCCATTGGTAGAGCCACAGCAAAAATCACGATTCTAGCAACAATATGGATAGGAAGGTTAAAAACAAGACAGGTTTCATTCAGAAAATGAAACCCGGGAATCTGTAACATATGGAGATAAATATCAAAGTGTAATACAGATATACTGTAGCCTGGAGCAAGTGAGGCAGTATTATGCAAAATGGTTAATATGAGATCTTTCCTACCAATATATGTCTTTAACATGAGGTTCATGGAGCTTTAAGTGAGGAGAAACATGGATTAAATCAGGAAGTGTACATAGGAATAATTTCATCCCTCGGACAGATATAAGATTTGAAGTGATGTAAAACTTCCATTTTAAAAAAATGCCTAATGCTGCTGTGAGCTACAGCAGCCACTGGAGGGCACAATATTTGACAGCAGTCGTGCATTAATTAGAACAAGCCTGTCAACAATTTGTGCATGTTTGCAAGTACATGACTGTGGTGAACAAAGCCTGCTGTTTGTGCTTGTGGCTGTAAGTGCAGTGTGAGTTTATGTCAAGAAAAAAAGATTATGTTTGGGAAAGAATCCTTGTTAGAATAAGTTAAGACAGTGGAGAAATAAAACTAATTTCAACACCTTGTTGTTATTTGTGGGGCAGGAATTCTTGCGAAGGAGATATGAGGAGGTAGTATGCATTGTATTTTCAGTCTTTCCAATGGAGATTTTACTCTTGTGTCTCAAGTTCTTTATGCTCCTCTCTGTGCCTAAATGGTTTCCGACAAACAGCCTAACCTCTCAGCAATTTCCCCCAAAAATATTTTCCGTGACCCCGCTGCAGATCCACCTCAAAGCAGAAAAAAATGCGAAGTGAAAAATAAGAAGAGGCAGAGGGGCTTTGAAATGCGAAGTAGGGTTACAGCAGAGATGGGAGGCTGTGACAGGATTGTGTGGTGATTCTCGTCCTGTCAAGCCCACTAATGTCGAGGTAATGCCACCGGCAGGCTGTGGTAAGACGGTGATAATGAAAAACACTGGGGAAGACAATATCAAATGGCTCCTCTACATCCTACAGTCGAGATTAGTTGACATGAAAGTAGGGTGGCAGAAGCAGAGGAGGCAGAGGCAGGCTTTAGTGCTGCTGATTGAGTCTCTTGTCAAGAGCTCCATGCTTGCAGCATGAAAAGTTACTGTGACTGACATCCTTTACACACACACACACACACACACACACACTTTGCATTGCCTCTGAGTCTGTTCTCTATAGATACTGTATATGCTGTCTGCTCAAAGACGATCACTCAATTCAGAATTTATCGTTGAACGAGTTTATTCCTTTTCTGTGGAACTGCCCAGGGAGCGTTGCAGAGCAGTCAGTATTTTCTGTTTTTCCACAAAATGGAAAAAAAAAATAATTATTATGTTTCTCCTCTAAAACTGTGCTGCTGTAGCGTACAGAGGCTCCACAGGAAAATGCATGGCTTTAAATGGAATATGGTGATTTTATGTGGATTAAGTGTACCCTGTTCGACATCATAGCCGGTGCAGATCAATTATCCAAAATGCGTGTATTTCTGTTTAAATAGCTCCCCAGTGGGTCGATCATTAAATGTGCATCAATTGATTTTAATATAAAAATCTCAATTAATGAAGCTTTAACTTAGCCAAACAAGTTCTTACAGACTCAAGAGCTCAATAAAATAGCTTGTACATGTCGTGGTCATGGACAGCATAAAAGTCAGTTCAGGATGGTTCTTTGTTTAGAACAGATTTCTGCTTTAATTACAAAGTGCAAAGTTTGTGCAAAACAATCTACACACACAGACAACCACTGCAATCATGATGGGAGCTGTAATTTAGAATAACTGAAGGGTGAGTTCATTATGTGTCTTCAAACATATTCCAGGACCTCTTTTATCTGTGAAAATAAACCATTTTGCTGGTGGTTAGTAGGATTTTTGGTTCTTTTGAGTCACTCTAGTGGCATGGCAATGCTGGTCGCTTTGGTATAGACTGAAATACAATATATTTTTTTTTCTTGTGAAATACCTCATCTACGACAGGATGACCTGCCGTTAAATTCCTTGGACTTGGCGATGATTCATTTCATATAGCCTCACCATTAGGGTTTTTAACATTATGTTTAGCATTAATCAGACAGTCTTAACATCTAACATGCTAAATTAAGCTAATGCTATGAAAGCAAGTTATGAAAATAACTTTCTTTCATGAACTGAAAAAACAATTCCCAGACTGGACATTACTGTGGTTGCAACCTGTTAATCACAAGCTAGCCACAGCCGAAAGCATCGCCTGCTTTATGGTCTATTTGACTGTAAATCATGGTGTGTTGAAAAAGACTCATGTTTATAATATAACTGTGATATGAGAAGGAGGGTCATTTTCTCATAGACTTCTGATGAGACTGCTTTTTGTAACCAGGGGTGTCGCCCCCTGCTGGTCATTAGAAAGAAGTCAAACTTAAGGAACTTGTTTGTTCTCTCTGAACTGGAGGTGACCCATTGGTCTTTGCCCATGAGATTCATTTAAACTGACAACCATCAACAGATGCATCCTGCTTCAAAGCACTCTGAATTTAGCTTTTCCTATTACTTAACTTAGGAGTAAAGGAACACACTTTTTATAGCAAACCACAGTCATGTAACTCACTGTAGGGATGATCTGATTCACCATGTTAATGTACTGATTGTTGAACCCACATGTAATTAACTGATGCCTGAGTGTAAACATAACCTGCAGTACATACTGCATTTTTTTACATCCTGAATTTGTTTATTAGCTCCATAATCTGTCTCACACTGGTTCTAGTATTGTTGGTGATTAAACGCTGTCAGAGGTGCAGAGACTCATCCCTGTCTCTGTTATTATTCAGAGAGCTCATGAAACTGAATGTCCTTTATGCAACAGCTCATTTAAAGGCCAATCTAGTGATTCATGCGGAAAAAGAAAAAAATGAACCTGAAGCACACTATTTAACACACAGCTGTCCTGTCGTCTGTCTCTTTCTTCCCCCATCTCTGCACCTTCCTCATCGTTCTCCTCTTCATTTCGTTTGTCTTTTCTCCTTTTGTCTCATTTCTCTTCTGTTCCTTGCATCCTCTCTCTCTCTCTCTCTCTCTCTCTCTCTTCCTTTCAACACTGTCTAATATCTTTCTCTCTCAATTGAATCTTTCCCAGCTTCACATTTGCCTTTCTGTGTGTCTCCCTCGTAAACTCATTGCTCCATGAGGCTAATCTTGTTAGCACCAAATGCACCATGTTCCGCTAGCTCCTCTTAATTGCTGTTGTGTTATTAATGAGTGGGGAGCAGGGAAATCACTCTTAATTAGCTTGTCTCATTCGGCAGGCATCTCGAGTGCAGCAGCGGCGACGGCGCTCAGGCACAAACACAATGGGGATAATTAAAGCACTTCACTTGTCGGAGTATTTATCCAAACCAAAGAGCAACAAGCCGTTCCTGCAATTAGCCTTGTCATTCATTAGCAGCAGAGTGCCATTGATTTTAGTGTTACATTGTCATATTCTTTCAGCGCCGCTGTGGCACAAGTGGGCTTAACCATATTACTGCAATGAATCAGGTAATGTATTTTTTTTATCCGTATTACTCTACATGGCCTGTGCTCTTGTAGGGAAACAGTTCCTGTCTTAAAGCTATAGTTGGTAATCCTGTTCAGAAACACTTTTTGTTATACTGGGTGAAATGGTCCTTCCACCCTGAGAGCAGGCAATACATTATGTGTTCAGAAAAAGGAAGGATCAGACTTCTGGCAGCTGCAGGACTGTAAAATCTCTGACCAATCCCTGCCTTTCGGTCTGAGTGAAAGAACCAATCAGATGCCCATGCCCTTTGTCTCACATCACATTTCACCGTTTGTGGATATATTTAGCTGCCTCCTCTGCAGAAATACTGAGTTAGCAGGAGAGGGGGCGTGGCATTATACAGTGCACTGACGGGAGGGAGAGGAGCTTAGAGGAGGTGGAGAGGAGGTGCCACTTTTAAATCTTGCTTGCTCTCTTGCTAGCGCCCCAATATCACCGACTACTGCTTTAAGCGTTGTCTGTCAGATATCCCCCAATCAAATTATGTCTGGAAAGCACCTGACCTGAGTGTTTCAATGGCCAAGTAGTCATGTTTCTCCAACAGTAACCAGGTTTCTCTAAATCCTTTAACTCCACCCTGAACTCAAATGGACTAGAGCCCATGTGATGTCATAATGGGGCTCTTCTTTCGAATAGTCTGTGCAGATTAAAATTAAGCTCTCATGTTTACTCTGTTCATGTTCCATTCACTTCACTTCCAACTCAATCAGCTGACTGATGCTGTTTTAAACATTATAACACTTTAAACTTCAACCAATCAGATTTTGCCACCAACACAACCTATATAATCAGATTATTTAAGGGCTCATGTATGTTAAGTCACAAAGTGTAACTACTGTGTCTTCAGGCAATTGTACAGTTAAACATTTATGGAAAATAAAGTATGAATTAAAAATTAAATTAAAGTAAAAATTAAATTAAAACATCTTTCTAAAAACATTCTATGTCATTTCATATATTGTGTATTCATAATTGTTATTAACATATTCATATCCATGTTATTAATATTTGCTGTATTAATGTGGCAAAAATGCAGAACAGACAACTGCTTTGTCGCCTGAATGAAGCTCTAAACTAAAACAGTATATCACAGTGTTTCACTTCCTTGTAAATATCCTTTATCCAGTATGAAACTCACTTTCATCACCTTGATGAGTTAGACTGAACTTCACAATTTTTTTTCCAACTTTCTTGAACACAGACGATATTATGTTTGGGGATCATCACTTTAAAATCAGTATGAAAAGTACAAAGGACCAGGCAGGCACTTTGTTGATGAAATCCTTCAAAAATTATTGCTGCTATGACAGTAAAATTCACCCTGAGTTGCTGTTAACGATATTATATCAAGTACAGACCAGTGCAATTCAGTACAATGTCTCATTACCAATGAACCGTCTGTAACTATGAATGTGAATTAATCCACAATTGGCAATTGCTCCAAATTGATCTAAACTAGTTTATTTCCTCTTTACAGATTGTAGATCCTTTAATTATGTGTTTTTTGTTGTGTGCAGTGTACATGTGAGTGAGCACACCTGTCTTTGCCTCTGTGTGATCCTGACATGTTCATGTATGATGAGAGACCAGTTTCAGTGCATTCAGACAAATTTAATTTGCACCTCCAGCTCAGAGAGATGAGGGGGTGAACTCTTGTGGGGCAAGACTAATTGCTGCCTGGGGATCTGTGTTCGTACATGTCTGTGTGTCTGTGTGTGTGTGTGTGTGTGTGTGTGTGTGTGTGTGTTTGCCTGGCTGTCTTTCTGCCAACATAAACACTTTAGTGAATATTTAATGCATGTGTTTATCTGTGTGTGTCTGTCAGTGTGTGATAACAGAATGTCAGCAAAGACACGGGTGTTAATGAGGCATTTTTCTGCCACCAGGAGTGGATTGAGCAAGGTGCACACAGCTCTGTGGACATTATTTCTGTGTATAATCATGACTGTCATGAGTAATCTGTGCAGCCGAGTATCAGAATCAGATACTCAAATTCATCATCAGTGTAGTAAACTATCAGTCCGCTCGCTAAACATAAGAGACAATTCTACAGTCTCAGATACAACGTTCTTATCATGGTTACGCAGTCACCACCTTTATTTATTTCTTAGGCATGTGAGGGATGATAATAGGACTGAAAAAAATGGAAAAAAAGCTGCTATCTGAAGGCTGAACGGCCGTAAAGGAACATGCTTATTTTCATATTCATACTTGCATTTTGGGTTTCTAGTCAAACTTATTTATATGCTTTAATGTTCAAAAAACATATTTTAATCTCATCAAATGCTCCCTTTTAGTGCCTGTCTTTAAAAACCCCTCTTTAAAAAGTCTAGTCTGCTCTGATTGGCTTGCAAGAAAATATTGGTGCACCTTAGCAAAGGCAGTCCTCAACCTGTGAGCGATATATTCAAACAAGTCTACAGAATGTGTGAACTGAAGCACTGAAGAGGTGAGTTTCTTCATAATATGTCCCCTTTAAACACGATATGGTACGATGAGTAAACTAAATTCTAGAAAAAATAAAATGCGCAGGGAGTTCCTGAGCAAACGAAGAAGCAAACCAAATGAAGAAATAAACTGGTGATCATTAAAGTAAAATGGAAATGTATTTGTCATATTATGCTTCACCTATGTAAAAAAAAATACTTGTTTACACACTGACATTGAAATTTTATAAAATGCTAACACTTTCTACCTGACACTCTCAGTCCTCCTCCAAAATTATCATAAATGTAAACTTCTTGTGAGGGCTTATTACAGTCACAGATAACAGATATTTTTCTTTTTCTTATCAGAGTATTTACTTATTAATTACTGTCTGAATGTAAAGAAAATGTCAAAAAGATGACTAAAATACATTACCTACCCTAGCTTTAATATTTTATTGTGTCATGATTCAACCTCTAAAAAAGCAAATTAAAATGCCTCAATTAGAGCCTGAATTTTAAGTGTTTCCACAGAATAGGAACGTGTTTTAGTTAGTGCTCTTCACTTCTTGTACGAACAATCTCACACAATGTCTTGTGTTTGCATTTCAGAACAAAGCAGGGAAAAAAGTATTGTCAGGGGTAAAACTTTTTGTTCTGTGTAATCTCATCTGATGCAGTGCTGCAGTGTTTCCTCTGTCTCTGCACGCTCATGTCCTCAGCAGGCAGGCTCATAAATTGGACAGCTAAGCCTTTCATAAAGTTTAATAAAGCGCTGTTTCGTGGCTCAGGGGAGCTGGTATTAGTGACGAGAGCCGCTCCTGCCATTCCAGCAAATCACATCATCATAATGAGGCTGTACAATGGGAGGAAGACACCTCCCTTACCACCCACACATCCACCCACCACCCCTCCACCCCCTTTGTTTTCTTTATCTTTCCTCTGACACAATACGATGTCTTCACTTCACAGCATTTCTCCAGTGGGAATTAGGGGGATAGCGTTGTTTGAACGTTGTGGCCACTGGACAGGCTGGGGTTATTTCTCATTTAGTAAAGATCACAGACGCTGTAAATGCTCTCGCGGCATGCCGTGAATGCCAAAAGCGGTGTGATTGGCAGTTTGACGGCAGCAGCAGCATTTGCATGGCATTTAGCTCAGTGGGCGATGGCCACCCCTAACACCAAGGTGGGTAAATAAGATGACTTCTCTGTTCACACAATGTACACACACACACAAACACACAGGCGCTTGAACACTCACACATGCAATCTCACTCCTCAGCAACCCCTAACCATCTTAGTCGGCCAAACCTGGAGCCACTCATAATTGTGTGGCATTTAGGAAGAGGAAAGGGACATCTAGCTGTGTGGGTGGCAGGGCTGCTGAAAAGCCTCCCAATTTTACAGCTGTTTCAGGCTGTTATTTGAGAATAATTAGCAGTTTCACTCTCTCTGATCTTACAAAAGTAGACTGTGCAAGCATGGATGGAGGTTGTGTATTTTGACTTTAATACAATGCCTTTTTGTTGTTGTTTTGGCCTAATTTAAGTTAATCCTGAAAACAATTTCAACTGAAGATGCGGCAATCTAAAGCCTTGTTCACATTATGACAAAATTAATACAGTATATCAATAGATCAATTGCGTTGTCCGAGTGATTGTACACGGATTGATTGAACTCTACACTGCAACTTAACAAACTCAAATCAAATGTTTGTGTCATACGAGAGAGATGCAAGTTTGACATTAAGGGGACACTATGTCATTTTTTAAGTATTTTATTACCTCAAATCAACATCTTCATTCATAAATAGATCCTCATCCGTGTTAAATAACCTATGCCAACAATCTGACTTATCCTCCTGGAAGAAGAATCATTCATCTGTCTTTAAATAGAGCGGGTCGCTCATACGGAGGCCTCCATGTCTTTCCGGTCTACAAAAAACTATGAACTGCCGAGAGGGACATAAAGCACTACCTGCTAGTACTCATAGGACAAAACGCGTTTTCGCGATTCATTTTTCACGGAGAAGCAGCGTGGAGAAGATGTTATTACCTACACGGCACTAAACTAAAACCTGCACTGCACTTTTGGTCATAATGTAAGACCATAGTTATGCCACGGTGAAGGAGAAGGAATCCTCATCTCCAAAAAAGTTTAAAAGGGAATTAAAAAGACAACGGGACCAGAGAATTAACAAAACAAGGGTAAACATCGGGGTCGCCTTTCCCAGGTGGAAAGCGCTCATGACTGAGAAAGATTTCCAAAGGGACGCTGAACTTGCCTGCTCTCTTCTCGACAGGTAAGTCAATGTTACTGTGTAAATTATAACGTCTCATTGCTTGGTTGTTGGCGGCATAACAGTAGATCATGTAAAGCATAAACCGCGTTGGTGGATGGTAACATTAGCCTATGTTTGATTGAGTAAGCTAAGGGCATTTCATGCCATTGCCTGCTACCTGCTCACCTCATCACCCGAACGAAAACTCGATGAATTGGTGTTTGAAGACATGTTGTTGTCAACAGCTTCTTCAATCTTGATTTTCGACCCATTCTACCGTAGTTCCAACCATGATGTAATGCGCAGTAAAAAAACGCCTGGCGCTAGAAAGTGAATGTAATATCAAATTTAACCACTAGATGGGAGAAAAAAATTAAATAATGTCCGTTTAATATACTTGAACATTCAGAGCTCTCAAATTTGTTCAGACCCCCCCTCATTTGCAGAGCAATTTAAAGACTGCAATACATTTGTGTCCCATTTTGGTCGACCTCATTTTTACTGAGGCTTCCTTGAGAGTTGTATTTTCTGTGTTTGGCTTAAAAAGAAAATGATGGTTTCAGTTTACACCCCTGCATAGACAGCACACTATTTGCCACACTGAGGTCCTCTATCCAGGTGAAATCTGGCAAAGATGGTGGAAAATACTGTGGGCACTGCACTGCAGAGGTAACTTTAACAACCTTAATCATTGCATAAGTTGGGCTTTTAGCCTTCTTTGTAGGCTCTGATAACAACCTCTACGGTCCAACGACTGTAGTGCTGTTTAGACAGTTGCTTTCCCTGGACAGGATGAGCAATTCAGACAAACAGCTGGTCGCATAAACACAAAGCTGGCTGGGGGCAGAGTGCACGAAGCCTCTGTTCAGTGGAGGCTACAGTATGGAGGGAAAAGAGCTTCTCATTCAAGAGACAGGTACCAAATTAAGAGTATGCTACAGTGCAAAGTGACCTCAAACATTGCAGTGCGGTGAATACATATTACCTAATCTTCTGGCTGATGATGTAAGCTTGGTGCTCTTCAGAAAAAAAAATAAAGCAATTAAACTTAAGGGGAATATTTATATACATGCTAGTTTATCATTTAATTATTAGTTGTATCAGTATTAATAGTATTTGACTTTCATTTCCGTAGGTCTGCAATTCAAGTGGTTATGTATTGTGCAGTTTTGTGTTCGCTGTCTTGGCCACATGTGCAATGACTGGCATTTAAAGTTGTTTTAATGAAGTCAAACAAGTCAATCTCAAGACAGGATTATTATGCAAATGACTGTCAGTTTAGTCACCCTTTTATTTCTGGACAATGTTTTAGCGTCACCATTTTTGCCACCAGAAGTGACTCCAGAGGGTGGAGCTACGTACAACTGAAGGCTGAATAAGATGTGTTCAGGTGACCAATATGTTGCAGTTTCATTAACTGAAAACACACCGTGTTAACGAAGTTTTAATCTTATGGTACCATGACTCACTAAAAAAACTTTAAGAAACACTTCTGTCTATTTGTCTTAGAAACAGCTATTTTTGCTCTGCAGGATCAGAATGAATTTTATTACCTCTGGGTCATGAGATGACATTTAAGTAACCTTCTAAGGTTTTAGTTAATGAGGAAGAACACCTGCACGGCCTGTTTGACCGCCTCCTGAAGAGCATGTGTTTGACACTTTAAGCAGTGAGTTCTTTCTTTATGCCAGTAGTTTTATGGTATAATTTGTTATCCTCCATAGTTGTGTACAGTATCTGGTGTTGAGAGTGGTGGTGCCAGAAGCAGAACTGGAAGTAACAGTTTTACCAGTGGCACCAATAAATCCAATTCATTTTTCACTCCTTTGGCTCTATTCTAAATCCCTATAAATTAACATATTTGCATCTGTTCTCACACCTCTTACTCTTCCCAGGGCAGGAAATCTGTTTATGTGTCACAAGTCACATTAACCTCTCCCAGTTTTATTATTTTCTAATATTTTATCCAGCTGCAGAGCAATCACACGCTCACATTTACACACCGTCCTTCAACTTTTATTCACCCGAAATGATTGTGAAACGACATTGCCGGTGACAGCAGGCAATAACAAAAGTACAAAAACTTCTTTGAAAAACAATAAATCAATAAGCCTCGCCAACACATCCTGTTACATTCTCGACTCCTTGACACCTGAAGCTCATTAAACACAGCCTAACGTCAACTTCGAAGAGGGAGAGTACACAGAGGCTCACCTTTTCATAGCCTATCACAATAAGAGCTACTGAGCAACCTTGATATATTGTATATACTAGAAATAAATATGATTGTCCTTTAATCTGATTTTATTATACTGGGGACTCCCGCTGGCAAATCTACTGAGGGCTGATAGCCTGTAATCTTATTGCAGGGAGCGCGCTGTGTTTCATTTCCCCTTCTTGATGGTTTTTTATCATGTCAGGACTGTTATTGTTCCTATTGGTGTATGTTTCTACATTTACATGCGCTGGTGTATATGACCTAATAAATTGAGTTATTGCACATTCTTGAGGGACTGTCTCTGTTTGCATATGCATGTGTGCATGTTTGCGTGGACCCTGAAGTCTCTCCAGCTCAGGTGTGGGTGCTAATTTTGCCCCTCAGTGTGCCCGGGTGCTTTGAGGGTTCTGCTCTGTTTATGAATGAGGCATATTGACCCAATTTGTGGCCTTCATGCTTTCTCTCTCTCTCTCTATTCCTTCTCCCTCTGTCTCTCACTCGTTGTCTGCCTGCTGGGGCATATTGAGAGCCTGCATGGCTGGAGAAACGGGCGCACTCAGACTGAACTAAACGCCATCCGCATCATTGAGCAGCATTACCAACCTCTCCCCACTCATCACTCTGTGAATGCTGCCGGTATGTATGTGTGTACAGTATGTGTGTGTGTGTGTGTGTGTTAACTAGAAGGTCTAATACATCAACCTGTCTGTCCACAACCTCCTCCCTTCCTTCGCTCTTCCTATTCCCCCATTACTCCTCCCCTCTTGTCTTTTTGCTCCCTCTTTCTCTCCCTCTTCCCCCATCGCTCTTTCCATCTCTCCCCTTTATGTCCTGTAATTCTTCTTTTAAAGCTCAGGGGGTGGTGTTGGAGGCATTATGTGCCTCCTGATAAATCACTGTCAGGGAACAGGTCAGAGGAACATGGCCATCTGCAGATCAACTTACTGTTGTGTGCGTGCGGATATTGTGGCAGTGCCTCGTGTTGTCCGAGTGATTGTGCGCTTTTATAACAGTGCGTATTTGTGTGCATGCATGCACACACGTGTCTCAGGTATTTGCGACTACATTATGTGCATGCATGAAAGTGAATGGAGTCCCTGGCCAGTACTGATCTCCCTGTCCTGCTGAATGGTGGCTGATTGAGACACATGGCCTGACTTTGTGCCCTGATCTAGTTGCCATTGATTACCTATCAGGGTTTTTGATTGCATCCTGGAAGTAATTCTTTTAAATAGGCCCTAATGGCCTCCAATCTGGGCTGATGACGACCTCAGAGAGTCCAATCGCAGATCCATTTAGGCCCTTTCAGACCCCTCCATGTACACTCTGAAGCACCCGCTCATTGCTCACATCCACCTCCACCACCACCACTACTACCTCTTTGCTTTGTGTCGTGTCAGCGCCCACATCTCTGCTCTCTGTGCAAAAACACTGTACCAATGAAAATCTGCCTCAAACTTTGATATCTTTACATGTCCTTTATAGCACAGACTGGGTCTTGGTTAAGATTAGAGAAGCTGGCGAAGACGGGAGGTGAACAAAAAGACAGTGAGAAATATAGAGTAAGGCTTTGAGAGATGCAAATAGAGCACAATCTTGCTTTAACTGAAAAAGACAAAGGAGGAGAAAGTCTTGGTTGCAGATCTGCAAAAAGAGGAGGAAAAAGAAGGTATGACAGATCTGTTAGGGATAACGGAGAGATGGAGAAGGGGGGGCTGGTCATCAGTATGTCAGGCTGTATTATTACAGTCTGAGGGTTGGATGGAGGCATGAGAAGGAGAAAGAAGAGGAGGAGGAGGGGTTGCAGCAGACAGGAAGAGGGCTCGCCGTCTAATCCTCCAATTTTCTTACATTACTGCTCCCCCTCCTTCTCTCCACCTCCATCCGTCTCTCCGCCACCAGCCTCCCTCCTCCCTCCTCCCTCCTCCCCTGCTGCCAGACCTGTCGACAAATGAAACTGGAGATAGCGGCAGCTTCACAGAGATTGACTTGAAGGAGTAAAACACACAGAAAAGAGAGAGCGAGACAGAGACCTCCTGCACCTCTAACAACATAAATGTACCAAGAAAACCCCAGTGGTTCTGTCTATTGTTCTGTGCCGTACAAAAAAAACATATGCTTTCGGCAAACTTTCCTCCACCTCAGTCAAATAGTAAATTTCAGCTATACGAGAAGGGGGATGTAAATGCACCTATACTGATTTGAATGACGTGCAGAGAAAACACAGCGGTCTTGTTGTGAAAGCACGGTGTGATCAATAACTTCCTGCTGATGAAGAGAAAAACCTGATGACAGAATATTAAATTAAAGAGATTGTTTTACGCTGGGAATGTATTAACGGCTCACTTAGCAGAATTACGAAGCAATGATGACAAACAAGGTCCCTTTGTCAGGCAATGCTGCTTGTTAATATGCTCAACCTTGCTTATTTATTGATGTATTTTATTTTCCCCCCTAGGATTGGTTCATTTTATTTCATTCAGAGTCATATTGTACCTGGTTGGCCTGGCACAGATTTGATGAATGGCTGCTGTTGATTAAATCTGGGCTTTAGTATTGGGAATGAAGCTGAGCTTTTAGGGGAATTAAACTCACAAATTCAGAGTTATGTTCCTACAATTTGCAGTCAATTTCCTCAGACTATGAAGAGTCAGATAAAACAGTGTAAGGCATCGCCCTTTTTTCCCCAGTAACAAACCCGTCCCATATTGTCTCAATCTTGACCTTTTCCACATTTGTCTCTAATTTCCAGCAAACAAGCTTACCTGATTTTTTTCATCTCCTCCAAAATAAAAGTTAACATACTATTCTCCTCTTCCCCTCTTCACCACAATTTAGTGATTTCCATTTCCCCGCCCTCTTGATTGATTTGCATTCCAATCACTTCTCATTGGGCGAAGCAGAACCCTGACTGAGTGGGACTAATTTGCTATGCTAATGAGATGGCTCCAACAAACAGAGCCAGCTGGAGACCAGAGTAAATGATCCTGTCATCAGTCAAGAACACAAACATGGCTAACAGCTAATTAGCTCACGGCAGTTTGTAGAGGTGACATTCTATCTGATCTGAGCCGGAGGAAGACAAGAAGGCAACAAAGAGGCACAATAAAGGAGGGAGGAAAGGAGACAAGGTTTGGCTTGGTGATGATTTTTTTATTTTTATTTTCCCAGACACTCTTGTGGCATGCAATGTAAAACACACACACACACACATTTATAATTTCCTCATTTCTGATGCTTTGTGCCATGCAATGAGAATAAGAGCGAGCATGAGCCATCAGAATGAGGGGAGAAATATGCTAAGCAGACAATCAGAGGTGTACCCCCTGGTGCTAAACAGCCAATCATGGTTGTCCCAGTTTGTGTCACCAGCCAGCAGGAGGCAGAATTAGTCCTGGTTAGCAGCCAGAGCCCTGCCGAGTGGCTGATTAGTCTTTTAGACTGAAGAGGAGACAGAATGTTAGAAGTCCAACTGCATATCTGAGAATCTTCTGCACGGCAGACAAAGGCAGGGGCGTTTTATGTGGGAACGAACAGCTAGTAGCCTCGTTGTCGCCCTGTGAATGTGATACGCTAAGCCGAACAATAATTACACAGCAACAAGCATTTTTTTTTACCAAGCGTTTAGGGAATTGATTTGTTATGTTAAAATTTTCACTGTAACCCCCCCCCTATTTAGTTAAATAACATCTTGTCATTTCAGTGTAGATTTATGACACCTTATAATGCAGTTGAAAGCAGATATGTTGTGTGGGCTCTTACAAAACACAGGAAGCATTTGTCAAATGTTGACATGGAGTCTAAGATACTAAATTGGGGACTTGAGGACATAATAGGAGGGTTTTGGTTTGTAAACACAGCATTTAAAGTTGACCCCTCCTCCTCGCCTTAATGAGGGTTAGTTTGCTCACCAGTGGGGCAAAACAAAATTCAGGCTCTCTGCCTTTTATGAACATTTTTGCATCGCTATATTTGCTTCTCCTCTGTACTGTCTGCCATTTCTGTCGTTCCCTCTTGCATGCTTTCAATCTGGCACCTGGACACTGAGTTTTTTTTTGTTAAAAACACCCAGAGTACAGCAAAATAGGAAAATACAGACAGCTACAGAAACTGCCACATATTTCTAGTAGCGATGAGGGATCGTCGTCTATGCGTCCTTTTTGAGGAAAATCCTACTCATTGTGCCTTTTGTAAGAAAAGTGTTTCCCTTGATGATTTCTACAATGTCTGCCATAAACTCATGATTAGCTTGCTGCATTATTCAGGTCCTCAGGGTTTCTTTTTTTTTTTCAGCCGTTCTCAATGTCACCACTTCCCTGTTAATTAATTGTGCTTCATCTAGGTCTGTCTCCCTTTTTCTGCCTTCGGCGTCTCGGCCTGTTTGTCATCTGGCCGCTGCATGCTATTTCAGTTTTTATCAGCACAAACACTTGCATCCATCCATTTGTAATCTAATAAAGAAATGGCAGCAGTCTGTACGTTCCTTTCGGGGGACCGGATGACTTTGAGCACCAGATGCTGATGTTCCCCCAGAGTCGTTACTGTGATGGAGACGATCCTTAACTGTCTCCAATAAAGAAACACACACACACACACACACACACACACACACACCAGCTCCCCTCACTCACTCAGTGCAGAGGCAGGATTAACCTGCTGGTAGTGGAGTAAATCCAGCGCTGCCTCCACCTCTCAGTATCTGTGTCTGAGGAGGCCTGGTTATCCCTTCACACAAGCTCCCCGTTCAAAGGGACGGCCGTCTGGGATTAATGACGTGTTAAAGGGGCGAGCATGAGGGATTTAGATGCAGCTTGGTGCAAGGACGGGAGATTTAAGAACACAGACCAGTGGTTAGTGCTCACTGACGTATGATTAGTTAGACATTTAACCCCCAACACACACAGACAATGACAGACAGCTGTATGATTATTCTTCATACCCAGAGGACAGTGTGGTTAAAGGACAATACCACTGTGCTTGAAAAGAAAAGTAAATATCCCTCTGCTGACCTACAGGACAATAGAAGCCTCAACAGACGAGCATCCGATCTTTGTCTTTTAAATTTTCTTATGGTTTCTATCCTTCCAGTATGTGTCTTAAGCGACATTCAGTGGCGTATCCAGGACATTTTTACAGGGGGGGCCAAGATGGGGCACAGAGCTAGTGTGGGGTAGCCAAGCCGGGGGAACTTTTATGATGACATGTGATCAAAATGTGTAAATAACACATTACTTGTCTAACATCTACACACATGTAATTGAGTTGTAATACTTATGTAAGCATTCGTTAAATTGACTGAATTCAGTGTCAGACTGTTGTCTTGACATTTGACAAGTTTTCCTGTCCTGTTCAATTTCAACCATCTGGGAACCTCTGTTAACATGTTTTTAAATAGGTATTTTTTTTTAAGGAAATAATGGTTACACAATATAAAGGTTGTTTTGGAGGTAACGTTAACGTTACATGACACAGTCAAAGCACAGACAATGACAGCATCCCCCCTACCCTGGCAGCCACTGTTAGTGTAAAGTTACAACATCGCTGAACACACACATATCTGTAAAATGCTTCAGACACATCTGTCATTAAATCGTAAAGCATGCTATGTCATATTTCATCTGGCTTGCTCAAGCTAGCTGCAGTTAATACGTTTTCACATTCAGATGAATTTGGGATAAATAAATTCAATGTTTTTTCCTTCAAAAATCTTTATTTTCAATTTCAATATACAAATATAAATTAAATGTTAGATTACCTTACCTCTCAGGTTGTTATCACGTCACTGCTGCTCATCAGCTCACACAGCCTCAGCCTCAGTGTAGCTCCAAATCAGCAAATCGTCTGAGTGGTCAACATTGATTGACAGGCGTTTGGGAAGACAGAGACGATTCAATGGGGGGGGTCAGCCCCGATGACCCCTCAATATCGCCAATGGTTATATTTATTCTATTCCAAACAATCAAAGAAGACTCCATAAAGTAGATGTAGATTTAAATGTAGATTTAAACAGTAACAAGCAAAAGAAACCTTGTCAGCGGAGCAGAGAAACACTGATTCAACCCTCTGCACATCTGCTCAGCGCAGATTTGATCCCCTGTAAACAGTATGGACATACTAGTTTAGCCTCTACCAAAACAACTAGCCAGTCACCGCAGATTTCATTTCAACAGTTAACTCACTGAGTGCCAGCTGTTTTATAAAACGGCCCATTTTGAGTCATATTTCAAGACCCACAGAATTTTTTGTACTATGTCTCTGAAAACACTGAATAGCTCAAATGAAAGAAGAGACTCACTATTTAACCATTTTTTAAACCTTGTTACGTTCTTGTTTTATCAGAAGTAGAGTAGAGGCCACTTTCACCAAAATCACCACTTTTTGTCCAGAATCCATCGTTTTGCTCTCGATTTGCCATCTTCTCCACTTCCTGCTGTGATCTTTGTGGCATATACCGTCTCTTTATGCTCCGACTACATCTCCCAAAAGCCCCAACATTGCTCACAACCTGCAGGAGATCGCAATCGGCAACCCGCTGCCGAAAATAGATTTTAAATATCGTATAAATATGTCAATGGCATTCAATGAGTTAAAGATATGAACTTCATAGTAAATAAAGCCACATTTCCATCACTCAATGCTGTACTCATTCGTGTAAATGATGTTTTAATGTTTAAGGGCTGCGCCGTAATGAAAACACACTCCGGTATGCCTGGGCACTGAAAAGCTGTGGCCCTATTGGGTATCAAAAAATTAATCATTTTTTGGTGCCAAATTCCGATACCCAAGTGTCTGTGAACCATACTCTCAGATTTCACTATAGTGGAGTATACCTACTAGAATAAACCAGACTACACCACTGTACACCAATGAAAACTGGCTCTAAACAGCATACTACTGTTTAGCCCATATCTTTAATTGGAGCTGTTGTGATGTGACTTTAGTGAATCCCCTCCTTTAAACTCTTTACCAAACTGAAATGCACATGTCAAAGTTTTGGGTAGTACTAGTGAATGTGTGAATAATGTTCCATAAATCCTTTTGTGGCTCCAGACCAGCTGAACAAAATGTGATATACTGTCTTAATTTTGAAAATGAAAAAAACAATCTGTGGGTGAGTAGCCTACTCCTCATTTCTGCTTGAAGCTAGTTTATTAGTCCCTACTTGCACCCAAATACCTGACCGAACTGTCAGTGGTCATTTAAAATAATTGTACCTTTGGTATCATTTTATCCTTTTATCGGACAATACTTAAGGTATTGTCATACAAAGATTTTTATGATCTCCTGTTTGTGCTGTAGTTATAGTTTTGTTATTTTTCATGTGTTTTCCTTGATGCACAAAGCACTGCAGTGTTTTGGCAACTTGGTTGAGTTTAGGAAAATATTGTAGTGTGGTTTAGAATAACTTTGTAAGTGACGTTACATAACAAGTAAGTCACTGTTAAAGTCAAACACTTCACCACCTGTTCTGGCTGACGATTAAATGGATTGCATCACAATCATGGGATGTAAACAAATTATGACTTTTCATCAGTGTTGCTACAAACTGAGAGCAAACAGTCAATATTATAGGAATGAAACGCCAGAAAGACGGAGTACTCTTTGAAAGCCTGACAGGAGGTAAATACTATGACCCAGTGGGCTGTCTGTGTGTGTGTGTGTGTGTGTGTGTGTGTTTGTGCGTGTGTGAGTGACAGTGAGAGGAGGCAGGACTGGAAAGAGGGCGCTGCAGTGAGATTAAGAGACATATGTACAGGCGCTGATAGCTAGTCGGATCAGTGCACAGAGCAAGATGTTAAGGCCGGGGTTTCTCGCCACCCACTTCCCACCTCAACCCACGTCAAACTCCAACCCCCCTTAATCCTCCCTGCCCTTGATAAACCTCTTGCCGCCGTCACACACACACACACACACACACACACACACACACACACACACACACACACACACACACACAACTTGCTGCCCATCTACCCTCAAAATCCGCTCCTGTGCAATCTCCTGCACATCAGCTGCCAAATGAAGTTCCTCTTTAGAAAAAAAAACGTGGCTGTCGAATCGCCCAAGGCTTCGTGGCTGGCGGCGAAGGCAGCCCTCGTGTTGAAGCCAATAATCCGGCGTCAGGGCTTCAGGTGCGCAGAGGGATGTGATTGACAGGGCTTGATATGAGGCCCTCGCCTCACTTGACATTTGGGTTTCATAAGGTCTGGAACAAAAGGCAGGGGCAAAATAATCAGAGAGGGGCGCAGGCAAATAAATCTGTTTATTCCTCCTCACCTGCCCCCCCCCTGCTCGACTACATCATGGCTCAACCCTTGGAGGAGAAAGAGGGAGGGCATGATATTACCTTTTCTGAGCCTTAGTGGATTCCCGCAGACGACAGCAGGTCACTTTAGGCCCTGTGCTTACCTGAGATATTAGTTTGTATGTGTGGTGGATAGAGATGTGTATTTGGATGGCTGAGGTGTGTATGTGTGCACAGTCCTGTGTATGTATGAGGCAGAGACAACAGGAAAGACAGAGACAGACTTGAGGAGGGAGGATTGATGTGGTGTCATATTGTGAATCATTTGTAGGCCAGTGTGTGTTTGAGCAAGAAGAAATAAGAGATGAAACAATGATAGAAGTATATCAAGTTGAAGTAGCACATCTCATCCTAAATGTAGCTGTAAGAGGTGACAACAAATTTACAGACAGAGAGAGGAAATATGACTCGTGATGCAGCACAAGATGATTAAGATGTCCGATACAGTCAGTTAGTGCAGCTAAATGACTGAACGCAGTGGTCAAAGCGAGCTGCTGATCCAGCAACATCTACCCACACTAAACATCTACTCAAATGTAGGCTGACATATGAATGATGGGTGTGTGTCTGTGAGAGAGAAAAAGAGGCACTGAGTGCAGTTGTAATAAACTAAATAAATCAGCAATAGGTGTCTCAACAGGATCACATAGACAATGTCATATCATGTAAGTTGATTCTGATTCTCACTCCTTTAAATCATTTTATGTGGCTTTTACTTGTACTTATTTCCATTTTCTGCAACTTCATACTCCACAGTTAAGAGGCAAATCATGTACTTTTTACTCCTTTGTTTGATAACTAGTGATTTTGCAGTGTGGTTATTAATACAAAATACAATAAACAAGTAATTTATGATATATTGTCAATTAAGATAAGAATTTATTATACAGTAAAGCAAATAAAATTAGCCCGTAATGCATTAATAGTTATAATCCAATTGTAAAATATACATTATTGTGAAATGGGTACTTCTGCTTTTGTGGTTTTACTTTCGTAAATGTTTGAGTGTAGGACTTTTACGTAACAGCATATTTCGTCTCTGCGATAGAGTTCTAAATAATAGACCTGAGTATGTTTTCACCGATGGCAAACTGCAGGTGTTTCAGTCGTGAAAGCCTTTAAAATATGCTCCCACATGTGCCCTTGAGACAGAATAAAGAGGATTGAGAAAGCCTAATCCAGCCCACCTTTGTATCAGCAGGTTTAATAACAATTCAAGTCTACTTCTATATGATTTACATTTTATACAAGCAAACATAGGTGTGTGTACAGGAAGCTCAATGACAATTTAATTGCAGGGCTGTGTGCAATCTGTGGGCATAGTAGCAGACTGTTTATAGGCGATTCAATTAAAACAACAGGAAACAAATGAGACACATAAGGGCCATATGTCCACTTCTGCCTGCTAGTCTCCATAGAAACACATAAACCAACAGATAATTTTCACATTATTCCCTGTGACATCTTTTAGTAACTGAGCCCCCACGTGGGGAGTCTGCATAGATTACATCCGGTTGGCGGTGATTGGTCAACAGTTTTGTGATTGGCAGGAACACTGAGCGCAATGTGGACACTTGTGTGTTTTCATTGGTTGTCTTTAATGACCGCTCCTCCTTCAGACCACACACCATTGGCTTTTGGGGGGCTTCGCAGAGGAGCTGGGAAGTTGTAGTTCTTAACAACAGACGCACATCTGTAGTGCTTATTATCGACTAATATGAATTAAACTACACGTCCCGACGTCACGCCAAGGGCTCCTCTAATTGTTGTGAATATGTAATTGCAATCGTACAGACTGGTTGCTTCTAAATTTGGCTTCGCAGTGGCAGGCTGCTACAGTCAGAGGTGGTTGCTGCGCCGGTGCTGCGCGGGGATGTGAACGTTAACGGAGGCTTTAGGAAATTAACCGTTAAATGCGTGACGACGGGACGCCGTGGAGAGGCTCAGACGCGGACAAGCAAGGTCACGATGAGTCAGAAGTCGATGCTTTGTGGGGGAAATCTGAGAAAATAGAGGATTTGTAGTTAGTTCAGAGGGAGAGTATTAGGCTTTGTGGCGCATAGAGTGACGCGCTGGAGATTTTGGAGAAGACAACTCTTGCTGTGATTCTTTCACCGATTCGACTTTTGAAATACTGTCTAAGAGAATGACGACCAGCTGAAGGTCCGAGGATGCCTCCACTCTTCACGGAACCTGCACACAGCCCGCAAACCGGCCACTGACTGAGCGTTTTACGCACGGGGGAAGATCCGTGCTCACACGTTTTGTTTTCGTGTTTATGTGGATGAACTTTGCACTACATTTTTAATGATTCGAGATCTGAGCAAGATGTACCCCCCGGCACGGCATCCGGTAAGTCGAGAGCAGTATCAGCCAAGGCAGTGTGTAAAAACAGCGCATACTAACAGCCGCGCGCCTGATGCGTAATCAGTTTAGATCAAGTTTCCGTGCCACTGCGCGCTCGCACGGACAATTGCGCTCATTGTCAAAGTGCTGCAGCTGTATGTGTGTGTGTGTGTGTGTGTGTGTGTGTGTGTGTGTGTGTGATTGTGAGAGAGTGTGCGTAGGTTAACGTGTAGAGAGACTGCGTGAACCCAAAAGGCCATCCGCATCACAGGGGGCCCATTGTCATCTGGAATCTCGCCTGTGTGTGTGTGTGTGTGTGTGTGTGTGTGTACGTGTGTTTGTCGTGACGTGACACTGAACTTTGGTGGCTCAGTTCTTCCTCTCTCTCCCCCCCACACACACGCTGTTTGGTTCGGGTTGAGGTCCCTCACCAGCCGGGACAGCCGTTAAAGTTCACTGTCACTGAGTCCTGCGACCGGATCAAGGAGGAATTCCACTTCCTGCAAGCCCAGTATCACAGGTGAGAGCCTGGATAGAGCATTGACATTAACATGGAAACATCTGATTATTTGCAAAATAGTAGTAAATAAAAACAAAAAAAAACGTGCTAGAATGCTAAAGGAACTTGCATTGGGCTGAATATGATGTGTTATTCAATGTCCTGAACAGGTCTGCAATTAGTCAAAAAAAATATTTTTTTTTAATTTGAAAAATAATTGTTAGTTGCAGCCCCATTGTAACAGAAACCTTCAGATTATGTGAGCAAAAGGGTCATTACTGTGATGCTGACCTCCCTTGCACCAGTCATGTATGAATCACAATATGACTAAAAGTATTTGGGAAACGCATGACGCAATGACATGAAATACAAGACAGAAACTGTTGTTTGTTAAGGATTTGACTGAGAAAAAAAACTCCCTAGTTTGAGGTAAATATCCACCTGGAGATCCCATGAAATGATTCTGTCAGACCCGCCTAAGAGCCGTCATGCTGGTACTTGTGTTTGTCTCAGGTCCATCTGTCACCGGTGACTAACCACAGGTAAACCCCATCAACCTTGGTATGCACATCTCTCTCTGCAAACTCAAGTGGTGTGAAATACTTTTTACCCGACATGATGAAGTGTGAAATACGTTGCCTTGGGGCTGAACCGTAAGCACAACACCAATGCATAATAATCGCCCACCCCTGGTCCTCCTCGTAATTATTGCCCAATCATCTGGTGAGATGAAGCAGCGGTCCACTTTGCTGGCCAATCCTGGAGTTGAATGAGCTGAGCCGAGGATAGGGTCTGCTGCATGTGTAATATGTGATCAAACTGCTGCATGTGCATGAAATCCAAACTGCAGGGAGACACTGATTTGGTAGTAAAAAAGGAAGTAAGGGTCAATCAGATGTACATGCTAAATACATAATTTTCTTTGGAGATTATTGTTTTACGGATATCTTTAAAAAGATGTCAAACTTTCTTTGTGTTGATGACATTTGTCAAATTAATACCTGGAAAACCTTGTTTACGTTCATATTCTGTAAAAAAAAAAAAATCCTCCAACCTCCTGAGTCGATGTAACCAACCACTAATTCCTTCATCGTCAAGCTCACATGAAAGTTTTAATGCCATTCTTTCCCCAGATTCTGTAGCTTGTCTTTCAGACACATGAGAAACTGTGTCTCTATTAGACTGTATTTGGCACGTCAGCATAAATTACATGTACAGGAGCCTGCTGTCATAATATGTGGAGGCTTTCCACTAACAGACAATATTTGAAAGAGTTAAGCCTTTGTGTGACCACAGTTGTAAAATGGATCCTCATTATATGGTCGTTTTTTTGTCGATGGTGCAGTTTGGGCATCCACTCACACTGTAAAGAATGTATGATGAGGTTTGTGTGGTCGTTTATTGATCCATTAATTACTGCAGTGCAGCTGCTGAGTAAGTGTCTGTGTCTGCAGGGAAACTGGTGTCATCCAACCAGCTTTCTTTGTTGCACTTAAATTTAGAAATGCAAATTTGAAGTAGCAGGATGTTGTCACTTACAGGATCAGTGTTCTGCAGGTGACATCTGCAATTTGTTTTCAACGTTATGTTTTTTGGTTTGGTTTCATGTGAGAAAAGTAAGATAATCCTAGAGTATCCTTATCTAAATTAATTAAGGTGTTTATGGTTTGCTGTAAGTTTAATCATGTCATACACTAACACAACATTGTCCTTCTGCCTCACAGTCTGAAACTGGAGTGTGAGAAACTGGCCAGTGAGAAAACTGAGATGCAGAGACACTATGTCATGGTGAGTCTCATTCCATGACCGTGCATGTGTCTGTTTGCATGAATGCATAGGTATTTTTGGTGTACACAAAAAAGGAACCAAAAAGACATTTGTTTGACCTTGCGCTGATCTTTTTTTTTTTTTAGTACTACGAAATGTCATACGGACTTAACATTGAGATGCACAAGCAGGTAGGAAACTTTTCTTTTTTTACTCACTTGTCAAAAAAAACGAAAACTGGTTCAAATCACACACAGTGGATGTCAACATCAACATCAATTAATTTCATCTACAGCTAAGTGGAGCTGAGTTTCTCCTTTTAAATATTGTCTTTACCAGATAAGTGCTAACATGTTTTTTTTAAATAATAATTCATAATAAATTAAAAAATAAATAATTGACTAAAGAAATCTTAGTCGACTGAGACTGTCAAGGGAAACTTGTTTTCATCTCCAGATAACACATACCACTTTTTTAGGTACCAACCAAATATAACTCTCTAACAGTATTGATATATATGTTGATATTTCTTTCCAGAATTCTGAGCTTTCATACCATATAATGCATAAATATTTTGCTTGTGTTTTAGAGCCATCTCTTGCTGCCTAAATCACAAATACAGTTGCAAAAGAAGCAGGGTAAAAAGTGCAACATACAGAATCTTTTTTTCATTCAGAGGGTTCGAAGGGTCTTTGAAGATTCTGGAAATACCTTCAGCACAGCGGTCAGTTTTATCAAACAACCTCCTGGGTTTTTTGCTGGGCAATTATTTTTTCGGAGAACTGGATGCTTAGCTGTGACTTGAATGTAGTGTTAAAGCAGAATTGTCCTAGAATATACATTAAAGGATTCCATCATGTAAATGTGATACATCCACAGGGTAAGAAACAGCCGTGCTGTTGCCTTGTGAGGCTGAATAGTAATTCCACATGTGAATGATGATTTCATCAGTTTAATTGAACGAGAAAATGGGCTGAAAAATGAATCGAGTGAGTGAGGATTTGGCCTTTAACGAGCCTTTACATTACTGCTGCCTTTATATGTGTGGAAGATCATTAGCATAAATGTCTGTGTTAACCACACATGAGCTGCCAGGCTAAATGGGCCACAGCTAACCAGCTACACGTTCATTTCCAGACAAATGGTGTGTGTGTGTGTGTGTGTGTGTGTGTGTGTGTGTGTGAAAGGAAGTGATAAATGCCTGGCCTTTGTTGTGCTGTGTGCATCACTTTCTGTTTGTGTGTCTCTGTTCTGTGTTTACATTGCTGTATGTATGTGTGTATTTTGCAGAGTATCTGTATAGCAGCCTGTGTGTACACTATATAGTACATGTTTACCTACTGTGGTAGTTGTGTGCGTCCGTGTGCATTTGTCTGCATGCACAGTGTAATTGTTTATTTAGTTGTGTGTGCTTATACATAGTAGACTTTTTGGCGTGTGTGCTGGTTTTTGTGTCTCTTTCTGTTGTGAATCTGTGTGTGAATGTGATGCACATGCAGCTTTTTACTGGCACACTAATCACACCTGTCTGATGAAATATGGGCTGTTTATTATAAACCCTGCTGTCTGCTGCTGCGTGTGTGTTTATTGGGGGAAAGGGAGAATAAATAAAAAGAGGTGAAATGTGCTCTGTGCGGTGCCCAATGATTTCTGTCAGGAAACTGTTTTGGAGAGTGAGTCCCTAATTTTCTGCCAGCTCTCTCTCTCTGTGTGCATGTTTTTTTGTGTGCGTGAGCTCTGGAAGCAAATGATGTTGATGTGCAGGCGGTGTTTGTGTGCTCTTGTACTCCAGTGTGGATGGGCATTAATGTGTGTCCTCTATCCACTGCAGTCAATACGATGATACGATGTGTGTAACTCGTTGAGTGGATGTCGAGATTGAAGAGGGAGGGGTGGAGGTTGTAGTGGTGATGGTGGGGGGGGGGCATTGAGGCAGTTGGCCTCCGCTACCAAGCGAATTACTAATATTGCTTGTTTAGCATTTTCTGAGGGTAATAGGCCCATTGATTTTTGGCTCTGTTGTGTTTTATTTACACAGGAGGGCCCTGGTGCCCTCGTTAAAGAGAAATTGACTCATAGATGGAGGAGAGGACGGGCGGGGAGGTGGGAGGAGGGTTGGAGGGGTGCAGAGCATGGAACTGAGCTGCGAGAGGACAGCTAATCAATTGTAAATTAGCAAGGCCGAAAGAGAAATAAAGCAATCGAAGGATGGGGAGAAAAAAGGAAAGAGGAGGGAGGAGAACGTGGTGAAAGAAGGAAGCAATAAGACGTTTTGATACTGAAGACTGGCAGTGTTTTCAACAAGGTCTGACAACTCATTTTACAGCAGCGGATTGGGAGCCATTTGATTCGCCTCAAGAATTTTGGTCACATAATGTCTTCCTTGTCGTAAATGCATTTAGAACAAGATTAAATGTACATTAGAACCTTTGAATTGCAGTAAATAAGAGTGTTGTGATTATTTCTTTATATTTTCTGATGATTTGCAAACATACAACTTTCAAATAAAGCATTTCAAATCATCTTCTAAGTATAGAGATAAATTTAATATCGGTAACAGGAGGGGAAAGCAGTCTTGATGAAAAACTTTGACTGGCTATTTTACAAAGTTCAGGAAGACCAATCTAAGCGGTCCAGAGATGTCCTGTGGAAAAGTGTTAGGAAATTAACTTATTCTCTTCCTTGGTGAGATTTAGATGAGGAGATCCAGATGATCTCTTGCACATAAATAGTGAAATAAGATGAAAAGATTTGGTGTTGCAGATTGCTACTTACATGTTGTAAATTTGACCTGTGATCATAACTCATGGAATATAAAATTGTGACCTTTGGCCACCCATAGAGATTTCTTTTTAAGTAATTAAAAGCCAAAAAAGAGTGTTTCTGTATATGTAAATATATAAATACTGGCTATTAAGTCAGCTGACACAGTGTATCATCACTCCTTACCCTGTCGGGAGCACTAATTTTCAACTTGAGCTGTTTGCATAGCTCCCTTTGTTTTTTGCTGCATGTCCCTCCCTACCTATCTAGCTGTGTCTTTTACACACCCACTCACACACACAGTCACAGGGGAATACAGTTGTTATATGGCGAGGTCCATTAGGTGTATTAGCTGGTGGTGAAAAGTGGTGCTGATGTGGTGCTTACAAAGCTCCACAGGGGAGATGGACATTTGATCTTCTATCTGACCCAACCTGACTCCAGGGCTCCTGCCTGATCTAATTTCTTTGTTGTTAGGAGTTAAAGTGAGAGCATTTCAGCTGTTTTTTTCTGCTCATTCTTATTGGGCAACATCTTTGATGAGAAGTGGTTATTGCTGGGTTGTGAATGTGCTGCACTAGTTTGCCATCCTGTTAACACAAAGAGAGTACGATAATACAAGAAGTAGATGCAAGTAGATTCAGTGAGTTCTGCAGTCACCCTTTTTTCTGCTCATAAACGTCCATGGTTCAGGTAGATCACACCATTTAGTGCACACTGTTGATCTGATCACAAAGGGCAAACCATAAAATATGAAGTTTGATGTTGTCCAGCTGCTGCCCACCAATTGCTCTCTTTTTCAAATGGAGGAACATTTTCTCCAGCGACAGAGGGTCAAAGATAAATTCAGCGCACATGATCTCGTCTCTGAGGTTGCTGGGCTTTATGTGACCACACAGTCCTCTGGTCTAGCAATAAGCTCCCCTGGAGTGACCTGAGTTTGAATTCTCACCTTGGAGGACTCTCTGGCAAGTCACTTCTTGTTATTTATTCACTGTTGAGACAACCACAGGTCCAGGTCAAAGCAGAGGCCTGCTTGCTGCAAGGAAAAAAATCTCTAGGTTTACATAAACCACAGGACATGTTTTGAGGAAAAAAAGGAGCCCTGATTCTTCGCTTTGGTCTCTGTGTGATCAGACAGTGTTGACCAAACATGCCGACATCACCTGCACTCTGGCCAACAGTCACGATTGTCTGTCATTGATGTAAAATGTCACCTGAAATTGGTTAGTCTCCATTTCCTTTTCTGCTCCAGTGACTTTGTTTCCTTTTGTGTGCAAACATTTCAGGTTCACCTCCTCAAAACGAATCGATTGGAGGTTCAGGTTGTAGTTGTCATTGATCCGCATCTTTGCTTGACAGCTCTGTTCTTTATTTTTACACTTCTGTGGTTATTCAACAAAAAAAAAGAATTACATTAATAAAGTACTATATTAGTGGTTTAGCATGGTTTAACCACACAGAGAGAGAGAGAGAGAGACAGAGACAGAGAGTTGTCATTGTGCATCAGCCCAGTATGGACAAACTAGATCTAGGTAGGACCATTTCTTTGACTACTTTATAGACAGTTTTAATTAATATCTGTCAGAACTCTCTGAATTATAATTTACAAATACTTAGAGTATTTACAGAGACAACTTTAGGAGATAGTTGTAGTTGTGGTGTTGCCTAGCATCTTGCGTCCAAGCAGATGCGGCAACATCTCATCCAGTCTGATCCTCACCTCTGTAGCCATCTGCCATCGTCTCACTGTGTCCTTGAACATCCATTTCCTTATGCCAGAGGAAGCAGTTCTTTTATTCAGTCACTTCTTAAGGTGCAAAGACTGAACACGGCCTGCTTTGCCCTCCACACATCACACCAAGGTACCCTTGAGCAAGACTCTTAAACCCCAAACAACTAATAGAGTGGGGTTTCCCAGAGGCTAATATGTACTGGGCAGCTCCCTGGCGTGTATGAATGGGAAGCAGATCTGAGCTGAAAAAGGGCATGTGTGCACAGCAAGTCTTCCCTGGATAAACGTGAAACATAAAATGAAAATGTCAGTGTTTTAGGTTGTGTGTGGGCGCAGCTGCAGCACTGTGTTAATCACAGGTAAGTTGAACTGCAACCCTCCCTAGAGTTCCCCATCTGCTTGACACTAAATGGCTTCCTAACTTTGCTCATAACTGGTGCTTAGACACCCAATATATGTCTAACATCCATATTCATTGCCTCTGAAGTCGAAAAGCTCAGCAAAACACAACCTCATCAGAAAGAGAGCCCTTGGATGATGAAAGCTGTTTCAGGGTATTTCCTGACATAGTGAGATATTGTCAGTAAGTGAATCATCAAGCGTGAACATTGAATGAATCAATGTACTCAGTGGAACCTCTTCCGTACATTACCCTTCAAATCTGTGGGAGTGACTGCAAAATGTCTGCAGAGTGAATAAGGCTTCTGCGCTTTTAGTTTTTATTCTGTCTGTCTGCTGTCTGTGCTGAGGAGAACATGACTGCATTTCTGCATTCCGCAGCATCAACGCTCACTGGCACAACGTTCACCTCCTGCTTCTTTGGCAGAACACGCTACTTCGGATGCAGAAAAAGATAAAATGCGAAATGTAAAAGTCAACTTTCATCTCCAGTGTAAACCTGAAATGACTAATCGATTAGTTGACTGAAAATGAATGGAGCTTAATGGAGTACTGGCCAAATCAGCTCCCATAAGTGCAGAAATACTCTGAATGGGATCCCGTCAGGGAGATTTCCTCTTGACAATCCACTCAATGCAGTCTTTATTTCCTGTAAAAACACAGGGTGGCCCAAAGCTCTCTTATCATTCAGGAACATATCCTGGTTCAATTAAAAGCAGTGTCCTATTAAAACTGGCTCTGATAATCTTTAGTTTTGAGTCACCTGACTCCCTCTTATATTTGGGCTGCCATACTATTATCAACCTGTAAAAAATGTTTCTGGAGCTTTTTTTTTTTGTACTGAGTTTTTTGCGTGAGTGAAAACTGCCTCCAGGTGATCTTGCTGTCAGGAAAAAGAGATGGCTTCTCACTAGTTGCTGTTTGCATCCTGTTGTTTTTGCTTTTCTGATTAATCATTGCTTGACATCTTATATTGTTCTTATGAACAAAAAATATTCCTGCATGTTTTGGAAGAAAACAATCAGCACAGAAGATCCCCCCCATATCTCTGACCAGTGTGTTTGCAGATCATGGGACCTCTCTAGGAAACATTTTCTCATTTATAGCTCTATGTATTTAGTCTTACAAATAAACAAAGTGATGTTTATCCCTGTGCACCATTTAGTGTGATGTTTTGTGCGATTCCGTGTTTGGATTTGAGTTGCACTACTGGCACTCCCTCTGGGATAGAGGATCAGGCAATTTCCTGTTTAAAAAAAACCTACCTGATGTGGAGAGAGCGAGTGCTGTATAATCTTTAAAAGCCAACCCTTGGGTTCAGTAAAAACCTCTGATGAATGCAGAGAAGGCTATGGAGGTGTGTATCTGCTCGTGGTTGTGTGGTTGTGTTTATGTGAAGCATCCTGCCGCAGTGTTGCTTGTGCAGACTATCTGATGGGTTTGTATCAGTGTGTGTCTGCAGGTTTGCTCTCATGGCCTCCGGGAGCGTCTGTTACTACTGATATCAGAGCAAAGTTCACCTCCACCAAGGTTATACACGTGAAACAAACGCTTGACATGGAGCTCCTTCTGATTTTCTCTTTGACTTGGTGGAATTATCTCAGTCTATGATGGCTTTTTCAGTAGTCAGCTCTTAATTTAGCTAATTAAATCAATGTTTTCCTTCATCTGTGTGCTGGAGTGCACTCTGCTGTCTATACGCCTCCAAATTCTCAAGAGGACAAAATGGAAAAAAAATGCTGGATTTTATTTACAAATCATCCATCAGTCTGATCCAGTTCAGAGACTGTAGCTGTAGACTAACTTTTGAAAGCTGCACACACTGGGATGTTTTTAAAAAAACTCCTGTTCAAATCTTGATGAACAAACAGAGACAGTGACGTCATATATTACTTGCTGTGAGGACGTAGCCTTGGGTCAACAAACCTTGGGTCTCTAAATCTCTTAAATTTATTATAAACCAGCGCAATGTTAGTTTTAATAAAGGGGACATATCACAATACAGAGTGCTCCAGAAGCAAGTTAAAAAGGAGATTAAAATCGCAAAGTTGAAACATAAGGATAAAATTGTTGACTAATTTGCAGCTGGTTACTCTCATCCTGCGTGGGACGGGGTTAAGTCTGTACTGGGAATGCAACCAAAGTGATGTCCCATATAACTAAACGGAAGATCCGACCTGGATCTTTCAAATGAACTGAACTTCTTTTATAATGGCTTTAATGTTTTCACGATTATAATACTGAACTGTCTGCTTCACACAGACAAGGAGCAGGGTGCTGAGACTGTTTAGATCAGTGGACACAAGGAAAAGTCCACACCCAGACAGAATAAGAGGTCGCTTTTTGAGAAACTGTGCTGAACAGCTCACAGACAATTTCTGTTTTTTTTTCACTGTCACTCCAGCACCAGAAGGTTCCTTGTCTTTGGAAACAGTCAACAGAAAATCCTCCAAAACATGCAATGACTACAGGCCTGTGGCACTTATTTCTGAAAACCTTTGATAGACGATCTTTTGAGTGTGGTGTTTTTTTTAGAAAAACTTTAATTTGCCTACAGGCAGAGGTGTTGATGATGCCATGAGCACACTCCTTAAATAAAAGGGGGCAAAACTCTAGTGCGTCTTGTTTTAATCAATTTTGATTTCTCATCTGCTTTTTACTGTATCTGCAAAACATCCGCAGTGACCCCGGCCTCATAAGCTGGCTGGTGGACTTCTTAACGGAGTGAATGAACGGTGATCTTTCAGGTGTCCTCACCTCGTTCACAGGTTCACCCCAAGGCTGCATCCTTTCTCCCTTACTGTACGTCCTTTACACAAACACATGCAGGAGCCAGTATAAGGGGAATCATATTTTAAAGTTTGCAGATGATTCAGTTATTGTGTCTCCGCTGAGCAGCAGGGACACGAACAATAATGTCAACATTACCACCATTTACCACCTGGTGCAAGGCATCCTTCTTAGAAATAAACACCTCAAAAACTAAGGAGATGGTTGTTGATTTTGGGAAATCTCCCTCATTCATCTCCTCACCCAGCATCAGAAACCAACAGGTGGAAATGGTTAAGCAGCACAAATACTTAGGCGTCATTTTCGATGACAAACTGACTTTTGAGCATCAGCTGGATGTTATCTACAAAAAGGCAAACCAAAGGATGTACTTCCTTCACAGACTGCTCAGTTTTAACATGGACTGTACTTTATAAGAATGTTTTATTGAATCTATTTGAACCTTTTCTTTAATCTGCTGGTTTGGCACACACACACACACGTCACAGGTACGCTCTGCCAAGGTGCAAAACCAATCCAAAAAGTCTTTTGTCTCGAAGGTGATTGCATTACAGAATTTTTCTGATTCTTGATCTTAACTGACTCATAGGTCTCCCCTGCAGAGACACTTCATCATTATTTATTTGTCAAGTTACTCACTTCTGTTGTTGTTTTGTTTCTTTGTTTTAAACACTGGCTGCATAGACAATTACTCCCTTGGGGATAATAAAGATGAAGATTACAGTGGTTTTTGCTCCATTTGTTGAATATTCAGAGATTTGATTGAAATGTGTTCTGATAAGTTCTGTGCTTGTTGTGTATTTAAAGAACAGTTTCTATCAATCAGATAAACAGCCTCAAGAGATGTGACTAGAGTCACTGTCAAAATTCATCTCTGACAATGAAATAAATTTGGGGATGTGGAGACAGAAACAAGTGAGCTCACCAGACCAACTTGCTCCTCATCGCTGCTTGGAGAGAGGGAGAGCCTTTATTGTCACTAGTTACAAGTACCAGCAGCCCAAAGCTACTTTAACACACCACTGATCATGCGATCAGGTTGCATTGTGGGTAATGTAGGCACCAGGTTTCGACAAGATAAAAGCTTGGAATAAAAAAACTCTTTTTGCTTAAAACAACCCCATTGTTCAGTTTCCGAACAACAACTATCTGTATGCCATTATTCAGTCATGAATGGTTTGGACAGCAGGGTGCACAGGACGTCTCCAGCATCTTGGCAGAAATGGGGCTGAATAAAACGTTTTTAGCAACAGTATTTGAATAATAATAATTTAATCAGTTAATCCTTTGTAATATAATAATATAATGCACAATAGTTGCTGAATGATCTGATTGATTATCAGTCAGACTAATTGACTACTCCTCTTATTGATTTATCTATACCTTTAATCTGAAGGTGCAGGTCATAATGTGTTACTAACTCACTATTCACATGTGACCACCTACTTTTTTGATGAAATTGAAATAGTTTCTCTTTTGTCAGACTTCTGCCGACAATCTGCTTTACTTTTAACACTCCGTAGTACAGTTTCAGAGAGCCCTCTGTCTGTGAGGTTTGTTTTTTCTGTTTTGGTGACATTGGTGTCACAGTAAGTGCTCATTACCTGGCTGCCTGTACCAGAGATCTTTAAAACACACAGTGTGGGTGGCACTTTGATGTCTTCCATCTTGCATTTTTCAGATGCACATGAAGTTTGAGTTTTTGGTGGTGTCGCTTTTCCTTCATTTCATTAAAATGCGTATTACTTGCCCTGTAGAGCTTTATGGATACAAACAAAAGTTGTGATTAAATTCAGTGTTACTCTTTAAAACCTCAAGTTCTAAATGAATCCATTATCAAGTTTACTATTGACTATTTGAAAACAGTGTGGGCTGTGACTTTAACATTATTACCTAACTTGAGCTGTGGTAGGCTGTGTGTTGGTGAATTTTGAAGATGAATGTTTTGTCTGTGCCCACCTCTCTGTCTTGCAGGCGGAGATCGTCAAACGGTTGAACGCAATCTGCGCCCAAGTCATCCCCTTCCTCTCTCAAGAGGTAAGATTCAAAAATGCTGCTGTGAGTTAAGACTGAGGTGGGTGAGAGAGAGAGAGAGAGAGAGAGAGAGAGAGAGAGAGAGAGAGAGCATAGGAGAAGAAGTGTGTGGTGGATTGTGAGACAAAACAGACATATATGGCATGCACACTGCCATATAGACACACACACACACACACACACACACACACACACAGATTATCCTAGGCTAATCCTCCCTGCTCAGGATAGGCAGATATGCGCTGAACTTATTAAATGTCTCCCACTAACATATGCAGGAGCCAGCAGCTCAGTGTCTGTGTGTGTGCGTGTGTGTGTGCGTGTGTGTGTGTTTGTGTTTGTGTGTGTGTGTGTGTGTGTGTGTACGTGTGTCCACCTGCATCCATATGAAATGTAAACGTGTGCACGTACGGAGGTGTGTTTTCATGCAGTATGTTTATTATGGATTCTTTAGGTGTGTGTGTTTAGCTGGTAAATCCTTCCTCTGGAGGAGTGGAAAGTGTGTGTGTGTGTGTGTGTGTGTGTGTGTGTGTGTTTGTGTGTGTGTCTATGTGTTTTGAGGGGTGGGAACAGCAGGAAGGAGTGAGTGTGGACTCCAAAGCTCTCCTCCAGATTAGCCACGGATTAGGAGGGTTTAGGGTGGATTAGGAATAATGGCATTAGACTGTGGTGCTGCTACACGGCCCTGAGGCCTGCAGAGAGGGGAGGCAGGGAGAGGAAACGGCTTTTAAAGCTTTGTTTTGATGCACTGCTTCATTTTACTGCCAGCGCATATGAAATGTAACACAATCATATTATTATTATTGTGCAGCAAATCATATTTTGTGTGTGTGTGTGTGTGTGTGTGTGTGGTGGGGGGCTCTTTGTTTTTATTTTTTTTGACATATTCTTCCTTCTTGTAGTTTGGACATTTCTCTGACAGCACATTGTTTTCCATAATAGGAAGATGTGTCAGTCAACCTACTATAGAAAGAAGAAACATATATAGTACATGTGCAGATAGGTTTCGATCTCATACCTTAAATACAGAATTGTGGCATCAATAACTGTGAAGCTGGCACTGAATCCTGGGTCTTGTTTTGTATTCATTGATCAAATATTTCTTGACTTAAATCATGATTTTGCTAAATGTATATTGCATAGTTCTTGAGGCAAGACTATTATTTGTTCATCTTCAAAAAAGGATTTTTGTTGACAAACATTTGGATTTGAACATTGTTTTTCTATTTCTGCCAAAACTCAGTCACCATAGTGCACTGCTATTTGAGCTTTAAACCCAGCATAGTTAAGCTGGTTTAATCTAATTTTCTCTGTTTTAAGTGTTTGAATTGCAGTGAGCTTTTTTGATAACTACAGTTTTAATTACAGTCGTGTACTGTGATGGTCAGCACTTTACATGGAAGCCTTCAGTGATCATCCTATTTCACAAAAAATATATTGAAAAGTGTCATGACATTAAAAAAATCTTCTGCCCATCCCTCTGAACTGTGCAGACACAGCAGTGTTTTCATACAGTAAGTATGGGCAGCTAACAAAGCAGGGTGTTAGTTGTCTGTTCTTGCATCAAGTATCATGTTACAGATAAACTGTGATAAAATGAAAAGCAGGTTGGCTGATATGTCAAAAGAAATTATTGGTTATTGCATATGATAATAATGGATTAGAAGCTATATGCCAATAAGCATCAGACTAATAGATCTCTTCATGTGTGGAGTCACGTCAGGCAGGTTAGACTCGGTCTGCAGAGGTGGAGCTGAACTCGATGGTCAGGTTCATTTCCACGCTGGATAAGCTCTTTCTTCTCTGGCCTACTTTGATGTTTTGCGCTCCTGGATGAATCTTTGCTGCTCGCTCTCACTGCCTGGATCTGTCTGTCTCACTCTGCACCCTTTGGATGACTTTTTTCTGTTATCTGTCTGTCTCTCTGCCTGTCTCTCCGCAAATATGTCTGTGTTTGCAGCTACACTGTTTTGAGATGCGTGGGCAGACAACAGAGTTGCATAGAATTTAACGGTTATAGCTGCTGTGCCATGAACAAGTAGGATGTTTTACTATCCTAAAAGGGAAACATTGTCTCTAGCTCAGCGTACATAATTATGTTCATACACTTCACCATAAATTATTGGAGGTGTTTGTATCAGGATGTCAGGCCTCTTGTTCCACTGTCTATTGGACACTTAAGTAAACATGCATCTTGAATCATCACTTCTTTAGTTTTCATGTTCTGCTCCCCAAAGATGGAATTAACCAGCCTTTTAAAGTTACACTTGACCAACTAGCCCACACTCCAATTAGCTGCTCTTTTTTTTCTATCCGGTGAGTTTTAACAAACGCACTGGTGGGTATCAAATTGTAAGGATGGGCTTTTGTTTTCCAAATTAAGAGCAGTGATGAATCTGACTTTGTGTTCCTGCACATTTGTGGCTGGTTTAATGGGAGACACCCCAGGCAAACCTTTCCCAGTTACATTACAACAAATCTTTTCAACTTAAATGAATTTGGATAAATTGAAAAACACAAAAAGACAAAATGTCATAAAATAAAACACCTACATGTTAATTTTGTATTTTTTCTTATGGAAGCAATAAAGCCCAAACAACCAAAATTACTCAGAGCATGAAAAACAGTTTTGCCTGAGGTTGTCTTAACTTAATTAGACGTATCAGTCTGATTTTATGATCAGTGTGTTGCTTTATATTGATTGATAAGTGCATGTCAGGCTGTGTAATTTGTCTGAGATCCTGGCTGGATAGAAGAAGCACGCTGATGGCATTTATAGATAATTGTGTGGAATACATTTGTTATTGTAGTTCCTTCTGTTTGTTCATAGCGGTCATAATCTGTATAATCCCTCAATAAAAACCCAGATGTCCGACAATAACGGATCTTTTCTTCTACGTCACAGTTGCTGCTTTGGTGTCTTACTTTCTCTGATCGTTACTGTCTGCTTGTCTCTCTCCCAGCATCAGCAGCAGGTGGTGCAGGCGGTGGAGCGGGCCAAGCAGGTCACCATGGCTGAACTCAACGCCATCATAGGAGTGGGTGTATCACACACACACACACACACACACACACACACAAATAGAATATGCTTTAAGACAGATCTAACAGAGATAAATGTTTCACAGAGAGTGTATACTAGAAAGAACTGCTAAATGGACCTTGAAGAGAAAGATGTCTGAGTTTTTTTCCTACCTTATTCACCAAAGTTCAGTAAATATTATTCTTTTAACGATTGAGTTTTACAATGTGAAAAATAAGCCTTTCAGTATTTGTTCATCACAGACGACTGTCGTGTTTTCAGTATTTCCAGAAAGCACCTCTTGATTCTTTCTGCAGTGGATTTAGAGGATTTACAGCTGCATGGCAGATATGATCAGTTTTATCACCGATCACCTATTATTAGTAAAAAATAAATTGTGAAGCAGAAATGACAAATATGTGTGTTTGAGGTAATTTAATCTCAGTCAATTCTTTGTCCACCAGAGAGCACTGACAAGCTTGTTTTTCAATAACAAAATGTCCCTTCAACAAATCTTGTTGCATTTTAATACTAGATACATTTAAAGGTGCAGTGTGCAGGATGTGGAGGCCTCTAGTGGTGAGGTGGTAGATGGCAACCAACTGAAACTTGGAGGAGAACATGTCAGAGAAATATGGTGGCTGACGCAGAAATGTAAAAATGTGAATACCTTTATCTAGAGTCAGTTTTTGGACCCAATCCATATATAGATATAAACAGCTCATTGTAGTTATTAATATTATATTCCATTTTTCATAGATAGATCCACCTAAATGCTACCCACTGCCCCTTTAAGGGATCCTCAGAAATATGCATTTTCTTTTATTAAATAAATTTAATTAAATTTAATACATTTATAGTAATGAATATAAAGAAAATCCTCCCACACACTGTTGTTTTGCAGGTATCTTTATTTACTCACAATATTTTGGTCTGCTCTACAATTCTTCAGGAGCACAGTAAAACATTGTAAATAAAGAAATGTACCAGCAGTATAGATGTCATTTTATTCACACGTGCTTTCCTTTGACCCACCTGTCATATTTTAATGTTTCCAAAGATTAAAAATGTTGAAGACACTTTAAAATACTGATATCACCTCAAATAGCAGATCCTGGTTAGTCTCTAGATGTTTCTGGTACCACCACTGTTCCTTCTGAATTCCTTATTTTGTCCCTCGGTTCTTGCTGTATTGTTCTTCTGCGAAATGCTTCATGTCAAAATGCAGCTTCACAGTAAGCATTATTGCTGTGTGTGCTTCAGCAGCAGCAGCTCCAGGCCCAGCACCTCACCCACGGCCACGCCATCCCCGTCCCGCTCACGCCACACCCAGCAGGCCTCCAGCCCCCCCTACCCACCGGGGCTGGTACTGCCAGCCTGCTGGCTCTGTCCTCCGCCCTGAGCCACCAGCTGCCGCTCAAAGATGAGAGGAAACTCCACGACAACAACAATGAACACCCGAGAGGTAAGACTGCTCTGTGCTGTAGGTCTCAGCTTGTATGTGTTAAACAATCACAATGCAAAGTTTTTTTTTTGTCTGTTTGGTTTGGTTACCACCTCATCCATGTTTTACACAATATGAATTTTAATTCTACTTTACAGTCATATCTAAAAATGATGCAAACATACTGAAGAAGGGACTATTTAAGTCCTTAAGTGCTTTTAAGAACTTTAGTTTTCTACAAATCTTTTCACTTTTCTGTCTTACAGCCACATATAATATATTTTTCAAATACAGACAACTCAGTATATCATTATAACAAATTGCCCAAACTTGTACTGTCATCCATAAGCAGATGTTGAGTGTGTTCAATAGACATAACTACTGAAGCTTTTACCTTTTGTTCATTTAAAGATCCCAAACTATTTTACATGTCTGGAATATTCAGTCAAAGTTCTGAATTTTACCACCACGTACTGGCGGATGGCTAATTGTTAGTACTCTGAATGAACAGCAGTTAAAGCAATTAAAAGCTGATTTGTCATTATGCTGTTTTAATTGGCCTAATCGGGAGAGATACACAACCACCATGATGCCTCTTTTCTTTTGTACAGTGCAGAACGCCTCTAATTCTTCTGCGAGCTCACTTTGAGCTCAAGCATTTAATTACAGCACATTGAGAGTGTGTGTGTTAGAAACAGTGTGCGTTAATTACTCTGTAGCAACAGCATGACTGTGAGTGTTTTTATCGTGCAGTTAACCCTTGCCTTGTAGCTGCAGTAGAGCTAACAGCTGCTCACTCAGGTAATACTTAACCCTGTTAGAAACACATTCAATAATGATCCAATTCTTCGAGCTGAGTTCCTGTGAGTGGGCATGTCTGTGGGAGAAAGTTAAATCTATTCACAGTGTCTGCATGGAGCACGCTGGACAAGAAAACTCAATAAAATGGTCACAAATGAATCATTATTTATTTTGATTTATTAATAAGGGCGTTCACAGTATTCACTCAAAAGCAACAGGGTAGAGAAACGGCTGTTAAACGCCAGTTGATACAACTTTCTCTCTCTAGTTGACTGTCCCTTCATTTCACTGTTGTCTCTCTTCTATTTACAACCAGAAAAAATAACCACAAGTTCTGTCTGTCCTTTTGACATCTCTGCATCCAGATTTAGCCATTCTCATTTCACCGTTTCACAGCACTAATGCCTCCTTGCTTAGTGTGTTTGTTTGTTCACAAATTGCTTGCAGGCCTTGCTTGCAGGTTTTACACAGCCAGAGTTGATTGACGACCTCCTTTAAATTTTTGAAATGCTTTTTGTTGCACGAGCTGCCGCTGTCTCTCTCTGTATACACAGCCAGTACTTCAGACATGAAAAATATCATGAGAGGTTGCTGCTCTTTTAGCTTCATCTGACGTTAATGATCCCTAATAATATCATCAAGTAGAATTAGTAATAATACCTCATCAGCCGTATTCCTCTCTTTCTGTGTGACTTTTTCATTATCGTGTCTGTTTTTCCAGCGTCTGTCTTTGCTCATGCATCATTGCACTTTTGTGCTGAGACATTAAAAGCCTTACTTATTCATTTTTTTCTGTCTCCTGCCCTCCTCAGACAGAGACTCGGTCAAGGTAAGCCCTTCCCTTCATTCTCTCTGTTACAGAATGATTATTTTTTATCACTCAACCAAGCTCAGTAAAGATTTTTTTTTATTAAATAATATCTAAATTCCTTTATCAGATGACACTAGGTGCAAGGCAGCAATTTCTTTTCCTGTCATCAACTGTACCCACCAGATTTTCTCATTCATAACAAGCCTGATTGCCTCTGACTAAGACCAGCATTTGATATCATGAAGTGAGACTCATTCATAATACATGCCCTCCGAGTTCAAAACTGTGAAAAGTGACACAAAAGCAAAAGTCCAAGTATGTTATGATTCATTTGATATGTTAATAATTTACTTACCCACATTTATTTGAATAATAGTGCACTTGATAAATGACTGCAATCTTTCTATATAATTTTACAACATGTTCTTGTAAAGCATAAAAGCTGAGAGTAGTTTTGGAATAAATAAATCAATTTATTTCTATAGGACTGAACAAATGTGAGTTGACCAAAGTGCTTTACAGACATAGGCAGAGTAAAGCAGGTCAACAGAGAAGAATAAAAAATGCACATACACATACATGGCTAATTTAAATTGACCGTAGGTGTGAATGTGAGTGTGAGTGGTTGTCTGTCTCTATGTGTCCTGTGATGAACTGGAGACTTGTCCAGGGTGTACCCTGCCTTTCACCCTAAGACAGCTGGGATAGGCTCCAGCCCCCTCATGAACCTATGTGAGGATAAGCAGTAGAAAATGGATGGATGGATGGATAGCTGGATGGATAGGTACATTCAAAAGCCACATTAAGAGGTTTTGGTCCCCTGGGTTTCCATCAGGTTTGAGGAGTGACTGAGGTGGGGTGTAGGGAACGTTGGCTAGGTGAGAGAGAGCTAATCCATGTAGTGATTAACAAATACTGTATAATGCATCATATTGTTGAATTTATGACTTCTTTGATATTCACTACTTAGAAATTATCATATCAAAAATGTTGATAAGTGCTATAATTTCCCTGTCAGACACATTCACTTCACTGTAAAGAAAATTATGTAATTCTGCTTTGTGAAAATGGAGGCAAAGAGGAAGAAAGATAAAGCGGGTGAAGTCTGACTGGTGAAGGGAGGAGGGGGTTCACCAGAGCAACATTATATCCAGCACTTGTTGTAATTAGTCCCTTAAGCTGAGCTTTTTCCCCAAGGCAAACATTTGGTTTGTTGAATACTCAATGAGCAGATTAGCATTTCTTTATTCTGGCAGTCAGAGCTCACACACGCACACACACACATGCAGGAATTTATCAGGTTGTGGGTGTTCTCTGGTGTTTTGGAGGAGGTGGAGACAGGAGGAATGTTTAATATGTTATCTCCTGCCCCCTATGTAGTATATCCTCCTCCACACACACACACACACACACATAGCTGTAGGCACTGAGATGGGAGCGATTAGCAGTGTGTGTGCATGTGTGTGAGGGTGTGAGGTCGTCAGAAATCAGCGGTAAAACAGATAGAGAGACCAGAATGATGAATGCCTTTCATTAGCGCCCTGTGAGAACACACGCACAGCCTACAGTCACTTCATGAAACCAATAAGCCCCTTGTCAGTGGTCTATAGTTGCCTTGGCAACGGTCCACAGGGTACAGTGTGTGTGAATTGCATGACCATCTGTGCCTTAATGTCCTTGGCACCTTGCACACGGATAAATGTATTCAGGTGTAGACGTACATGTGTGTCTGCATACTTATTGTTGGCAATGCCGACAGTCTTTTATGTACCTGTGATGTGTTCAAGTGCTGCACCTCTTCAGGCCTTTCAGATGCACTTATGTAATGAAGCTAATTGTTGGTTCAGTTGTTAGTCTCACTCTTTCTCTGTGTTTATATTTTGATAAAAAGAGATGCATGGTTTGGGGTAGTTGCAGATAAAAGATTTTTGATAATTTAGTAAAATCCTGTTGACAAAAGAGGAAGTCCTTGATTATGCACTTCATGTTTGGAAAAAAAGTGATTTCCTAATGAGGCAGCTTTCAGGGTTACACTGACCTTTTAGAAGGAATCACTTTTTGAGAGTAAACATAATGCAGCCTGTTCTTAGCATGACTTCTTTTTTTGTCTTTTTTTGTTTTGTTTGATTTTCACTGGAAAGCCACAGTCTGTCCATCTGTAAATGTCGGGATGCTCTTTTTAAAACGCCAGCATACAGTGTGCAGTCCTGCCTTCCATGCTGTGTTGGCTGCAGAATAAGAGACAAATTGAGTCAAACTGAAGGATCAGAGGTCATGGAGTAACCCAAAAGACTGCAACCCAGAGTTAAAACATGTTTTAACATGTTGTGTGAACAGAGCCATCATTTTTGTGGGATAGTTACAGCGAAAGAAGCTGAGAAACAAAGGGAATAAAATACTTCACAGCAGCAAGAACAAAATGTCTTTCTGAAGAATTTCCTTTTCAAGGAAAAAGTAAATCAGGAAGGTGGAAGAGAAACAAAGTAAAGATGTAATATACAGTAAAGGCATTGTTAATACTGTGTCTGTTTAACATATAGTGTGACATCACAAGCTCTGGTCGGCACGGTGGTGTAGTGGTTAGCACTGTCACCTCACAGCAAGAAGGTATTGGGATCGATTCCCAGCCCAGGGCCTTTCTGTGTGGAGTTTGCATGTTCTCTCCGTGTCTGCGTGGGTTCTCTGCGGGTACTCCGGCTTCCTCCCACCATCCAAAAACATGCATGGGGATTAGGTTAATTGGCTAATTTAAATTGACCGTAGGTGTGAATGTGAGTGTGAGTGGCTGTCTGTCTCTGTCAATATGAAATATGATATGAATTGTTCATTGCATCATCCATGTTTGCAAACAATTCCTGACCTGAGAAACAACACTTGGCAAAACTGCTGCCATATTAATATCAGGGCTGTTGTTTTGCTCTTAATCGAATATGAGTTTTTTGTATCGAGAAGTAATATTTTATGTTTTTTTTCATGATGAAACATTAAAAACTAGAAAAGCACTCAGAGAATGCAGACCTCTGCCAAGGCGGCAGTGGCGGCAACTTTTTTTATTTATTTAAAGTTACCCCCGCCGCCCAGAGGTTATGTTATCCCCGGGACTTGTTTGTTTGTTGGTTTGTCGGTTTGCAAAGTAACAAAAAGTTACGGACGGTTTTTGATGAAATTTTCAGGATTGGCTGGAAGTGGCCTAACTTAAAACAAATTCATTTTTGGTGGTGCCGTTGAATTGGATCCGATCACCATGAAAAATTAATCAGTTTTAAGTTAGGCCACTTCTGACCAACCCTGAAAATTTCATCAAAATCCATCCACAACTTTTTGAGTTATTTTGCAAAACAACAATCAAATAAACAAGCCCCGGTGAAAACATATCCTCCTTGGCGGAGGTAATGATATGAGCCCATGCACATCTCTGGTAAATACAAGATTATGGGCATTTGAGTAATTGAGTTGTTTTTTTAAACAGTTGTAGCCAAACGGTGAGCTTGTGGCCTGATATTTGCTGGTTTAATCCCTGAACTGCCAGGGTAAAGTTAAAGTCAAAGAGGAACTCTCTAGAGTCACAACTGAGGTGTCGTTGCGTCCTTAACCACCTACTGCTCCAGAGGAGCTGCTATAAGCCGTTGATTGTGAGCAGGAAGTTCTTGAGAAAAAGAGAGCATTACAATCAGTGATGCTCAGATCCTTGGATATGAATCATAAAAGCACTGAACTACACAATAAAAGTACAGAATTTTGTCACAATGATGTTGAACGCATCTCTACAGGTTTGAGCTCATCACTGAGTTTGTTTCCCTCTAATTTGTTTTTAGTTGCCAAACATCCACCTTGAGGATTGCTGTCCTTCACTTCATGGTGCTTAACATTACGTGATACTTGGTCACTCTGGTCCTCTCATTACAAGAGAGAATCACCAGCTTTTTTTTTGTTGTTGTAATGAAACTGTAATTGAGCACAGCAGTGAAGGTTATAAGTATCGTTATCTGGACTTGTGGAATCAAATTGAAATGGGAGGCAAATATAATTATGATGTGCCGGTAAATTAATACTTTCACCCAGTCACACCACACAGCTCTTCACACTCACGGTGCTTGTACTGCCAGCGGAGCCTTCATTTGTCTCGGCAGTAAAATTAATTTGCCTTGATGTTTTTCAAAGAGCTAATTTGCCAACTAATTAATTTAATCACTCTGAAAGAGAGAGAGAAGCTCAGTCTGCTCGGTCTCAGTCAAGAAGAGACACCTGTACACACACTGACATCCCGACATTGTTTGCACATACGAAGCACTAAAATGTAAACAGGTATGAGTGCAGGACGACCACACACACACACACACACACACACACCTCCACCCCCACTGAATCTTTGTCATCAACACTTGCAGCACGGCAAAGGGCAGTGGAAAGGTTACAGGCGTGAGTTAGTGGAAAGGTCGAGTTAAAGGTCCTGCTTTATTTTTCCTCTCTCTGTCCGTCGTGTGTCGGCCATAAGGAGAGCTTCCCAATGTGAGAGAGGGAGATCAGCAGGGACGGGCCGAGCAAGCGGGGAGATGTTTAGTTGACCTTATTTTGATCTTTGCTTCTCAAAGAGGATTAATCCTTCAGTAATGGTATTCAAAGGATGTCATGTTAGATTAAGAAAAGAGAGACATCAATGGATCAACTCTGCCTTTCCCCATGTTTCAGAAATACTGATGCTCAAGTCTGTTCAAGCCATGATGGCGTTTGGTGATATATGTTAGCAAGTGATGAATAAATCCAGCAGTGGAGGGATCGTAGACGTTTTTGTGTTGCTGTCTGGCTGCATGCTTAGATTTGTCCTAATTTAGCTCAAAGTTAATGTTTTGACACATTCAGAAAATCTGTGGTATTTAAGTAATAGCTTACTCATGCATAAGATCCGCAGGCATAAGATGCCAGTAATTTTCCTCAACCTATCATCTTAAGAGAGGAAAGTCCTCACTTTTTCTGCTTGGTAGTTTCACTCTGGATTTTCTCAGATTGCGCTCATTTTACAGCCACTCAGACATGTCTGAGCCATCTTAAACCTTAATGTTTCATTTCTCCAGCTACATCTTTCTGTTCAGTTCTGTAACGATAAAGTAGAGCAAGTACGCACCAGTGTTAATTGAATAAAATATTGATTATACTAACGGTTACTAAATGCTGTTTGATTGTTTTTTTTTTCTCTCTACATATGACAGATGTTTTATTTGATCTGCTTTTTACTTTGATCTTTAGACATATCTGCTTTTGCCCAATAAAAGTGTGAAAAAAGTGAATAGATTTCAATTCATGGATTTTGCTGCTTGCTTAAAAGATTCATCAGCAACATTTCTGTGAATAATTCACTGTTTGCAGTGGGACTGTTTCTCTTGTAGAAAGTAGGAAAACTTTTTAAAGACATGCAGATAGAGATGGTTACAGTATAGTTACCATTTGTAGACACTTGTGCCATTTCAAATGAAGAAGGATGTTTTTTCATCTCTTCTCATCTCTTAAGTATGCTGTTCTCGTTTCCTCCAGAGCTCGTCTGTGTCTCCTTCGGCCAGTTTTCGAACCCGAGAGAAGCACCGAAGTTCAGGCGATTATTCCTCCGACAGCAAGAAACAGAAGACAGATGATAAGGAGCTGGCTTCGACACGCTATGTAAGTCAACACAAGTCAAAATGCATAAATACTCTGAGTTGATAAGTACATTTGTTTATATGAGCTTGTTATTTACTTATTATTATTATTTATTTGTTATTTATTTATTTTTGAACAGTGTACCATAGTTATTTGCATCCAAGATCATTTGGTTTTTATAATAACTACATTCTCCACACATCTCACAGTTGACTAGGCTCAAATACTCACTATTTTAGAGGAACAAAGAGGAGTGTAGACTTTTTAATACAAACTCCACAAGGAAACAAAGGTAGCCTGACAGGTAGTATATGCAGTGATCTCACATGAGCCACATTCAGACCCACACAGAAGGCTGACATGTCAAAGGTCGTAGCTCAGATGTGAGCTTAGCTTGTTGCTCTTCTTTAGCTGGATGAACTATCTGCATGATGCACAATGGAGCTATTTTGAGCACTTTTTCTGATAACTAAAAATGTGTAGAAATACAAAAGGAGCAGTGTCAGAGGTTCATTAAAATAGTCTTTATGGTCCTCTTTTAGAGCATTAATTAAATCCTTGCTTTTATGACCAGCTGTTTTATGGGTGCATGTGTTGTTTGTCTTTCATGCAATTATAGAATAATCAAATAAATAGTCAAATATTGAATTTGATAGAAACACGATAATCTGTATTTTAACTAATGGAGCAGGATGATCCAGTTTGTCCAAAATAAAACACAACGCTGAGCACATAAAATGCAAATATTCTACATTCTACAGTATATTCTACAGTATAATGTGTGTCAGTTCAGAGTGAAAGCGTCTTCCATATGATCATCAGGAAAGTGATGGCGAGAAGAGCGATGACAACTTGGTGGTGGACGTGTCCAACGAGGTACAACACAGTTGAGCAGCATGGCATCTTTTTGTTTTAAAAGATAAAATCCATCTTGCTCATCTTAATCTCTGGATCCTTTGCTCACCCACCACAGGATCCAGCGTCTCCGAGAGGAAGTCCTGCCCACTCGCCTCGAGAGAACGGATTGGAAAAGAGTCGCCTGTTGAAGAAAGATGCTCCATTGAGTCCATCCTCCATCGCCTCCTCCAGCAGCACACCTTCATCCAAATCTAAAGAGATTAATTTGGTGAGTCGTTGGGGTAATTATAACCATCTGATCTTCTTCCTCATCATTTCTCAGGGTAGTTTTCTATATTTAGGCATTCGGAAAAATGAAGTCATTGTAAGCAAAATGTAGACAAGAATGATGGTTTGGTGCAAAAGAACTGTAAAAGAACAAAAATGGTGAGAAATGCTGGATTATATCAGGTGCACAAACCATGAAACATTTCCTGTTCCATCTGAACTCGGCGTTGGACTAGTGTTTAAACCTTATGTGGAAAAAAATAAACCTTATGTGATTTAAGCTTTTTTTGTGTCACAGAATGAAAAGTCCACAACGCCTGTGTCCAAGTCCAGCACCCCCACATCCCGGTCTGATGCCCCGACACCCAGCAGCACCTCCACCCCGGGCCTGAGGCCTGCACCTGCTAAACCTCCAGGAGTCGAGACACTGGGTGAGTGTTGCTAACATAAAACATCTCAGCGTGCATTTAAGTAGATCAAACTAATGATAAATAAATCTAATGAAATAGGCCTGTTAATCTCAGAGGTGGTGTTACATCCTATATCAAACACTGTTTTGTCTCCTAGCTCCTGGTCTCCGTACACCATTGGCAGTACCCTGCTCGTACCCGAATCCCTTTGGGATGGTTCCCCACCCGGGTATGAATGGAGAGCTGAGCGGAGCCGGAGCTGCCTACACTGGCCTGCATAGCATATCTCCTCAGATGAGCGCGGTAGCTGCAGCTGCGGTGGCAGCTTATGGACGTACACAAGTGGTACCCAAATACACACAAACTCTTACAGTCTATATGTATACATGCATAGCAACAATCTGTCCTGCCAAGGCATGGTAAGCTAACAACAACTTTAACAGGGCAAAGTAAAATAAAATAATACATTGTATTGTTTCGATAGTTAAAGCATTCTGCCTGATTTTGCAGCTTTTTCCAATTATAATCACATGAATGTAAACATAAAAAAGGAAAACAATTAAAATGTGTCTTTTTCACTGGATTTACAATTTGTGAGAAATTTCAGTCCTCAACATGTGGAAAAAAAGTTCCCTGAGTGAGAGAATATTATTTTATTGAGTAGCAAGCTTAATTGTTATGTTTTATTGGATGTGTGATGATGCAGCACATTATATGCTACATGATGATACATTGCATCATAATACTGCTCCAATTTAGCCACACACAATCCTCTTTTTCTCATGTCTATGGTGCTATTTTTTTTTTCTTATTCCATTCTTATATCCCATATCCCATCTTTTTTCTAATTACATTGCTATACTATTGTAGATACTGTTACTTACTTTTACAAACAATAAGCAATTATTTAAATGCATGTATTCAGAAAAAGTATGTATTTTATCATCATTTCTTAACTAGCAACTGGCACTTTAACTTATTCATTCTATCATTCTAACCAACAACATTTCAGTGACTACACTTTTGACTAGTGAAATATTCTATAGCTAATGTAATGTAAACGTAGATGTAAATGAAACAGGAAATAGCATTCAGGATATACAGTACGCAAGCAGCTGAAGCCAGTTTGTGTCTTGTTTTAAAAGAGTAATTCAAACATGCAGCCTGTTTTCTTGGAATAACAGAGACATGATATTCATCATGAAGCCAGCTACAACAGCATTATTTTCTCTGATATTTCTTATTTGTGATTGAACTGTAATCTCAATTCTTTCTCATATTCTCTAGGTGGGCTTTGATCCTCACCACCACATTCGTGTCCCTGGCCTTCCTCCCAACCTGTCAGGCATTCCTGGTGGCAAACCGTATGTTTCTTTAATAAAGCAGGATTTATGTCCTCTTCTTTGTCACATGTGCATTTACCGTTCCCCGCCTATGTTCTTTTTCTACTTGACCTTTTTTTTCCCTCCAGTGCTTACTCCTTTCACGTGAGCGCTGATGGACAAATGCAACCTGTGCCTTTTCCCCCGGACGCACTGATCGGCCCTGGCATCCCGCGCCACGCACGACAGATCAATACTCTCAGCCATGGGGAGGTGGTGTGTGCGGTCACCATCAGTAACCCGACGCGTCACGTCTACACCGGCGGCAAGGGCTGCGTCAAGGTGTGGGACATCAGTCATCCAGGAAACAAGACCCCTGTTTCCCAGCTGGACTGCCTTGTGAGTGCAATGACCCGAACATACAGATTTATTAGGCCACTCAGCGAAAGGTGTTTGCCACCGCTATCAAAAATTAACAGTATCAAAGATTACCAAAATATTTTATATTTTTGTAGATTTATGTATTTAAATAAATGCCTCTGTAATGGTTAATCCACAAGTATGATTGATAAAAAATAATATATTAACTGCTAAAATAGAATTATTATTGTAATCCATGAAATTTAAAATTTACTGTTTTACTAAAGAAGCAGAAAAAAAGCAAAGCACATTATTTTTTGCTTGACATTTTTACTTGCATTCCTGATCAGAAGAAAAATGTGTTTATTGTTTTAGCTGTTAAATATTACAGATGCTAGTTTATTTTTCTAATGATAGTAAAAAAGTACTTCTGTGCATTTGTCACATCAGAACAGAGATAACTACATCCGTTCCTGTCGGCTACTTCCGGATGGGCGGACTCTCATAGTCGGGGGTGAAGCAAGTACTTTGTCAATCTGGGATCTGGCTACACCAACTCCACGAATCAAGGCTGAACTAACTTCATCAGCACCTGCATGCTACGCTCTGGCCATCAGCCCGGATTCCAAGGTCTGCTTTTCCTGCTGCTCCGATGGAAACATAGCCGTGTGGGATCTTCACAACCAGACTCTAGTCAGGTATGGAGCTGGGGGAGAGGTAACGTGTGAGGGTGGTGATGGTGCTAGACAGTCAATCACATTTTTAAGGTCCTCCCAATAAAAACTAGTTGTCTGAACTTCATGCAATTAAACTGAAAATAGCTAGAGCAATTAATACATTCAACCAACTTCCATAAAACTAAATGTCACAACATAAAACATAATTCTCCTGAAATCCTGTAGCAGTTTTTTAAAGGTGAGAATCACACTTCTATACTGTTTTATTCACAACATTAAGAATTGTCAAGTTTCTCACATAATCTGGATAATGTGACTATTGTTTTATAATATTTAGATAGGTAGGGAATTAAAAGGGAGTTATGCTTTGTTTGTTTGCTCCTTGCCCTTTAAAAGTTATTTTTAATATCCTTTATGAAATTTATCTTGTTGTTGGTTGCAGTTGTAGTTGAGTAATAAAATGCCCATGTTAATTGGCTTGTGTCAAGAACAGATTGCTTTATTATATTTGTATGTGGCAATGTGATCGGTCTTCAGAGAAGATCATTATTATGTCACTGCATGGGATACTGACTTGGATGAGGCAAACATTGCAACCTGAGGCCTTCATACTGAAACTATAAAGACACTATCCCTTCCCCTTTTGCGATCTTATGAACTTCTCTCCAAGATAAGATATAGATATTCACGTGTCCTTTGGTTTGATGTTCTTTTGTTCTGCAGGCAGTTCCAGGGCCACACAGATGGGGCCAGCTGTATAGACATCTCTAATGATGGGACCAAGCTGTGGACTGGAGGTCTGGACAACACTGTGCGGTCCTGGGACCTGAGAGAGGGCCGGCAGCTGCAGCAGCATGACTTCACCTCACAGGTACACAAAAAACCCTTTCTGTCAACTGTGCTGCAACTACACCTGCTGTTATAAGGGCTCCATTTAAACCAGCTGATAAACTGCTGATGCTAAATGTCTGCATGGACCATGGTGTGCGCTGCACAGTATGATTGAAATTAGTTTGCAGTTGTAAGTTGCATAAAGGTTTCCTTAAAGTAAATGTTCTAATATTTTGCACATCTTTGGACAAGCTGAAGCCAGTTTGGATGGTTACACTCCGTAGCTTTGCTTTATTGCAGTAATTTTCAAGCTCAGTTCAAAACATTTAACCTCCCATAAAGGCCAGACTGAGCTCTGGTGTTCTGTCTTCTGCTCAAATACCTTTAACACTAATAACACTGGCAGTTAGAATTTAGTTCTTTTTTCAAGTGAGGGGAAGAGCAGAGATAATAGACCATTTCTGCAATTTTCCTGAAAAGACCCATTTCACAATCTCAGTGTGCACAGGAGGAGGTGAGTGTGCATTAAAGAGAGCTCAGAGAGGACAGAGCAGACAGGCTGAGATGTGGTTGACAGAGTTCTAATGCTATCCAATAATATCTGCTGTAACCCTCCACCCCTATACAAGTAGCTTAACACCAGCAATTTGGCAAAGGAATAATATACAATTGTCTTTTCCAGGTTTAACAAGCAGGTGTCTTTACAGTCTGGACAAATAATATTATGTTTCAAAGATGAGAACTGGCTAAATCATTCACCCACCTCATTTCATGATGTATAATTGCTGGTTGTTGCATACTAATATGATTTTAGAAACTGAACAGCCATCTGCTTTGACAGATTGTGGACTTCTGCCAGCTTCCATAGATATGTTAATATCAGTGGCCTCCCCCACAGACTAGCGCAGTCTTTATGCAGTGAGAAATGTGTGTACATATATAAGCTATAAGGGATTTAACTGTGATGACTGTTCGATTGCAGATCTTCTCACTGGGCTACTGTCCAACAGGCGAGTGGCTGGCAGTAGGGATGGAGAACAATAACGTGGAGGTCCTGCATGTCACCAAACCTGACAAGTACCAGCTCCACCTGCATGAAAGCTGTGTGCTCTCACTCAGATTTGCTCACTGTGGTAAGATTCAACAATTCTGTCTTTAAACATTTTCCTATCAGTGAATGCCTTAAAGGAAGGATCAAAGTCTGTGTTAAAGGGGAAGTGCATTTTTTTGCAATTTGGACCTTATTTCTGGGATAAAATACATCATTTAGTCACCCATTTCACTTTGGAGTCATTTGGAGTATTTCCGATGATATTTAGATTTACGATATTTTTTTGTTTTTTCAGACATAAAAATTTAGATGTTCATTTACCTGCTTGACAGTTTCGACTGAACTCCGGTCTTCCTCAGAAGTGTCATCAGACGTGCTGCTGACGTGTCATAAATTTTTATGTCTGAAAAAACTAAAAAAATAGCGTAAATTTATTCAAAAAGAAGACATCATGAACCTGATAAATCGATATTTAGATTTGATGATATCCATTTAACAGGAGTGAATGGGGCACGGAAATGCAGCCAGTAAATGACACAAACCTGACCATTTCTCAAATAACAGACGTTTAATAAGATGGGCTACTCTATTACTATTCTCATTTGAGTTAGGAGTTGTCTGTAACTTGAGAAAATTCAATATGTAAACAGACTCTATTTCCTGTGTATTATAGTTTACTAAGGACCCTTAGTGCCCACCTATGTGTCCTTCACAGTGCCTGAGCTAAAACAAAGCATGTATGCATATGTGACATCACAAATACGTATTTTAGTTGAAGTTTCTCAAATTCAAGCAACTCCTGACTCAAATGAGAATAGAAATAGTGTAGCCCATCTAATTGAATGTCTCTTATTAGAGAAATGGTTGTTTGTGTCATTTACTGGCTGCATTTCAGTGCCCACTTCACTCCTGTTAAATGGATATCATCAGATTCGAAATCGTCAGAAATACTCCAAATGACTCCAAAGTGAAATGGGTGAGTAAATGGCAGTATTTTATCCCAGAAATAAGGTCCAATTTGTAAAAAATGGCACTTCCCCTTTAAATCAATGGACTTGTGGAATTTATTAACAATGTGGAGTGATATGATCCAGTGGAAGGAATTACCATTTGTTTGTTGTCCTGTGCACAGTCAGTTAAGGATATGGGAATAAATGTGTCAGCTTTGTGTAGGAGGTGTAGATGGACGTATGTGATTTTCAGAAAAGCATTTTACAGCCAAGATGTAAAAATCCAAACCAATAATAATTCCTTCGTGAAGATTAAGATTTCTAAACTGTAAGCTGGACTCTAGCCACCAATTGTTAGCTGGTGTTGGAGTACGAGAATAAATTACCTGCAGGAACAAATGGATGAGTTTGAGTCTGGAGAAAGAAAAAAAAAAAAAATTCAGCCTAAAGCAAAGTATTTTAAATAAAAGCTTTCTCAAATAAAGAGTCATTATTACTTGCTATGATCCAGTTACCAATGCACTAGATATAAACAACGTACATGTGCTATAACTCATGTATTATATAAACTATATGAGATATCACTGGTTAATATACATATATAGAGGTAACTAAGGGACAAGCTTAGTTGTGCCAATGGATTAATCACTTGAATTAAGATAACATGTCAGTGTCCATTAGCCTTAAAAGCTTTTATGACAGGGATCCATGGCTGGGAACCCAAATGCACAGACAGATCGACAGTTCTCACAAAAGGTTTTATTGATATTCACAGAGTAGTGAGCACGGAGTTCCAGCAGGGAGGTGGAGGATGGCCACGCGCCTCCAGGGAATCCCTACACTTGACTATTAAAAACGGGGAACAAAAGAAAAAAACAAAAAAACAAAAAACCCTCTCAAAGCTGAGAGGGGAAAAAAACCATTTAACTTTACCTAAAAAACTAACTCAAAGGCCACAAAAGTTACCGCCAAGAGAATGTATCAAAGGGAAAAAAAAAAGAGCTACGGGGATCTAGGGGGAGATAAACTAAGAATAAACTCAAAACACACCTACAACTCTACTCTGGAGGAGGGAATCAACTAAATAACACAAAATAAGAAACTAAGGGAGAACAAGGACACTAGGATCTACTCAGATGAGAATTCTTCTAGTAAAACTGAAGGGGCACATGGCACTAATCAGAAACCAGGAAGTAAGGGAAAACAACTAGGATCTACTCACTGGGAGGATTCTTCCAGTAACAAAAAGAGAGCTCTAAGGCTATCAAAATTACAACAGAAAATTACCACTAGGAAGATCAGGAGGCTGGAACCCGAAGGAAGCAAACTCTGGAGAGCAGGGAGCGGCGAACACAAGGGACATGACGATCACACAGTGAGACAGGGTAGACAAGACAAGATTTATAGAAGAGGTAATGTGAACAGGTGGAAACAATCAGGGCGGGGCCAGACAATCACCAGGCGGAAACATGGGGGAAAGGATGTGTGAAGCTGAAATGAGAGGGAAAACACAGCTACTTCAAAATAAAACAGGAAATGACAATACAACATGTAAGCACAAGACAAAAATGAAAAACTTAACCAAACCAGACAGACGGATCATGACATTTTATTTGAGAAAAATACACTTCAGATTCCTCTTTAAAAAAAAAAAAAAAAAATCTGATACAATAATTAGTTCAAATACATGTAATTGAATTTTCACATTTCGGGAAAACATTTTTCCTTTATTTGGCCTCATGTGGTTTCTTATCATCTGCAGGGAAATGGTTTGTGAGTACAGGAAAAGACAATCTGCTCAATGCATGGAGAACCCCGTACGGAGCCAGCATATTCCAGGTAAGTGTGGAAGAATGAACCATAAACATACCAGAGGAAGTGTGTCACTGAAATATAGTCTTCACATATACAATATTGTGGACTTGAACAGAGAAATACATCATGTATTCTGTTTACTATTTGTTTGTCAGCACAGCCTTTCCCCCTTTTTAACTTCTTCTCTTTCTGAAGTGCAGAATCTTTCACATATTTCATTCGCTTTCATTTATTCTCTCATTCCCTTCCAGTCAAAGGAGTCATCTTCAGTGCTGAGCTGTGACATCTCCATCGATGATAAGTACATTGTGACGGGCTCAGGAGATAAGAAAGCCACTGTTTACGAGGTCAACTACTAGGAGGGCAAGGCCGTCCTTCCAGCCAGGCACTCTGCAGTGTCTCCACCAACCTATTTACAACTTTAATGTGTATAAAATGGATTTGAATGGAGCTAACCCAATAGACTGAGTCTTTCTTGGATGGTGACCTTTATGACCTTTTAGCTGGATCACAGTGAAGAAGCAGAACCAAACAGAGATTTTCTTTGTCTCACTGAGTGGCTTTTTATTGTGAGGATGGCTGAATGTCTGTGTGCACTGAGTCTGGAGAGGATGCTGCCGTTGCAGTGTTGGCCTGTATTCCTCTACCCCTTCTTAGGCCTCTTTTTTACACGAACAAGCAGTTAGTACATGAGCGTCATTGTTCATGGGCTTGCCTTCACACAGTAACTGAAGGCTTAAATAGACCAGAATATTTCTCTGAGAACTTCCAATTTGGCCTCACATAAACACACTTGACACAAAATGCTTGAGGGATACTGTTACAGGACTTTTTGCCATTGTTAAAATTTGTTCAGTGTCTGCTGCCAGTGTCCTTACACATCTTCGTATACAGCTCATTTCTGTAGATGCACACAACGAACACTCATCAACTGTATCCAAGGCTTTATTCACCAACAGCTTCCTGTGCTTTAAATTGATTTAGTGTGGGATCTTAATGCAGTATTGTCATTTTTCACAATTTGGCTCCATCTTATTTTGGCCTTAAGGCACTGAGTGTTAATATATCACACCAAACAACAGCAAATTCTCATTTCATAACAAAGTCACGCTGAACATAGTTGGTGGTAGAGGTGTGGAAGTGCTGCTCTAAGGTTATTGTTTTTGTTTTTATGTTTCCTTTGGACAGTCCAGGTTATTTGTTTCCTTCCAGATTTTTTTATGCTAAACTAAGATGACCTCTGTAGGTGTAGCTTCATATTTACTGTTCATGCCTGAGAGGTGTATTGATCTTCTCATTGAGAAATTGTTTTAGAATCCTCATAAATTTAGGCATAACTTTGCTTTACTCTTTGCAAATAATAACATTTTTCAAAATGACAAACTGTCCCTTCAAATGCAGCTTGTATCTGTTATTTTCTACCTACAGTACCGACCCTATATTTTTTATTTATTTCCTCTCATGATTCTGAGTGTGGTGTGAGCTCAGCTTTAGTGTGAATGTGTGTGTTTTGACCCTGTGGGTGCTGAATAGACTAACAGGATAGCCCTCAGTGCCCTCTCTACTGTGTGACCTTTGCTCTTGGTTCTGCCTCTCAGTTGAGACTCCTCTGGATGCTCACTGGATTCTGTGAGACAGATTTCACTGAAACTCTTTTATTGGTGTTTGGAGGTCAACCAGTCCTCCATTTCCTGCCAGGATTTTTTGTTTGGACCTTTGGACTCTGAAAAAAATAAAGTGGTCAGTGATACGCTAGTGATTACTCTTGGATTTACTTCTCTTGGCTTGTAGAAATAACACAGTGCCTTTATGCTGCTGCGCCTCTGACTTTTCGTTTCGTCCCGCTGAGTGTTCAGCTACACAGTGATGAAAGGTGATGGATGCCATTAAAAGTGAAACTTTTAAGGATGGAGTTTATTTAAAAAGATCAGTCAAAGACAAATTAATACAAATGGTAACCCATATTATCCAGCCCAGTGTGTATTAACTGTCAGTTTTCCACTTTGAAGTAATCATGACCAAACTCCTCTTTGTTTTGTCGGCTTTGCCGGACACATGAATCACTCTATCCGTGGCTACTGCTGTTTCACTCTGACGCATAGTGCCATTAACCAGAAGGTTTTGAAGCAACGATGCTCTTCACTGTACTTTTTCTTTCTGCTTTCAAGCTATGTTCTTGTTGCTATTGTTTCCACTGCATTGAAAGAACAAAAAAAAAAACCAGAAATTTTAAACATGTTGGTTTATTAAAATCTGAATAAGATCAGTTTATCTAAGCTGGGAACACTCATATATTGACTCTGCTCTAAGTTTCTGAACATGTCCTTCTTCAGCTAAATGCCAAGGAGAGGCCTATTTAAAGATTGTCATCTCTTTTTTTAAATGTCTTTACAATATTAATACTGTCTGTGACACAAACAGTTCTCTATTTGAGTTGAAGGAACTATTCATAATAACTGCATTGATGTGAATGCAAAAGGGCATTTTGCAGCAGAGCCACCTGCTAAGAGACACAGTCTAATGAGTTTGATGCTTGAGGGACCAGGTGTAAAATATTACACAGTTATGACTGACGTTTTTGTAATTTCTTTGACGGACACACACACTGTACATTTTAAAGGACTTGTCATGATATTCGTTTATTTTTCACAGTGTTTGCCTTATTCTGTGCTTTCTTTCTAAATCAGCTGCAGTCAAACAATGATTCAACTGCTCAGCTATGTTTTCTGCTCTTTAATGAGTCATTAAATCTGTACCTTCTGTACAATATAAAATACACTTGTGTTATACTTGTGCTAATATCCAGAATCAAACCTCAGTGTTACTTGTCTCATCTGACTGCTACAAGTTAGCTGGCTAACATGAACTGGTACAGATATGTTACGTACAATTATGATGTGTAGAGCATTTAGCTTGACTGAGCTTATGAAGGTGTTGTACATTTACTGTAAACATGTAATAATTCAAGCTTACAGTGGAAAGAAACTTCCTGTTGCTAGTTGAGTTTTTCTTTCCTCTTCAATACAAAACGCCTTTGCTCTCTTTTTTCTAGTCTGTGGTTAATTTTATTAAATTATTGTGTGCAATAATTTGTCTGAGACTTTCTGAAAAGCTCTGCAACAATAGTTCTTTGTTGAAGAAAACTATACAGTGGCAGAAGAAGTACTCAGATATTATTTTGAGTAAGAATAGCAGTACCACACTGTTTCAAGTGAAATACTTATCTTTGTCTATCTGTCTACCTATAAATATTAATGAAATATATTCAGTAAGTAATGCTCTCATTATAATCACCTTAAACTAAGAATTGTTGCGTTTTCGTTCATTTTGAATGAACGTTATGAATGCGTCATGCTTCATAAGATAGTAAACGGGATATTCTAGGACAGTACATTCATACACCGCAAGTTAAACATCATTTTATGCGCTTCACAATTCACATTACAACCATGAAAGCATCGCTCCTCAAAACGCATTCATTACGTTTAAAACAGAGCTTAACAGAAATCAAATTCACATTCACACTGTAAACAATTGTAACTTGTGGTGATTAAAGAGGGCATGGAATGTGGCTATCCCATGCAGACAGAATGCCTTCATTGCTCAAGTAACATGCTAGTGCAGAAACTCATCTTTTAATTTTTTAAACAGTATTAAATCCATATAGAACAAACCCTATCTGGTCAAAACAGAAATGCACAACAGCAAAACAGTGCAACTGCATGTGCTCCAATCTCGGCATAGCAAAACCGGCCTGGCCTGTTACAGTAGGCCTAGGCCTACAGTCTGCCCTGATTAAAAAGAGACCTAACTTCTTCTTCAGAAATTTTATATGGGGCACGGGTTTCCTTGACCCGCACAAGTATTTACCAGTGTGTCGATGATGGTGTCATTGTTTAAAATCACTTCAACCAAGCATCCGCATTATCTGAAGGTACAAGAGGTCAGGTCTCTGTGCAGGCCAGTCAAGTTCATCCACACCAGACTCTGTCATCCATGTCTTTATGGACCTTGCTTTGTGCACTGGTGCACAGTCATGTTAGAAGAGGAAGGGGCCAGCTCCAAACTGTTCCCACAAAGTTGGGAGCATGGAATTGTCCAAAATGTCTTGGTATGCTGAAGCATTCAGAGTTCCTTTCACTGGAACTAAGGGGCCAAGCCCAGCTCCTGAAAAACAACCCCACACCATAATCCCCCCTCCACCAAATTTTACACTTGGCATAATGCAGTCCGACAAGTATCGTTCTCCTGGCAACAGCCAAACCCAGACTCGTCTATCAGATTGCCAGATGGAGAAGCGTGACTCGACTCCACTGCTCTAGAGTCCAGTGGCAATGTGCTTTACACCACTGCATGCAGTGGGGTTAAGCTGCATGCAGCTGGATGCAGCTGCTTGGTCATGGAAACCCATTCCATGAAGATCTCTGTGCACTGTTCTTGAGCTAATCTGAAGGCCACATGAAGTTTGGAGGTCTGTAGTGATTGACTCTGCAGAGAGTTGGTGACCTCTTTGCACTATGCACCTCAGCATCCGACGACCTTGCTGTCGTTCCCAAACACTTCCACGTTCTTATAATACAGCTGACAGTTGACTGTGGAATATTTAGGAGCGAGGAAATGTCACAACTGGATTTGTTGCACAGGTGGCATCCTATCACAGTTCCACACTGGAATTCACTGAGCTCCTGAGAGCGACCCATTCTTTCACAAATGTTTGTAAAAGCAGTCTGCATGCCTAGCTGCTTGATTTTATACACCTGTGGCCATGGAAGTGATTGGAACAGCTGATTCTGATTATTTGGATGGGTGAGCGAATACTTTTGGCAATATAGTGTATATTTTGACTCCTCTCTACTCACCCAGCAGAAGAAATGATCTTGAATGAGTGTGAAAAAAAATATTTTCTAAAGAGTATCCATGGTATGGTATTTGATCATAAAAGCAGAAATGAAAAATGAATTGTGAGTTTGATGGACTCTTGACACAACCAACAGTCAGTGACAGCAGATTCCTTCCCTGCTGCTAAAGGGTATTAAATGTTTATGACACAACACTTGACTCATCTGCTGATCTCCACATATTTTATTCCTCACTTAGATGTGCAACAAGCTGTTAATGGACTCATTAAACAACCTGCTTCTTTTCTGTGCATGCCCAGGGCATTTTCCTTGACAAGCTAGTATTTAGCGTAAAAGGTTTGGCCTTGTCTTTGATAGAAACTTTCGAACTTCTAAACCTGCCTCTGAATCAATGCTTTAGCAGAAAGCAGATAATTAAAGATATAAAGTATTCCTATTCTTTCTCCTAATACCAATACCATACCATACCAATCACTTGACTGGAAGTTTCAAACTGCTTTTGTATTTTATAATTTTTTGTTTGGACCCATATTGCTTGTCGCTAGCAATGTCCTCACTACAAAACTATGACAAAACTTTATTAAAAGTGATTAATCACAGGCAGTAGTGCCAGCATGAATGATAAGCCCAACACTTACGTTACACAATAATTATCAAAGTCAGTCTTCTGTCTTCTTTAAAGTAGTTTTTTCCATAAAAGCTCATATTTGTGTGTCTCGCATATGTGGACGTCCATATTCAGTGAGCTGGGAAACAAGGGTTTCGAGTGTTATGGTGCAGCATTTTAGTGAAAGCTGACAGGTCAGCGCAGTTCTCTGTCTCTATCCTCCTATTGTGAACGTGCCGTGAATTCACGCAGAGCACAGCGCTAGGTTGTTGAAGTGGATTAAGTGATCTAAGCGAGGGCTGTGGAGGAGGATGCTCCACCATTACAGTGAATGATACTCCTGCTACAGCTCTCCAAATGGCACTTCAAACAACCAAAAGTGGGAGAGAAGGAGGAAAGGTGGGGATGCAATGTGGGAATGAGGCAACCCTACTTCAACATTTTTTTATCAAGAGCACTCGCGACTTGCAAATTGCCCACTTTCCTGACAGACATAGAAGTCGGATTAAACAAACAGGCCACACCATAAGATGGCGTTGACGTGTGTTGCGTCAAGTTGCCAATAGATCTGACTCACAAGCTGCAAAGACAATTTACTTATCACCGCGGCACGGTATGTTTGTGCCTCCTCCTGTACAAAAAACTTCATGGCCATGTTAATGACCTCACAATCTGCTGGCAAAATATTTGCAAAGTGCCTCTTCACAGAACCATTACAATACTCTACTAACTTCAGAGCACTGTGAGAATCACTCTTGATGAATTAACTTGTAGAGACTGACCGCACACTCCTGAAGAGGCCGATAGATGCAGAGTGAATATACGATTCAGTATGTGAAGCTCTCCTTTCATCTCCGGTTCATTATGAAAGCACTGGACAAAGAGTCTATAGAGCCATACAGCACAGACACAGGACTTTCAACCAGGAAAACAACATGTTTGTGTCCCAAAGTGTTGTAGTGAGTTATTAAATCACATTTGTGTTGCATTGGTGTCATTTGTAATGTGTACTTATGATACATTCGATTCATAGTGACAAATTTTACTGTTTGATGTATTTATTTTAAGCATGACCATTTTTCCAACACTTAACTAAGTGCCTGTGTTGCGTAACAAATGTCCTTGAAATATTGTGCTATGTAGAAGTCAAAGGCTCTTGCAATTAATCTTGGGGGAAACATGTCTGAACTAAATTTCAGGTAAATTGATCCATGACTTGTTAATTTTATTTCATTTCATTTCAAAATTCAGTTGTTGAGATATTTCAGGCTGGACCAACTGACTTCCAGACAGATATTGCTGTAAAGCCCAAGGTAAACACAAAGCTTAAAACTTAAAACTTAATTTACAAATGTACCACAGAATAATGTCATAGAAACTAAAGACTCTACAAATTACCATCCAAACACCAAATTACAAAACCACAGATTACAGCACCATAAACTGTGCAGGATCAGATGATATTTTCATTTTCTGTTAATGCTCAGTCAAAGCAAGTTTTGGTGTGATCGCTACCAGCACAGCTCACTTAATAAAAATGGTATTTCTTTAAGCGCAGTACCAGGGGTGGTTGCTATGAGGTTTTTTTTTTTTTTTTTTAACAAAACCTAAACACCTGACAACAGGAAGGGAAGGCTGGTGACAAACATCCTTTCAGCCACTGTGAAAATAAAACCTCAACTGAACTTGTAATCGTCGGTCATTCCTTTGATGAAAATCAGACCACTGATAATAGGGGTTTTTATGCTCCTTCAGTAGCCTATACTGCAGCCAAATTAATGACTTTTGCCACCTACTAGACGTTACCTTACAGCTACCATTAGAAAAACTCTGCTCTCAATCAGTATCAAAGTAAAAGAAACCCATATTCACCAACAGCATTTTTTCACATAGATGTACAGCAAATATGGTACAAACAATAACTCAGGTACTGTATTTTATAGCACAGCATCGCAGTGCTGCATGCATTTTCTGCCCACCTATTAGACTTGTAATCAAAACCGCCTAAACTGAGACCAAGACATTACCAAGACCAGAGAGTATCAAGACCAAGACAGTACTGCTACAACCCACCTCTTTAGGCTGCAACAAAAAACAGGAGGGAAGACGAGGTTCAACCTAGTCAATGCATTTATTTACAGTACATAGACTTAACAAATACATGAAAATCAGTGTCAGTAATCAGTAGTGTAGGCGTGTGAGGATGCATGTGTGTGCGTGTGTGAGCACAAAAACAAAAGAAACAGAAAAGGCACGGCCACGCCATGCATGCCTGGATATTATAGGTTACAAATCCCTTCGAGATCGCTTGGCCAGTCTGAGACACTGCGAGACCGAGAGACCCGGGACAGAGACAAGACCAAGACCACAAAAAAGTGGTCTTGAGACCAAGACCGGTCTCGAGAAATACTATTACATTACCACCCCATCACTTTAGTGGAACACTATGATGAAAATTAATTTCTGTCAGTTCTTGCCCCCCAGCAGAGAATGTGGCTGAGTAGTTCAGACAATGACTTGCAAATCCATAGTTCTCTGCCAGCAAGGGTTCAAATCCTAGCATATATTAGTTTATGGGGCGGCAGTAGCTCAGTCTGTAGTGACTTGGGCTGGGAATCGGAGGGTCGCCAGTTCAAGTCCAGGTCGGACCAAAAATGTGGAGAGTGGACTGGTAGCTGGAGAGGTGCCAGTTCCTCCTCCTGGGCACTGCCGAGGTTGCCCTTGAGCAAGGCACCGAACCCCCAACTGCTCGGGGCGCCTGGATAAGGGGCAGCTCCCTCACTCTGACACCTCTCCTCTAATGCATGTGCATGTGTTTGTTTCATGACTTGTGTGTGTAATGTGCAACTGAAAAATATGTATATATACTAACAGAGTGAAAAAATGTAATTTCCCTCATTGAGGGATTAATAAAGGAATTCAAAAAAAAAAAAAAAAAAAAAAAATATAAAAGAATATTCAAATGATGCTCCAAGTGCTGAACAAAATGTGTCTTAGTACATCGAAGAGACCTATGAAAGGAAATTCATAGGTCTCTTCGAGACAGTTTATTGGCTACTATGTGTTCAGGGTGTAGCTTTATTTATTTTTAATGTGATAATATCATCAATATCATCATAGTATTCTTTTTTAAGGCCTTGTGGTGCAACTCATACAAATCTGTCCTTGTTATATCTGACTTACTATCACTTTGGCCATCTCATCATATCTGTGGAAGAGATTGGATGAACTAGGAGGAAGCACATCCATCAGCTTATCTGGTGGAGTTAATTTGAAGTCGATCCTGTAATGAGATGAAAGATTTGTAAGGAGCTTTTTACTTTCGAGCGACTCAAAGGGACATTTCTCACAACAACTGATGCTGCTAACAATTTCCTGCTCTATTACAGGGTGGACTAATGATTAATTCATGTCTCCGTCGTCTTAAAAAGGTTGTGCCCATTAGTAGGCGGGAGGGTGACGCACTCTCTGGTGCTTTGATATCCTACATTCAAGGCTGTGTCACACATTAATGGCTTCTTTGAGCTGACAAACGAACATCATTATCTCTTTTCAAAAAGGAAGGATGAGTGATTTCAGCTCAGCTTGTATAAAGACAAGGGAGGACTCAATCACTATGCATGTGTGGTATATACAGTATGTGTGAGTGCAAATGAGTGACACTTTTATTTATTATATGCATATACAGTATGTGTGTGTATATATATATATAATATATATATATATATTTAACCTTTTACTTATTTATTAAATTAAGTTAAATAAATATAAATAAACATAAAAATACATTCTGTCATATGGCCTATGGCTTAACATATGGTTTTCTTCAAAATGATGCCCTGTTCGTCCTTTCTGTTTCATCCAACTACTTTCTTGCACTCCACTCCCAGTTATCAAATATGTTATTCATTATTTTTTTTTATTTTAAGAGGCTTTTCATGCCTCTACATCTATTCTGTCACTTTACCGCTGCGTCAGTGAGGAGGGTTCATGGGTCACGACAAAGTGGAGAGAGATGGATGAGTGAGAGGGTTTAAGTTCGGACAGAGAGTGGAGGATTGCATATTTCCTAAGAAAACAGGAGCAGCCATTTGAGTGGAGGTCATGGACATTTCTGCGCATGCTGACAGAATAGGTGGAAATGTTGGAGGAGAAAGGCCTCTTGAAACTAACAGAACAAAAAGCTCTAGGTTTGAATGCTCTTAAGCTCATACTCTACTAAATGTACTCTAGCTCGAATAAAGCACTCAGGTCAGAGGGGATATGTTTTGAAGCTTTTAGGCTAACTCTGATTCCCACTTTAAACCAACTTTAGTTCCCATTTGTAAAAGAGACCTTTTCTCTGCATCTGTTTCGATGTATCTATTCCAGTCAAATGAAAATGTTCTTTTAGGCTCTTTGAGAGCTTTGGGATTGAAAATGTATGCCTTTATTTCGAAGGTTAATAGACATCTAACTCTGGCTTAAAAAAGCAGCTTAGAGGAATCTCTTTGTCTTCATATAAAGTATGTATATATATATATATATATATATATATATATATATATATATATATATATATCGATATATATATATGAATTGGAGCATTTTCATTTTTATTGTCTAGATTTCTTTTGTGAAGCCCAAGAAAAAGTGATATCGCCAAAAAAAAAAAAAAAAAGCTGTCTTTCATATCCTGACACTCTTAAACATGCACTGATTTTAGGAATGTATTTGTAAAAGCCACATGATGGCAGTATGGATCTCTCTTCTCTTGCAAGGCACCTTGTTTTGTGCTGTAATCATAACAAACACTGCCATAAACATATACTAGATAGCATAGGTAGATTTTAATTGATAAAAGAAGTTATAATATACGTTTAATGTGAGAAATCAGATTTTGCATATATGGATAAATATAACTCTCTCTCTCTCTCTCTCTCTCTCTCTATATATATATATATATATATATAGATAGATACTGGGAGCTGTCCCCCCAGAAGTTCTCTAATGTACAGCCATCGTCAGGAGTGTGAGGGGGGCAATTGAGAGTACAGGACCATCATGACTTTGACGACTGGTGTGACCATTATCTTCAACTCAACACCAGTAAGACCAAGGAGATGGTTGTTGACTTCCATAGGAGGACGATACACCAGACTGCACCGGTGAACCGTCAGAGTCGGCAGTATACTCCTAAGGACTTTTTATGACACTGTGGTGGCTGATCAGGCTGGTCAGGAGGTCCAGCTCTGTCCTGGACTGCTTCCTGGGCTCCATAGAGGATGTGGATGAGAGGAGGATGTTAAATAAGCTAAATAAGCTCACATCCATCATTGACAACCCCTCTCACTCTCTGTATGGGACTGTGGAGGCTTTAAGCAGCTCCTTCAGCTGCAGACTTAGACTCCCACCCTCTAATAAGGAGCTACCGCAGGTCATTCATACCATCAGCAATAACACTCTAACATCAGCATCACTGGCTGATTACTGTTATTTTTTTCTGTCATTTGCCATCACACTACAATGACATATTTGCATAAGTGATTGACCAGCAGGTGAGAGATACGCCTTGGACGCGTCTAGTCTGCTAAAACCAAAGAAGAAGAAGACCAGCAGGTGGGGGTATGGAGCCTCACTTATTACATCAACCACAGAAGAAGGTCAGCTAGCTAGTATAGCTAGCACGCTAGCAGTTTCAAACAGTACGTTTATATTTAGACAGAAGAAACGTGAGCATCAAAATGCTTCAAAGGACGGCCAGACTGTGGTCGGTTCGTTGCAGGAGTCTACCTTTGGTCTGCACACGGTCTTATCACGCTGATAAAGTAGCTCGACTCGGGTCTCAGCCGGATAAACAGTCCTCTGAATATCAGGTAGGTTAGCCTGCTGCTAACGTCAGCTAGCCAAACTCTTAGGTACAACTCTGATGCAAACGTTAATATTTAACTACACAACTGACAGGCAGGTGTAACTAATCAGGTAATACTGACAAACATTAAGACTGGTTCATTTGGTTTCCAAACTACATAGATGGCAATTCTAGTTGGTTTACTTGCTGTAAGAGGTCAAAACCTTCAATTTGCTCAGCTAGGGTCTTAGCACCATTATGCTAAGTTAGCCCTGCAGCTGTACTATGTACCGTTCCTCCTGACTTTCAGCATGTTGACACTAGTTTAGCTCTACACGACAGGTCTCTCTTTATGCTTTCCATCAAGTCAGTTTACTGGAGTGAAAATACAGTTTTGCTTTCAGTCATGCATCCCAACCCACAGACTGTGCCTCTCAGTGAACATTTTTGCAGTTTAGCCAGAATAGCAAACCTGTGGGTATACAGTGTAAGTGGAAAATATGAAACACAGAAAGTATAAAATAAACCATAACTTCACGTGTTGCATAACTAAAACACAACATAACACAAAACAATAACATAACACATTCAGGCGCAATAACGTAAGTGAAACTTGGTGTTACTGTTTATTATTGTTTAAGGCGCTAATATTCTAGGTTGAAGGTATGATTGATTCATTTTAATCACAAGATGCATCAATGTAATTATTGGTACACTGTGTCCCCATTAAGTAATAACCACTTCATCCTCACTGATGCAACACTTCAAAAGGTCACCAGATGGCACCACAGACACATTATTTGCAGCTTGGTAAAACACTTAAAATATACCAAAGTAAACATGTCTATTTAGTGATTTAGTGTCCTATATGAAATCAATGTTTCCTCTTGACAAATATAGTTTCATAATGTTAGTGTTTAGAGGGTGCTAAACCTTCTATTCGGTTATTCCAAAGTCAGTGGGCCCTATAAGGCAAGTCTTAATGTTTACATATCAGATGAGGAGAGGACTGGATGCCGGTAATATAGCCAGAGAACCAATGTTAATAATTATAAGTGATTCCAATGGGACTTCCTCTTCCCCATACAATCCATATGCTACAGACTGAGAGAATTCCAAGGGGTCCTGCAAGAAAACCAACACAAAACACACTGTAATACCTGGTTGCAACATAAAATAATCACTTGAGATGTTCAAAGCTATTGTGGATGCAACTGTGATGGTGGATTATTTTAGGGGTCAGGGGTTAACAGTAAAATGACAGTGGACAGAGAAGTGTATGCAGCATCAGATAGCATACCTTCCTGTGTCATGATTTGTGTAATTGCTGATTCTGATATTCTTGACTCCTTTACTGGATTCAAGACAGATTGATGTCTTTCCAGACAGAGATCTCTCTGGTCCGAGAGCTGACTTTAACAGTTCATTCATTCACGACTTTTCATGTTTTATACTGAGGGGAAGAATCCTGTCATCATGCTCATCAATTCAGACTAGCAGGAGTACTTTCACTTAAAGGTTCTAGTCTTATGCTGCACAGAAACCTGGCTGCCTTGTTTTTGGGGAAGAGATTCTGGTTTTTTTTTTTTTTGGTTTTTTTTAGAATTATGTTAATTATTATGTGTCTGTGTTTAAATTATTATGTGAATTATGTTTCTGTCATTAACATATTAATATAACATGTCTGTACATGCTGTGCGTAAAAATGTGTTTTGGAAATATCTCTGCCTCTACATAATACTCATATATAAATGACCTTCCAACTAGCCTGTTTGGATCCAGGTGCAGCAACCAGCCAGCTATATTGTTAATGTGGTGCCATGTCTTCCACATATTGTCATCAGTTAAAATCATACAAAACAAATCTATATGCTCCTCTTGTTTTTCAGGAGAATTATGAGCACATGCAAGCGCTTGTTGATGAACTGAAAAGTCGGACAGAGATTGTTAAATTGGGTAGGTGTGAGCACATGACAGATTACACGCTACACTTAACTTCATGGCTCTGTGTTTTCATTACACATGTGGCCAAACAAAAACTGTAACCAAATTGTGTGCTTACATATATTTTAATTAATCCAGGTGGGGGAGAAAAAGCCAGAAGACTTCATACTTCTCGTGGGAAACTCCTGCCTAGAGAGCGCATAGACCGACTCCTGGATCCAGGGTACAGTATTGTCTACCTCCATCTTTGATTTAAAATTCATGGCCGACTCTTACCCAGCAGATCAAATGCAAAAGTAGTATTGAGCTGGTTTGATGTCATTACACAAGCTATGATGTAGGAAGGTCTGCTATCTGATGCTGCACACACCCCCTAAACCCCTGACCCCTAAAATAAACTACCATCACAGTTGCATCCACAGCAGCTTTAAACATCTCAAGTGGTTACTTTATGTTGCAACCATGTATTACAAAGTGTTTTGTATTTGGCTTTCTTGCAGGACCCCTTTCTTGGAATTCTCTCAGTTTGCAGCATATGGATTGTATGGGAAAGAGGAAGTCCCAGCAGGCGGTATACTTACTGGGATAGGGCGGGTTTCAGGGTAAGCACCATGAATGAGTAGATCATAAGACGCTTTCTGTGCCCCTTTTTAAATGTTGATTAAGCATCCTTAACCAGATGCAAAATATTCAAATTTCAGTCTATGATAATTACATGGGCTGTTAATTTCGTCTTTGCTTGTAATTAGCTTTTTGGTTCCAATGAGATTTCCCTCGAGTGCTCCAGGTGCACCACAGATTTTTTTTTTATTATTATTTCTCGTAGGGTGGAGTGTGTTATTGTTGCAAATGATGCTACTGTCAAAGGGGGAACATACTTCCCAGTTACTGTGAAGAAGCACCTTCGTGCACAAGAAATCGCCCAGCAGAACCACTTGCCATGCATTTATTTGGGTGAGTATTATTTATTTAAAATGGTTTGGTAAATCAAGGAAGCTTGACTTGCAGAAGGGGAAAAAATTATAATATGAGGGGGAAACATACTAATTGCTTTGATGTTCTTGACTCCTTTAGTGGATTCAGGAGGGGCCAATCTTCCCAGACAGGCAGAAGTCTTTCCAGACAGAGATCACTTCGGGCGTATTTTCTACAACCAGGCCAGGCTGTCTTCAGAGGGAATAGCACAGGTGATGCTTATGTTTGGTTGATAACATTGCATATCACATATTGATGACATGCTGAGAACAGCTGAGACTTTACCATGGCTTCATAATTTGCTTGTGTATTTAAAGTAACAGCGTTGTGTTATGGAACAGTTCTTGTAAGTAGACCGAGTTGTCTGAAAAGTTGTCATACAGAGTGGAGACGGAAAATTTAAATAGGTTATTTATCTTTTTATTGTCTGCAGGCAAATGATCCATCTTGCTATTGACTAATGAGGGAGGCACATCCTTGTGTTTAGAAACAGGAAGTGAGTTTATGTGAGAACTGATAAATGGGATGGGTGCTTGAGAGGAGTCAGGTCAGGCACTCAGATCTCCCTACTAGACCCAGGGGTTAGAAACACAGCTGAATGTGTTCATACAAATTCAACAAACTGAGTTACTAATACAGTCTCTCCAAATGATTAAATTGATATATTATTCAAGGGTTGTCCTTCTGTGACATGATTCTATTTTAGTATTACTGCCACATTTACCAGTGCTCATTAAATCGTTGTTAATCACATCGACAATTCAATTCTTCATTGAAGGGGCCTTCAAGGACAGGCCCGTGATGGCAGCATAAAATCAATACTGATTCTGAATTCCTGCTGGTACAATCAAGTGGAAAGCTGCAAACTTGCTTGTAGCTCAGTTGTCCTTGAGTATTACTCTGTCACAGAAATCAGCCCTTAGCTTGACAGCAGAGCTTTCTCGTCTTGCCAGCCTTGGATGTCCATTGTTACTATTTTACTTTTACTTCAGATTGCTGTTGTGATGGGCTCCTGCACTGCTGGAGGAGCGTATGTACCTGCCATGGCAGATGAGAGCATCATTGTGCGGAAGCAAGGAACCATTTTCCTTGGAGGACCTCCACTGGTAGGATCTTTTTTTGTTGTCAGGACTTGGAAGAAAAGTGGAGCATCAAACTGATTCTTTTGGTGGATTGGTGGTTTATATAACATTAGTAGGTTAAATGGTATTGTTATTATTATAGTGATATTATTACTACGGTTGATGCTATACATTAATGATGTATTTAAATTGTATATTTCTGTATATTTCTCTCCAAAATATAGATAATTATCTTTATGTTTGCAAGAATGCATTGTTTATCTTATGGAAATATTTTGTTTGCAATGTCCAAGCAAGAATATGGCATGCATGGACACAGTTTTTAGTGCATACTGTAAGATCTGCAATGGTCTGTTATTAATTAATTGGAAAAGGCATCGGAATCAGTCTTTTTTTTTTCCCCACTCCTTTTCAAATATGTTGACAAGATAAGATAATGTCATATTTTGTATATTTTTTTATTATTATTTTATTTTATTAACTTCATATTTGAAATAAATGACCAAAGAATGAGTGAATAACTTACTGTGTACTGCTGTACTTTTTGTGGTGAAGTAAATAGTGACCAGGCAGCAGACATTACTTAAAGGTGGTGAAAAGTCCTCATATTGTTTTTGTGTTTGAGAGGCTCTGTGTTTCTGTTTATAGGTCAAAGCTGCTACTGGGGAAGAAGTTTCTGCAGAGGACCTTGGTGGTGCTGACCTGCACTGCAAGTATGAAATAACAGTATTTTTATTACATTACCTGTATGGCTTTATGATGTCACAGTTCTGCTTTTCGAGTGCTTTTCGTCAACTAAAACATGATTAGGCTGTCACCCATGGGAATGCTGAGACTGACCCTAAAATAGTTTCCTGAAAAAACATGACAAATAATGTGATACAGTTATTTTCCAGAGAGCAGAATAATGAAAAGAGTAATTAAAACTGGGATTGTCTTCAGGTCAAAATGTTCTTGACATGACTCGACTGGGATTGAGATGTTAATTTACAGAAATTTGTGTTTTGGGTCCAGTGTACAGGCATAATTTTTTTTCATTGTACATAAATCTCAATATGACTCATAAAACAACAATTCAAGCAGGAAAGTTACAGATAGAAATACTGTGGTTTTTGGTATGGTTTTTCTTTTACATTGATGAAAGGCATCACACACTCTTATCAGCATTATTATTTTCAAGTAATGCCATATGTGTAGTGATTGGTGAATGATTTGTTGCTAATTTAACAGAAAATCTGGTGTGACAGACCACTACGCTTTAGATGATAACCACGCGCTCCATTTAGCGAGAAAGGCAGTGAGAAGCCTCAACTACAGGAAAAATATCGAGGTCAGTCCAACAATGACAACCACTAACAATCATCTTTTATATTCTACCTATAGACAATTAAGCTGCTCTCTGTTGACATGGGGGCTGTTTTTTTTCAGGTTACTACAGAACCGACTGAAGCTCCTCTCTACCCTGCAGATGAACTCTATGGCATAGTTGGAGGAAACTTGAAGCGCAACTTTGATGTCAGAGAGGTATCTGTCCATTTTCCTGCACACTGGCTCAAAGGTGCACAAAAACAGTCTAGGCTGTAATGAAAGAAAACATTTTAAAATTATTTGAACATATCAACAGTGGCATCTATGTTCTCAACTAATGATTTGACTGAATATGTTCTTTTTCGTCAGTCGACTCCGACTGACGAAAAAGAACATATTCATGTTAGGACTTCTTTTGAAGTCCTAAAACACTTAATAAGCTTATAATGTGCTTTAGATGCAACTTTTCCAGGATGTCCTTTGTTTAATGTGTGTCTAGAGGAGCATTTGAATTGATTATATTGATTTCTTATTTTGGCACAGACCTGGCTTTTCCAGGTTTGGAGTACATGGTAAACTATGTTTAGCTGTCAGGTCTTTCTGTCAGGAACATAGTCGATAATGGACAGCCAGCATCAATCACTTTGTTTTTGCTCTCTGGCAGGGCTTGCCAGATGTTCTCATTTGGTGGAAAGCCTGTGCCTTTGATCCTTGATGTAGACCCAGGAGCAAGAATTACTGCTAACTCCAGAGATGTCAAACTGTTTGTAGTGTAGAACAGTATTGGCAGTCCACTTAGGAAACAGGATCAAGTGGCTGCTTTCTCTTTACAGTATTTTTTAACTGTGAATTTCAACACAGGGCACTCTTAAATCAGTTCAGTAAAATCACTCAAGCAGCAGTAAAATTTTATCTTGATATATTTTCTTAATTTCTTCTTATTAAAATTTCCTTTGAAAAACATCAAAACCAGCAATGAATTAATGCCAACATGCCTTGTCTGTGTTGCCAAAGTCTCATATTTGTTGGCAACACAGAGCTACAGTATTGTCCAAAAACTGTTAAAAAACACATTAGTGAGCTTCACTATTGCACTGGCTGGCGTGTCTCTTTATTACCACCAACACAAGCGTTGCATTTTATTTTGAGTTGCTTGAACACACATTATTCCACTGCTATAAATACTCCCTTTTGCCATATCCAGAAAATAACCCCCACCCAAATACCCCATTTACTCTTGTTTGAGTAACTATTGCTAAACGCTACAGTGGTTTGTTGCATAGCACCATCTGAGAAGACGCCATTTGAAAGAGTTTGGCCTTCAATGCTTTTCTTCGCTCTGCTTCTAGTGAATAAATACTCATTATGAACTGAACTAGAAGTGATGCTATTGTAGCATCTGCTCAAACCTCTTAAGAAGCTGCCATAGTTGTTTTGAACTCTTCTCTCATGCGATCTTGTGATATTACAAGAATATATTTATGTTCCATTTTTAAAAAGTTACATCCTCCATAGGAATGAGTGGATTTGTTAACGATAACAAAAATGTAGAATATACTCTGTAACATGTCATTAAATATTATACATATTGTTTAACGCAAACATTGTTTTAAACCATTGAAATGGTCCTGTATTTGCATTATTGGCTTTTCAAACTTCCCTCTTCATTTCATCACAGGTCATCGCTAGAATTGTAGATGGCAGTAAGTTTGATGAGTTCAAAGCTTTCTATGGAGACACACTTGTTACAGGTATGTGAGATAGCATTTCTTTCCCTTTCTCCAACTCAGAGAATTGTATTTATTATGGACTTAACATGAAATCTATCAACCTTAACATTAAATTCTCAATATGCACCCATTCAGGATTTTCAAGAATATTTGGTTACCCCGTCGGAATCATTGGCAACAACGGAGTCTTGTTTTCAGAGTCTGCGAAAAAGGTAAATATCTGTTTGAACCCAGAGATGACTGAAGCAGTGAAAGCTGTCTTTGAAGTATACATATGGATTTTTAAAGTCTGTTCACAGTGTCTTCACAGTGTTATTAGAAATCCTAAAATACGCCTCTAGCCTCACAAAATGCTCAGACTGATGGTGCAGATTTCATCCTGTGATATTATGAACAAACCGGCAACACCTGCGTAAAGTGTGAAAAGCTAAGCTGCGTGATAGAATTTTCAAAGGAGAAAGCATTGTACTGGCAGTGTGCTTGTCTAAATGTCAAGGACTTAAACTTAATACTGATGCACTTCAGATAGTATTGTCCACAGAGGTTTGCTGCTTACAACACAACAAACAGTATTTCGTACTACTGACCTTTGTCAAGGCACGGCGTTTCTTTTGCACAGTACGCTTTCAGAATGCACTTTTCTGGGCCATCTCAGGAGTACTCTGATAAATGGCATCATAATTACAAAGCATTTAGAAACCATGAACAAGGGATGATAATAATTTTCATTCAATATATTTCACTTTATTAGCAAGCCAGTCTGCTGTGAACAGCTGAACTTTACACAAGCTCAGGAAAGATGAGGAGCTGGTTTTGTGATTATAGACTAATGTGTTTTTCAAACACATTTTGAATTAGATTACAAGCTTGACCTGCAAAAAGGTTTCTTTGATTCATTTTTTCTGTCGGGTCTCAGTATGACAGTGTGAGCATTGGTTATCTCATCAGTGTAATTGCTGATCAAAGGGACTGACACAGTGCTTCAGACAGACAGAGATGTGGAACAGACATGCATGGAGAGCAGATCCAAGAAGAATCAATACAGCACCTGCATTTCAAGATGGATTTTTGAGACACGCTGTCATCACTTAAGATGTGCCCGGGCTTCTATTATGCTAACTGTTAAATTGTTAAAAGCTTTTCCACAGGTGTTCGTGAAAGCGAGAGGTAGCAGAGAAAAGATTGGATTTCTGTTGTTGTGCGCACTTTTGGGAGCAAACTGATGGCTAATTTTTCACCAAGTGACAGTTTCTAATAAGCAGTCGTCTTTCACGCTGTCTCCAGCTTCTGTTTAGACTCTGCAGTGCGAGGCAGGATGCTTCACTGAAAGAAAGCCAGCAGAGGTAACTGCCAAAATAAAGAAAACACCTGAGTAATTCAGCAATACAAAGTGTATGGAAATGAGGTGTTTCAGCATTGTGTGCACAGTCCTTTGTGATTGTTTTCCTGTGCAATAGCTCCTGGCAGCTCTGTGTTGTTGAGTGTGTTTTTCTGGCAAGGCTTAAAGCCATTCAGGTCCTTCGTATTCAAAGTAACGTCTAGCAAATACAAAGCCAGTGTGAAGCCAGATGACCTCCCTTCCAAGTGGATAAATTTTGGTCCTGACTGATCTCGACTCATGATGAAGGTGATGATAATGGTGAGACAAACTGCTCACAGGACACAAAATGAATGGTCTGATGAGGCAGTTCCTCCATATGTGGACCAACACTTAAAGTTTGCAGGAACAGCCCGGGCACCAGCTAGTGCAAGTTATATTCCTATTAATAGAAATCTCCTGTCATTTTTAAGTAAAGGTTATGATAGTACATGATGTGTTTCTGTCCTGTGGGAAGTTTTTTTCTGTTGCATATAATAGAATCACTAAAACGTTGAAATTCTTCACAGGGAACGCATTTCATCGAATTATGCTGCCAACGAAACATTCCTCTTATTTTTCTCCAAAACATAACAGGTTAGTGGGAGTGGGGATTTGGGGATTATTGACATAATTCTATTACCATCACGTCAATTCAGAGTAAAACATGAGTGAAGAGTATTCATTGATTTAAGTACTTGTATTACTGATAATGTCATGTTTTGTGTGTTGGCTTTTAATGAGATTGTAGACCTGATCTCATATTTAATACAAGCTCATAATCACACACTACAAAGTGATGTGTGATAAAAGAGGCAGTGATAATATCACAGTTAACGTCATACTCGGATACGACATGATGTACTCTTTATATTCTCAACAGGCTCTTGGTTTTTACCTTTTTATTAAATCACTGATCATTTATTATGAACACACCTAGCATACAAATTTAATCCAGGTTTTACTTGCCATCTTTCCTCTGCATTTTTATTTTAGGCTTCATGGTGGGTAGAGAGTATGAAGCAGGAGGTATTGCCAAGGATGGAGCCAAGATGGTGACTGCTGTTGCCTGTGCCAATGTACCCAAGATTACTGTTATTATTGGCGGCTCCTATGGTGCTGGAAACTACGGCATGTGTGGCAGAGCCTACAGGTATGGAAAATAACAAAAAATAGGAATGGTAAGTCACAGAATTATGGGATACTTTCTGGATCCTCAAAAGGCTTTATACAATTTCAGTACATTTAGAAATCTAACAGCAAGTGTTCTCAAAAAAAAAACACAGACTTGGCATTTTGTAACATATATTCCACTTTGGTTGAATTGTTTGGAATTATTTAGTATTTCCTGTGAGGTGGTGTTTTTCAGACAAAACTGTCATAAATGATCTTTTGCTGCTGTTGTCATCAGATTATTTTAGAGTATTCGATCTTCATTAATTCAGGTTTCTTTTGCCATACTTATTAGTGATTTGTGTCTTTTAGCTGACTATTCTGGTCCAGCAAATTACAAGAAAATGGTCAATTCTTTGTTTTCTTCTCACAGCCCTCGATTCCTGTACATGTGGCCCAATTCCCGAATCTCTGTAATGGGTGGTGAGCAGGCAGCCACTGTCCTGGCCACCATCACCAAGGATCAGAGGGCACGAGAAGGAAAGGAGGTAACGCTTCACATTAATCATGTGTCTGTGCTTCACTGGAGAGGCTGAAATCAGATATTGTGGATTGGCTGCCAAAAGTATAAACCTTATGAAGATACTTTTCCTTCAGTAATAGTTTGACATGGCACTTATACAAGGATAAAATTATGTCACTGTTAAGTGTATCTGTGATGGCTTATCCTGAATAGTGCAGTCATCAAACAGCTCTAATTAAATTGTGTCAGGTTTGCCTTTATGGGTGTCTAAAGAGTGCATTAATAGCTTTAGGATGTCACCTCCCATAGGTGATGTTTAAGATCTAACTAAGTGTGGATGGGATTAGTCTCCGAAAAGGAGACTAATCATAAATTCATCTACTTGTATTCACAGTTGAATCATAATGAAAAAGCATTAGGGAGGATGCTGGCTGGCCTTTGTTAGTAAAATGACCATCTGCTTCGCCATCCCATAGCAGAGAGGGTGCAGGGGCTGTTTAGTTGAACATGTTAGTCTAGTCTGCCTCTCTCATTGATCCTTAATCTGACTGAAGAGCCTCCAACGAAGGCAGCTGTGCTGTTCTGACTGCAAGTGGCCGCTGGAGTTGGTTGCAGGCAGCTCCAGACAATGTTTGTGATTCAGCCAGATGAGGCACTTTTCAGAAGCTGTCGCTGTGTATTGATAAATCCACGACACTGTCCGTGGTGCTGAAATAGCATGCAGATTTAAAATTGTAACTCCAAGTCCTGCCTTTCTCCCTGTTAAAATGATCAGTTCACCTTGTACATGTAACGAAACAGTTTGTTGTTTGTCATGATGTAAACTTTGGTAATACAGCAGCAACACACAGTTGGCCTCCACCCACACTTTCCTCACTCATGTTAGCAAAACTCATTGAGTGTCGTTTTATAATACAAAGTGTTTTTGCCCATTTTGAGTCATATTTCTAGACACACAATCTTTTGCCCTATGTCTCTGAAAACTCAGAATAGCTCCAATGAAAGAAGAGATTCATCCAATCTTGTTTTATCTGGAGGAGAGTAGAGGACAGTTTCACATAAATTACCACTTTTTATCCAGATTCTCTCTAATCACGATCGTCTCCACTTCCTGCTTTGATGTCTGTGGCATATTCCATCTCTTTATGTCCCGACTACAAATCCCAGAAGCCCCAACTTTACTCTTAGGCTGTGTGAGAGAACCCTCTTGTCCCTGCTGCTGAAAAAACACTTGGACATATAAATCTGTCAGTGGCACTCAAAGAGTTAAGAGACAGTGGACAAGGGAGAAATGAATTAAATTAGGCTTCAGTCTTGGTCAAGGTTTAGTGGCTGGACAGGCTTCGCTCAGCGTGCATATGTACAGTGTATATATAATTTTTTTTAGAATATCCTGCTCAATGTACTTTTAACCAATATACAGAGTGCACTGTAGCCTCCTGGCTGAAACTAATGCTGCTCTGCAACAAATCAAAAATTAATGGTGATTATACATGACTGTAACTTTTTCCCCCTTGTCTTTCTCAGACCAACAACGCCATTGTCCTTTGTTTTAACAATTTATTCACAGTTCTCAGCAGAGCAAGAAGCTGCCATGAAGAAACCAATAGTGCAGCGGTTTGAAGAGGAGGGCAGTCCATACTACTCCAGTGCCAGGTGAGCTTTGATCATGACACATCATCCCCCGTGTGGGTAGTAAAATATTCACCAAAGGGCAATACGGCCTTGTGTGACAACAATCAGGGCAACCAATACTGAGAGAAAATGTTCTTCCACCAAAATATTTTTTACCAATTTATTTTTAATTCTTTTCAGTACATCAGGTTATTCTGCTTTTCCAAGTCATCAGAAAGACTTCATGCATGAGGATTGATGCATTAGATGTCCTGTTGTTCTGCTAATATGAGCAATCTTTGCTCGTTATTTAGTCATGTAGCTTTGTTCATGCTTTATGTGAGCATAGTTCATATCAGAAGGTAGAGAGCCTCACAAACAAAATGCATTATATGGTGGAAAGTTTTGTGTTTGTATATATTTCAGCACTGGCAGTTTTTTTCTAGATTTACGAAACATGGGTCACTGATGTTTATATATTTTTATATAGTCTAGAATAGTCTTGCCTGTACCATCCATGGCCCTGCTATGAATAGAGGCTAGTAACATATTTATTGTAGAAATGCTCGTAGGATATCAAGATACCGGTGTATTTGACGGTCAATGACTCCAGTATTTGATTCCATTGAGCAGCCGTCAAAGCCAAATTTGAGATGCTGACTAATAATAATCACCAACATATTTGTCTCAAAAATGTGGGCCTGGTGCCCTGTTAGAATTTGCCAAAGTTGTGTTAGTAATGTGTGAAACCATTTACATCAACATGTCTGGCTGGTCATCCATGCACTTGAATGAATGTGGTTAAAATCAAGCAGTCTGCGATGTATATTTTTTGCAATAGGGTTGTTGGGTCTTAATACACCGACTGTTATGTACATTCATAATCCTGGTTTCTTGTACTTTTTACATTAAAAGCTGCAAAAAAATATTCAAGTGAAAAATTATATCCATTAGTATGATATCCGAGTGTCATGATAATGGTAACGTCTTTTTATCTTGAGTAGCAAAAGAAAAGGCAGGGAATATTTTTTTTAAACCTCTGTATGTATTAAAACTGGGAGATAAGTGAACGAGTCATTCAGATATCACAGAATCTAGATTTCTCTATTAAAATAATTGCTAATAGACCTGCACATTCTACAAGACATGGCAGATAAGTGAGGTGTAATGAGCCTGTGAAAGGCTAATAATGTGATGCTTTTTTTTTTTTTTTCTCACAGGCTGTGGGATGACGGGATTATTGATCCTGCTGATACTCGTCTGGTTTTGGGACTGAGCCTTAGTGCAGCACTGAATGCACCAACAAAGAGGACACATTTTGGAGTGTTCAGGATGTAATGCTCATCTTGTGCAGGTGTGGACCTCAGATCTACCATTTAGACATCTACTGTACTTAAACTCGCCTTAACAGTTTTACTTTTGGGGTGTCACCAAATTAAGAACAAAAAATGGACAAAAGAAAAGAAGAAAAATCATTTAAATAGAATCACACAACCTTGGATTAATGGGGATGTGATCTGTTGGTATGGGATATTTTCACTAATAAACTGCCTTTTTTATTACAATACTGTAGTGATGAAAATAAAAAAAAAATATGAGATGAGTATAACATTTAAGTTGCTGTTTTTTTTTTTATTGGGGGCCATCACTGTTACTCAGTACCTTAACATACAGTAATATCATAAGAAAAACCAAGGGGGTGCTGTTTAGCTACAAATACCTGATGCACACTCAACATATTTCAGGCTACATGTATTTTGGATAATACAATGGTGTTGTGGTATTGACAGAGGAGCTGCTTTGAGGAAAATAATAAAATTAAGTGAAAGATATCCAACCTCCGCGACCCTATGAGGATAAGCGGTAGATAATGGATGGATGGATGGATGGATGGATATCCAACCTTGTTGCAGTTATCACCGTATGCAAACTCTTGTCCAGAGGCACTACTGGGTTCATTGTGCCTTCTGACCCAGCCTTATGTTTGCTTTTCATGTCTATGATTGTGCAAATATTGTGTTATACTGTAGGAAGCAGCAATTGAATGTAGTCTCACAGATCACATGCTGCAGGCAGAGTGTGCTGTGTATCAAAGCTGAGCCACAGAGGAAGAGTGCTTAACTTCAGCAGTTGGCCACCTGCTCCTTCCCTCGCTCCCTCCTTTCCATTTTGTCAATTTATCTCTTTAAATGAACATGCTGCACGCAGTTGGTATGCTCACATATTGGTATAGACCATCTGAGTTTTAGTTTGGCAACAAGTTACATTTTTTTCTTCTCTGTAGGATTTCTAGTGGCCGAAGATTAGGTGCAGCAGTGGATTTGAATGTTGGAGCGTCTTCCCTTGAAGCCAGCTGGTTAAAATGCTTAAAGGCCTTCATGCTCGTCTGTGTATGACTGTGTGGCTGCTACACTCATGCTGTGGAGAGCCTCACCTTAGGGAGAGCAGAAATAACTAGGACCATGGTGCGTGTGTGTGTGGGTGGCAAACATCCTCCACTATCGCCTACCACCAATTTTTAAAACTGGTTTGCTGGCTTTGCTTCATTCTCTTCCACCAAATGTCACTGTGGGATCATTACCAAACAGTGTGAACCAGTTTTAAAAGTTTCTATTTTATTAAAGTAAGAAAAACTTGGTGGAGATGTTGAGATCCAATGATTCAGAAAAGTCTTGTGCATGTTTTCATTTCATGTGATTAAAAAAAAACGGACCACAGCGGAGATGTAATGTATTAATCAATCAGGGGGATTTATGAAGATTTCTGATCTTACCGTGGTGTTATGACGCAACTGTTCTCACTGACTGTGACTGCTCTTAATTGCAGTAATGATCACTCACTGGGTGGCTTCCAGGTCTCCTCTAACAGAAGGCCGAGGTTGTCCTTTTGTCTTGTCAGAATATCTGGCAAGCTTTCGATTTGATGTCAAGCATTTTGGCTTTGAGGTTGTGTCGCACTTCACAACCTAAAGGATGAGAGCTTTCCCCAGCACACGCTGGATTTAAAGGCCATCAGGACAGGTTGCCAGGCACACAGACAGATGCTCTCATTAGCAGCTGTTTGCAGCCGGCGTGTCTAAACTTGAATGTCCTACAATCATAAATTTCATGTTCAAAAGGATCAAACATGGCCTTTATAGGAGCACTCGACATGTTCTCTTAGAAATTCAAAAATCCATCTTGTGTCCATGTTGCATCCACGATGCATATCCTCACCAAGTGCACTACATTATTGGGAAAAATAGTGTTTATAGCTAAAGAAGGACACGCCATGCTGTTTCAGTCTGACACGGTGGAGCTGTATTCCAGCAGAGCTGATTATTTCAGCACTTAATGGCAAGGCCATCCGTACACGACGGGTTGCTATGCGTGGGTGGTGGTATCCAGGGCATCTGGGAATTTTTATAACGTTGAAGAAAACTTCAGAGTGAACTTTGCTGCCAACCGTATGTCAGTTATCAACATGTTGCATATAGTCACAACTCTGTCAGGAATTGTTGCTGTGTTGTTCCATATCCTTATCAAAGTGACAGGAATGTGAAGAGCTCCACACATCTCACATTTTCTCAGAATCTCTTCTTACCTTTGCCACCAAAATGTACTTCACATTATTTTGTTTTATTTTTAGATGGACTATACATTGATGGGATGGGAATGAATGGGTTTCACCTCTGTCCTCTTCCAGTTTAAAGGACAAACAAAATATTCCTGTCAGTATGCAGAGAGCAAAGCTTCACCCTGCCATGTGGCTCATTGTGACTGTTTACTGTTTATAGAGATTAAAGTCATTCACAGCAGGCATTTCTGTTGTCTGTTGTTTCAGCCTGACTGAATCACAGTCCAGGCATATTGGTTGATTTAATGCTACGCTATGCTAAAATGTGTTTCTGAAAACATTTGAGGCAAGAAATAGGCATTTCAGTACAAGCAGTTACAAGCAGTGATTGACAGCTCCTGTAGAGTCTCCTCAACTCTGATTGGTTGTTTTTCTTCAGTTTTGCAAATGCCATCGGATCACCTGAGCAATGGGAATGTGCATTTTCATGGATTATCTGTGGTTGTTTTATAAAACAATGTTTTTCCTCATTTGCTCAAAGTTAGGCCTGCACCTTTTACTGTGAACTAATTTTCCCAGAAATCACAAAAAGTGTGTTGTGAGCTGGGTTAGTTTGAGGTCAGCAAAAAGTCTCACATGAAATTCAGCCACCTCATCATTTTAAACCTCCTAGACTGTTTTGAGTTCAGTGTGAACAATTAAGTTAAATCATTCATTTATGTCAAATAGATTATACCCAACCTGAGCTCTTTCAATCTCCTGACAGATGTGCTTGGACACTTATGACTCATGTTGAAGTCCCCACGATCGAAAAATATTCACGACTGAGTTGAGTGTTAATCATAGACTGTAAAAAGAAGGTGTTAATGTCCAGCTCCTGGAGGGAAAGATGATTGTATTATTTTTCGGGGGAAATTATATGCCTCACTTTTGATTTAGATTTTAGTTTTAATGCTTATTTTTAGTTCAGTGCAACTATTGTAATTATTATTTGTCCATTTTGTCATTTTGTTTAGTTAAGCTTTACCTCACCACTGTTTGGGGTAAGATTGTTACTTACACACACACACACACACACACACATATATACATACATACATACATACGTATATATAAATATATATATATATATATACAGTCATGGAAAAAATTATTAGACCACCCTTGTTTTCTTCAATTTCTTGTTAATTTTAATGCCTGGCTCAACTAAAGGTACATTTGTTTGGACAATTATAATGATAACAACAAAAATAGCTCATGAGAGTTTAATTTAAGAACTAAGGATTATTCATTTTCCATGGTTTTCTTGATAATAACCAAAATTACTTAAATTCTTACATCAATAGCTATGGCATTGTACCGCCAAAAACACTACTTTTAAGCATTCCATGTTTTCTTTTCTGTTTGCTTTAAACACATGATACACACAAGAGTTAATACTTGATTGCATAACCATTGTTTTTGATGACTGCAGCCATGCGTCTTGGCATGCTCTCCACCAGCTTCTGACATTGTTCTGCTGTCACAGCAGCCCATTCCTGTTGGACAAATTCAAACAAATTTTCTTTGTTTTTGGGCTTGTGGTTCTCCATTTTGAGTTTGATGATTTTCCACAGGTTTTCAATTGGATTAAGATCTGGTGATTGAGCAGGCCAAGGCATGGTGCGAATGTTGTGGTTCTCCATCCAGGCTTTAACTGACCTTGCCGTGTGGCAAGGGGCATTGTCTTGTTGGAAAATCTAGTCATTCGAGGCAGGAAAGAGTTTTCCAGCTGATGGAAGAAGACTGTTTTCAAGGGTAGTCCTGTACTTGACCTGGTTCATTCGGCCTTCACACAATTGCATTTGCCCTGTTCCACTCAGACTGAAACAGCCCCAGATCATGACTGATCCACACCCATGTTTTACTGTAGGGGCAAGACAGTCTGGGTTGTAAGCTTCTCCAGGCTTCCTCCTAACCAGTAAGTTGGCTGGAGTGGGCATCAATTCAAAATTGGATTCATCACTGAAGAGAACCTTAGCCCAATCATCAACAGTCCAATCCTTGTGGTCTCGAGCAAAGAGTAACCGGGCCTTCCTCTGCCTTTCATTGATGAAGGGCTTCTTGCGTGCTCTGTGTGACTTCAAACTAGCTTCAACAAGTCGGTTTTGAACTGTCCTTGCCGAGCAAGTCACATTTCGACAGTGCCCACTCATTTTTAAGGTCCCTGGAGGTCTGACGACGATTCCTGACACAGGAACGGATGAGTGCACGGTCATCTCGTGGGGTAGAAAGACGCGTTTCCTGCCACGGCCAGGTAGCAATTTGGTAGTGCCATGTTCAGCTTGTTTTTTTGTTGGAATGAACGGCTGTCTTGGAGATCTTCAGTTTTTCGCTACCTGTCTCTCACTCATGCCAATTTCCAGCAGTGCCAAGATGGCTGCCTTTGTTGCTTCACATAATTCTTTTGTTTTAGGCATTATGTGAGAGCTGACAACTTCTGAGTTGTGCTACGGCTTGAATGTAAGCAGGAAACCACTCTAGGCCTTTGCATGTGCAGTGCTGCTTGTGACATGAAATGGCCTCTTATATACCCTGGGAATCAATTAAGCTTAAGAATGTCAAATAGGACATAAAGTATTATGTGACCAGCTGCATTTTTTGTTGTGTTCATTGTATTATACGTTTAGTGCTACCAGATATTAGAATGAACAAGAAATTGAAGAAAACAAGGGTGGTCTAATAATTTTTTCCATGACTGTATATATATATACGTATGTGTATGTATACATATATACAAAATATATAAACACATATATGTATATGTGTATATATGTACGTATATATATATATATATAGGTGTGTGTGTGTATATATATATGTATATATATATATGTGTGTATATATATATATGTGTATATATATATATACATATATATATATATATATATATATATGTGTGTGTGTGTGTGTGTGTGTGTGTGTGTGTGTGTAACATATTAGTAAAAATTTGAGAATCAGTGTTTTTCCTTCACATTTTTTCATTTTCACCTGACGTTCATCCAATGACCCCAATATGTAACACATTTCTTTGTGGAAATCGACTTGAATGTAACAAAGCATTACCATAAAAAGTGTTTTAAATCAAATAAGGAAGCATTCCATGTTTATATGTTATATTACTCCTCATATGTTATAAAGCAAACCCACCTTTTTGGGATTTAGTGAGTGGTGGTGTCTCTCAGCAATCCATGCTTATAAGTACTTCTCATGAAATAAGAAAACTTTCAAAAGCAACTAGGCTATATGATAAAACAGTGGTGTTTGAGCTGTTGAAGATGGCAAAGAAATGAATGAATGATTGGTTCTTATGTGGTAGATAATCTTGGTCTCAACAGAAGTGTCTTTTTGTTGCAAATGAAAGAGACAATGCAATGCAGAAGATGCTGCACATGTGTAGAGAAATATGTCCAGAGGGCTGCACAGGAGCACATCAGGTCAGATGCTGCTGTGAACAGAGGCTGCAGCCCCCCTAGAGGCTCCTCGCCCGGCCCTGAGTGCTGTGTGGTGGCCCCGGACGCCGAAGTGACGAGCCTTGTGGTGCAATGTACGTGTGCACGGTCCCCGGACTGACAGGGCCGGAGGTCCAATGAAACAAGTCGACATATTGAGGTTGTCAAATCAAAGCCAAAGGGGAGGCGCTGTCCCGTCGTCGTCTCAATTACGTCATGCACAAACAGCTGGTCGTTGGCAAAAAAAAAAAAAAAACCTGAAAAAATGTAGACCAGCACAGCGACTGAGAACTGCACCCGGGCTGTAGCCCTCCACTAAATATTTCGCTTTTAACGATGTGGCAGCTGGAGCGTCCGGGCTCAGGAAGTCTTCCTCCGAGGCTCCTCTTGCTTGTTTACTCCTCTCTGTGCGCTCTTGGAGGTGAGTGGCTTCCTTCTCTCCCTCGCTGCTGCTGGGCTTCGTGGGGAGCTGTTCCTTTTGTCGGGGTGCTGAATCCTCCCAGAGAGCAGCGGCAGCCTCTCTGAACCTCCACAGCTGCTGCTTTTAGCCACCAAACAGAAGCGTCTTCTCGAACAGCTTCAGTTACGGGTCGCATGGGGAAAAGTGCCGTTAATAATGACTCTGAACACGCTGACAGATGCTCCTGTAGGTTGTACGCTACGATCCTGAGGGCTAATATGTGGCCACATCAGATTGGACGCTTTCATTGTTGTTGCGCCTTTGCTTGCTGATTTGTTTGCCATTGTTTTGCTTTGTTAAAGAAAGCAAAGACAAGTTAAGATACATTGACATAATGCAAAAAAAAACAAACAAACAAACATAAATTAAATACTATATGACCGTTTATTGGTTAATAATGAAATGTTCAAGTTGCTATTTCCTGTTTTTGATTCAGCCTAGTTAGAGATTAACAGACATTGAATAATGAAATATTTGAGTTAAATCCTTGAAGTCTCTTTGATTTTTATCATAAAATATGACCAACAAGTAGAAGAATTTCTTGTGTTTGTGGTTTCCATCCACCAAGATGTCTTTGCTGCTTCAAGACAGAGCCGTGCAACAAAAAGCTCAGAGCTCAACTGTGAGACAACAATGAATCCATACCCAGAGCTCGCTGCACTGGCTGCAGCCACAGAAGACCTTATAGGTCTGTCTGAGGATGTTGCAGTCCTCCTGACAGACTTGTTGCTGTTCCTCTCCATCAGATTAGCTAAATCCTTGGGACTGGTTGAAGTCAGTGCAGTCAGTGTCCCCCTTTACTTTCTTTTTCTTGGATTACTGGGGATCTTTTTTTAGCATCTCCGTGAGGAGGATCAAAGTGATGTTGAAATTTGTGTCTCAATTGAGTGCGGAATTCAGTGCTTGTTTATTTGAACGCTGATTGTCTGGATGATGTGCTGGAAGTCAGTTCATCCACTCCTGTTGCTTGATCAGGAGTAGGAACGGATGGCCAGTTTGTGCCAAATTCATTGTTGTTACAGACAGTTCTTCTTTCTCTCATGTGTATGTGTGTCTTTTATTTTAAAATCCTATAAGGAGCTTTGAGAAGCAACCTTTACCTATGCTTTTGCAAAAAAATAAATAACTAAAGTTCAAAGATGATGCCACTAAGCATTTAAGGATAAATCTCTAGTTGAGATGACAAAAAGCAGGATTATGTCTGTATTAAGCCTCTAAGGGAGTAAAACAGTGGTTGGGAGGCGCTCATTGAAGATTACTGAGATTACCAAATTCGGAATGGTGCTGTAAGAACGCCTGTAAGCACTCTGCTGCCTTTATCTTTAAATGACTTTATTTAGCTGGCAAACAAACAAGCAGATTTCAATATGTTGGCATGTTTACACCCTCAGAGAGTGTGTGGCTGCTGGAGTGTCACTGTGACATCTCCTCTGCTGACTCTATCTTCCCCCCACATAGAGAAGGTTTAAAAATAGATCAGCTATTTGTCATTTTATTTTTCTCATAATAACTTGGCATGTGGGCTTCAGTTATGTATCTATTTTGTAAAAAGACACAATTCTAATATATTTGAAATGTAGCTTGTCGATTGAGCTCAATCTGCACTAGTGCACCTCCATCTTTATGTACCTACAAAATGATGCTCTATTGAAAATCGTAACTGTGACATGCACAATCTGGCAAACACAAGGTTGTGACAATTTCCATTAAATTCTTTCAGAAAACTGAAAGTATTTAAAGTCTTCTGGCATGGAAAACCAGTAAAAAAAATATTTTTGTACACCTGTGACTGAATCTGCTGCATGAAGTCCATGCGTATGGTACATTATTTGTTTCAGTACCATCACGTTTGTCAGACATTCCCACATACCCATCAATCAATCAATCAATCAATCAATCAATCAATCAATCAATCAATCATCAATCATCATCAACTGCTTATCCTCACATAGGGTCGCGGGAGCCTATCCCAGCTGTCTTAGGGTGGAAGGGCTATACCACCATGCTGCCCTCCCACATACCCAAATGTAGCAATTAAATCTTGTTTAATATGAAGAAACATCCACTTACTACCCTGTTTTATATTTGCAAGCAGTTTAATCAAAGAGGGTTTCTTTCTTACTGAAATACTTGAATAATTTCTCTATACTGAAGAGGTAAAACTTCATAAAATTGCAAATGTTGGCTAAAAGTGTAAAAATAATTCCAATTTATTATTAGTTCCTACCCATCCTCATCTCACAACCCCCTTGTGGGAGTCCTCACCCCCAGCCACTGATTTGGAAGCTTACTTTGACGTATTAATGGTGATTTTTCTTATAACTGAGATTACACTGCCTGAAGAATGTGGCGATGTGCAGTCCATCCTGAGTAGTGTATTCACCATCCATAACAAGTCTTAAACCCAGATGTGCAAAACCAGTTTTTTTTTCCTCTCAACCATCTGTCAGACCTGCAAGTCATCAGCTGGCTCCAATATGTTATTAACTTTGTTGTTTGCTGTGATCTGGAGCTGGAAGAAGAAGTCTGTTTATTTCTAATCAGACAAGGAGATCATACAGCAGGCTTTCTGCAGACTGGTGCCACACTCCATGTGTTCAGTCTGTGACATGGAACCAGTTTCTCAGTCATGCATCTCAATGTAGTGGAAGAGCAAAGACAAATGTAAAGACAGCTTACATATAGTGCAGATAGTGGACCAGCGAAAGGCTGGGATGAGAGCGAAATTAAGGCTAGGAGCTTTGCATGGGATTGGGCTTTAGCTCTTGACAGCAAGATTGTTTCACTCTTTTGGGTTTCTGCCTCCTTATTCTGCATCTTTAGTATTCAAGGTTGCCTCTATAGGTGAGAGCCAGCTCAAGCTTTGAGGACTGGTAATAGTGTGGAGGAGAGGAGCAGGGCAGATCCATTTTTTTTCTCTTTTTCCTAATGCGCTCTAGAACCACCCTGCGCATTCAAGAAAACCTTTTTCTTTATGCGTCCACACCTCAGCTCCTTGTCAGTGTAGACTGGGTCACTCAGTTTTCTTTACTCTGTGTCAAGGTAAAAGCAGATGCTGCTCCAAATGACAGCATTAGTACAGCTTGCTGCCTCGCTTGCGGTGTAGCTACAACTCTTACATGAATTGGGCTCATGCTGTTTTAGAGGCACAGGCTTTTCATTGCATCCTCAAAACAGGTTTATGAGATTTTTGTACAAATTGCAGGTGAGATGAATTATCCCCAAATCGAAACAAAACAGTGCACGACATCGCCACAGGTATTCCAAGTGCAGATGGTAGAAATGCTTGATATGCATAAACACAAAGAGTGTGTGCTGCTACAAATGGAAAACATTCTCCTTATTGAAACATCAAGCCTCACACATTGTTCTAATGAAATCCTGCTGCTTTCTGTCTTATCTTTATTATGTTCATATTTACACTGACCGGTAGAGATGCAGTATGATCCAGTATAGCAATTAACTGACACACTCCATTTCCCCCACATTTTGCCGTCAAAGTGTGTGTAACTCAACGCCTCATGTAGGTAATATGGCAGATTACACCTCCACTGGTTCTGCTGCTTTTATATGCAGAGCCGTCGGTGGATGTAATCCAAGGATTTGACTTAATGCAGGACGCAAGTGAGCCTGCATACATACACCTCCCTCAGCTGCATTAAAAGGAGTTAATGTCTGCAATCACAATATTTAGATGAGCTAGCTCTCTATAGTTCTCCTGGTTTAAGGAGAAGATGTACTTAAGACACAGTGCTTATGCCTATCTTCTGTATGTATGCTGATAAATTGTTCTGAACTCAACATTAGCCACGCTAACAGCATGGATGGTGTTGGTCTGTCTGTCAGAAGATCAGTCCAGCACTTGACATGCTATTTTGTACAGATACCAATCATCCTTAGATAATCAATTCTAATGTATTTGGTGAGCTTGTGACTTTTTAATCTGTGATACCATTAGGTAAAAGTGACATATTTCAGTATCTTCTAGATGGACTGGGACAAAATGAAAGTAAGAAATGTCACCATACTGACACAACAAACTTAGATGTGTTCCTTGTGTTTGTCCTCACAAGTGTTCAGGGAGATTTTGCTCTGGTTGTGTTCCCCACAGATTGCCTTTTTGTGACTGAATACTTCACCCGTACGCCTCGTAAGCTCAATGCTTTCAACTCCTTCGCCAGTGTGGAACTGTTTCACTTCAATGTGCCTGATGACACCATGATGGCCGTATGGAACCTCATCACCTTCAAAGAGCAAGGGGGCACGTTTGGAGACAGCTGCCCAAACCGCAATGTGACTGTGTAAGACAATGACTTTGTCACATCTTTTTCTCTCTCTGGAGCCGCTTGTGTTTTAGCTTCAAGCCTTTCTTTTGTTGTTCTTTTATTGAAGTTAGACACTCAGAAGCTGAAGTCTGCTCTTTCTCTAGGGTATAAATAGAAAACAATAAGCATCTTATACACTTTACCTTTTGGGGGGATGGGAAACAGTTATAGCAGCTGGTTCAACCTGAGCAGTGTCAGCAGTTACCGGCAGCCTTGACATATGGAGAGAACTGCGGTTAAAGCATTAACTGCATTTAACTTTTAATTTTGCCTGTCTACATTTATCATACTGGTGAGTAGTGCTCATTATGAGAGCTGGTGTCTCAGGTGATTCTTCTATGTCCCTGTGATGTTGTGATCGATGTGGGCAGGATATGATTATTAATGCTTTGAATTAAAATTTTTCACATTTTAAGGAGAAGATGCCATCTGTGTGCATGCTGTCAGCTGTTGTTATGGATGGCTTTTACATTTGGCAGATGCCTCCGTTGTTTGTGGAAATATTAGGCCTAACAGGGATCGCATTTTGTCTTTGTGATTAATAGGTACTTCAGGTCTGGTGCTCCTCCAGTCATCAACCCCCTGTACACCCGCTTCCCTCGGGATACAGTCGTCCCAGGATCCTTTGCTGTGACTCTTACCTGGACTCTTCCAAATCGTACGACAGGAGCATTCAACGTGACCAGCCCGCTCCCTGGAGACTGGTTTCTAGCCGCACATTTACCCAAGGATGAAGGCAAGATCTCAGTCAAGGTGAGGCTCCTAGAAAACCATATGCACATTTATCACAAGTAAAAATCATAGTTTTATGTCAGATTCTGTATGTCTGAGTTGTGCAAACATTGGTCACTTTGTTAATTCTGCTCTGCAACACCCATAGATCCACTTGGCTCTCCTTTGTTTGTCTGTTGAGCCATGTTGTCGCTTTTACTACTGATGTTAACCCCCAGATTAATCTTTCAACAATACCTAGAGTCTGCAGGCATGCTATCATCTCTGTGAGACTACACAATGGCACAGCGATGCCCTCTGCTAATTGCAAACGTCAGCATATTGACACATGCTCACAATTCCAATGTTAACTTGCATTTTTTTAAGCAGTTATCGAGGTTACTAATGATTTGCACTAAACACAAAGTATAGTTGAGGCTGATGGACATGTTTTTATACAGGTATTCAGTCATAAACAAAGGTGTTAGACAGATAATTTGACCTGATAGTGCCCAAAATTATTACAAGAATGTGTGGTTCAGTTGTCAAGAATAGGACACACAAATGTCACCATCATGGTGGGGATGCAAACTCTGCACAAGTTTTATTCCAGTTTGTCTGATAGATGTTAAAACATTTAACCTGCTGGTGGTGCTAACTAAAAGTCAGGAAATCTCTGTAGTCAGTAGGATTTATGTACCACTAATGTCTATACCAAATTTCATGTCAATCCATCTAATGGCCGTTGAGATGTTCACTAATTGCCAAAAATGTCAAACTGACAGTGATGCGAGAGGAAGAGTCAGGGGATAAGCAGATTTATTGGGATTTATCCCCCTGAGGATCATGACAGTATAAGTGAATTGTGTGTGAGATGTGTCAATCTGGACTGACAGCGGTGAACTGACAGACTAACGTTTACATTCCCAGAGCGGCACTACAAATGTGGAGAAAAAATCTCATTCAGCAGCAGCTGTTTAGAAATGAAAAGGTTGAGTCTGATTTGTTATACAGCTCTCATTAATGGGGACTGGTATAATGTGTGTTTATTTTTATGAAACTGTTATTTAGGACAACTTAAATGACATCTACATTGGAAATATTTTCCTCATGGTTACTTATCTCCCCTTCATGGTAGAAAATCAAATGAAAATGATGCAAATGTTGGTTGAGATTAGTATTCCTGCTTGTGTTGCAGAGCTTAAAGAGACTTCTGCCTCTTTAGAGTTTTTCTTCATCTCATTATGTTCTCCTGTTTGGCCACATAAAAACACCTGCTGATTTCCATTTCAGGCAATTTATTTTTCACTGGCATAGTGTTCAGTTGTGCTTCCTTTGTGGTTTCCAGTGGCTGGCACAAGAGCACCTGCAATACACAACAATCAAAAATATCATCAAAAGTTGCTATCCCCATTTCATGTACAAAAAAAATGGTTTGCTTCGGGGAAATGAGAATAGAAGCTGAAGTGGCTCAAATGTGACCAGCTTCCAATGACACGCCGTATAGATGGAAATAACGCACCTTTTCTGTATTCTGCTTTATGAAGCATTTTTTTTAGCAGCAAAGGTGTGATGTTATCAGTTCAGAAAGGAAACATGGGTGGAGGCAATGCAAGCACAAACAAGGGGAATGCATGCTGCAGTCAAATACTGGAGCACAAATGACGATTTAGCAACAAACAAAGAAGCGGTAAACTGTATTTTTTATCAAATACATTATTTCCATATATTCCTTGGGCTGCTCAAATGTTCAGTTTGATTGATCATATATATTTCATATATATTTCTGAAGATTATTTAAGCTGTATATCTCCTTGGAATAACAAAGTGTTCAGCATATTTATTTTTTCCTCCATAAGACGAGAAAAAGCAACACTGGTTACTGTCCAGATGATTTTTCAATTGTTTGCTTATCAAGACCAGATGTAGCATCATGGTCAGAAAATGGTCACATCATGCAAAGAAAAAATAATAGGAAGTAATATGAGTAACACATGATATAAAATATTTGCCTATGCATTCAACCACATTAACAATGTTAGTAGGTTTTTGGCTGTGGTAACGTATTAATAAATATGTGAAACATATCCCCCAACAGCACTGTTAGCTCTGTCAGCACTGTTTCCGTTGGCTGAGAGCCTTTGAGGAGCCAATCGATATGCTCTGACTTTCGCATTTAGCGCCTTTAATATATTAACATAAAATAAAATGTTGTATTATCATCCATTATTTTAGGGGTTCTTTTCTCTTACTTACTTAAAAAGATTTTACTGTTTTATGATGATCATTAAAAACAAAGATTGACATGAATTATGAGCTTTTTATCACCTGCTGGATATTAGCCAGCATTGTCTACTGTTAGTACAATGAGGCTCAACCTCAGACTGCAAATATAGAAAATAAGTCTGTAAAAGCTGCAATTGGCAGTACACAACTTTTTTGCTTGAACTTATCATTATAAAGTAAATGTTGATAACGTAGGCAATAGAATAATGACTCTGCTTTCACTATGCTATTCTGTCTGCCACTGTGTATGATTTTGCTGTAAAATTAAGGGTTTTTTTGAACACTTTATTTGTAGTTTTCAAATATTATATAAAACAATCATATTCTCTATCTTACAAATAGTCGGAAATAACACAATCCCAGTAGTAATGAAGTAAACAAGCAAGACAGAAGAGAAGAGGAAAAAAAAACAGATCCAACGTCATCGTGAGATCACTTATCTTAAATAATAGAAAAACAGGACAGGACCAAATTAAAACAAAATAGACATGTGCACCAAATGATCCATATCTCAGGATAAATCAAGTGTAGGTATAAATGTTCAGAGTTCCAGTTCCAGACCAGGTAAATTGGTCACATGATTTATTAAAGGGTCCCAGGTTTTGTGGAATTTGTCGATGGAACCATTAAGGGTACATCTGATCTTTTCCAGATTTACATTTTGCCCCTTATCCAGTGGTGATGTGAAGGAGGGGTAACAGCCTTCCATTTAAATAAAATCAAGTGTCTAGCTAATAAGGAGGAAAAGACAGTGACGCTCTATAAGTGAGCAGGAGGGACAGACCCCTTCGGATCGGATAACAGTCCAAATACAGCAACCAAGGGAGATGGTAAGATGTTTTAAGCATAGGCTTTGGAGGTGACTTCAAAGAAGGATGACCAGAAAGGGGCAAGTTTTGGGCAAGACCAGAACGTATGATAGGAGGTAGCCGGTCACATGATGGGTCGATGTTAGGAAATATTCTTGCTAGTTTAGCTTTCGAAAAATGTAACCTATGCAACACTTTAAACTGTATGCATGTCTGGAACATATGGAAGAGGAGTGGACTTTAGAAAGAGCTGTGTCCCATTCTTCGTCAGACAGTGGGAACCCCAAATCGTTTTCCCAGTGTTCTTGAATATGTGAAATGAAGAGGTTGCAATTATCCATTATATGGGAATAAATAAATGAAATCCTACCCTTATTAAGTGCATTGACCCTAAATGGAGAATCCAAACAGGTAGGGGAAGGAAGAGTAGGAAAGTTCACAATTTTTTTTTTACGAGTAAAGGAAAATGAAGGTTTGTGGAAAACAAAATGTGTCTCCAGTGTTGTAACATTTATTTTTGCCAATGAAAGTAGCTGGAACAATCTCAAAGTCTACTGATGATGTCACACACTCATCATTGCGCATTCAATTGCATTAAGTGTTGTGGTTGTGTTGGTTGCAGTGAGACGCTGTGGACTGAGGTTACTCTGAGCAGCAATTATGCTAAAATACAGTATGTTTGAATATATTTCTTGATTTTTCCTTGATGGCCCGAATAAGTCACTACATTTGATGCTAGCAGTAGGCTCCGAGGAAAACGGAAAGCGAGTCGGTTGTGTGGATTGCATTAGATTGTTCAGTTATACGTAATAAAGTGGGAGCTCAGCGTATACTCGAGGTTTGCCCTAAAATTGCAATGTCTTAGTGGGTCATTCTCACTGAAAGGGTGAAAGTAATGCAATTAATCAGGGTTTCAATGGAGTTTTTAGTGCTCCATGGTTTAAAATGGCTTTAACATCCTACTGAGACTGAAATTCTGAGGAAAATAGAAAAAAAACCTTTAATATCTCTTTTGTGTGACAAAATTTAAGTTATTTAACACCATCAAAATATTTCTGCATTCAAAGTGTAAAACGTTGGCTTTAATAATCCCATGTTGGTTGGGCCTTAATTAAAACACAACTCGCTCGACACGTGTGCGAGTCCAACTGACAGGCTGTAATAAATCAAAGGGTCAGCTCTCGGGCTAATGACATGCCACAGTAATTGTGGCTCGAGCAGGCAGGGTCAGTGATCGGCTGACAGGAATGAAGGGCCTCATTTGGCATTCACACCTGTCCTTTTGAATCAGGTGCAAAAAGGGCCCCCATTCCTTTTTAAAACAATTTTTTCCAGCAGATCATGTGTAGAAACAATGCACGGCTTCCTGGCTCTGAGTTGTGTCTGCTCGGCTCATCTCACAGAGTAATGCCCATCAAGCATTAATGGTTCCGATCAACACGAGTGAAATAGTGGGTGCATGTTACGCTGTGTGGCAGGCAGAGGGAGGACAGAGTGATATTAATCCAGGAGGTTGACAGGCTTTATACACACAGTCCATTAGGAATGAATAATATCTAATCTCCTCCTTACTAGCTTTTAAGAAATATTGTTGAGTTAACCACTAAAGCACCCTCCAAACCACTGCTGGCTCTCTTGTCTTTGTAGGGTCTGTCTGAAGAATGCCAGTATCTGTTCCAACCTCAGCTCATTGTCCAGAGGCTAATTGGGATTTCAGTGCTTTATCCTGGATACTTCATCGACCAGATGATCCCCATCCATAACAGATCTGCACTTTATAAGTAAGTCTTCTCACTGAGCTTCCAAAAACCAAAAAGTCAGGATAAGTTGGCTTTTAAATTAAGTCCCTAAACGTGGACTATCTTGAGAATAATACTTTATTTTGCATAATACCTCCCCAGTCCACCTCCTCATCTGCTTCATATCATTTTTTTCTCTGTAAGCTTATCTTGCATTTTCATTTTAAAGAAATATGCAATTTCCCAGTGTGTGCTTATAGTCTGAGCATCTTTATTAACTTCCTCTTCTCTAAAAGTTGCCTCCGTGTTGTCAGCAGAGGAATATGAATTTCCATGGTTTATATTCATGATCATCTGGACATTGTTTGAGTTCCACATAAAAGTGGTATAAAAATATTTGTTATTTGAATTTTATTATTAGTCATTGATGGAAATCATATACTCCTTTTTGAATTTAAAGAATCAGTCTTTGCAGAGCATCAAAGAAGAGGAAAAATTTCCCATAATGCCATTGACAGAGTTAAATGACACTGACATTATATTAATTAGGATGTTTCTGCAGAGGTATGGGTTTACCAGCTTAAAAACCAACACATTTTACCATAAAAGCAGTTCAGATTATTAAAATTGCAACAGCAAAATTACACTGTTCCCTCATAGGAATAATTAATTGGGCGTTTTTAACAGGTTTTTGTCTAATAAACATTAGTTTGAATACATTTTATATACAGTATTGTTCTACATGTTGCTGTTTCATATAGTTCATTGCCTTGGTTGGTATTATTACATCCTAAAACATGTTTCTGTGTGTGTGTGTGTGTGTGTGTGTGTGTGTGTTTTTCTGTGTGTACAGAGTTTTCATCCCCAATTATATATCAAAGGTGAAGGTTCAGCTGGTAAACTGCAGCACCAAGAACAAGAGTAGCGACAGTTGTCCTGTGGTGCTGAAGATAAGAGCTCGGGCGCCGCCGGTGCATAACTCAAGTGCCCTCGACTGCAGGGAGTGGAACCCTTGTGAATTAGACACTCTGGTACCTGCCTGGGAACAATGGTACTACATCCTGGTGGAGAGATATCCAAGTAACTGCAATGTCTACTTCCGCATCGGGGTACAGGTCACAGGTGAGTGTGCTTCATGGGCGAAATTCATTAATTATTTTTTTTCCATTTTATATCTGGCTTGTTGTGCATTTTCTGTTGCATCTGAATTTGGTTTGTTTCAAGGCTTGTTTTTCTTGTTGAAACATAAAGATAGCAAAAGTTTTTATATTAGAAAAATCATCCATTATCAAATCAAAACAGACACTGAGAAGAAAAGAACATATTCTCCTTATCCTTAAATGTCTTTTGAACATTAAAGACTAAATTATTATACTGACACAATGACACTTACCAGTAGCTTGACCTTCACCCTTCTCCTCCAGTCATTATAATGACCAGAGCTACAGAGCTGTGTCTAATTTAGGGAGTTATAAGAGGTATTGTGTTAGATTTTCTCTTTTCTCTCACCATTTTAAAATTAATTGTGTTTATCGCTATTTGCTTCCAACGTTGTTCAGAACTTATCTTCCTGCTGCTTTTGATGTGCAGTTCAAGATGATACTAGGGTGTTTTTTTATTTACCTGAAAACTCATAAATTAGGCCAAATAAAAAGTGCAAAGTAGAACTCTGCAGTATGTCATCTCCAGTATCCCAAATTAGACAGTCACAGTATAAAGGATTGTGGCTTTCAATTTTAAACAAAAAAGCTTTTAAAATGTGCCCTGCTTCTCACAGTGTGAGGGACACACATTTAATTTGAATGTGTTTTGATTGCCAAACATAGTCGGACCATTTAGAGGCTTGTTCTAGTGAAGACCGGAGCCCAGACTGATTCAAATGAGACTGCTAGGAAGCCAGTGATACCATGCATAAGTGCTGCATGCTGTTTTAGGGTTGTGGAGAACTGAGGTATTTTTTATGCTCACTCCACAGGGATGGTTCACAAATCTGTGGGAAGTCCTCTCCCCTGTAGCAATCCCCTCCCTCTGTTGGACACTGTACAGTGCACTTTGTCACCATGGCAACACAGACACTAATTATTCACACTCTGTCTCTTCCCCCCTGCCTGCCAGGCAGATCTTACTTGACCTTTAGTGGATTTAAATTGAAGAACACCTCAGGTTCAGGGGATAAGACCATCTGGAGTCTTCACCTTCTCATGCTTTCCCACTCTTATCCGTTATTGTTGCTATGAGGTATTTCAGAAATATGAGTCCTTATTTGAATTCAGTCCAATTTACAGATACCACAGTCACTGGCTATACAGGAAGTGCTGAAACTAGGCTACACTTCATTATTTATTGTTATTGTTTATATAGTATTCAGTGCAGGTAACCAATAGAGGATTGGGCACTGAAGAGAGTTTATGTGTTATGCTGTATGTGAAAGCAAAATGAAGCCAGTCCTTTTGATTATGAATTCTATGAAACGGTATATTTACACAGCCCCTCCACTCCCACTCACCCACACATACAGTATATGTACATAAACACGCACTGTATGTTTGGGTCTTTGCTGATTTTACACACATTTTTCTTGTTTCTACCAAAGTTACACTTGCCTCGAGCCAGTGGTATTTGGTGTTTCAGTATATTGAGGAGTGGTTCAGTTGCCTGAACGGACATCAAAATACTTCAAACCCTTTCAGAGACAACACTATGCAAACAAGGCCGAGCTAGAAAAGCCTTTGAAACTCTTTCCCTTTAGGGATTATAGTATGTGATGGTACTTTGCCAGTTGCTATCAATGACCATTTTGCCGAAATGCTTTGTATTGAGTGAAAGCATACTGTTTACAATTACCATGAATCTTTGTCTCATTAAAAAGCAGTGTACAAGGCTGAACCTCAGTGTGTACATTAGAGAAGCCAGCTGAAGGGGATCTTTTCAAACAATTGCAAAAGCTGTGGTTGCATATTTAGCTTGCATAATAACGCAAGTAAAATAACTGACTTATTTTTTTTTTACTTTACCCTCTGACTAGATTGTTCGAAGTCCAATTTGTCGAAGGACCAGGCACAACCCAGCTCCTCCATGAACATGCCTCAGTCTTTTGGAACAGCGATGGGTTTCTCTCTGTCTGAGACGCTGTCGGTAGCCACCCTGCCCAGCCTGTCACTGAACGCCAGTCACCTGCACACCTCGGAGGACAGCATCATTTACCTCGCGCCCTCAGCTGACACTAACAAGTGCTGGCCCATCCGTCCGACCCTACGCAATGAGCTGGACACCTTCTCTGTGCACTTCTACGTCTTCTTTGGTCCAAATATATCGATCCCTCCAGACAGGGCTGCTGTGTTCGCCATCAACCTGATGCCTGTTTTAGACAGTGGAGGAGTCCTTAACATGGAGCTCAAACTCAACATGGTGAGTCACTCAGATGACACCATTGCTGCTTGTTTTAAAGGCTTAACACATGACTGCTAATTGCTACCAATTGGTTGGAAGGTATAAACATATATACAATAATATATAATATATAAACAAATATACTTGAGTCAAAAATGCTTTCTGGCACTGAAAGGTGTACCTAATTTTTTGGGGGGGCTTTATTTGATACCTTGATCTTATTGCATAACACCTGGTGCTGTATATCAGTCAAAAAAGAGGATTAAGATTCTTATATCATTTGGTTCATGATGTTGCGCAGGACTTTGTTGCCACTCTTCCCCTGCTGTATGATTTACTCTTACAAAGGATCAGGTAAGTAATCAGTTAAGTAAATAGGCAACAATCAGCAGAGGGGAACTAGGAAATTTGTCTGGCTTAGCTAGCCTTCTATGTGGATGCATGGATAGTCATGGACTTTGCTGTGGGAGCTGAAAAGTTTCACAATGAAACAGGCGCCAGTGTTTAGGCTTGTGACATATGTCTCTAATTGAGAGGGAACAAAATGCAAATATCAGCCAAAGAGGGCTTTGATATTTCTCTGTTAAGCTGTCCTTCAGATAGTGATGGCATTAGGGATGCACCTGCAGTGGCTCTGAAGGTCTGCAGGGAGCCAGGAGCTGGAGAGCTACAGGCTGGCAGATGGACTTTTAAACATTTCACTCCTAATAGAAAGTGAGCCGTGCAGAAGCAACTAGAGGATGAGGCATAAAACCCTAACAAATGTCTTTGATTGCTGGGTTCAAAGAAATAGCCTGACATTTGGGGAAATATGCTTTTTGCTGTCTTCTTGGGAGTTAAATTGATATCAGTTTTATCTCTCTCCATTCAGACAAGATATTGGTCAAGGATATTTTTGGCCCGCAGTACCTGTAGCGTAATGCAAAAGGCGGAGGCAGGACAACAACTCAATGAACAAAACAGTCTCAACACAAGGTCCATTCAGGAACTGTTCTGTTGCTTTTGATCGTATCACTCAGCAGATGGAGTTGCCTAGTTGTCATGGAATCGCAGATGTTAAAACTTAGTTTTTTTTCCCTTTTAGTACTGAAGTTATTAATGTGAAAGGAACAGTGGTGTGATTTGATCAAAAGCTCCAAAACAGCTACTGAACAGACCTTGTGCTGAGATCTGTGTTTTATCAACTAGTCTTTCTCAGTTTTTAAATTTTACATCTATTTGCATGCTAGCCACCAATACATCCAAGATTTACCAAATGTTGTTCAGAGTTTGGAAATCACTTCTACAGCAGTGAGCCCATGGCCATTAGTAACAGAAATATATATATATATATATATATATATATATATATATATATATATATATATATATATCATTTAATTGCTCTGAATACATATCAATAAACAACATGTAATTTTTGAATTTGAAAAAATGGATTAGCAAATTAGTCGAGACAGAAAATCAATCAGCAACTATTTTATAATCAGTTAAAGCTGGGGTAGGTCATGTATTTTTGGCATCATTTGGCAAAAAAAGTCCATAATTGCCTTCCAGTGTATTGTAATTCAAGTGGTCTGAGAGAAAACTGCACCTCCTCCTGGCTCTGTTTTAACACAATCCAGCCCATGATGGAAGACTTTGGCCAATCATGGGTCCTTTTAGAAAGAGAGGGTGTTCTTATTGGCTCTTCTACAACTGCAGATGTGTGTACACTTCCTGATAGTGAAAGCTTCATTCAACAATAGAATATCACAGAGGAAAAGTTACAGAATTGGCAAAAATTCAGACGCCAAAATATCTTGTCTCGCTACGTCCAGAGTCTACATCTGAATGCAGATTTATAAAGATGAAATGCCTACTCGTAGAGATTAATTTATGAAGTGCAGTCGTATGCAAGGCTGTGCTTGTCTGATGGACATAGGGGAGAGCTGCAGGATGAGGGCTGTATTTCAGAACACTGGCATTTGTTTTCCCCTTTTCCAGAAAACCACCTACCCTGGGGCACTACATGAATTACAATACATGTATGCTGAAAGGTTATTATGGACCAACAATGCCCAACAATGCCTCAAAATAAATCAAACTGGGTCTCAGTTGTGATTATTTGCTGACTTTCTTAATTTTATACTGTATTAAAGTTCTTGGGACATTTTTAAAGACCCAACCATTAATCAATAATCAGGAAAATAATGTTGAATAGGTTCATGAAGAGAATAATCTATTGTTGCAGCTTGTCATGTAAAAATGACTGGTTTGCACTTATCATGCAGACTATATGCTGTCTCTCTCTCTGCTTCCAGACTTTGTGATAAGCTATAGGCTAAACACACCTTTCACCTCCACTGAACAGAGATGAAATTGATAATCAATCATCATCTAACCTGGTAAGAAAGCAAGCCGCCTTATTTCCCAAAATGTCAGAGAAAAGCACAAGTAGTTGGCTTTAAAGGAAGGAAATGGAAAACAATAATGTGAGAATATGACTGTAATGAATCTGATGGTTTATTGATTGACTGCTTGGTTGACATGGCGACACGGTGGGTTAGTGGCTGTTGTCACCTCACAGAGAGAGATTGTCCTGGGTTTAAATGGCAGGTTGTCCTGATGTTTACACGTACTTCATCCTACAGTCATCAGAAGAACCTGTTTATGTCTTATGTCTGTGTTAGCACTCTATGGATGTTTTTCTGCCACTTGCTCATACCCCGTAAGTGAATATAGTTGATTTTAACCCGATGGATGTCACAGAGACAGTACGAAACCTGGCTGCTGTTGCTGTATGAGCACAAGATGTATTCCTGAGAGAGAGCGTCATGCTATATTATTCTATGGACAGATTTCTCTCCCCTCAGCGATGATCTGTCACTGGCTTGTCACAGGCACAGAATCCAGTCAGCTGCTGCCAGTGGGGGACAGATTTGCAGGGCTTTAGCAGACAATAGCTGGAGCTGCTTGTCTGCCTCGCATCACCCTGTGTGAAAAGAATTCTTATAAGGCTTTTATTTCCACCCATACCTCAACTGGTGGTGGATCAGTTTAATCTCTTTAGATCCAGTTTTCTTCAGGTCTGGCTTATGCAGAGAAAGAAATCGTAAGCACTGCAATGAGTGTCAGTCCCTTATGCCTGCATCACTGTACGCCTTGTTAGGTTTTATATGTTATAGTAGTTTTTCACAGTAATACACTGTAAATCAATGAGCTTGATACTTCCATTTATTTATTTTAACATTTGTTTAATTATTATTTAATTATTTAATTATTATCGCTCATGATTGCAGCTGAGATGTGGAAATATGGCAATAAGTGTAATTTAAATCTAAATAAATCTAAATAATCTAAATAAATATTAAATTACATGGATGTAGAAATCAGTTGATACACAAAAATATACTTTATTTGTACCGATGTACTATTGTACTTTTTGGGAAAATAATAATTAAGTTATTTTGAAATTATCACACTTGTTTATTCATTTATGTATTTATCTCCTGTGTCACTGTTGGGCCTCCTTGTGTGAGAACTTCTTTGTTGAATCGCGTCTAATTTGATTAGAAAATCGAAAAAACTAAAAAAAAAAAATGTTTTTGCTGCTTCTAATCAGCATTGGTGTGCTGCATTGGTAAGCATTGGGGAGATGCTCCCAAAACCAGTCAAAACAGTCCAAACAAAAGACAGTTTAATATCTTACTGAGCAAAATTAGAAGTCATCATTGAGTTTATTTTAATTAGTTTGGGCACTGGGACGTGCAGCATATAGTGAACATGCCAGCTTCATCTATGCTCTTGCATCAGTTGGCATTGTGTCTTGTCTGGCGCGTGTCATCAGCACAACTCCTGGGAAATTTAGCAAAGCAAAAACCACATGAGTACACAACAGAGATGAGCTGGCATTCATCAAAAGTTTCCTTTCTGTCTGCAGCTTTCTTACTAGAGTTGAAGTCTGAAATCTGTGCTGCTGTAGTAATTATTTTGAAGGGATGTTTACTCTGAAGTTTTTCTGCAGTACTTTGCTTCAGTCAGTAATGTTGAGCATTGCATTGATAGAAGATGGCAGTCTTGATTGAATTACGCCTTTGAAACTCACGTTCCACAATCCAAACTAATAGCTGCATAACGGGTCAGGCATAAAAATCAGTATTAAACATGATTAATGTAGCAATGTTCATAACAGTGTTACAAAGCGCTTTACAAGTAACAGCAATAAATAAAACCCCAAACAAATTTAACATTCAAATTCCAGGCATGAAATTAAAATGAGTTGCAGGGAAAACAGTCAAGCACCAGCTAAACTGAAGATAAATGAACAAGAATGTCCCAACAGCAGAGGAGTGATTGAAATCTTGTTTGAATCAATGCTTATCGGACAGCAAAGATGCAGGGAGCAGGGTCAGCCTCCAGCTGGAGAGAGGATGTCATATATGAGATGGAGCTGAAAGACGGATTGAGCTTTCGCACTTATCAGTAAAATCTTAATTTGAGCTCCACACAGACAGACAGGGTGGAGTAGAAAACAAAGGAATTTCCAGGTTTTCATGGCACATGAGTGGTTCAGATCATAGATTTATGAAGGATCAAACATATCACAAATCAATCATCTGTATCTAGAGAGCACCTTGCGTCCTTAATTTGATATCCTGTTGAAACAAGGCAGTGCTGGGTGGTAACATGTGGCGGCATCGTTTAACACTGTCAGCTAATTAGACCTAGGGATTCTTATTCTGACGGTAAAAAGCTGGAGATACTGTATAATGTCACATGATTGCAAAGTAAGAATACAGGTCAATTAACTGAGCAGTCTGCTTCATCCAAGCCACCTAACTAATATTCATCTATTGGTAAGTAATGGCCAGAATTGCATCATGTTTGCCATTTTAACACACAAAGCCTCACATTTTCATCTGTGTAAACCATTTTAAGATCTGCATTGCTTATTTTGTTCCAGCAGTACAGCGATTAGATAAAGTTCAAATTCAAATTTCAAAGAGTAACATTTCAGATTGACATACCAATGTTTTCAAGGCATATTGATCATGTTGCTTTTCAAGAGAAGAATGATATAACATATCAATGAGAATGGGATGTGTTATTAATTCCTATGTAGTCATTATAATTTTAAATAAGACAGAGGAAAACAAATATCCAGAAACATCATTGGCCGGATTCTTCCTGTGTGCCTCCTCATGCTTGTGATGTCATCACTTTAGATTTTATTTGTACCAGGATAAAACAAGTGATGAGATTTGTTTTGAATCGCAACACAAGAAAATAATTGTCCTTTTCTTGTTTTTTCTTTGTCTCAGTAATAGGTGCAGATTTATCTGGGCCAAGAGAAGGACAATCACTTTTTATGGAGCTTGTTTCCTCTCACCTCAAAAAGGCAGTCTAGCTATATTACGTCGAAAAGATGGACATATTCTACAAATAAATATTGTAAAGTACATGTGAAGCTAACTGAAGTGTCATTCGTTTTTTCTAGTTTTCAACAAATTGAAATTGAACATGTGGTACAAGATGAAATTAGGACATCAGAATATTTATTGTACCCTAGGGTAAATTTGGTTCACAGTGAGTTATCTCGTGTTGAAACACAAAAAAACGACACAGACAAGAAAAAGTGACGACAGTGCGCAAGACGACCCCAAGATAAAGTTCAAAACATCAAACCAAGCCAAAGGATAAAAATGTGCCAAACGCCTTCAATGAATGTACCAAACATCAATTCATAGCACTGAGCAATTAACCTAGTAATTGTTGAGATAGTTTCATAAATAACTAAAATGTCACTCACATGGTGACATGAAAGGACAATTCACAGGATAATCAAATGTACCTTATCTAAGAGTCTGTGCCAAATTTTGTGCCGATTGAGATATAACACAAAATACTTTGACCTGCTGTTAAAAGAGAAGTCAGAGGATCACCAGATCATTGAGTCAAGGGGCTTTAAACATCTATTACATTTATCTGTAATCCTTTTAATAGTTGTTGATATTTCACTCTGAACCACAAATGTCAACCTTGTGATGGTGTTAGAGGAAAATGCTCTAAGGACCTTGAATATCTATCATAAATGTCATAGCAACCCATTGAATAGTTTCAAGATATTTGAAGATACTATATGTTGATAACTTCAAAGAGTCTGGCTTTGTGGGACTACTGTTTCCTTTGCAGCCCCTGGACTTGGTTTGTTCTATCTGGTAATCCATCCATGGGTGTGTCTCGCTCAATTCTTCATCTTCAAACTGTAGGGCAGATTCAGGAGGAAAGGGGTGGGGCGTATCTTGAAATGCCCCTGGGCATGATTGAGTCTTGCTACCAAGAGAGTAGAGGCCAGATGGTGAGTTTAGGATGCCTGAAATCTCAGCACCTGGCAAAGTGTTTGTTGAGTCATTGCATTAATCAACAACTTTGCCAACTCCCTGTATATACATTATGCTCATTTTGGGCTAAGGGGTATGATATAATTCTTATTTATTCACAAAATTATTGCCTAAAGTAATCCCTACCACCAAGCACATTTCCCTCTGGACACAAAGCAAATGAATATAATGTGCTGTATCTTGTTCTGCTATGTTTTTATTTGTCTAAAAAGAGAGACTACTTTGACCTGCAGTTTCAACTTAAATAATTCAGTAGTTACTAACAGAGATACTGTCAATAAAATACAAATATTTAAAAACTTAAAGTGTCAAATTTAATTATTTTTCAGTTATTTATTGCCATTATTTGTACCTCCTTTGTCCTTTTTCTGATTCACTTAAATGGACTTTGGTCTACTCACCTCTCTGTGGAATGAGCTAATTTGTGTAAGCATATGCAGCTCCCAACGCTTGAATAATTCCCCAGGATTTTTTTCCTAATGCCTGAGTGTGTTAATGTATAATTGATGCTTTAAGGAGATAAACTGCCAACATCTTCATTGAGGTGCCTCGGGCAGACAGAGGGAGAGCAGTTTCACTTGATGTGTTGGTTTTAAACTTTACTGTCTCACAGCTGAAATGAGACCTGAAGTACTCACAAACAGTGTGAGCTCACCAGCATGATAGCAGCAGATGGCTGATGGTTGGATGGATGAATGACGTGATTTCGTTTCCTCTTGCAGTCTACACTCAGAGGTGCTAATGTCACAGTGTTTGGCTGCTTGAACCACGGGATGCCCCTCTTCTTAAGGGAAAACTCATCATTGAAATGTGAATCAGGTATGTCAAATTTCACTTTGACAAATAACCTCAAATTTATTAACATTTGTAGTATTCCATGATAACATTACAAGTAATCAATGTTTTTTTTTCCATAAGAGTGTAATGTCTAAACAGTCATTTCCCCAGCGCATCTAACACAAAACTGTTTTGCTTAAACTTCATCCAGCATTTATTTCATCTTTCAGCTGAACTGGCACTCATAACTAATTTCACCACCTTTCAGTGATTAAACTTACAGTGAATCTTCATCTGGAGTTTTGACAGTTTCAACTGAAACTTCACTTCCCTGCTTGCACTCAAATTGGCACTTCATCTTCGTTCAGCACTCCTGTTTGAACCGCTCTGTCAACTTTTGTCAGCATTTTCAGATTTTCCTCAGAAAATGCTACCTCTTCTTGTTAACGATGTTATTTCAGTTTTTAACTCTGTTTTCTTCTGTTGCAGAATCGGTGGCTGGATTTTTCCTCTCTGTAAACGCCTCTGCTAATATCACCAAACTGAGGATTCCTTACCCACAAACAGGCATCTGGTACCTCAGTCTGCGATCTCTATGTGCCAATGAACATGGGTAATACTTCATTATTCATGAAAAGAAACTGCTGATGAAAACTCTTTGGTAAAAAAAATGCTTATTCACTCACTTGACATGACTTTGAAGTTCAATAACACTGTTGTGACTGTACACTAAATATGAACCTACTGTCAACTAACTTAGTTTAGCATAAAGACTGAAAATGGGGGAACATTTAGCCAGGCTCTGTCCAAAGGTAAGAATCTACCTGCAACGCTCACTGATTAACACATGGGGCTGGATCTACTGAGAGCCCAATTTGCATGAATTTTACATGTGGAGTTGAACCGCAGTTTGCGGGTGATTTACTAAGAGTGATTGCATAAATGACAACAGTCACAAATATGTTGGAAACATGCCTACTTAAATGAGAGTTTTATGTGTTTCATGGTTTGCAGCATACCGGGTTTGGAGAGATGAAAGCACAAAATGAAATTCGACCCGATAGAGGTGTCGGTAGATTGAAGCCAATAAACACTTAAATACAGCAAAGAAGCCTTGTTTGGGCTCATTCAAAGAGTCCCGAGTGTATAGAAACCTAATAAACCTGGCCATCCGGCGCGACATGGCATTTAGGACTTCAGACAGCACGTCTGAAAAACAGGATTGGGGGATCCCAGCAGTAATAGCTACCGTATGCTGGAATGATCCAAAAAAAATATAAACTTGCAAGGAGTTTTATCACTGCAGGTATTGTGTGACTCCCTCTCTTGGTTCAGAATCCTCTCTCAGTTCCTCTAGCAGCTCTAAAATGGCAAGGCTGGATAGATGATATGTTTTAATGAATCATTCCAAAAATGTTCACACGAGGGTGAAAAATTCATTCTCCGTGTTTTCTTTCATCGTTTCCATGTCCCTTCTTGCAATAAAACACAGCCATATGTGCACGATCACACATACAAAACGTTTGCACCTCCCTTTGAGACGTGTTAAATATAGACACAGTTTCAATTCGCAAAATTACTTTCAGGTTTGATAAATCGCTTTGCGTGTGCGAAATGAATTTATTTTCTCCGCCCCGTATTGCATATTCATTGCGGCAAACATCCTAACTGGATGTAGAAGCGCTATTTTACATCTTTGAAGGACGCGACCCTAGTGCGCACTCTTAGTAAATCAGTTTTTTTGCATGTACAGTGAGGTTGTAAACATTTTTATACATGCAAACCTTTAGTAGATCTGCTCCATCATATACAGGTTTGACCTACCTTATGGATTAAATAAGCAACATACAATTATCCTGATAAGCCAGGTTATGACAAATGTATAATCTGGGGGCAGTCCATAGGCAGAGTTGAAGCCTGTGGGTGGGACGAACCATTGTTCTTCAAACTGCCTCTGCACGTAATAGGACAGTGCTATGACCAATCAGAGCAACGGACAATGTGACGTATTCCTTTTACCTACCGGCAGAGCCAGCTGGGATATCTCCAGCATTGCGCAGCCCTGTCATCATCGTACTACGCCCACCCCAACGACTCGCTATGCAGATAGAGTGTTGTGATTGGTCTGTCAGATTCTTGCCTGAGCCAGGATTAGCTCCTATGGTGCTCCACTAGACCATCCTGCTAGGAAAAATTATTTTTTGCCGCTAGGGTGAGTCTAGATTTCTAGGCTAACATACAATATGTTAATTAGTGAGTTCTGGGGGTTTAGTAAAGTAGGTGATTTTTTATTTTTTTTACTTCATGACAGAACCAATTGTTTCCCCATTTACAGTCTTTATGCTAAGCAAAGTTAGCAAACTGCTGGTGATAGCTTTATATTTAGCACCTGAGAGTAGTATCCATCTTTTCGTGTAAATGCCCAAACACACCAAACCAAAGAAAAGACCCAGACAGCCGACTTGGCCGACTGCCGGCGACTTGCACCGATGTTCTGCGCCAGCATGGGAGGAAATATCTCTCCTCACCAGCAGGTAGTGGTAGTCAGTATTTGTCATTCAAAAACCAGAAGACCTTGAGCTGCGGCTATACAAACCATTGTTATGAAACAAGAAACAAAGCAGCATTTGCAGATAAGATAGATTCATCATTCCAGATAAAAAATTGTATGGGAATGATCAGATGAGCGTTGATTTTTATACCATTAAAATGGAAACATTAGTGTGAATTGTGTGCCCTGGAAAAGCCATGTCAGAATTTCTCAAAAACATCATTTACAAGCAGGAATTCACAGAAACCCAGTTCAATGAATTTTTGTCACTCTCATAATCAGTTCTTCGACTTGGTCCCTGTACCCCCAAGCAACCTCTGTGAGACAATATTTGCTGTCAATTACAGGAAGACAATTGTAAAATAGGACATTCAGTATTTCTTAAAAGCATCGCTGTATAACAGTCACTAGTTTATTTATCAGAATGAATAATTCAGTGCTCTAATGAAGACACCGTGCTCTGTTTAAACGGTGCTGCCTCCCTCATTCAGCCGCATTCTCTCCCATCTGTTACCCAGCAGATTAATTTGGGATTGGCTTCATAAATGGGGCCTCTGGTGAACACCTAGCATATGACATGGAAAAAGGTTAAATTTTGAGATTTAATAAGCAGATTTAACTTTAAACATATGCATATTGGGACATTTTAACAATCTGATCATGATTCATACAGGTAATAATGTATCCAAAAAGACAGATACACTCGTTATTCCACCATTAGTTTGGGGGTATAGTGGGTTAATGGGGCACAGCTCTTAAATTTGCTTGAAATAAAAATATTTTTTATCGCTATTGTTCTTTCCACTTTCATGTACAATTTATTCTCCAGAAGAGTAAGTACACACCCTTTTTCTGAGGTTTGTTTGAAGCCATTATGAGAAATGTTGCAAAGAGAAGGAGGGGGAAATGCTTCCATTAGTTTGTCCAATGCAATGTTTTTCACTAGTTCTTAAATATTAGCTATTCAGCATATTGAGCTGTTTTGCAGAAGCCTTAATGGCACGTAAATGTGAACAGAATGAAATTAAGCAGATTTTTTTGCCAGCCATGAGGGACTTTCCAAATGCATTTGAATAGCAAATAATAACAGATGGTGTGGGACATGGTCTCATCCTCACATGAGAGCATTGCTGAGGTATGAGAATGTGGAAAACATTCACATATTTCCACATGCTAAATTAATCAGGTCTAGTTAGAGAAGAAAAGATGCAGTGTGAATGATAGATGCTCTTCAAGGCCACAATTAAGTTGAGTGATAAAAATTTAAAGATTAAGACGCAAGCAGCTGTGCCAATTAAAAATGGGTTCTGGGAAAAGGCACAAAGAAACACATTTGTTACCTCCTGTAGTTTCATCCTGTGACTCATTATATATGCTAGCAGTTAGAAACAAGATGATGCAAGCACAAATATACAAGTCTTTTTCCTTTTATCCCATATAGTATCAGAGATTAACACAATTAGTTGCAGTTAGCTGCATAACAACTTCTATCAGGCTGTGAAATTACCGGCTGTGAATAACAGTGTGTCTTTTTATTTGAAATGGTTGTCTGGAAAAACAAAAAAGAAGACATTTAAAATGAAACTTTTCCTTATAATAGGTTTAGCAGTATTGCAGAAAAAATGGTGTACCATAATTGGGATACTTAATGAAGGTTTAACCATCACAGCAGAACTTAAGCTTCCTTGTTGGTCTATAAAGCACAGACAGAATTTGTGAATAATGACTTTTGTAGTTGCTTTTGGATAAGTTTTCTGACTTCTGAAACCCTACAGTGACATTTTGATTGTCAACATGGTGCTGGAGCACTAAAACAACAAGACTGCTGACTGACTCTGTGACGTGCTCACAATGACAATGCTGATATCTAACAAGAATGGTTTCTACCCTCTTAATTTAGTATATTAGCAACATTTACTAATGATATTCGGACCTGTCGATGGTGCTTGAGGAACAGTGAAGGAATGTTTAATGTTACATACATTTCTACCTTCATACCGGCTAAATTCAACAGTGATGTTTGTTCTGTCGCCTCTATCTAATGCTCTGTGTGACTCTGACATTCCCAGATTTGAGGCATGCACCAACATCACTGCTGAGGTGTATATGCGAGCATATCTGACTCCGTGCATCAATGACTGTGGGACATATGGACAGTGCAAGCTTCTACGCACCAACAACTACCTTTATGCTGCCTGTGAATGCAAAGCAGGTAACAGTTTACTCATAATATCTATTGACTGTCTCTGATGAAAAACTCTTTGTTTGGTGAATTTTCCCACAATATTCAATTCTATTCTGCTAAAGTCTATTCATGTCTTTTAATTCTATTTAATGTTATTGTTAATATAATACATATTGCATTAACTAAAACTAACTTAGCAGCAATAATAGTGTAATATACTCAATAATGTCTTAAATTATTTATCAGTCATTAATAAGTAGCAAAAAGTGTGACCATGAATTAATAATTGTAAGTGATATTCAGCAGTCCGAAGCTTTTTTTGCGTACAAGATAAAACTTTTTGTGAGGCAACTGGGTCATCGCTATGGCAAAGAATTTCTAATTTGTTGGAAAATACGTCATGTGGGGTAACAAGAAAATGGGAAAGGGCAAGATGGGAAGGTCTCTTCCCAGAACTGGGATACAGCAATTAAACTATGTGTACCGCTGCCCAATGAGTCATGCCACGTCCTGTTATTAATCTCCTAATATAAGCCAATAAAACACAGCCTTAATTACAAATGAAAAGATGAGCTTATGAAACTAAACAAAGCATGTCCTCAGAGGGTTTTTTTAAAATCCTCCCTTTGATCTTCTTTTATCAGAGCTCCTTTGTCTTGAGCTAAATCCATTGTCATACTTCACATGTGTGACTGCTTCCTGGCAGGCGCTTTGAATTCAGCGCTTGCCCTTGGCCTGTCTCACACTGCAAAACCCTCCGTTCGACAGTGCTCACGAATATTTAACTCACTCTGTCTTATCCAATCCACCACTTGATAAGGATCCAATTCAAGAGGAAAAGCAGCTCCGCTTTAACATAGGATGATTGCTGTTGTAGGATAAACAACACATTTTTTTTTTTCACAGAGAGCTGTCTTTTTATCAGAAAGAGCTGATGATGCATTCATCTTGTTGAGAGATAAATATTTCATCCCTTTTCAAAGATCCTGTAAATTCTAAAGGGATGGCTTTTTCCAACAAGCTGATTCATCTGCTGTAGAATTTCTTCTCATCCATTCAACCAAAGGATTTAAGAAGAGCTTCCTAAAGTTTATTTACAGTTTCAAGAAGTCAGAAAACACTTTAACTCCAGTCTTTTTTTCTCCAACCTATAAAGCCAGCAAACACAAAGCTCTCTACAGCCTCAGATCTCAAGTTTCTCAGATCATCATGCAATACAGAACTGACTGTGTGTGTGCGTGTGTGTGCGTGTGTGTGTGTGTGTGTGTGTGTGTGTGTGTGTTAGGCTGGGATGGCTGGGGATGCACAGACAACTCGGAGGCCTACTCCTACAGTTTTCAGCTCCTCTCTACGCTGCTGCTCTGTCTCAGTAACCTGATGTTCGTCCCACCAGTGGCCATCGCCATCCGAAGCCACTACCTGCTGGAGGCGTCAGTCTACATTTTCACCATGTTCTTCTCCACAGTAAGTGACTGACACTCAAACAGTTGGTACATGGCATGCCATGTCCTCTATAAAAAAATAAAATAAATAAACTCTTGGCCATTTTTGGTCTGATATCAGCACAACCAATTGGAAATCTGCATCATTAGATCATATCAAAAGCCTTGATTGTCATTATATTACAGTGCATACAACAAAACTAGGAGCGTTGCTCCACATGGTACTTAGTCAAATGTGGAAAAAAAAATTAGAAAAGACATAAATAAATTTTTGTAAGAATGTTATTACACATTTGCAAAAGTGAAATTATTGCCAGTTTATTTATGTTACCCGTTATTGCACAGAAAGATAATATGTTAATACTGTGTAACATATAACATGTATAACAATGGTATAATAATAATGATATATATGTACGTGTAAATTATTATTAAATATTTAGAAACAATAATTGGCTTTGCAGATTTTGAACTAGCATGCCTACTAGACATGCGTGTTAGGTTGTGCTCAGACTTGCAGAAATAAATAGACATTTGTGTAAGTTTTGCTGAAAATAAATTAGGGCTGTAACAATGAATCGATAAAACTGATTATTAAAAGTGTTGGCAACGAATTTCATTATCGATTTGTTGTGTCATGTGATGTATCAGTCGCCGCCATGTCACAGAGCTATCTGAAAAAATAATCAATCATTAAAATAATCGTTAGTTGCATCCCTAAAATACATGTTGTGAAAGAAATTACAATCAGGTAAACTTAGGAATGTAAAAAAAAATATCAAAGCATGTGCAAACACACAAAAGCAGGAGAAAACGTTTCAGCTCATAAAATGCGAGCTGCTGTCACGTAACAAAGAGTCGAATCAACACATATTTTTACTGGACCAATTTTTTAATATTTTTGTTGGATACATCTCCTTGTTGGTTTAACCATTCGCTGCCTTTCCGCTCTCCTCTGACAGTTCTACCATGCATGTGACCAGCCAGGGATTGTGGTCTTTTGCATCATGGAGTACGACGTCCTGCAGTTCTGTGACTTCCTCGGATCACTCATGTCAGTGTGGGTCACTGTCATCGCGATGGCCAGACTGAAGTCCATTATCAAACAGGTACTGCAGTTCTACCAAATTATCCTAATGGTAGAGTCAAGTGATATAGCTGAAAGAGAAAAAATACTGTTTTAATGGAACTGGAGTTTGTCAAAAAGGGAAGCTGAGGGAAGTTGAGGACACATTAGAGCCGTAGCAATAAGCTGTGACAAAGTGAAGGAGCTGTAAGCTATCAGATAATTTAAAACTGAACTTCCTGCTATCTAAGAAGCAGCACATGGACAGTGTCACCATCTTTAAACATAGACATCTTAGAGAGGTTCATGGAGACGTCTGGAATCTTCTGACCATGATGCATTAAGTCCACTGTCATGTGTTGCAGTCTAGCAGCACCTGAGACCGAGAGGCAAAGACAGATTAGAGGACCTGAGTGAAGGAGAGAGATAAATAAATACGGCATATGCCTCAATTTTTAGTTAATAATCAGAAGATGCCTGGTGCAAAACTCTCTGCTTGCTGTTGACATATTGCGGTGGATAACAGTAAACACTAACAGGTGCACCTTCTCCCTGGGTCACTCCCTGGCTCCACACCAAGATGGAGCCATCTCAGGGAAAGGGCGTGCGTGTGTGTGTGAGAGTGTGAGTGTGTCTATGTCCATAAATGAGACAGCGTGTGGGGGAGGGGGGTAGCTGTGGGAGGGAGGGAGAGTGTACGAACATCTGCTGTCCTCTAGAGTTTTCATTTTTGCTGAGCGCTGCAGTATGCAGTCACTAATCAAATCGTACATGTCAGGACTGGCAAGTGGAGTGTGTGTTTTTGTGTACCGGAGAGATGGTGTGTGAGCGTGTTTGTTTGTTTCTGTGTGTGTGTGTGTGTGTGTGTTTGTCAAAGTCCATGACCGCAGCAGCAGTAGGGTGAAGGACCTTGAGCACCTGATAGCGTCTCTTTATATATATGTGACTTTTGGACCTTTGAAGCTTTCAGGAGATTTGTTAATCTGAATTTGATGAAGGTCGTCATATCAGACACATCAATTTACAGGATAATTATGTTTTATTACAACTTGGAACTCATCTTCCCTCTTTTATTGAACAGTTATGACAGCATTGTTCTCTTGGTAGAACAATGCATGAAACATGAACATTCAGACGATCATAACATTTTAGCAAGCTTATTTTAACCATTTCATTTGGATGTAAAAACTAAAAAAGTGAGTGCATCTGTTGCACAGATAGAAAAAAACTGTGCATGCACAGCTGAGGCAAATGTTAATATGAAAAATGCAGCAGATGTGTAAAACTTACATTTCAGGTCGTAATATTGTTGTTTGCTTTTGATTTGTCTTTCAAATAAGCTCATAATAATATTGTAATATTGTAGAAACAAATGGCTTTTTTTTGGGAAAATTAATGGTGAAGAGATACATTCAGGCTTGCATCCTGTACATATATATACATGTATGTTTGGGCAGTCCTGTATGATCCAGAGCTGCAGGATGACTGATGACTGTTTCTGCACCACGCTGTTCCTCTCCTCCATGGTCTGTGCCAATTAGTCCTGTTTTCGTGCAGCTTAGGTCATCCCTTCCTCGCTCAAAAATCCCCAATTTCTCCTCATAGTCCCTTTACAGACAGAAGAATGCAGACCTCAGGCATCCTGGACAGGCTTAAGTTCTCCCGAAGCATGTGTAGCACAGCTTATTGATTTTTTCCCCCCTCTCACTTTATGTCTTTTTTTTATCCTGTGGCTTTATGTCAAATTGTGAGCTTTAAAAAAAAAAAAAAAAAGAAGACTGGCATTATTTATAGCACGGCACTCTGTTGTCTGTTTGTTATATTGAGGCTCTCATGCATATAGAGGAAGTTTGGTGGGTGTATTATTCTGCAGGCACTTAAAAAGAAAACTGTGTTTTCTGTACTGTTTCCCCACTGATCCATTAAACTGATGATGGCATGTTGACATCATAGCAGGCTTTTACCTTTTTATAAACACATATTTGCATGGTATTTGTGAAAGACTGTTCTTATAGGAACAGGTGGGCATACTTTCTTTCATACAACAACGCATTACACCCACTCACGTCTGACTCCAGTGCTCCAGGTTCATTCATTCTTGCAGTGGATGCAATTCTTTACCTGCTGAGCTGTTTAAAAATATCATTACATATATTAAAAATGCCAAAAAATGTTAATATCTAACATTTTTAGTATAGCTCCTTATTTTCGTCACATATACGGATTCACAGATTGAAACAGTGTCTAGTGTGAGGCTAGACTACTGACATTTCAACCTCAAATAACCTAACATAATAACGACTACAGACACTAGATATATAGTATATATGATTAAACATGTTTTCAGCATCACATTGCTCAGTGGGAGACAATGGATGCCAACCATACTGTTCATTTTGTGTTTGCCTGATGTCCTAAAAAGCTGCACTGTAGATTTGTTTTACTCAAACAGGAGTAAATTAAGAGTGATTAATATATATTTGGCACTCTGGTGCATACTTACTGAACACTGTACGTGGGACTGTGTTCATGATAATGAAGGAACATATCACCCAGTGCCAACTGCGTGGTCCATTGGTCTGCTTTTAATTTTTTTGGACAGCATTGAAGCTCTATGGCACAAAGGAATAAGTTGCATCAAGCTTTGAATATATAATACAATACTTGTTAGTAGTATGATCTATTTACTGTTGGTGTTGATCATTTCATGGGATTGGTTAATAATAATAATAGAATATAAAATAAAATATAAATAAAACATAGAAACTCTCCAGTGTCAACCATTAATCAACAAAATTTCCAAATTAACTCACTGGCTATTTAACATCAAGGCAACACCAAACTGTTTAAAGTTAAAATTCTCAGTGCTTTACTATACTTGTACCGTATGATTACAGACAGATAAGTTATTTCAACTCTGGCTCACTGCATTATTTTTTTTTTCTGGCTATTTGTGGTACATTCAAGCTTTTTTTTTGTTTTGTTTTTTTTGCAGCAACACAGTTTTACACTAGACCTCCATGAATGCACCAGCTGTGTTAGGAAAAGTAGAACTCGAAAAAACAGGACACAGGTGCAGAATGAAAATCTGGGTCCTCATAAGGTGACTGAAAAGTTCCTAAAAGTGTTTCCATAACCGTTAATCATTACAAAAAGACTGCAAAGCTTTCATCATAATTTTTCATATATTTGAATTTTTATGGTACTTTCTCTCTCATAGCAGCGATGTGGTGTTTCCTGACCACACAGATATCCTCTTATTTACCAGGGAAGTAACAGAGTCAACAGTGGTTATGGAGGGCTGTTATTGATCCAAGTGTTTGTTTTTTTCCCATCAAGGTGCTTTATCTGCTGGGGGCGATGTCTCTGTCCATGGCTTTGCAACTAGACCGTCACGGTCTGTGGAACCTGCTGGGACCCAGTCTGTTTGCTCTGGGCATCATGGCCGTGGCATGGGTAAGAGAAACTCACATATTTACTGCACAGTAGACCAGTGTCCTACAGCTAAAATGGCCACTACGGCCGTGCATGATTGTTCAACCAGGCAGTTGAATCTTGCTACCCTCACTAGTCGGCACTAGAAATAGAAACATTATTTTGTTAATGTATATATGAATGTGCGATGCCAAATCATTTCTCTTCTTACACCACAAGCCCTGGCGTTTCATCAAATACACACCAGGTTTTAGAGGTTTATCCTTAACTGTACATTTTAAAACATTTTAACAATTTCAAATGGTGTGTTAGTGTTTGACAAAATTCTAATATACTTTAAATTATCTTAATCTTGTGTGTCTGAAGTACAGCTATTCCCCCAATTGATAACAACTGGTCTAAAATGGATGGTTAATTTTAATATTATAATGTGTGTTTGACATACATGGAGAAGCTTGTTCAAACAATCAGATGAAAAGTGTCAGCACTGTCTCTCTATTGTTCCACATGCTAGTAAGTGTAAAATGATTTAATCCATCATTTAAGCTTAGGGCAGGAACATGGGGCTGGAACATGAAATGGCTTAAAAACTGTAGGTTTCTGACCAATGAAGCTATTTTACATTAGCATGGCAGGGGCTTTAAAAGTTTTGCAGCCTGTGGGTATTAGTCATGGGTTGTAGTTCCATTATAAGTCAGCTTGTATTTCCACTGACTCTTCTCCGAGTCATAATGTGCTCCCTGAACTGAGAAGATAAAAAATAATAGTCTTTCAGGCAAGGTTCTTGGAAAAAAGAGCCTTTAACTCTAAACCTCTGACATGAGTTTGAAAACAAGGTTTGTAGTTTCCTTGGAGAAAGCACTGCTTCGAATACAGTGTGGGAGTAGCTCTGAGAATTATCTGTCTATGAGCTGAAGGATCCTACAGAAACTATGATGAAGTGCTGTTTTCCATCGCCAAAGGTAGGAGATGGTATATTTTGCCATGGAGGAGGTTTCGTCTGAGACTAACAACAGAGATTCAAAATTCGTGCACGGTACTACTGTGTCATTCAACTGAGATTTACATAAAGCCAGGCTTCCACTTTGGTTGCTTTTCCCTAGGGTCTGGTACATTTGCAATTCAATTATAGATGCCTTGTTGACATATGTTACTTGACAAATTTAAAATATCATGGTGGTATACTGTGACAATATCTACAGAATGGAAATATAAACAGATTTTGCGCAATGTGAAAATAGAAAGACATAATCTTCCTGTGGAGATGAACCACATGCTAAGAGCAACTCTTCCATAAAAGGTCATTTGGATGTTATGCTAATGTCGCAGTTTTTCTAAAATAATCCTGTGCTCGTGCTTTGATCACTTGACACTTGATAATTTATCAGCTGTTCAGTAGCTAATGTCTGCGCTTCTTCCTCAGTGCTGCACCTCTGAGTTTGAGCGCCACACATTTTCAACAAGAGCCCTTTCATTTCAACTCGTTTCTGCAACGCCTGGCATTCTGAATGTTCCCAAACACAACCAAATTAGATCAGTCAAGTGAAGGGCACAGAGCGTCTGCTCTGCTGTTTTGCAGAGGTGTCAGGAGCATTAAGAAGAAGGGGAGAAGTTCAATTCTGCCAAATATCCCAAACTCTCCAAACTAAATGAGGTCTCTGTTTATACATGAAAATACCTTCCTGGTCTGAAATAGTTTGTCTTAACAAAAAGTGCAATTTAACAACAGGTTTAATATTTTCCTCACTTGACTTCACATAAATTATGAATATTTACCCTAAATGTATTGGGTATAATAACTCAATCAGAACCATTTTACTGCTGGAAAACAAGTAATTACTTGTGTCATTCATTAACGGCTTACATTTCCCTTGACAGTGTTGGGGATCTGTATGGTAATATTTTGAGGAAAAATATAATGCAAGCAATCAGTGTTTATGAACCGATGAAAATAGAGTCTGAATTCAATAATGAAGCACTCTCTAAACGCTGTTTAGAAAGAAATGAAATGTCCAAGTCGCTCTGCGCCTCACGTTCAACAAAGAATGAGCACATTTTCTGTATCAAGCAAATACAGACATCATATACAGTCAAACAGAACACAGTCATAAATAAGAGAGTAGAGGGGACTGGCCAATCGCTGATGGCCAATTTAAAACATCAATCAGCTGATTATGATCATTGTTATGGACTTTATGTCGCAATAGGCATGAATGCAAATTTCAGACAATAAAACCAACAGAGATTTATGAAGAATCCCGTCTCTCTGTTCCTTCAATCAAAGTTAACTGCCTTCTGCTCCCTCACTCAAATCCCACTGGTCTCCATTTTTGAATGGCCGCTTCCTGTGTGATCTCCCACTTCAATATCCTGTTTATACATGAAATGTGTTCATTAAATTAAGGAATGAAGAGCTTTAAACACAGGGGCCTTAGAGAGCAATTGTAAAAGAAATACTTTAAACTTGTATGGGTCTCCTAGTTTCCTAATGAATTTATGGAAAGAAATTATGCAGCTGTTATTTCTTAGTAAGTCTCGTGGACAGGAGTATTTGATTTGAATGTTTTATTTTCCTACTGCAGAGACTGTGTCTGATGTACATATCTTAAACACACATAGCGATGACCTGCACTTTGATCTCCTAGCAGAGAATAGGAAATTAAATTCCTTTTTGAAATAATGTTGATAAATCCAAAATCTTTCATGTCTCTGATGTAGTGATTGGTCATCAGAGAGAAATACTTATATTTCCTTTTCCTGATTCTTTTTCTTTACACTGTGGTTTGCTATGTGTGTCTAAAAACAGACAAAAGCGAACAACAGTTGTATAAATGTGTCCTAGAGAAACATAATTCCTGCTTTACTGGTCAAATAAACATAAATCTAGAAATAAGTTAATGACACTGTGCAGTTCTTTCCTTGAAATAATATCCAGCCAACTCTAATCTCTGTTATTAGGCTTTATGTAACCATCATTTCTGTACCTGGTGTACCCATTAAACGTATACCAATAGCAGCGTGTAGCAATAATAGTGTACCCTCATATAATGTATCATCTAAGTGTTGATTCAGTTTATCTCATTTTTCATGTGATGTCCAGCAACACGTGTCGATTTCCGCATGTTAAACAGTATCACAATAAACATCTGTCTTTACAGAGTTTAAGGAAAAAAACTACCTGCTTATAGGTTTAGGAAAATATTGTGGTTTTTAGAGAAACTTACTTTTGAAGTAGTGTTACTAAACAAAAATGATTACATTACACAAGCTTTCCAGGAAACCTCCCGAAAAGAATAGTTAGATATCCATTTATATGAATGTATTAAAAAAAACGTATGGGCCTCTAAAATGAATAGTGACTGTATGAACTGTTGGACAGTGGTTTGCTACTGTCAACTTGATGAAAAGCGTTGGCTTAAATGGTGAAGTTGAAAACACTGTTTTATGTGTCTGTCAGACGGTACGCACCATCCGTCGGCGGCGTTGCTACCCGCCCACTTGGAAGCGCTGGGTGTTCTTCCTCTTTCCGGGCACCATGATTGCCACGTCTGCTGTAGCGCTCTACGCCTTCGTGGAGACGGAGGAGAACTACTTCTACATCCATAGCATCTGGCACATGCTGATAGCAGGGAGCGTAGGCTTCCTGCTGCCGCCTCGTGCCAAGCCTGACGCCAAGGTGACCCCGCTGAAGCGTAGGCGGGGCTGCGGCTATCAACTGTGTGTTAATGAGCATGAGGAACTGGGCCTGGTGGACCCCGCCATCATCTCCATCAACAGCATCTGTACTAGCTGATAAACTCCCCACTGCCAGCCTTTTACCTTACAGACACTTCATTGCCTTCTTTTACTTGGGAAAATCACACACGGGAAATTAAGCCACAGAACTTGAAAAAGCAATGTAAATACTTTAATGCAGATGTGACACATTGGATTTCTTTCTTATTGGCATAGTAACTACTATCAATACAACTGTAATTATTATTATCTATAGTTAAAGTTGTTCTGATGAATTGTGGGTGTACAGTGACACACTGTTGTTTGTGAATATGTATTTAAAGTCAAAGCTGAAACACTGCTGCTATCTGACGGTGACTGTAAAACTGCTTCTGTTGGTTATTTATTGGTGGTCTTGTAAACAGGCCAATTATTTTCTGTTGGGGCACAGATCAGGGGAGATTGTGGGAGGACATTTATCAAGGGCACGGCTTTTCTGAAATTCTTTTCAAATATATCTTTTGCACTGAGACACAAAAATGTTATTCTGTAAATTTTTATAACAGTATAAACTACAGTGGGCATCACAAATGTAAAACTTAGTTGTCATGTGGAATGTTAGACTGTCTTTTGCAAATTGCAATGTATCGCTTTTACACGAATGTGCAGATTGTTCTTGATAAGGACAATTCCAAAGTCCAGCTGCCTGCTGAAAGAGAAGAGGGGAGGCAGAGTTTATTTCAGAGACCTCACACCAAGACCTCACCTCCCTGTTCTTTTTTGACAGGACCTGTGTGACACCACATTCATAAACAATAAATGTTTTCTTTCTTGTCACAGTGTTACTTTTGCTTTCAAAGCTTTTAAATATAGCTCAACTGGTCAACCACCCACAAAGACATCATATTGCAATTCCTTCTCTAATGGAAGCCAGTGGTACTCAGACAGTGAGATGAGACGCTGTCAACAACATCCTCCCAGGAATAGAGCAAAAGATAAATAATTCTCCTACTGAGCATGAGGGCAGCTTCAGAGCATACTGTTGATATGTAGCTGCTCTCTTATATAAGGAGGGAGAGAGTTATATGGCTCTTATTTCATCAGCAGCTGCTCAGTATTAATCATCCCTTTTCTATCAAATTATATGAGACAAGAAAGATGAAAGACTTCATTCTTTTTTACAAGCCAAGTTTGGAGGTTGTTCCTGACCTTCACATCACACTAATAAACAAGTTAGAGTCTGCAGCCACTATGAGGCTGTACTAAAACGTGCTCTTTATAATATCCAGTGCATTAACATAGCAGTGAACATTTGCTTTTTTAAGATATAGTGGAGAATGAGGTTGCACTCCCTCTGTGCGTGATGTAATCTGAGCTTCTATGTGCTTCATTGGCATTGCAGGGTATCCGCTCATGCTTTTAGTGGATTTAATGCGTGTGAGTGTGATTGCAGTTCATCCTCTGGGGAATATGAATGTGATTACCAGCAAATCCATCCAAGATATTTCAATAAAAAAAAAATAAAAAATGTAAAGCTTTAAGAGAATATTTTTGGAAAATATGCCACTGTAGGTGTCAGTCAGAAAGCAGTTAGCTTAGCATAGTAAAGACTAAAAACTGGGAAACAGCTAGTCTGTCTTTCCAGAACAAACCCTTCTGTTTTTTAGACCTGGACAGAGTCAAGCTGTTTCCCTGTGCTGTCAGTCTTTGTGCTAAACTAAGCAAACCAATTCAGTATTTTGTTCTATTTGTAGTTGTACAAAATAAACACCCTCACTCCGATGACCTGATCAACATTTTTTTTCATCCAGGTTTTGCAAGCAAGGCATTTATTTACAAGGCAATATAGAGGAGAAAAGAAAACTAATTCCTCATTTTGGCCAGAGCTGCCACTGCTGCTGCTAATTATTCATCAATTCCTTCCTCCAACTGTTTCTGTTGAGCTTTGAAAATGTGATGGAATGAGGCCACCGGGGGCCATTTAAAGTCCTTACATTAATGTCTTTTCTCTCTTCTCTCCCCATCCAAAGGGGAAGAAATAGCACTTGAAAAACAACGCCTGTAATCAAGTGGCATTTTTAAATAAGAAGCAATATTCACAGTGGAATTACTTTATTCTTTTATCTAATTTTTGTTGAATAATACTCACATTTTCATCCTTTGCTCACAATTATTGAGCTGAAAAAGGTACAATCCATATATCCGATACATTGAAAAGAGTACTTTGTCATCCTCCCTTTTATAGTTCCAGCAGGTAAAAAGGTCAAGTTGATATTCAAAGGAGAAATAATGTGCCATTGAAATGCAAAATGAAACAGTGGTTAGGTCAACACAAAACTTTGTGAAGCTAAATGTATTTCAGGACATTTCTCCATCACTGCCCTGTCACTTAAAAAAAGCAATGGGAAATTTTGTGATCAGAGACTCAATATTCTAAGTGAAAGTGCACCCTGTGGTGGGAATAAAAGGCTTGTGACTGCAATTAATGAGACAAATTACACCAAAATGACAAGGTCTTTGCATATTGAAATTTCAAACAGTGGATATGCCTGTACTTTCACCACACATGAAATCAAAGTAAGTACCTTCTTTGTATTCATGGAGTCTTGGCTAACATATCTAACAGGATTATTACTCTGACACACCATAACCTATATGTGCAGCACGAGAGCAATTCCATCTCGGCTTATTTGCATGGCTGTTTTTCTTTGAATAAATCCTGCAGACTAGTACAGGGATGCAGAACTTGCCTGAATTATGATGAGACACGACACCAAGATATATGACCATTGCTTCTTTTTTTATTTTGCTCCTGTTTCCTTACATGTTGGTGCAACCCAGTATTCAAAGTCTACAGTCTCTGTAAGGACAGTGATGGTTTGAGCTAAATGTTAACATTAGCATTCCGTCAGGCTCGCATCAGTTCATGATCATCATCAATATCATCGTGATCAGATGTCATTAGTTTAGCAGGTATTTGACTTAAATACAAAATACATTTAGATCTAATGATAGCACTGAAGGGAAAGTCAGGGGGAGCCACAAATTCACTCCCACATTCATAAATGAATGTCTGTACAATTTCATGACAATCCACTGAACACTTGTTGAGATAAGTAGCTCTGGATAGCCAGCAAAGGTCACCACAATAATAAAAATGCTAATAACGTTAGGCATGTTTGTGTTCTGAGTTGAATTTTATTTTTATGTTCACGAGCCGCTCAGCAACAGAAAATGAGTTTATTTCAATTATGGACAAACTGCCCCTGCAACAAAACTACAGTTTGGCCTCCAAATGTACTTAATTTAGAGTTGAATATACAGTACACTTCATATTTGCATGTCACAAGCATCCCAGAGATAGGACTTATAACAGAAAAGCAGTTTGTGCTCTCAAGATCAACACACAAAGATGCATAATGTACTCTAAGGAGCAGAAATGCTAAAGGCTTGATTGGTCTCTTTTCATCCAGAAAGTTTTGAACTTGAAGAAAGCCAAAAGGATGAATTTAACCTACGGTGTTTCCCGTTATTAAACATGGTGGTCAATCTGTAATGTTTTAGACATCCATCTGATGAGAGTCATCCGGTCCGTTGTTTGTTCTGCATGACTGCGTAGCAACCAGGAAATATTAGGCCATTTTACAGAACCAGATGCACTCTGGGGTGCAAACAGTGGTCCATAATGATGATAGGTTAGTTTAGGTAGAGAAAATCGATTACATATTGGATGAACCACTTTCGTTACAGGAAATAAACAAATAGTTGTTTATTTTTAGGGTTTCTTTGTGGAGAGTTTGTCTGTGTTCCAACACAGCCTTTGAGGGGCAAAACAGTGATTTTTCCTGCGTCTCCATCATGCTATCACTCACTTAAATTGAGCTTGAAACAGTAACATGCCTCATTTGCCTCATGAATCAGACATTCTGCATTAAGTTGTGATTTTCATATAAATGAGAGATTAGTGTATGTCCATGGGGGGGGATTAGATGTTAGGAAAGAGAGTAACACCAGCTATGAAGTTGTTACAGCTACTGTTAGAAGAGGCAGAGAATCTCTTCTTTAACTGCAACAGAAACAGTTCACAGACAGCTGGGAAACTGGAGACTCTTGAGCTTTTAACTCAGGGCTGCGGGTTAAATATTGTACAGGGAATGAGCCCTGCAATAAATGCAGCAGTTAATGGGAAGAGGAGAAATCTACTAAGTTTCACACCTGATGTATACTGTAGCTCTGCCAAAGAGCTGATGCACACTAGTAATTCTAATATTTATAGGGCTGTTAAATGATTCATTTTGATTTGATTTGAAATTAATCACATAATTTCAATAGTTCATCATGATTAATCACATTTTTTGTATCTCCTATGTTGTTATTCTATTGTTTTGCATTTCACAATAGGTTTTTCAGATCATTAACAATGTTTGACCAAATTCTGCCATGATGTTGCCTGATATGCAGTCAGCTCCCACCCATTCAACAAACACTGTAGCTAACTTCTTCCATTTTGTTTCAAGTTCTACTAGACTTGCTCTCTCCAAAATACTTCACTAGCATGCGTAGCTCATAGGTACTAATTCAAACTTCTCAAATTCTTCAGTGATATTTAATTATGTTTTAAACAATGTGCATATATTACATTGGATGTCTTGACTGAGTTGCCTTGTTTTAAATAAAACAAACTGATTCAGAGACATATTACTGTTGTTCTTCTCCATGACTGTAGCTGTAGGAAGTGGGAAGCTGCTCCTTGTTGCTCCTTTATTAAATTGTATTTTGTTATGTACTTGCTACAGTGTTTAAGTTAAGTGTAATTTACTTGCTTGTTGTCTTTTTGTTTTTAGCCACAATTGCAGCTTGAAGTTTGCCAGTGTCAGTCTATTGGTTGGTTGGTCAGTAAATTTTTTTCCCCAGCTGAAATCTCAACAGTTATTGGATGGTTAATTTGGTGAATTGACTTTTCTTCTGGTGCCTCCATGAGGTTGACATACAGTATGCGGTTTTTAGTGAAATATTTAGACAAATATTGGGTAAATTACCATGAAATGTGGTACAGTCATTCAGCCATAGTGTCAAAATTCCAATTAAAAAACCGATACTTGGGGTTACAACTGAATACCTGCAAAACGAACAACATTACCATCAGCCTCAGTTGTATCTTGTATTTAGTGGCAATTAGCTAATGTTTGCATGTTGACACTTTAAGATTGTTAACATTATATTAAATCAGCATGTTAGTGTAGTTATTGAGCACGATAGCATGCTAACAGTATTTTGCTCAAACTGCTGTTATGTGCTAAAGCTTCGACCCGTAGTCTTATTTGTAGACCATATCCGTCAATAAGAATTAATTGAAAATGTATCTGAATGGGCATGAGTCACTGACAGTGATAGCCAAGGAATCAGCCTGCACTAGTAAGGGCCACTATAGCATATCAACCAGCAAATCTTGTTGAAACTGTAAACCCTTCATTGTGTGTCAAAAAAACAAAGAGAACAAATGGGTTTCTCTCCTGCCATTCATTTTCAGCTGGAATCGTTGCCTAAAATTACATCTGCTGTTATCAATAATTCAGATGCGTGTTGGGTTTATTAGAATTGGAAGCAGACTGACTCCACATGTAAGATCAGGTCACACTTATTTCAAATAACATTGCATCAGATTGCACAGGAAATCATACATAAGAAATGAAAAAGCTTTGCAAATTACAGAACACTACTTATGTCTTTTACGACCTGTATATCCTTGGATGTTTTCCATCCATCTATTTTCTACTGCATATCCTCACAGGGTCGTGGGAGTGCTGGAGCCTATCCCAGCTGTCTTAGGGTGAAAGGCAGGGTACACCCTGGACAAGTCTCCAGTTCATCACAGGACACATAGAGACAGACAACCACTCACACCTATGGACAATTTAAATTAGCCAATTAACCTAATCCCCACACATGTTTTTGGATTTTGTGAGACCCAGAGACCCAGTACCCAGAGACAACCCACGCAGACACAGGGAGAACATGCAAACTCCACACAGAAAGGCCCCGGGCCGGGAATCGAACCTGGTACCTTCTCGCTGTGAGGCGACAGTGCTAACCACTGCACCACCGTGCCCTAGGATGTTTTTCTCTACTTGATCCATAATTATGGTGGTATGATTTGTAAATAGCCTGTGTGCTATCACTCTGAAGCACTAATAACTGAAATTAGATAAATTGAACACATATCTGTGAGTCTGTGCACTCTATTACAGTCACATGAAAAAGAAGCAGGGCTCTAATTATTTTGTCCTTTTTGACATGTGTGCATGCTGAATGCTGATTAATCCATTTCCTTGTCCCTGGAGCACTTTGGTTCTAGTATCCTACAACAGAAATGGAAGTGTTATCCCAAGGTCATTGCTCGCAGCTCATTGATCATAATCTGTGAATATCTATTGTGAGTTCTTTATAGAACAGTACTCATCAGATGTTTTACATCCTGAATCATTAAAATGATTCCTATATAGAGAGGTATGGAAGGGTGAGAACTATCAAACAGATCTGGATAAGTAGCTTCTGATTTGGCTGTGCTCTGCTCCTGCTCTGGATTCCTGTCAGCACATACTGGACCCAAACACATCAAGCAGACAGCCTGGCAGTCTGATGGGACCAGAAAGGTCATGCTACATTTCAGATGCTGTGTAGAGAGGGATCGGCCCGTGGAGCTTGGAAATTTAATAAAGTCTGTCGTGGGTATAAACCATGCCTTGGGGTTCGTAGAGTGCTAATGATGCTCGCAATTTGGGATGCAATAATGTTGCGGCTGCAAAATGAAGGGTCCTTGTCCTTGTAGTTCAGTCTCAGATTTGACTGCTCCTGGTCAGAGGGATGAGGGCTTTAATTATCACTCCTCGTCAGCATTTTGCTGTGAGTGCCGAAATGCCAAAATGTTCAGTTTCTTTTTACCGCCTGTCACCCTTTCAAGCCCAGTTGCTAGAAATACACTAAGAGCATTCATAAAATCAATATTTATCAGGAATCATCTGTGCATAAAATATTGGATGATTGATGGTGTTGGAGGAAATCTACTAAGATCTTTTACTTAAAGTACCTAAGACATCTGATTTTGCAATAAAACATTTTGAAAATGTCCCTTTTCAAAATCTTGCATTTACAGAATCTCCCATGGTGTGGATTGCAGGTATCGCTCTGAGTTACTTTCTTTCTTTCTTTACACATTTCAGGGAATGAACTTGAATGTGCGAAGTGTCTCTCTTGTGTTACAACACACTCTTGTACTGTAAGATATAATTGACCTCACTGCGCTCATGTCTATTTTTAAAAGCATGTTGCCGTTAGACCACAGCTTTCTCACTTTATAATTGCAGGGGGTCCAAAAGCATTTTCCCTGATCTGTGGTAGTTATTTATCATGAGACACATCTGGTCCTCCTGTTGCCTTCAGGGGTGTTATACATTATGCTAAATGATCAAGCTTATCAGCATCCCATGTAGGCTTGTGCCAGCTGCTGAGTGTTATGAAATTATGAAAATCACTTTAAATTATATGATTGATTTGAATTAACTTTGTACCTGCTGAGGTTGTCATTCATTAGTGAGCAGTGTGTACCTCACATCTTTGAGGTTTGCAGATATAATTAACCCCTTCATGTAAAAATATATTGGAAAGATATGATTGTGTAATATATATTATTATTCATCTTATGAAGCATTTCATTTTATCGTCTGCCTGTTATTTCTTCTATATTTAAATCCTAGGAAGTTATTGTGTAGCTGCTATTGTTTTTTATTATTTTGCCTGGTGGAGGCAGTCCTTGTTACAGAAGTCATAAAACAAGGACCCCTGAAGATTAAAGTTGATTTGACAGAGGGTTTATTTCTGTCACTCATCATTCACTGCCTTCTTATGGAGAGAGAGGTCTGGTGTGACCTGTGCTGTGATCTTTTCACAGGGTGTCTGTCATTTATGTCAGGCTTATACCTCAAGCTTGCGCCCACTGAAGCTGCACTCATAATGCAGGCCCTCAAACTGCTGCACAGCCCAATTTCCAATTTTGGTGAGACCTGTACCTCACAAGCTTTAAGCATAGCTATGCTAGTTTGGACACACATTCATATCCCCCAGAGACTGATTCCTTTTGACAAACCCTTGCCTTTCCTTTAGTACTACCAGCAGGTCAAAGCATTAATTATCCAGTGAAATATATAAACAGCTACTGGATGGATGGATAGATAGATAGATAGATAGATAGATAGATAGATAGATAGATAGATAGATAGATACTTTATTCATCTCACAGAGAAATTCACAAATGGGCACAACATTTTGCACATACAGTGCAAATTTATTGGGCCACCTTTCCATATTTGTCTCAAAGATCATCCAGCATCATGAAGTACTTTAATTCACTTTAATGTGGACACTTTCTTTCTCAGTGTGTTCCCTACTTTTCACCATTTTATGCAGGAGCGAGGAATTTGAAAGTGAATTCACCTTTTTATACTAAATTTGAATCAGCACACAGGAATCCTCTGTGAGGTCAGAAATTAATCAAGAATAACATGCAACCATTAATACACATTTTTCTGTTCAGGAATGCAAGGAAAGAACTATTGAATATGTTAACCACTGTATGTTCATGGTCCTTAAGGACTTTGGTGATCATCTTACTTCCCCCTAGTGCCACCATGAGCATACCATTTGTGTTTTTTAGCCAAATGTCTTAACCACTAGTTGATGAATTGCTGTGAAATTTGGTGCAGATGTCCCGCAAGATCAATTCTTTTATCTGCTGCCATTATCAAGTACAATTTTAATTTGTCCAATACTTTGCTTTATGGCACAACTATTAACATTTTCATCAGTCTTAGCTATACTTTGTGAGAATGTGAGCATGCTGGTATTAGTATTTAGCTCACAGCACTGTGTAGCCTGCCAGAGATGCTGGCAAACTCTGGCTTGTGTTTTTGTTTCCGTATCCAGATTAGGGTGTATCGATATGCAGCTATATCCATGAGCAAGTGAAGGACAGCACTCATTCTGATTTGATTAGCATCTGATGGCACAATTTGATCAGTTGTGCTGTTAGATGATGGTTATTTTACACTCTTTATGGCGTTGTCTCATTGTCCTGTGAGCATGATATGCTGGTTTTCATTCAGAAGGTTCAGGAGATAATGTGAGTGACTACAGAGTGTTTGGCTATGATGTTATGTAATTCTTCAAATAGAGAACATCAAATTTCTACCTGGTGTGTAATGGTAGTTGCCCTGCGATGAACTGGCGACTTGTCCAGGGTGTACCCCGCCTTTTGCCCTAAGACAGCTGGAATAGGCTCCAGCCCACCCCCCGACCCTATGTGACAATAGGCGGTAGATAATGGATGGATGAATGGATGGATGGTGTAATGGTAGTGTTGGTAATGGTGGAGAGACAGGTGTTGATTTGAGTAGCTGTGCTGTATCTGTCTGGTGTGTCTGTGTGCTGCTGCTTTCATGATGCTACAAGTGACTATGCCTTAACAAGCTCCACAGCCAGCATGCAGTTCCACTCCCATGGAGAGGGAGACATCCTGATTGGTTCATTCTTGTTATAAACCTACAGTCTTCCCAATTAGGGCCTTGGAGTATTGAGGTGAGGGACAGGGAGCCGAACAAGTTGGGTCAATCACTCAGTTCAGTCTAGCCAGCTTTGAACAGCTTGTTGGGTTTTTTCCATGAAGAAGATGGTGTGTCATTGTTACACTGGAAATGTACAGTGTTTTGTAAAGCAAATTTCTAAATTTCTTCTTTGTTTCTGACAGTTAGGGATGTGCTGCTATCCTGGAAATCATGGAGCTGATACACACACAGTTGAGTGGAAATGTGCCAATGCTGAGCCAGTAGCATTTGCTTACACACACACACACACACACACACATATATATATATATATATATATATATATATATATATATATATATATATATATATATAGATAGATAGATAGATAGATATATACGTATATATGTATATATATATATATATATATATACATATATACATATATATGTATACATATATATATGTGTATGTATACATATATACACGTATATATGTATACATATATACATATGTATGTATATATATACATATATATATATATATATATATACACATATATATATATATATATGTGTATATATATACATATATATATATATATATATATATATATATATATATGTATATATATACACACACACACACACACCTATACAGGTCTTGATTTTCTTGTTCACCTGGAAATGGCTTTCTGTGATGGATGCTTTCTGGCAGACATTAGCTGAGGGGTCGATATCTTTGGAAGATGAGCAGGTGGAAATGATGTGAAACAAGAAGACAAAAAAAAACAGCCAAAAAAAAGGAAGATAAGTGGGTGGCACATGTTAATTAACAGCTCATCAAGAAGATGCAATCACTGACGTGGCACTTTTTAGACAGACATTGTGTGAACATTTTAACAGCTTTGGTTGGCCAGTCTGAACATTCTGTTTCTTGTTGTTTTTTTTTTGTTAAAAAAAACTGTCATTTGCTTGTGTGTATTTTTTAAATTTTGTTTTAGGAAAACTGCCACAATATAAAGAACCCACCACTATATGCATGAAATCACCTTTCATGCTTCAGCTCTGTATGCCACATCTAAAGGTTCGGATGTATCCATCAGTGGTAACGTTACTAATGAGCTAGGTTTGTGAATGCTAATGTTACACAGCATTTCTGCTAATCGATACAGTGTCAGTCAGCAGTATCAAGCAATACTCAATACCAACTTGTTTAAAGGTAATGATCATGGCCATCACAAGAAAAAGGAACAATTGATAAAAAGCTGATAAAAATCAACACAATTATAAGTAATATTAAAGGTTTTCCTTCAGTCTTATGGCAGTACCATAACCCTTCATACATCTTATTTTACCTAAATTTAAGGAACTTCCCTACATGGATAATTCCCATGTTCCAATAGGAGAGGACTTAAAAGCTAAATAGACTATTTCAATCAGTATCAGGAAGACATTAAAATTTATTTTTAATGAGGAGGCAGCAGTACTTCTCACTGTGCCAGTCAGGTAAGACAGAAAAACAGTGTACTGGAGTCATAGGGTGGAAAGATTAAAGCATAAGTAATTATATCAGCATTATTAAACATGACGACTCATCTTTGTCTTGTTGTCAAGCTGATAAAAGTCCTGTTTGATCCAGTTTTTAGACAGTTCTGCCACATATTCAACCAATGAAAAGAAATGTTACATTTATAAATATATTTTACTTGAGGGTTGAAAATGTTTCAGCAAGATATGTTTAAAAATGCCAACGTGTTAGAAAATGTGGTTTCCAGCGTGGAGTGCTTTGACCAAAAATACACTGTGTAGATGAATATAGATAATAGAGAGTCAGTTATATGTAACATCTAAGTATTTCACTTTGATTTATGCAGATGCGCACATCAGCATTATGTTAAAACTGCCTTCTTCAGAGCATCTTCCTCCTACTCACAAAGTGAGAGTATGTAAAAGGTCATGCATGCACAGCACAGATTCATCTAATTAATATCTATCACCAAACAGCATGTACATTAAAAACCAACCGGTACATCACAGCATTAGCCTGGATCTCGGTCTTTTTTAGTGGGAGAGAAAAAGCAGTGAGAACAAATAATTTCACTTCATCTGCAGAGGTAATGAACACAGGTACACCCTGGAGGTGCATCCTTACTTCACTTCTGTATTCACATTTCACTCATGACTGCATACAAAATATGATAAGGGCCGCATCATTAAATTAGCGTGCAGCAAAACTGATAGAGGGAATTCAGAATAATGAGTCCTTTTCACAGAGAGGAGTTTGTGTGACTCACAGGGTGGTGAAGTGAAAATAAAGTTGATTTAAATGCCACCGAGATGAAGGAAATCATTCCTGGCGTAAAGGCAAACAACAGAAAGTATGCTGTCAATGGTGCTGGTTTAAAAAAAAAAGTTCTTTTTTTTATCACATTTATTAGGAGGTCAAATGTCCAAGGACCTCAAATATCTGACAGTCATTGACAAACAGGCTAAAGCTTGATGTAACAGTTGAGATGTCCATATTATAGCCCAATAAGAAAATGGCACTGATGAGGGGGAGGCTTATAGGCTGTAAAAACAGCACATTAAACAGCACTGGGACACAGCTGCCATCTGTGGGTGTCATTTAGGTGCTGTGATAGGGAGACAGTCACAGATGCAAAATCAACAGGACGACAGACTGATATCTCTGCTCTCATCAGGTAGATGCGATCACTGGGAGTGCTCCTCAGACAGAAATGCAGTTAACTCTAACACTGCCAAGGTTTTGAATTTGTTGCTTCACTTCACTTCACAAAGAGCTATTGATCTCGGCGGGTTGGCTTGATAATCGTCATGTGTTCTTATTGTCTTTCCTCCTATGTGTACTAGCCATTTTTTATTTTCATCATCTTTTTTATATTAGCTTATATTGAATATGTTATTTAGATATTATTTGTCAAATGTCTGTACCATATTACACTGAATTAAAAAAAAACAAGTTAGGATTATGGATTGTTAAAAAAAAAAAAAGACATCAGTTTCAATTTCATAAACCAAAAGATTAATCAAAACAATAATTAACAGATACATGGGTAATGGAACTTGCAGTTGCCTTGTTTTTATGTTAATTGTAAATAACCACATAATGAATAAATACATCAAGTAAATAGTATATTTAGGTATTTTATCTATATTTTGATATGTTTCTACTATAAATTCATTTTTCATTCATTCATTCATTCATTTATATTTTTGTCCATAGTAGAGAATGCTTGTTCTGGAAAATGACATTATAATGGGGGAAAACATTCAACTAAAAGAGGAGTTAAAGTCATCACTCAGCTCATTAGGGATCAATTTTGCTGAGTGAATGGATCCTCCTCGCTGTCTGAGCAGATTTTTAATGTGTTTCTCGCCTAAGGTGCCGAGTTGATTGTAAACCTGAGCCATGGTCTTCCTCTTTCATGTAATACTCCATGTTGTTAGATAGTCTCCACTGTCTCTGCAGCACTGAATAAGCAGCTATACAGATAATGGACAAATCCTAAAATGAGAACCATTTCACAGTGCTAGATATCTACAACTAGGAAATCAATAATGTCAATGCCTGTGCCTGTGCTGAGAAGCATTGATGTGACCACTCACAGCTCCACAGTGTAATGTATGCAGCATTTTTATCTTGTATTTGTTAGATAACCTCATTGGACACAAATGTCTTTCTGAGTCACAGGATTTTCACTTTAGCAGCAAGTGTATATAGCTGTTATGAAAAGAGAAACACTGCATGCTTCACTGGGGACTGCATTACATAAGGGTGATTGACTCAAATCAAGCTATTGTGGCTCTGCAGACTGTCATAAACAAATCGGTAAAAGCCAGTCATCTTACCCACACTCTTTTAAATTGCTGCTCCAAAACTCACTGACTGAACCAGCATTTTTCACGTACATAACAACTTAAGGCTTGACAAGATAAAAAGCAGACAGGAAAATAACACAGTTTTCATAATTACATGCATTTCTATCCAATGACAGATTATCCAATCCTAATGAGTCACCAGTCCATTTAAAGCATAATGATAAATTTGTTGTGTCTGGCTTGATATATTAGCTGCTGCTACGAATACTCATATTTATATTAGATGTGAGATAGTGCTGGACATTATCATACACAGACACACACATATGTATATATATGTGTATGTATATATATATATATATATATATATATATATATATATATATATACATACACATATATATACATATGTGTGTGTGTATACACACATATGTACACACACACACACACACACACATATATATATATATATAGTATATATATATATACATACACATACATATACATGAATCATATATCTATCTGAAAGCACAACTATTCACACTGAAGTATTGAAGGTATTTTTCCACTCCATTCGCCTCTGATCTGTCAATTGACATCTGTTCGATGCATAATGTAATAAAAACTCAACCTCATGTTACTCTATGCAGGTTGTAAATATGAATGAATGCATTTATTAAATCATTGTGAGTCGTGCATTAGTTTGCATTAGTTAAGCATTACTTAATGCTTTGTGCCTTTTTTTGTGTGTTACCTTGGTCACGAAACAAAGTATTGGATCTGCTAGTGGTGCTACATTAATTGTCAGGGGATCACCAAAGTGTCCGGAATTCATCATTAGTGTATCTACCAGATTTCATCTCAATCTGTCCAGTAATTGTAGAGACATTTCAGTCTGGACCAAAGTGTTGGCTCAACCATCCGACATTGCCATCTGCAAGTATCACTCAAAGCCATATTGTTTAGCAGGGACAATTAATATCCAACTTATTTTGGTTTCATTGCTTTACTGGCTATCTGTCTATCAAAAATCTGAATAGTTAATCCTCTTGAAGAGTTTCCAATCACAGGTTAAGTCAGGACTGCTGGTTGGTAAGCATCTAACTGAGGCATTTACAACATTACTGGTATGTGCGGTATTACCCTTGAGGAAGTCTTGAGGGTATAAAAGTAGGTACAGTACATAAAGTAAAAACAACCACTAAAGAGTTATGTCACTTATGGATGGTATAGGATCTGCTTCCTCTGACTTTTTAAAGCATCTCAGAGGGAGAGAAGTGTGTGAATGAATGCGAGTGATGAGGCTTTCTAGGTCAAGGAAAGTGAATCCCAGGGAAGCTTTTACTTAGAGCAACACGATTTGCTTATCTTGAATTGCCAAAGCCATAATCGCATTGTCACTCTGCAAGGCTTCACTATTTATAGGCTTTTCTATTCATATAAACAGCAAATTACCACGAAAAGTAATCAGCCTCCAAAGTCATAAAGCAATCCAGGCCATGAACCTTGCTGCTGTCCTTCTTTGGAGGCAGCTTACTGTTGGAGGAATATTAACATCATTTTGACTGCTGAATTTGTTGTTTGAAAGAATCACAGACACATCTCAAAATTTTGCGTGGCTGCATATGGAAATAGGTGACATGGTGGCTCAGTTGTTAGGGTATTTGCATTTTTTTTTTTTTTTACCACATTTGTGTGGTTATCTTTTGGATGCTGTCCAAACACATGCAGGTCGTTCGGATTGGAGACATTTTGTCCATAAATGAGAGTGTGAGTGACTGTCAATCTGTGTCAGCCCTGTTATTGACTCCTGCCCAGTGCAAGTTTGGATATATTTCAGGCCTCTGCAAACAAACAAGACAATGAATAATTTAGCGTATGTAAAGGTTTACCACAGTCATGCCACTCATATTAGCTAAATACCATCACAGCCATTCTTCATTTTCTCTGCCCGATCGCTTGTCATTTTGTATTGTTGTGAAATGCTAAAATGTCTGCAAGATTTTTGTATTTACTCATGCATTGCCTCTGTCTTAAATAATGATGAATTTCACTACACCTCCTCCTGGGACTCCTGGTCAACTAGTCAGTGGCAAACAACTGTGCATCCCAGCAGTATACAATAGGTATTAATAGTCCTATGGCTATATGCACATATTGAGTGTGAAAGAAAAAAAATATTTTGCAATTGTGGGTGGCGATGTGTCTTAAAGAAAATCCCAGGAACACACAATTTTGATAGAGAAGTAGCTAATCACTAAAACAGAGGCTAGCCCAGGCATGATGTCAAGAGTCACATAGTCTGAATCTTTGCAACGAAGTTGGAAACCACATTATTATGACGAAAGTAGAAAGATGATGTATTAACAAATGATGTATGGAATAACTGAGCTTCTTTCAGAGTGTTTCAAGGCTCTATTGCAGTAAATCAAACAGCTGTTCTCCCACTTTAAGCTGTCCGATCATTTAGAGTTTTCTGGAGTGCTCACACACTATCACAGCACATATTCTTGCTCTTCCAATGCCTTGTTGCAGACTTGAATGGACAGCCTGTAACCTTATGCTTCATTGGATTCTGTGAGTGCCTGTGCCAGGCATTAGGCTAAATGACTTCTATTTCCCCCAAAACACTTTAATAGTGTTTAAGGCCCTCTGTTCACCAAAGGTCAGCATCCGTCAAAGACACTGGCAGTTAAATTAGAAATACGCCAGTCTTATTCTCGCTGGACCGCTTGTGGTGAAGTTCCCGTCAGGTATATTAACCAAAGTGCAGGGACAGAGCTTGTTCCTCAAAAGTATTTAAGTTTGTAATAGCATTTTCTCTTCATACATCTGGGGCTCATCAGGAATCAGAGATTCTGACCTTGTCTCAAGCCAATGGAAACTTGACAGTTAAAGAGAATTTATAGGTAGAAAGTTTTATTGTTCTCTCCAACACGTAGAATAGGAAGGAAATGTAATTTGTCATGCTTTGTGTCTTATATTAAAGGGAAAATGCCTCACTCCTTAGAGCAGTGCACTCCACAGTTCCTGAAAAATACGAAATGAAAAGGAATACAGGCCCAAATTTGCTATCTTGGCAGGTAATGATGATGTGTTACCATCTCCAGGAGAAGGCTGAAATAGAGGGTAGAACAGAAGGTGAGACTCAAGGGTGATTTGGAGGCAGGGGGCTGCAGAGTGCAGTGGAAAAATGCAATTTCCCAAAAGGTGATTTTAACACTGAGAAAATAAAAAGGATTTTTGACACCATTGCTGCACTACAAATGGTGGTGAGCAAATGCAAAATAAATAAAAGGAGTCAGACATTGAGCTCTCCACATTTTTTGTTGCCAAAAAGTTTCTTCAAGCCATCCCAATTTTTCAAATCATATAGAGTAATATCAGTTGTATAAAGGAAAAGAGTCCTCCACATTTTAGCATTGCTTGCCTGCAAAGTTGTTGTACTCTTGATGGACGGTTGAAAAACCGTCTATAACAATTGATGAAGTAGAGATCTCGTCTGCATTTTCACTTTTATTAACTTTTTAAGTGCCAGCCATTTTTTAAATCAGAAAGTGCCTTGTGCCAATTTTTTTTGTCCATTTTTAGTCATGTTTCTAGACCCACAAAATATTTTGTACTGTGACTCTGAAAACACTGAATAGCTCAAATGACTTTGATGGCGAAATACGTCAGTGACACTGAGATAAAGGTCAGTATTTCACATTTGTGATTTGAAAACTGATCTGCTCAGTTCATTATTCACCGAAAATATGAATGCCTTCATGCACATCCCTGGCTATATTAACTCTCTGAATATAGAACTATTGAAATGTTGGGCTGTGGCTACAATTAAGTCACTTTGGGCGAAAGGCAAGCAATGTTCAATATGATGTCACACCAGAGTTAACCTGGAAAGTGTCTGTCAAATGCAAATTGCACACCTTGTAAACCTAGACCAAGACTTTTAATCTGTCTAAAAGTGAACTTGCAGAGCCACGTTGCATAAAGATGGTCTTTGATCTGGAGCAGCTGTCGAACTCCTTATCAGACAATGGTGTGACAAGAGCGGAAAAGCTCTGAGGTAATCTTTGTTATTCTGCTGGAAGTAGTGTTGCCCACAGGGAGAGGATTCCCAGGCTGTTTAATCAGCCACATTAATCATACATTATTTATTACAATTACAAGAGCTGCTCTGTGTGCAGCAGTAGCCTCAGCCCTCGAAGACAGCAGCATGAAAAAGAGTGCATGAATAGATTAAACTGAGCCTTCGGCGCTTCTGAAAGAACAAAATGTATCGTTCAGGACCGAGTGGAAAGACATCTTTCTGTCAACCCTACATGATGTCAGTCCAGAGGCAAAAAGGAATGATACACACACTTTACTGCTGTGTGGTATATGACACAAAATGTCAGAAGTGCCCTGAGAGCATGCACTTCTCAGCTGTGAAACTACTGAAAAGTGCATGCCTCCTCTATCGCTATCAGTCACTTGGTTCACTATCATACTTTTTAAGAGCCAGCACCTGCTTTACCAAACACAAAGCATTGCAGAGAGCTCGCCATTACAGGTATTTCTCCAGGCCATCCATCATCGAGGCATGGCAGCACTGAGGTATGCTTAGGTGAGCCTGATTAAAGCCAAGGATGCCTCCCGACCCACGCTGAAGGAAATGAGAGGGAAGGGAGGACTCAAGCCCCTGCGCCATCCATCTCCTTACTGCTTTATTCATGTGCTATCTGGTTCCCTCTCCCTTACTTGGCTTGTACAGCAGGTGCTGGTAAATTGTACATGCGTCATTATATGTTCCACGGTATCCTTCCTTCTAACTACTTATTGGGTTTTGCATGATGGTGTGTGGAAAGATTCCAAGATCTCCAACCAGCTATTCAAAAAACCCACTTATTCAAATAATAAACAATAATAGATAAATGGACGTAATTAAGTAAATGTACAAAGTAAGAATTATTATACATAGAACATTCATATTAAACTTCCCTGTGGATCTGAGCTTGCAGAATTTTTTAAATACTTTTTTAATGTTACCCCTAAGCTTTATTTTAGGTATTACCCGTTTGTTGATTTCAGCATTTCTTTTGTTAATTTTATTGTTATTTACCATATTTTATTTAAATGTTTAGCAGTTCTAAGCCATTGCCATGTTGAGAGCTGTGCAAAGGCAAACAGAAAAGCTCTCAGTTTGGCACCTTTAAGTTGACAGTTGCTCAGGACAAATAAAAAATTAAACTAGAGGCTTATAGAGTTAAAATGTTTACCTCAAGCTGCAGGACTAGATTTGACCGTGTTTTAAAAGTAATCTGTAAAAATCTAAAAATCAATTGTAAATGGTTAATCCATGAAGAGACACCTGAATTGAAATGGTGTGATTTTTGTTTTATTTTTTAAATTAGGAGCTGAAGTGCTGCATTCAGAGCAAGATGGAAATGTGAGAGATGTGACTTGAGTGTAAAGTAGCATAGGTTTTAGTGAGCAAATCAGTAATTATTTTTTTTTTCTCCAAATGATGAATTATAATATTTTAAAAACATTGTTCTCAAAGGTAAGGATGGAGTACTGCACATCACTCTGTGTTCCATAATTACTAATTCACCGCTAAAACTAGAATTTTTGTGAAGTGAAATATTTGCCTGTTCATATTTTAATAGCTATAGTCTAAATTTTGTGATATCCAGTGGTTTGTATCTCTGAGGAATTTTATGAGACATATAAAGCAAAATGTCTTTACTAACTGTAAATGTAATTATTCATCACTGTGACATTGAATTTTTCATGCCACCTCATTATCACAATTTGTATGGATAGCTGTGGATCAGTGTAACAAACAAGGTAAGACCACAGAACTGGAAAAATAAAATTATGTTTAATTTCTATGTCTGTGACAAAATCTTCATAAAAGTATACATTATTACTTTTAAAAGTTGTGAGTGAATGAACAGGGCTCATCTAAGACTCGACCTTGAAGTACTCCACAAGGTAATGTGCGCTGAAAAATAGTTTCCTATAGTGTGTCTATAGAGTGGGAATGTTGTTTTGGTATGAGCTGAGGCAGTTCAGTGTTTCTCTTTGATGTCAGCCCCAAAATGTCTAAAGCAGCACATTAAAACTCTGTGTTGTCAAGTGGTGAATTAAGATCTAATAGGATTAAAATTGAACTTTCAACCCCAACCTGCCAAAATATTGATGCATGCAATAAACATGACTTTTTCCATGTGTTGCACAGAAATTCGGATAGAATATTTGCTTTATGACTTGTTCTGTCTTGATTTATTTTTGAAGGAGGTACTGTGCTGTGAAATGTTTTTTTTTTTTAAAAAATAAGGGACATTGCCCAGAAGAGATGTGGGAAATCCAATTACAGATTCTATCAGACATGAGAGAGATTCTCCTCAAAAGTACCCATTCTTTAATACAGGCAGGTCAGGTGGAGTGATTAACCTTTTTGGCACTCGATAAATGCAAATGCCCTCGGACATACTCACTAATTGGATGTGGGCATTGGGAGCATGCCGATTTGAAAAGCCTCTTTGGTAACATAATCAACATCATTAAATAAAAACACTAATCAATTGATTTTATTACTTTAAACAGTTTCATATTTTATCTCTACAGGAAGGACATGAAATTCGGATCATATTTAACTATGGTGTGCATACCGACAGTAGTACTGATATTGAAATTCAAATTCCCATCCATAGAGTTGAAGGGTTGCACAACACTTTGCTTTATTTTGTTGTTCTTGTAAGAAAGAAAATAAAATATTCAGCGTTGCGCTCCCTCTAAGACTGTATGAGCTTTCTGGACCTTGTTGGGCGCTTTTCAATTTGTAAAATGAAATGAGAACTTGTATGATTAATAACAGCTTACCTGTGTGGATCACTGCGGCTTTCCTAAACAGCATTCGCCAAAGAGGTGGGAATGACTCAGAGAAAGTCGTACAGAAGTTGAGGTCAATTAACTTTCTTTTTTCTTCTTGTTTTTATGCTTTAATGAGCTGATTCGTCTCAAGGGCCTTATCCTGCTACTGAAGTGAATAAACCTAGTGTAATGTATGTTTGGAATTCAAAATGAGTTTAATTTCCTTTCCCTATTGTGCAGTACCTTTTGTTGGGGGATCGATTTTGATCTGAATTGTTCAGCCAAGGTGAGGCAAAATATTCAGTAGATTAAGAGTGAGGTGTCCCTGGTTCTGTCAGCTCTGACCAATCAGTGAGTCTGAGCTCATGTCTATGCAGCGATGCCATCAGTTCATGAATGTCTTTTATTTATTTATTTATTTTTTTTTTTGAAGACACCAATATAGTTCCCAAATTGCATACACTGGGTGTATTTACAGGTTATCTACTCTGCTACTGTAATAAATTATTAATTTCAAAATTTCAAAAAGCATTGTACCTCAGTTGAAATTCTTGGCTTCTTTCAGGTGAGTTGTCCTCCATTAACAAATGCTTAATATGAATGTTGTTTTTTTGGGGTGGGGTTGTTTCTTTAAGTACATCAGGATTCTTTTGGCAGTAGCAGAGGACATAAAGTGTATTTAATAGTAATCCTCTAATGACAGTTAGGCCCAGCTTGGCTCACATATTACTGTGAAGAGGTTGTAGCTACAGCAGATCCTGTTAGTTTCAATTTTCTTCCTGCTGCTGAGCCAGCACACGGAACTGAATGATAAGGGACCAGAATCAAGTCTAATCCTTCTATCTCCTTGCCTCCATGTCTCTCTTTCTCAATCTAACCACAACCAGTTGATCTGCCATCACCTCTGGCTGTCTAGACTTAAGGAATATTTAATTTTTCCAAAAGGGAAATTTATGGCACAACACTGTAAAAAAAAATAAATATAATGTAGAAACAATTTAAACACAACAACAAAAGTCCATAATGATGATCAAGCCAATAAATATTCCTCTGTGTGTGAGGTGATGTCAATTTTTCGTCTTCCACATCGACTGATTCTTATTTCTTACTAAGATGCAAACAGTTTCCATTCTGCGCCTGCTTTCTACCTTCTCCCCTGGCGGCACAGAGGGTTTGGAAAAGGCAGCCTCACTTTAGCCTTCTCTTGATGTATTTGACATTATGTGGCAATGCAGAAAAGGCAGTCTAAGCTGCAGCATAATCTGGACCCCCTACCATCTGTTTGGGATGTGACCCATGTTTATGCTCTGAAGAAAGACTGCACACAGAAATCTGACTGCAATTTCAATTTTGTAGCATATGATTTATTTATACATTTTGGTCATATGCAGACTGGCATACCTGATTTTCCTATTTTTGGTGCATAAATTCATGCAATGAAATGGGGAAGCTTTACTATAGCAGTAGACTTTGTAACTTCGTTGTTAAGCAGGGAAACATTTATGTGAGTGATTCACCTTGAATAAAAAACACGTTGAACCCTAAAAGAACTTTATGTTTTTGTTTTTCCTTTGAAAAAGTTGTCTCCCCCCTGTTTATTGTTCATCATTTGACTGCTGTCAGAGCTTTCATGTGCATCAGCATTTGAATTTTGACTCAAAGGGAGCACCTCTCTGTGAACCAGAAACTCTGCAGGAAGCTCAGCAAAGGAAGGCAAACGACCCAGAAACAGATGTGTTTGCGTGCATGCATGTGTTGCAGAGAGCAGAGGAGTGGGTAACAATGGGTTGATGTAGATCAGAAGAGCCATTTCCAAGTATGTTGCTAGTATTCATATAGTATGAAGAGCTATGAAGTGAATTATTCCAGGAAAGAGGGACATCACAATTTGTATTTCTGTTGAGAACAACGCATTATTGTTTGGATATTCTGACATTATATTAAAATAATTATTCCATAACAACCTATTAAAATGGAAATGTTAATAATAATATGATGTAAAGACTGAGTCAAAAATAATGTAGAAAGCACAAGTCAAATTTTGGCTAATAATCCAAAGACTGATTTGGCCTTTTTAGAAATCCAGGGAAAATCAGAAACACAGTCACTTGAAGCACTTGGTGGTGACTCATAATGACATATTGCTCTAAAGTTACTCTAAAGTTACCAGAGAGACAAACTGAGCCATGTAATTAATGGAGACAAAGAAAATTCATAATATAAAATGTAAATTTCCATTATGATAATGCATTAATTATGAGTAAACTCAGTCCAGAGTTTGTGTGTGTGTGTGTTTGTGTGTATGTGAGATGCATGTTTGGACTGCTGATGGGAGGATAGTGTGACAGCTCTCAGGAAGAGCCTGGGATGATCGGACCATCTCATAAAGGTTTTTGCAGCAGATGGTTGTCTGCCTGGTTGGGGTGGGTGCTTATTCTCCCTGCCCTTGTCTCTGACCTCGTGTCATCCTTTCCCAGTGAAGAGGGCAGCTGAAGGCCGGTGATTTTTTTCATGCTAGAGCTCGTCCTTGGAGCAGAAAACCATCAGGCTTATTCCAGTAACAATGCTTTCCCTTACAGGCCGGTATCATTAAAGTGGAACTGGCTGAGAGGTGTTGGATGAGCCTCATTAAGTGATCTTAAGCTCTATTATCAGCTCTGAGCTTGAAACACTTCCTCCATTCATTCTTTACAACTCCAGATTTTACATCATTGTTGCATATTAGATACAAGTCTTTGTTTTGTGGATGTTGGCTTTGGGAGGCCTTAGTGAGGCTGCTTTAATTAGGACACCCTGAGCCATAACATTTATAAATTCTCTGATCAAGAGGTATTCCCCAGTATTGTTTTTGAAAAATGTTTCATGGGACACGGACAATAGTACTGACTGATGGTCTCATACACCCGCATTGTTAAAAAAAAAGGAATTTACCATGGAGGGATGAAATATTTATGATGCATTTGGAACAAATCCCATCATGTATTCGCCTCTGCAATTTCCTTTGAATGTGGAGCAGAGTGAAAGAGGCAGTAGCTCTGTGCTGCTCTCTCCAGAGATGTCTGTAGACAAATGCTAGCTATATCACAACTTCAGTGAGGGAGGTGACAGTGTCAGCTGCTGAACTGTGGGAGTGCAAACTGCAGGCGGAAAACAGTGTTTGAGACTGGCTGGTATTGGATTCTGGCAGGTTTGTCCTTTGCAAGGTTTCTCTGCTGACACCTAATGGTTATAGAGGTTTTATTAAATCCAAAATATCTCCAAACAATTAGAGAATAGATACATGGCACATACATGCTGAATGAATCAAATATTACAGAGTGGCCTCTGCTACCTTCTTAATTCATCTATAAATGATAAGAATCCCCTTTTCACATTTTTTTCTCACACCTTTAATGCACTGCCTCATTTATGGAGAAATAGAGTAGTCATATTTTCAGTTACTTATTCTCATGATACAATTTTAAATAGTGTGTTTGTTTTGCACCTGTAGTCTGATCCAAACTTACTATTTTTAAAATGTGAACCGAAATTGTTTTACGTAATGTTATCTATTTTGGTTGACCCTTGTACCTCAGCCACACCCATTGTCTGAGTTAGAACAAGCCCAATACATAGCCAAAAAATAAAATGATGCGCATGGCTTTTCAAGTACTTCTAGGTTAATTATTCAAGAATCCCCACTTCTCACAAGAAGCCAAGAACAGCAGGATAGCGCAGTGTGCTGCGGCTTCCTCTTTATTCCCTTGGAGAGTGTCAGAAGTTTAAAACCACTGTTCGACTATAATTGAAATGCACATGTTGTCTGAAGTCTGGTGCCTTCAAGCAAGGCAGAAAGAAAACAACCTTATACTCTCTCAGTAAGCATCAGCAATATGGGTTCTAATCAGCGACAAGCTTAATCTGTCCTTTCTTATTTTGATTATGCATGCATTGTGTCAATTATGTGTGTTTGTGTGTGTGTAGATTAGTTGATCTGATTAAAAATTAAAAAAATACACTATAATTAATGTATAATTAATGTTGGACATGTAAACAACAAGTATAAAGTTTTCAGGCTTATGAATAGGTTTCATCAATCAACTTACAGCAATCCACAGAAGGTGCTGGTGTTTTTGTGAGATTTGTGTTCTTAAAAAATGGATTTTAAAAGCCTAAAAATGGAAATATATATATAATAGTCTAATAACCTTGCTGCCGGTAATTGTGTTGTGCAAGAGCACTTAACAAGAAATGAACTAGCACCCAGACATCATAGCATGCTGGTTGCCAGTTGTCCTTGTCGGTTGAATAAAAGTCTCTGGACTTTTTTGCTGTGGTGTTGATGTTGATGACGATTAGGGCTACATGAGGGCACTGAGGTCATGCCTTCACATTATATTACAGCAACACCATTAGACCAACAAAATAATTAAATAAATAGATGCAGTGTTTATCATATTATCCCACCAGAATTTTGTGGAGGTTTTGAAACATCTAGATCGAATAAAACAGACAGATAAGACTGACAGAGGAATAACTGAATAAATGAAACATTAAATTTCCCAACAACCATTTCCAACACCATTTATAGAGATGATGATTGAATGGTTCTTGCATTTAAACACTCAGTAGTATATACATTTTTTATTATCTTTTTGACTTTTCTATTTGCCCTGTAGTTGGAGAAAAACTTCAGCTTCATGAGAAAAACAAGTCATAGTAACCACCAAACCTGCAGACCAGCAGTTTATTTGCGCATGGTATAAACCCATATTCAACTTGAAGCATTATTTTACTATCAAAAATTGGGTCTAAAGTCTAAAGAGCACTGACTTAAAAACTGACTGATTAATTAAAGTTTTGGATGTAATTTCATTAGAAGTGTAGTGTATCTTCTGTGAAACACCGCCTACTTTGCAATGTTGCATCAGATCGCAATATCCGGGCAACGTCATCAGCTGCTACCGGCTCATGACTGCTTTCAGTGCTAACCACACCTGCACAAGTTATCTCTCAAAGTGAGGTAGCTTTTCTCTTATCATGGCTGACCACACTGTTGTGGGGAAAATGAGCGAATTGCAAGTGGACGAGAAGAAAAAGGTGATACTTCAATTTCGTAACACGCCACATTTAAGTAGTGTTAGCCAGCTAGCAGCTAGCATAGCATGTAGTTAGATTGCTGTCATTTAGCCTGCAGAAATGCGGTTCTAGCGTTGGGGCGAGCTAGCTCTGATGAGTAACTTTAATGTTATGTTGACTTCACCTAAAACAACACTCTCGAGATAATTGAAGAGCTGGTTTCATTCAGTTTCAATCTTTTCAGTGTAAATTGTACCACGTTACAATCAAACATTGGAGAGTTTGGGTTGGCTAACAGCTAACACGTAAAGCTCGGGAGAGCGCCTTGCTAAAGCCGAACTCAATTCAAAATTCGGGCAATTAAAAGTTTAACTGCTCATCGGTAAGTTTAAACACATGTTATACCAACACACAAGGGCCTGCACGAATCACTTTTGTTCTCTTTTCAAATCGGCGCACACTCCAACTCACCAAGCTGGTGTCTTTCCCTGAATATCTGGTTTGTACTTCTCCACGAATCTAATGTCCTACTGTATGTTTCAAGCTGGAGGACATGACATGTGGCAAGAACCACCACTATAATGTCATTACCCTAGCAAAGGTCCTAAGTAATGTTCTGCTCTGAATACTGTATGTATGTATGTAGTACCTGATGTGTAAACAACACCATTTTCTACCGCTTATCCTCACATAGGGTCTCGTGAAGTTATGTTTGGATCTGCTTCATACTAAACTAATCTCTCATCAACTTTCATCTTAACAAAATGTCACTTACATATTCCAACATTTTTGGACAGGGTGGAACTGAAAGTGGTAAAGATGGAGGAAAGAAGAAGGTTAAAAATGCTGCTGGGGACTCTGGAAGCAGGGGTGAGGTGAGTTAAATTTAACATCAGAAGTATACAGATGCTATTTTTGTTGAGAAGAACTGCAATCATGGTAGATCACTGTCAGGTCATGCTCCGCTCAAATTAGCCACTCGTTGCCTTCATGGTTGTTGAGGTGTATGATCAAATATTAGTATAGTCAAGTACACACAATGTGGAGGCAATATAAAAGACATACTCTGAGGTATTGTCATGGTCCCTCTGTATGATATTGACATATGTGACATAATTAATCTAAGTAGGCAATGAGGTAAGCTGGACAGACAAAGAAAATAAAATATAATTGTAATATTTTTACAATATTTCATCTCATCTTCTTGAAATGCCACGACGGTCATAGTTTGATGTGCAGGTGACTGAGCTCATCAAATAATTTATCTTAAAGAGAAACTTAAAAGAGTTGTGGTTTAACACTCAGTGAAAGTGATGCGCAGTGACAGCATTTTTCACTACCCTCTGTTCACTCACACCTTTTTTCTGTCCAGCTGATGCCAGCACCCCAATACATTGATGAGCGTCTTAATTTGTACACTAAGCTGAAAGCTGAGCATGATGCTCTGATGGCCGAGAGGGCTGCGAAGAATAGCCGGAGCATCAAGGTGACTCTGCCTGATGGAAAGGTGGTGGACGCTGAGTCCTGGAAGACCACACCATACCAGGTGGCCTGTGGAATCAGGTCAGTGTGATGGATGGATCGTTGTAACTATGACTTTTTCAATGTGACACCTCGCTTTCATGTAGCACTAAAAAGAAGGAAAACCTTGAGGGTGTTTCAGGAACTTCCTAAGATTAGCTGTCACGTTTATTTGCATTGTTACATTTTCAACAGGCTCCCAATGCCCACATTATGAAAACAGTATTTGGAAATAATTGTGATTTCTAAATTGTAAAATATCTTTTCTTTTAGTTGTTTTTTTTTCTTTCATAAGAGTAATATGCTGTGTCTTCTGTCACTATGTGTAAAATCATAATTTAGCCTTGCGTGTTTTTATTTCTCATTTCTCACAAAACATATTTTAAATTTACATTTCATTTAAATGTTGATTACAACTAATTGATTTTTAAATATGCAATCCTGCTTTTTCACTGATTGATCAATACATAACACAATGGAAGAGTTTTTATTCAGTGCATGTCTGGTGGTGCTTTGCGATACTCAGCAAGGATTATCCATGCATTTGGTGATATTTAATAATCATATACTATGTGGATCCAGAGATGAATGGACTGAGACAAAACTTTATTTTTTATGGTTATGAGAGATGCTTTTAACTTTGAGGGGTGGGTCTAGGAAAACAAAACTACATTTAAGACTGTTCAAATTTAGGTCAGAGGTTACAGAGCAGTTGTCCTCCTCTTATCTTGTAAGTCGGTACCAGTAATACTAGCAGCATATATCTTAAGGGTACATCTGCGTATTTGTTCGATGATGAATAATTTCATGTTTTACACCCAGTCAAGGCCTCGCTGACAACACAGTGATTGCCAAAGTGAACAATGATGTGTGGGACCTGGACAGACCATTGGAGGATGACTGCAGCCTTCAGTTGCTCAAGTTTGATGATGAGGAGGCTCAAGCTGTAAGTCACTCTCATCAATGGTGTCACACAGTGCTAATATTGGATTTCCCCCTCATACAGATGGATTTGTTTAACAGGGGCCAATACATGACACAACTGTTGGTAAACAGATAGATATATTGTTACCTCCTGTAAAGATACAAACAATTAAAAGCAAAACAGTCTCCAAAATTTACAAAGAGTACATCACACATAAAACAATGTTGTACAAAATATACATTACATAATCTCCATGTTCCGCACAAAGTTGTAGGTCCTTGTGCTTTCTCTCATACTCAGACTGAAAATGCTAATTATCCCAAAGCAAATTTTCTAATTTCATTTCGAGTGATGTACATTGTTTCAGTGGTGGATACACAGTGCTCCTTTTCACCAAAACTATAGTCAAACTTGAACTCTGAGAAAGCCAATGAAAATAGTCCTAACATGCTAGCCATGTCAATGCCAGCAACTTAGCATGTTTACCACCATTAAACATACTAAGGTTATATATTTATGTTTAAGTCTTAATTGACTTGGGGTTTTCTCACTGTTCAGCAACAAACCAAGTGGTTAGTTACACAGTACCTTGCAGAGTTCATTCAGTCTTATTGATATGTTATAGGACAAGCAAGGTTAAAGTGATGAATGAGAGGTTTCCAATCATTAATAACTCCTCAAAGCTCTGTGATTTACCACAGGCCCAGGACACAAAGACATAAAGAGGAGACGTGAGAATGTAAAACACTGCTGCAATCATGCACTGCCGTAAAAGTGGCAGCAACTGGTCTCGAATAGGACTTGTTCCAAAATTAAAAGACCACTTTCAGCTTCACTGTCTATTGAGGTTGCTGAATAATTTTCCTGAAGTGGAGGTCAATAGACGCACTGACCACCAAGCTGTCCAGTTTAATTCAGTTCATTATGCATTAAGATGGTTATTTCCATGCTAAGCATGTGGTTTAATAAAAGACTGCACAGTGAATTATTGTTACGTCAGCACACACATGAACGTCAATAATCTTAAATTTCCAGCACAGTCCTACTTAATATAGCCTTCATAAACACAAAGGGATGGACTGCATTGCTGTGTAGCAATATTTCTTTTGTGAATTATTCAGGTTTACTGGCACTCGAGCGCCCATATCTTGGGTGAAGCTATGGAGAAGGTGTATGGAGGCTGCCTCTGCTATGGTCCTCCCATTGAGAATGGCTTTTACTACGACATGTTCCTGGAAAACAATGAGTGAGTCACACAGGTTTGAGCTCAGATTTCTGTGTAAACAGTTGTTCGTCAGCTCTCTGTGTTATTTTGATATGTACTGGTTCCCTGTCTGAGACCAGTCTGGTCCCAGACACAAAACTGGTTGATTGTACTGATGCTAATGCTGTCAATCCAGATTTTTCTTGAGCGTATTTGAAATTCCATCTTTCCATGGCTGCCCTGAGGATCGGACGCTCAAAAGCATATCTATTCAAAGCACAGAATTAGAAATTACTTCTGTGAAGCTTTGAGTGTTTGTTGAGCGCCCTCAGATATTTGAACACTTCTTCGTAAACAACTTTTTCACTTGACCTTTCCCTGAAACGGATACAATTTTCCCTGCTTCAGGCTACAGGAGAGTGTGAGCAGCGCTGTCTAATTAATTCTGCAACATCCTTAATGAAGTCATTTTATGCTAATGGCGTTCTTTGAGATGTTTTTTGCAAGGATATTTTGACATTGCTCAAGCCCTAAAGCCAAGGACTTTTACTATTTACCCATACTGAGGCTGAGGTTATCATTTTCTGGAAGTCAAAGAATTACATTGGTGAACAAAAGGATTGGCCACATAGGTTATTGCCTGGTCACACCCATAATGCCCTCTAGAAACACTGGTGCAGACTAAATTTAGCACAGAAGGCACGTTGCATATTAATGTAGGAAGTAAGACAGTCGATGGCATTGTAATGTTGATGTAATGTTTCTCTTTTGGTGTTTGCACAGGGGCGTATCAAGCAATGACTTCCCGTGTCTGGAGACCTTGTGCAAGAAAATTATCAAGGAGAAGCAGCCATTTGAGAGGCTGGAGATAAAGAAGGAAACTCTGTTGGAAATGTTCAAGGTATTTAAGAAGAGGAAGAGTAATCGGCTTTAGTGGTCACATACATATGCAAAAAGCCCAGGGAGCAAGTTCAGGGTTAAGTGTCGTGCTCAAGGACACAACGACTTGTAGTGTTTGAAAACACAAACATATCCTAAGAACACTATAAGGAACATCTAATAAGCTACAGAACTCCAAATCCTTGTCTTCTCCTTCACAGTACAACAAGTTTAAGTGCCGCATTCTGAACGAGAAGGTCACCACTCCAACCACCACAGTTTACAGGTGAGTTCAGGCCCGTTCTGGTGATATTAAAAAAAAAATTGTAGTTTCAACAAATCCCATTAAATCACCAAAACCACAAATACATTGATCCACTGACTATATTTGTTTTTGGGTAATAATTGTTCAAACCTAGTGACCAGCTGTACAAAGAAAATGATCTAACCTTTGTTAAGTGTGAAATCATTTGTTGTGACCTGATTTGGAAGATTTACCTCTTTAGTAGTGTCGAAAATAGAAGTCATAGAGTACTAAGGGATTATTTTGCATCCTTAGTTTTGGTCTCTGTCTCTTTATGGGATTTGAGGACATGGACAGAAATATGTTGTTAGCCTTATCCCAAACACAACATTTCAACAATACTCAACTTTCTGCTTTTCAGGTGTGGTCCTTTAATTGACTTGTGTCGTGGGCCCCATGTGAGACATACAGGAAAAATCAAGGCGCTTAAGGTCCACAAGGTGAGGCATTTTATTTTCATGCTGTACCTTCATGCATAGTGTGTATGTGGATTTATTGTTAATTAAACCATTAGCATTTCAAGTATTGTGGTCTTTTCCCTGAATGTCTGCTCATAAGCACCGAAATACGGTGGCCCTAAGAGCTCAATGCACTGCAAATAGACACAGCACAAACAAATATCCTATCTGACCTCCTTTTACTCCTTTTTCTTCCAGGAGCAAATGCTAGACTTTGCGTTTATAAGTAAACACAATGATGAATGATGACTATGTTAACTGCATGCCAAAATCAGAGCAGACAAAGCCAAATTATCATCTGTGTTACCATATGAGCTGTTGCTGACAAACATGTAGCTTTTGAAAGAAAAAAGGCTATTTTTTAAAAGGCTTACTGGATATAAAATGTGTTGGAATTACATCAGTTCCAGCAAACCTCACTGAGAACTGCATGCTGCATTCGATCTAACTCTGTTAAAATCACACTGGATCCATCAGTATGTTATTGCGTTGCTCACCATTGAGCATGTTTGTAACTGGTACCAGTGATGTTTCCTTCACTTCATCTGTCTCTCCTCGGCTCTGCTTCATGTGGGTGCCGAGAGCCTACAACCTGCAGAGCAGAGGATATTAATGATTGTGTGAAATTTTAGCAGTGGTGTTCACAAGGGAAACACTGATGTTTTATTCTCAAGGGATTTGAAGACTGATGAAAGCTCACATATTCCTTTTGTGTTTTCTGGTGTGCTAGAATTCATCTACATATTGGGAGGGTAAGGCGGACATGGAAACCCTCCAGAGGATCTATGGAATCTCCTTTCCTGACCCTAAAATGCTCAAAGAGTGGGAGAAGTTTCAGGAGGAGGCCAAGAACAGAGATCACCGCAAACTAGGCCGGGTATGAACTGAAAGTGAAGCTGTCTGTTAGAAAAAGGTTTTGTCTCTGTAGTAATTTAAATATAGTCTCCTACAGGTTTTACCCTTTCAAATGAAGGTTATTTGTCATACATTATGAAATTCAGGTAGAGTACATCTATCATGATAAGGCTATCTGTATTACCATAAAATGCTCTCTAACTTTATTGTTGACAGGGAAACCAGTTTGGCCTGATTGCTGTCATGATTTGTTTTTCACTCTATTAAACCATTGTTTGTACTCAGGAGCAAGACCTGTTCTTCTTCCATGACTTGAGTCCCGGGAGCTGCTTCTTCCTGCCTAAAGGGGCCTTCATCTACAACACCCTGATCGAGTTCATCAGAGTAAGTCAAAGCTGTTTTGTCCCAGTTGATGGATGGTATAAAAAGCAAAGTTTAAATTGGCAGGAGACCTGTGGAGAACATATACACCGATCAGGCAGAACATTATGACCACCTGCCTGATGAGCCCCCTTTTTCTGCCAAACACATTGAACTGCTCTGGTCTGTGCATCCTGACACCTTTCAATCAGAACCAGTATTAATTTCTCTGGTCTGTTGGATCAGACCACCAGGACCAGCCTTCACTCCCCACCTGCACCAGTGATCCTTGATCACTCATAACTAGGGCACGACTGATTAATCAGCCAGTCGATTATAGCCCTGTTCAAAATTATCAGTATTGGCCAGAATTTTGCAGATTGAATGCAGAATATTTTGCTAAAACAATGTGGGCATTAAAGGATGTCCTAGCACTATTTATCCAGTAGATGGAGCTAGGGCTGTGACAGTATGGATTTTTTTTTTTATTTCCGCTGTGATAAAGCACCAAATCAGTGCGGTATGGCGGTTTACCGTGGTACCCTGCGATCACCGCAACCCGCTATGTGTGTATATCTAATCATGAGAAGTACTGAACCCTCAAAATAATTAATAGTAATACGAAAATACGGTCCTGGAGATGCTCTGACCCAGTCCTCTAGATATCATTGGTTCTTGTTGTTAAACTCATTCAAAATGTTCATTTGTTGCCTTATTTGTCCCAGGTGCCAGGATGAAAAAAATAACCAGTGTTATTCACTTCACCTGTTAGTGGTCATAATGTTCTGCTTGATCGCTGTATTCTAACCTTTAGTTGGCATGTGCTTTGATGAATAATTGCTTTATATTCAAGAGATGTCGCAGCAGTTATATAAGTGGCATAATCCTTTATATACAGGAGTAGGAAAGGATTGGTGATATGTTGATGATACAGCTTAATGTCATGGCCTTGAAACTGATTAACTCAGTGCTAATGAATCAAGTCTTAGAAACCAGGGGCTGTGCATATAAAATGTAATAGTTTCACAATGAAAACACATGAACGTGCGCATCCAGTAATGCAAATTTATTTCCGCACCCTCTCACCGCAGTAATGCTCGGCGCAATTATCGTCACATCAAATTTATGTTTATTTTAGTTGGTAAAATGGATTTCTTGATTGAGTAGTAATGAGGTATGAAGCGACTCTGCCTGTACAAGTAACAAAACACTGAGAGCATCCCGTTTGCAGGGTATATGGCTGTCTGGATTTAAAATAAATTACCTTATTTTATTTCATTATCACCATCAGCCTTCTGTTTTGGTTTTTAAAACTGTAGTAGTTTCTTTACACAGATTACCTCTTAGGAAAATTTAAACCTCTGTGTATGTTCAAATTCTCCTCCATGTTGTGTGTGTTTTAGAGGATATAGACTATTTATCAACAAGACCACTTCCCTGGTGTTGACAAATAATTTTAACCAGTTTGTAGTTGTGAGCATTATGAAGCTGAATAGCTTGAGGTGCTTGTTCTGTCATTGGCAGAGTGAGTACAGGAAGAGAGGGTTCCAGGAGGTGGTGACGCCAAACATCTTCAACAGTAAGCTGTGGCAGACCTCCGGCCATTGGCAGCACTACAGCGACAACATGTTTTCCTTTGAGGCAGAGAAGGAGACCTTTGCCCTCAAACCCATGAACTGCCCGGGACACTGGTGAGGTTCTTTTACTCTGACTGTTTGAAATTTGGCTTTAATTTCAGCAAGGGCCTAAAGATGATTAACAAGGTGTAAAGAAACATACACCCACTTTTGTTACACACACAGTGTATGTAGTCATACTCTGCAGTGAAATAGATATGTTGTTGGTTTCTGTCTCTAATCAGAGCAACGATTATTTATTCATGGCAAGATTGCTTGTTCTTCTTGTTCTTGCTTGTTCTTTTGTGCTAAACAAAATGTGATTGTTGCATGTAATGAGCTAAGAGTACTGTTGTTAGGCCATGGTACAATATTTAGTAAATCACAGCGTACCACAGCTGATGCAGCCTTTCTGAAATAACTTTATATTTGTCTGCTACAATAGATTGTCATCCAATTGTGCTCAACTGATGGGCCATGATTTCACTTGAATGACCCAGTTAAATTTACCGCTGAATGCTGCATTGCAGTGTAAAGAGTCACACCAGCAACAGTTTATCTCCTTTTTACTCTTACAATCTTTGTGCTGTCTGCAGCTCCTCTGGAGATCATACTGGAATGGAATTTGATCTTGCAAATGCATTTTGTCAAAGTGTTGAAGTCAGATATTGAAGACAGTACTGAAGCAGTAAAGCAATTTTCAGTTATTGTGATAACTCAAGGCAGAAGTAGGCAGTTGTGTTTGTGTCTTGAAACAATCCTGTTTGGCTGCAGCCTGATGTTTGATCACCGGCCACGCTCCTGGAGAGAATTGCCCCTTCGCATGGCCGACTTTGGCGTTCTGCACAGGAACGAGCTGTCAGGAGCCCTGACAGGCCTCACCCGTGTCCGTCGCTTCCAGCAGGATGATGCTCATATCTTCTGCACCATGGACCAGGTAAGGCCTGCACTGCCATTGACGTTACTTGGCCATCACACATCTCAAAGCTACATTAGCTGAACTAAAACACAATATCGCCGGTTCTGATGTTCGGTTCTGATGCCTTTTACAAACACCAATGTCCATCATATGTCTGACAAAGCAATGATAAATTGGTGCAGTACTCTTTTAATATAGGATTTTTTCCCTTATCACTGTTATGTGTTTTCCCAGCTTAAAATTTTGATAAATGTTTCCATAATGTTATTTAGATCAATTAGAAAAAAAACTTTAACAGCAAGTTGAACAATATAAAGAATGTAAGAACAAGCGCACAGTAGGAAGCAGTGGAGACACAGTTCTGCCTGATTGAAGAAGCCTAGTTTTGAAGGCTCCCAGTAAATTGGTGTCTTGCTGGCGCAGTTTATTGAATAAACTCAGGTAATGTTGTCAGTGAACAGTCTGTCACAGGTTGCTGCAGCTTGGTGTAACAACTTGCATGTCAAGTCCTTTCACCTTCGAGAAGCACTGCCAGTATTTATTTTTTTTTTTTTTTTGATTAATCTGTTCTAATTTAGAAAAACAGCAACTTGCAGCCAGGATCCCACTGACACTGTATCTTTATAGGTAATGGTACTAGATTTGATGGTTAATTATTTGATTGCATTTTGTAAACAAATTATTTCACAGCTAGAAAGCAGCTGCTTCTACAGTTAGTGTCTTTTCTGATTTACCTCACCTCAGAAATTTCTCAACTGCAACTATGTATTGTCTGAGCAGTTTATCCTCATGCTCTCGAGATTACATCATGTGATTAAATGCAATGTTAAAACCAGAACAAACAAAGATGAAATCAGAAGTAAAATTTGCTGCTGTGTTAAAATGGATGGTGGTAACTCTCATCCATCTTGTTTTGACTCTAGATTGAGGAGGAGATCAAAGGCTGCCTGGACTTCCTGCGAACCGTCTATGATGTGTTTGGCTTCACTTTCAAACTCAACCTCTCCACAAGACCAGAGAAGTTCCTGGGGGACACAGACGTCTGGGACCAAGCAGAAAAGGTAATCAGACGGCCTCTTGTTTCTCTTGTACACTCGAAAATATGAACAGTAATCTCGTTGGAGTTTCATGGGAAAATTAAGATGCTGATCTGTGATATTACCAAAATGGAAATGTGGAGCCACTTCACAGACTGCAAATGGAAGTTTGATTTGTAGACCCAGAGAACATTTATATTTTAATTAATGAGATTTTTATTCTGTAGAGCTGCTATCAGCTCTGAAGCAGAAAATACTCATTCATCTCCAGAGAAGCTACATCAATGCAGTCACTGTCTGCCTTTACTGTCAAATCAAATTCACTCTCTGCGGACCAGCTCTGTATTTGGGGTTCAGCTCCAAGTTTCTCTGTCAGAGAGCAGGTAGTGTTTAAAACTATCTTGAGTAAATTAATAACAAGAGTGAGTGCGTTTAATGGGGTGATAATGAGTCTTTATTGCTTGGTGCTTTGTGCGTTTAGATGAAACACAATGAGTGTCTCTCTTGGGACAACATCAAGTCTAACAGATGAATCTGTAAAACCACTAAGTGACAGTTTTTGGACAAAGGTGCTGTAAGTAAACTGTACTGTCTTAGGCTGAGGTTTTCTTTTACGGGCTATTTCTTTTCAGCTTGAACTGACTGTTTAAGGTTATGTTTTATGTCACCAGTGAAATATTCTTTCTACATTGCAAATCTTGATTTGTGCCAAAAGAGTTTTGTTTTTGTTATCTTCAGAAGACAAAATAAGATGATGCCTCAGTTCCCAACCATGTGTCATCTCCCCATTCAGTGATTGTTTCTTTTCTTAGAAGCAAAGTGCTCCAGTTTTCTCACAGCCAGCCCACCAGAACGATTTTACTTCATCTTTGAGTCCACCAAAACCCCACCATTATGTGTTTAGATGTAATCTTAGTAATCTGTAAAAATGCTTATGGAAAGAATAGAAATACTAATGAAAGGATGTTTTTAATTAAAGTTGTTTTTTTTAAGTAGATGTGAAGTAGACATTTCTAAAAGGTTTTTTTACTCTCTATTTTTCTGCTGATATGTTTTGAAATGTGAGTTTTGTAATCCGTTGCACCACTAACTTGAAAAGATGACGACTCATTGAGTGGTAAAATGCGAGCCAGGTCTAATACATAATACATATGTGCGATTAGTGGTATTATATAAACATTTAAGAGCTCATTTCCTTAGTGCTTCATTTTTAAGCGTGTATTTTGCCCGCTGGCCTTACTAATGATTATTTTTTTTTTTTTAACGTGTTATTTTATTAACATTCATACCAGAAGTCACAGTATCTATTAAATATTAAACACCATCTGCTGATGGACAGAATAGACCAGAGAACTTAATGACAACAGCAGGGAGATTGTGCTGATTATGCTGTATCTCAAAGTAAGGATAAGCAATAATATATCTGCATCTGTGAAAAAACAAGATAATTCTAGTAGTTGTACAGCTGTGGTCAACCTATCAGGATCTTTTCTCTCAGGAAAACATTTCCTTTTTTTGATTAATGTTTGCATGCACAAAGGTGGAAAATTATGTACACAAAGAAGTGACTTGGCATAGTGACTGGAGCGCAACTTGCTGCGTGTCTCCCACACCTCATTAACTCCCTCAAGCAACCATAAAATATTATTGAGACATTAACATTTCTCAGTTCACTGATTAGTTCCAGATGAAGAAAATGCCAGGTTTAAATATATACAGCTTTGCTTAATACCACTGTTTATTTAGTGTTGGTCAACCATTGACATTGTAACAAAGCAGTAATTGTTTGTTTTTCCAGCAACTGGAGAACAGCTTGAATGACTTTGGTGAGAAATGGGTTCTCAACCCCGGTGATGGAGCTTTTTATGGGCCAAAGGTGAGCCATGCGCTGCGGTAACGATGTTCTTTAACTGTGAAACAGCAGGAGGGTTACTGCTCATGGCTTGTGTCGTTTATTTGCAGATCGACATTCAGATCAAGGATGCCATTGGTCGGTACCATCAGTGTGCCACAATTCAGCTTGATTTCCAGCTCCCGATCCGCTTCAATCTGACCTTTGTCAGGTAATTTCTCTACTGCTTTTATATACATTGTTTAAAAAAAGTCAAAAAGCAAAGGAATAGAATACTATTTTTGCATGTACAGTGCATGTACATCATGTGCATTTATGGAGAAGTACCAAGATTTTGTAGCTGCCTCAGGAGCTATAGACTTTTTACAACTTGGAATAACTTAACGAAGAATATACCAACACAGATGATCACTGTTGGTTTGTTTTTTGGATTTCTCTCTTTGTGTGGTTTCTAAGTTTTATTCACCCTTTCGAATTATTTTGTAGTCATGATGGTGACGACAAGAAGAGACCTGTGATCGTCCACAGAGCTATCCTGGGATCAGTTGAGAGGATGATTGCTATTCTGACTGAGAACTATGGAGGCAAATGGTTTGTACACAATGCATTTGAATAGTTTTAAATGTCAAGTATAATGTTTTCCTCTTGAGCACTGACAATGCTTTTCAGATTGACTGGACAGAAATGTAGTAGGGGAAAAAACCCACCTGTGTGGGTGTAAATATTTGCATCGGTACCTGGTCTGCTTCTCCGCTCACCACTTCAGTGTGCTGTGTTTTGCTTCAGGCCACTGTGGCTCTCTCCTAATCAAGTGATGGTTGTACCTGTTGGACCGACCTGTGAGGACTACGCTCAGAAGGTAACCACTGATCACAGCTAGATCTGAGTCATTGTACAGGTACTGAGACAACAGCATACAGTTTAGCATCTAACCAGTAGTACAAACAACAGTTAAGTGCAAAGTAGCATGCAGATGTATAGTGGGAATATAAATTAAAAGAAAAAATAGTCTATATGTAAAAGAGTATATATTTATATTTTTGTGTTGAGCACATTGTTGATTGCACAAAAATCATTTGTAAAATAAACACTGCATATTCCTGATATCCCTGTAATTGGGGGGTAAAAAAACAGCAGGTTTAGATGATAATATTGGTTTCAGAAATAATCTTCATTGCAGCCATATTGAGAACTTATCAAAAACTAATCCAGAGGATTTCAGGGAGTGTTGTCTGAGAGGGTCCATGATCTCACACTTTGAAAACTCTTGTGCTAGTTCATATTTGAATAACAGCTTGTTTTATTCCGTTGACATGATGAATGGATATGAATTTTAAAACATGCTTGAACTTAACTATCGGTTGTCTCTTTGGTTAATGTGGCAGGTCAAGCAGGAATTCCACAACAGCGGCTTCATGACTGATGTGGATCTCGACCCCGGCTGCACTCTGAACAAAAAGATCAGAAATGCACAGTTGGCGCAGTACAACTTCATCCTGGGTCAGTGGTAACACTCTTCTTTTCATTGTTATGTTTCCTCCCCTTTTCTTTTCTCACAGTCCATCTAGATATTGATTTGTCCTTTTGCATCTTTCTGTGCTTGGAAAAGTGGTGGGAGAGAAGGAGAAGACAAGTAATACTGTGAATGTGCGCACCCGGGATAATAAAGTCCATGGAGAGCGCACGGTGGAGGAGTGCATTCAGCGTCTGAAAGAACTCAAGACCTGCAGGTGTAGAAATGCTGAAGAGGACTTCTGAGCTCCCGCAAACTCGCCCTTCTCTCAACGGTACCTCAAGCTTTAAAAGGGCCATGTTGTTGAAATCAGTTTTTGGTGAGTGATGTAACTACTTTCACACATTACTGCCTAGCCTCTGCTTTTTGTCTTTTGGAAATCACTTTTTTTCATATTCGATAATGGTGTCTTTATTTTGAGCTGGTGTCTTCTATTGCGTCTTTACTAGGTGTACCTTTCCCTCTCAAGACAATTCAAAAACTATTGTTATCCATGTAATAAAGCAGTCCAATTCAGTTTAACTAAATTCCTAGTATTGTCATGACGGCCATGGTTGTAATTTAATGATAACAGTCTTCAATTTTAACTGCTGTTTGCCTTATCTGTAATAATAATGTGATGAAATACTGTAAATTAGTGACATGGAGTCCCAGATTATGAAACCATATTATGCATAGCACATAATGTAAACAGCGTTCTCGGTCTGCTGTGAATATTTGATTCACTGACAGGTGTTGTTTCACTGCATCCACTGACAATTGTCAAAAGCTGTGCCATGGACACCGTCTGTTCCCAGTTAGCACCTATATTAGTGCAGTAGTGGGACGCTAGGCTAGTTAGCAATGCTGATTTATTATCCGATGATAAAGTCAAAGGTAGCCAAAATTCTTATGTGTTGCTGTTGAATGCAGCTCAGCCTCCCACATACAAAACAGTTGCCTGACACACTTAAATCCCATCTTTGCCAGGGAGGAGTGAAGAGTTCAGCTGTCACTGCCTGTCTCTCTCCTCGTAACATTTCAAAATGGAGTCGTATCGGTTTATGATAGGTTTATCAATTTTTGAGCAATTCCCCTCATAATTTGTGCTGGATTCAGTTTTTTTTTTATTGATGAATGTATCATAGACACTTGTATGGATTTTCCAACATATAATGGTTAATTATTACACCCCCCACCCTTTACTGTATTTGTATTTTTTTTGATTATCAAATCTGATTGTCAAACATAATTGTCCTTGTCCCCTCAGCTAAAGAAATGCCGCTTGTGAGACTGATTAGATGTTTGACCAGCTCAGTGAAGGTGTTGCACTGTCTTGACAGTTTGTATTGGTCATTGTTTCTTCAGGGAATTGTACATGAGTTACAATTTTTATAATTAAACAATTTATTCTTAATCTTTGTGTTATGTGTGTCATAACATTTACCTTTTGTCTATTGTTTTTTTTTCTTTATAATTATCCTCTTAATTTAAGCAGCAGCAAACAGGTCTGTCCATCAGTGAACTCTGTCAGGATGTAGAGGAAAAGAGACTGGTAGTGTTAGGATATGGCAGCATCTAGTGGAAGATATGTGTAGAAATTAACGACTCATTCTAAGCTCACAAAAACAGTTCAGAATATTATATTGAATTTCTGCTAATAGATCCCCAAAATGTTACTCAATGTTCCATTTAAAAGAATAAGATAATTGTGCAGCTGAGAAAGGAAATATGTTTTGCAAATCCAGAATGTAACAAGCGATAAGTACAATGTGTTGTTATAGTCCACATTTCTTATCGAGTATGGTGTTTTCTCACAGCCACAGTCACAAGATAAAAATTCTGCTCATTGAAGCTGAAATTAAAATTATTAGATAGTCTGAGAAAGGTGGAGGATTAGAGAGAGGGAGAGAAGTGTCAGTGAAACTGGATCCATGGCACACCTGATGCTTCTCATTATTTAATGTTTGCTGAACTCAGGGACCATTTTTTTATTGTCTGCATCAACGTATGGTTTATATTTTTCATTTGAATACTGTGCTTCAGATACTTGAAAAGTTTTTTTTCATGAAAAGTTTGTGATTACTGGTGACTAGCTGAATGAAACATGCAGAGACGGTCACACAAATGCAACGCTTAAAACCATGTGAAGCATAACTGGCTCAAATCATTTTTTTTTCTGTTTTGGTACCTTCACTAAACCCCCACTCTCTGTCTCAGATTATTATTTTTCACACCACTAGTGGGTGCTATATCTGAGTAGTCAAGCTGCACAGTGGGAACAGTGAGTTTCAGCAGGTTAATAACTGGGGATGATGGCCTGGCACTGATCAGTGTTGAGGTACTTTATTCAGTAGTAATTAAAATAGTTTGAAGGACATCAGTTATTTTTGCCAATTGGGGGGAAGTTGTGTAGGCTAATGCCAGTGGACTAGGGGGAGAGAAAACATTTTGATAATAGGTTAATGAATGTCAAGGAGAAGGAGAGTGTCAACACACAGAGCTTGACAGCTCGGCCTCCCTGTGAATCCTCAGTCCCTCCTGCCCCATGACATCCTCACCTGAAAGGGTCACAAAGCCTCAGTGAACAGAACAAACTTTCTGTTTCTCTCAACCACATGATTTTAAACGATCAATTCACGTTAAAAAAAGGTCCCACTGTTGCTGCAATACTTAAGATGATGGCATAAATCATGGTCCCTTAAAAACCTTAAACATGATCTTTGTTTTAACCTATGACATACTGATGACGTTTGTTGATATATATACTATGACTTTATGACACTTTTTTAACATGCTATACTGTCTTTATCAGAACTTTTTTGATATTGTGTAATATTGGGTTTTTACACTTTCAGCTAATTGCATTGATATTCAACATGCTCTAACATGGACTTGCATTTATTTTCACATACTGTATTATTTTTTTGGTTCTACATTTTTCAGATTACACAAAATAAACTAATTTAGCATGATGTGAAAAGACATTGCTGATTTTTTCTCAAAAATCTTGACATGAAAAAGTTTTTATCATTCAACATATTATGAGGCCTTTTGATGATCTTTTGTGATTTTTATTTTTTATTCTTCTTTTTGTTAATTTTGACATACTATACTATGACTTTTCAAATTTTTTGACGTGATAAAAATTGCTGTTCAACATATTTTGCCACAAAATTATTCACCATACTATAATAAGGCCTTTGGGTGATTTTTTTTTACTTTAAAAAACTTCCTTCCATCATTTTTTTCAAAATTCTTGACACGTGAAAAATTGCTTTTTTGTAGCCATACTACAAGGCTTTTTGTGATTTTTAAAAAATGTTTATTTTTTTGAATTTTTTCTTTATATACTATACTATGACTTTTTTTTTCAATGTTTTTGACAAAAATTGCTATTTTACAATTTTAACATACTCTAATAAGGCCTTTTGATGAATTTTTGTGACTTTAAAAAATATAATTTTTTAACACATATTTTGGTATACTGTGCTATAACTTTTTCAAAATTTTTTTCAACATATTTTGCCACAAAATCATTTGCCATACTATAATATGGCCTTTGTATGTCTTTTTTTTTTTTTGAGGAGCGGTAGAGTCATCCCCTCTCCTCACATTTGTAGAACGGCTGTTGACTTGGTCTCCAGTGTCGGGTACCTAGCTGTACACCTCACCAGTGACCTCACATGGAGCAACAACACCTCACGCCTGGTTTGGAAGGCCCATTGTTGAACCGGACCTCAATGCTTAATTAAATCCTTGAAGAATTTTTTTTTTTTTTTTTTTTTTTTAAATTGACGTGATTTTTTTTTTGTGCCAAAAAGTCATTCAATATACTATAGTAAGTCTTTTTGATTCTTTTTGGTTTTTTTTGTCTTTTTTATATAATTATTTTATTTATTTATTTAATGACTTTTATTTGTTTTTTTTTTCCTAATTAAGTGGCCTTGTGTGGTGTCCGGTATAAGGGGTTGACATCAGATGTCTATTCTATATTTTTACACCTTCTATTGTACATCACATAATCTGTCTGCAATGTTTGAAATGTTCTATAAATAAAGTTGGAGAAAAAACTTTTTGATGACATTTTGTGATATTTTAAAATTATATTTTTGACATAGTATAATTTTTAACATAGTATAATTTAAAAATATTTTGCCACAAAATTATTACAATTTTTATGACTTACTATGCACTGTATACTATATGATTGTTTTTTCAAAATTTGTAAAAATTACTTAAACATATTTTGACAAAATCATTCACCTTGAGTTTTTGTGACTTTTTTAAAAAAAATGTAATTTTCTGATTTCTTGACAGAGTATACTATGATTTTTTCGCAAAATTTTAAATGTGTTAATATTATATATATATATATATATATATATATATATATATATATATATATTTTTTTACAAGTTTCGTTCAACATATTTTGCCACAAAAAGATTTTGATTTGAACGTTTTGGGCATACTATAATATGACTTTTCAAAATATTTCACATGATAAATATGTCTTTTTTTTTTTTTACAGCTTTTTTCAACATATTTTGCTACTTAATCATTCAACCTACTATAATGAAGACTTTTGATGATTTTTTTAGACATACTGTAACTTTTTGAAAAGCTAAAAATTGCTTTTGTTTTACAACATTTTTACATACTTTGCCACAAACATTCACCATACTATAAAAAAGATAACTTTTTGTGACTTTATAAAAATTTTTTGACATACAATACAATGACCTTTTTCAAAATTCTACATTTTTAGTGTGATAAAACTTTCTTTCAACATATTTTGCCACCAAAATCATTGAACATACTGTAATAAGGTCTTTTGATGACTTTTAAAAATTGTAAAATTATTTCATTTTTTGACACACGTGGCCTTTTTAAAAATTTTTGACGTGCTGAAAATTTCTTTTTTTTTTTACAACTTTTTTTCAAGATATTTTACCCATAAACCATTCAACATACTATAAAAAGGCTTTTTGATGACATTTTGTGACTTTGAAAATATTTATTTTATTCTATCTCTTTATTATACTTAGCATTTAGTATATTTAGCAAAAATCTTGACATGCTAAATATAATAATGCTGTTTTGCAACTTTTTCAACATATTTTTTCACAAGGGGACTGAGGCACACTGCAGAGATTTTAGTTTCAGATCAAATGAAGTGAGGTCTACCTCCCAAACTGTTAAGCTATCCCTTTAAAGCAAGTCACTTATGCTGATATAAAGTTGTTGTCCTTGTTTATTTTCCTTTGTCACCATGACGACTGATGATAGTCATGGCTGTTCAATATTCAGTCTGTATGATGTATATAAAAGTTTTTTTTCCTCCCCTATTTTTCCAACACTGACAGCCAAAAGCTAAATAGCCTCCCATGTGACACATTCATGTTCCAAGTTACTCTCCGCCCTTTCATCCTAAAGTCATGTTGCTTCTGGGCTAAAGCAATTCATATTTGAATACTTACCAACCATTTTATCCCCAAGAATATTTCTCAGAAGCGCCTATCCCCTACCACACAAGCATATGGGCACAACCTCCTCCTGCACCATTACCCCTCTGCATAAATGAAACCCCAAATCATGGTCAGCAGCTTGTGAAGTTAGTTTTGCTTGGAAAAACCAAGCTGCCATCTTTAATATCATAATGTTACCATTATTGGGAACTGTTTGATCACATGTTCTGGCATCTGGAAAGCTTACGTGTGACCTTAACAGACTTTTTTTTTCTCATTTCAAAAGTATGACCTTTGCTTGTGACCCAGAATAAATTCAGGAAACAATTTAACACCAGGAAGAGATCTCCACCACCAGTCACATCCAGCATGTCACCAATATCAACAACTCACTGTGAATATCTGTGATGTAGGTCTGGAGCATTTGCACATAAGACAGTTTTATGTCAAACCCACTGAGGACCAGTACAGTGGTATAGTTAACTCTTTGAGTGCCATTGATGTATTTCAGCATCATTTAAAATCCATTGCTTGATTGCCATTGATGTAATAATACATCAAATTTGTTTTTTGGTAGCGGGTCACCAATCTCGGTCTCCCGCAGCCTGTGAGTAATGTTGGGGACTCTGGGAGATGTAGTAGGAGCATAAAGAGACGGTAAGTGCCACAGAGATCAAAGCAGGAAGTGGAGACGATTGTGTTTTTGGTGAAACAAGCCTCTACTCTACCTCTGATAAAACAAAAATGTAACAAGGTAAAAACAAACATTTTTTTTCATGATGAAATAGAGAGTCTTTTCTTTCATTTGAGCTGCTCTATGTTTTCAGAGATATGGTACAAAATATTCTGTGGGACTTAAAATATGTCTCAAAATGGGCAAAAACACTGGCACAATGCACTTTCTGTTTTAAAAAACAGCCGGCAAAGAGTTAAAAGTGAGGATCAAAAGTAGAACTACAGAAAATTGTGGTGGCAGTTGACAGGTTTCTAATTAACACAATTCAATTAATCAGTTAATTTTGATTGTTTCAGCTGTTTTCCATTCATTGTATGCAACAGACTATGCATTCCTTTGCTCTGTTAATTCAACTGCTTTGTTTACATTTAGCTCTTTCACCTGTTTCACATCCATGCATTTTAGATTGTCATTTCAAAGGTTTATCATTACTTTTCCCAGACATTTTTTCAGCTATTTATTCATTAATTATATTTAATTATTCATGCATTACATTAGTAATTATTTCAAATGGCTGTTCATTACATTTTGCTGATTATTTAAACAACGTTTCCACACACCTTTAGCTAGCAATCATCTCTGCTCACAACTAATCTCAATGTGACTTGAAGGTGTCATAACTGATTTGTGTTACCCACAAACTCACTTTGATAAGTATTATTTTAACAGGTATTTAATAAAGCTCAACATTTTGGGGTTACAAATCTCTAATGCAGCACCCTCAGCATCACAGTAGCAGCCAAAGTGCTTTTTTTGTAACCAATATGATCCTTATGGTAAGGAATTACATACTGTAAATCACCCACATGCACAATCCACCTTTCTTTCAAGACTATGTTTGTTGAAATTGGCCCACAGCACCAGTCCAGCATGAATTACACCAAACCAAAGCCTATTACTCAATTCTGCCCACAGGGAATAACACCTTTTCCTTCATTATCCAGTGAAAAAGAGCTGTTACCCATAGTTTCCATTACTTTACACTGTATGTCAAGATGCAAAATAACACACTGTCATCAATCGACTAATTTTCAACAGATTTTCCCATTTAAATATATTAAGTCTCCAAGCACAAGATCCTGCATTAAGTGAGATTCTAATGTAATGTACTATTAAAATAAAATACTGCCAAAATACAGCTATTATTTTGATTCCTCGGAAGGCTGCAGCAATTTTCTCAGTAACACATGCCCTTAATAATTCTGTGCAGTCTCTGACCGTTCCCCAAGCAGTTCAACTGTTCATTGGCTGGGCTGTTTCAGTCATGAATTCCTCCTTTCTCACCTTGCTTTAACTCAAACACAGTCTTTTCCTTACATGCAGCCAGCCAGATGTTTAAGCTGGAAGTTCTCCATAGAGGAGGCCTGTGCGGTATGTGTGGTTGTTATTTATCTAAATTGTATTTTTCTCTTTCACAGCATTCTTTTCCTCCTTTCTGCTCTCGTGGGTGGTTTACTTTAGCCCTAAAGTAGGAGGTGGAGAGAGGAAAGGCTTTGCCAGGATACCCACAATTCACCAGCGGTTGACAGAGTTGATGAAGTTGAAGTTGACAGCTGCATAAATCACTGGCTCATGGTGCTAATAGGTGGCAGCATAAAATCAAGCTCAGACCACCCATGAAGTGGGGCAGAAATAGGAGCATCAAGTCATATCTACCATGCAACACTGTACAGCCGTGCGAAACACTTAAACCCCCCCGGCCACCCGGCCTGTTCCAGTCCAAGGGGCTCTCTTAGCAACACAGGAAAGGCCCGTCTGGCATCCTCAGTGCAGTGATTCATATTTGGCACTTTCATAAAGGTTCCAAACTGCTGGAGTTTTTTTAGGCCTATTATCGAGCGTTGCACTCCTCACTCGCCCTTTTGGAAAAAAAAACTATAAACATTTCAATGGCAATAACCGAACAGGAGCCTGTGCTTTTTTCTCTTTCATATGAGCTCAGTATGTTGTAGCATACATTTTTGTTTTTCCTCTTTACTGTGAGGAGAAAAGGCTGCACTCTCACCATTATCCTGACCATTTTTTTTTGCGCGCAGTATATTTCCATGTACGAATGGAGAGGTGCTTGAACTCATTCAGTAGAACTGCTAAGAGAGGTGTGAAGGTGGCTGTTTGCAGGGCCTCTTCCTTTGTAAAAGAGGAGATAAAACATGAGCAAAGCTTGGGGGGGTGAACCCCCATAACACAAAGCTGTGCATGTTTAGAGCAACAAAACTCCCACCTCGGTGAAGGGCCCCTGTGCATTCGGGTTAGCCCCCCGTTTTCTCCAGGTTTTTTCGAATGCCTGAGCTTCTGTTGTGTTCCATCACAGTCAATGAGTTCAGTGTGCTTCACATTTCCCAGAAGTCAATGCTATAATAATAATAATAAAAAAAACAAATCTATACAAGAGTTAGAGTTATTTATTTTCCTCAAACATCTTCTAAAAGTTGTGGTCTGGAACACAAAAACAATGAGCTGAAAGAAGCTGAAATGCTCTGGAGACCTGAAGAGAGATTCTCCATGGGTTCTTCTAAGAATGAAGAAATATGATCCATTGTTATTACTGAAATAACAGCTTGAAAAAAAATAAATGTTGCATTTCTTCAGATGCACATAAAGCTGAAACAGGCAGAACATAAGATAATCTGATCTTGATATTCTGACTATTTTGATAATTTGTTTCACTCAATTTTCATCAAAAATAGTTGTTGTTATTATACTGTAGATGCAGCTCTTGATGCATGGTTTGGTTTTTGTTTGACTGGAACACTAGCATTTTTTAAATATTTTATTACCACCAACAAAGCCCCTGCACACCCTAATCAACAGTGAATTGGTGATAAAATAATGGCAGCCTCATGGCTCAACGTTACACTTGGCCTACATTTCACTGACCTCGTTAAGGGATTTTCCTCAGCTCATTTAGGATTGAGAAAAGCTCAAACCTGCCAAACCACACAGCAGAGTTAAAGAGGACAAACGTGGAATTCACTTTATCACAGTAACTTGCTCAGAGAATTCATCTAAAAAGCATCCCCTCCTGTCCTGCAACTGACTGTAACTTTAACCTCCGCCTGAAACCTCTGGCTCTGATGCACTAAAACTCCGGTGGGGTGTCCTTTACTGCCTAAAATGGCTTGAGGTCATCTCTCATTAAACTAGAGAGTGCAACAAAATGACTCCTGGCTGGGTTTGCCCCTGACGATAAAGCCTGAGTGTTTATGGCAACTATAGTTCACCCTCAGTTACTGCCCAGGTGGGCCGACCTGGAGAAAAGTCAATAAATGATGTTGATGTTTGTAACGTTGCTGGAGGATATGCCTGGTCTGTGGTTTGTGCTATTTGTTAATGTCAACAGTGAAGTTGATGAATTTGACAAAGTACCAGCTGCTATAAAATGTGTTTTGCTTGAATAATTTGTGAATTTCTCTTTTTTACAAGGAATTTTCAGTTTAGGTGGATTCCATGAATACTTATCTGTGAATTTGAAAAAGCATCATTGGATTCTGTGTTTTGTTTCTGAAAAATATGTAACCATGTAAATCTTCAGTGGTGCTCTTTGATTTAAATTTTTATCTTAAACTTAAGCTAATACAACAGATGTACATGTGTAGATGCTAAGGTTAAATGGATTCTAATATGGAATAAAATCACATCAGTATTTAAGTAAGAGCTTCACAGTGGTGTTTTTTATTGTCGTTTCCTTAAGAAGAAGAAGAATTCCTTTATTAATCCCTCAATGAGGGAAATTACATTTTTTCACTCTGTTAGTATATATACAGTATATATATATTTTTCAATTGCACATTACACACACAAGTCATGAAACAAACACATGCACATGCATTAGAGGAGAGGTGTCAGAGCGAGGGGGCTGCCCCTTATCCAGGCGCCCCGAGCAGCTGGGGGCCGGTGCCTTGCTCAAGGGCACCTCGGCAGTGCCCAGGAGGAGGAACTGGCACCTCTCCAGCTACCAGTCCACTCTCCACATTTTGGTCCGACCTGGACTTGAACTGGCGACCCTCCGATTCCCAGCCACTACAGACTGAGCTACTGCCGCCCCAAATTATTGTGCTCATCCTTGACCAGGTTTGTTTGACGGCTGACCAAAGAGCACAGCTTGCAGTGGTGGTTAGAGTGGGCTTTCGATTAACCAGGGTGTGTCTGCATTTATGTACTTATGTACTATGTACTAATTTAGTTCATGTACATATTTATACAAAGTCAACATTTATATTATTTATTTTTTTTATAGTTTTCTACCTCATAATGTTTGTTTTCCAATGGGTGCAGCTAAATAAACAGTAAAGTGCAAATTAGTGATATTGTAGGAAGTGTAATCTGTTTGTGGTGACTTTCAGTCAGTGTTAACTAAGCTGCACTCATGGCTAAATATTAACCATTTCTAAATTCCCTCTGCTTATTGCCGTATGTTTGGTGCAGATGTATGTTTGTATTTGGTGAGTATGAAATTTCCAAAGAGAACCTACAGCTGAAAAGGTAACAAAATTAGGGTTACGTTTAGAAAATTTACTTCCATGGATTAACCCTCCTGTTACCTTCAAATTGACTAAAATCCTTTATCCTCTGGGTCAATTTGACCCCTGCAATTTTTATAATTAAATTGTCATACAAGTTTATGTGTCAGGTTTACTTTGCATTTGTTTGTTGAGTGCAAGTGGGTCACATCAAAGACTTTCCACCTGTCACTATACATTTACCTCTGCATTTGTCATCTCGAGTATATCCTTTTTGGTCAACGGTGTTATGAAGAGCTCAAGTGATGATTTCATGTCTTGGACATGGCTGATGACATTGGAAGCAATATGCTGTTGTTCAAGAGGGCCGACAAGCTATAATAACTTTTCATTTTTGGAAGGCAGTGTGCTTGTTGTTGCTGGTGGTTGAGAGACAACAGGAGGGTCAACACTAAAAGTATCATTCTTATCAGATGAGGGTGCCTCATATTCAGGGTCTCCTTCAGCATCATCCTTTGTCTCAGACACTCCCCTCTATGTCACCTTCATGGTCGAAGAGATGTGACAGCACATCTTTCCTTAGAAGTAATTTTCAGCGGAGAGATAGCAGAAAGAGAGAGCACGCAGAGCACCAAGAGAAATGGTTCTGAGGGTTGCTGTGTAAGCTACTATATATGTGCTGCACCCCTGTGTTGTGTGAACTATCAATGCCTGTGTTGGAACTGCCTCCACAGCGTGGAAAATACCAAAGGTCTTGCGAGAACCATTTTTTTTTCACTCCAAATTTCCACTCCCCCTTGTCGTGTGAACAATCAGTGGATCTCACCCTATACTAAAGTTATGGTTATGTTATGTTAGGGCACTAGAATTTTTTGCAAATTATAAACGTGTATGTTGTAGTGTCCCTAATATCATCCAAAACAACTAAAACAAATGTGATATTTATTCTACATACAGCAAAAACAGCCAGGGGTCAAACTGATCCCAAAGAACAGTGAGGCGTACAGCATGTGTACAGGACAGTGAAAATATATCATCATGTTAATTTTATGTTTAACCAGTTGTCCAGTTGTGTAAATTAAAAAAAGGTAATCAAATATGAGGGAAAAAAAATTCGTTAATTATTTATTTAGAGATAAACATTGAATAGGGTGAAATTGAGTCCATATATAACAGAAATGTTAAGGATATCACTTTCTTTCTGTGAAAACCCTCATTTTCTTGCTGTAATAAAGATTTTAAATTCAGAACTCTGTGTAATTAATCATAAAATGGTGCACTCTGGTTGAGATGGGGGATTTAGTCTGGCATGTCCAATTAAAGAATCTGTTAAGTTGCCTGCAAAGTTTATTTTTCACTTGGTGAGCTCATCATTATTTCATATTAACGTGAATAAAACTGCCATTTTATCATGAAATGAAATGACACCACTGTAGCAAAGAAGCTGATCCAATATAATATGATTATATTGCATTTTTATATCCTTTCAGCTGAGGTAGTGTTGAAAGATGATGTATTTGTTTGAGCACTTATGATGGGAGCAGACAACCCGGCTTGCGGACCATCAAGCCAGGCAGTTGCATGGAGCCCTGTCCAATAGGGGGGCCCCTAGGGTTGCCAAAATATACTCCATAGCATGCACAGGTGGAGTGGGGGCCACAAGGATTTCTTGTTTGGAGCCCCAGTAGACCCCAGCAACACCACTGCACAAGCACACGTGCCAAAAACCTCAGGTTTTTATTTTAGCAATGGAAGAATATTTTGGCAAGAATTCAAGGCAAATACTGGGATTGCAGTTCTCATTATTACAGAGAAGATAATTAGTAATGTGCGTGCATTTATAAAAGTACACAGATGAAACATGATTTGCTTATAGTAAAGCAGTTATAGTAGTTCAGTGGCCTGTCTGCACTCAGGTATATTGTCATTGACAGAATCATACCTGTAACTCTACTTACAGTCTCGTCTCTGTAACCACAAACATAACCGCTAGTATTTACATTTCCACTGTTGGCAAAATACTGAGTTGCTACATTTAAATAACTTTGATTAATCCTCAGTTTTTAAAAGGATGTGGATGAAGAGCTCTGCCGTCACCAGGACGTCTCACTATAATGCTGCTTGACATGACGTCCCACCCAAGAGTGACATCATTCAGCAAAACAGCGAACCTCTCAGACTGCCAGTGACTCTGGGCCTGTTTTTTAATGTTGTCATGGGAGAGGTGGCTGCATTCACAAGAGTCAAACAAAAGGGCCTTTTGTCCCCTCGGTCCACATCTGTCCGAAATCACCTCCCCTAATTACCAAGTTAGTTTTTGGAATTGACATCTTAAATGTTAAACTGTCAAATTCTGTCTGTTGGCAACACCTCACAGCGTGAGTCATTGACTGTCGAGGTCGAAGTAAAACAACAGTCGCTTTCTCTCTGCTGAGCTGCAGGGCTGGCATATATCCTTCCTTGTGCCTGTAGTATTCATCTGTTACACTTGTCTATAGTTAGTTATAGTTCTTTGCCATTACTTAAAACAGCTCAGCTATAAGCATTTGTATTATTTCACCTTTTTTTTTTTTTTTTAACAAAACTGTATGTTCAATATCTGTTCAAATTCTATCAACAGCGCAGCATATTAAAGTAACAACTAGACATTTTTATAATCACTTTCCTGACAGTGACACCTGAAGATTGACACCACTTTTTTTTAGCATAAAGACTGGAAATCTGTTCAAGTGTAAAAAAACAACAATTTGCTGCTCAGTGTGGAATATAAGCAATGTAAATTTTTTTTTGTATGGATTAAACAAAATTGACATAATATGTGACTTATATGAGACTTTACAGTTGAAAATAACATTGTCAGTACCCTCTGCTGGACAAACTATGTAACGATGAAACTATCCATCCATTCATCCATTTTCTACCGCTTATCCTCATAGGGTCGCGGGGGGGCTGGAGCCTATCACAGCTGTCTTAAGGCAGGGTACACCCTGGACAAGTCTCCACCTTATCATAGAGACAGACAACCACTCACACTCACATTCACACCTACGGTCAAATTTAAATTAGCCAATTAACCTAATCCCCATGCATGTTTTTGGATGGTGGGAGGAAGCCGGAGTACCCGGAGAGCACCCACGCAGACACGGGGAGAACATGCAAACTCCACACAGAAAGGCCCCGGGCTGGGAATCAAACCTGGTACATTCTTGCTGTGAGGCGACAGTGCTAAGCACTACAACACCATGCCGCCCCGATGAAACTATACGTAAGCTTAAATGTAGTGTGTAATTTCTGTAACTCTATTAAACTCATTGTCCTGCATATGCACATTGATATACCAGTAATAAGTCAATATTGGGTGATATATTGGGGGTATCTAGTTCCCTTTCTCAGTCTGTATGCTAAGCTACTGGCTCCAGCTATATATTTTTGGCAGCTTTAAGGAATATTGTTGGTGTATATTGCACCATAAGGTGCATGTGAATGTTGAGAATGGGGGGAAAAAGAATCTCTGCAGTAACCTTAAGGTGATTTTTTGCTTGTATTGTTTTGTGTTGAAAAGAAAGTGGATAGGTAGACTATCAGTGGCAGCAACGTTTTCTTTTCTTTCTAGTGCTGTTTAGGGTGAAATACCCCTTAATCATTTTCCAGACAAAGCCTGGGATTGCAGATGTGGAAATGTTCTGCCGTCAAATGCATCACAGATGTTCTTTTCAGATGTACCTTGAGAAAGGAATACAGCTGTATTGACAAGCGAAAGACCTACACAAACTACACTGACAAGACGAAGGGCTGTGCAAACACAAGATTAGAGGGGAGATGAAAGAACGAGGAAACCAGCAGACTTTTTGCTACTGTATCCAGAGACCGTTTTGAAAACTGAACTCCTTGGAATCTGAAATAAATAAAAAGCTGTATTTTTCAAGCTCTCTCTGTCTCTCTCTGTATCTCTCTCTCGACATAAATATATATATATATATATATATATATATATATATATGTGTATATATATATATATATATATATACACATATATATATATATATATATATATATATATATATATATATATATATATATATATATATATGTGTGTATATATATATATATATATATATATGCTGTTTTCTTCATAATTAAAAGTTACAAATAATAAATAAATGTTGAGCCCTACATATTAATCTACAAAACACATTTTTTTATGATCAAAAACTTTACTAAGCATTATAGAAATATAAATCTGAAAAAAGTTTTGGGCTAAAATAACTACTTTGTCGATGTGAACTATAAGCACCATTGTCACAGTTAAAATAATAAACACGTATAGGGAACAATCAAGGTCATATTTATGATCAACATTTTGTTTGTTCATTCCAACCTCCTCAGACTTCATCAAATCCAGTGATGTTGTTAGAGAGCAGAGGACTCAATAGAAATAGATGTCGTTTTTTGGGCACTGACTGAAAAAAAACAGAAAAAACAATTTCAATTGGTTACTTCAGGAAATGTATCCTTTGATAATCAATAAATTATTTGACATAACAATACTAAAATTCTCAAATATAAATATTTGTACAGTCACTGGGGCCAATTGATACTGAGCTTCATGTCACTTCATACTGGACACAATAAGATTAGGCAATAACAGTGTACCTGTATGGCTATGATAGGCAATCTGGCAAAGTTTTTGTCATCACTGTGTCACATGAACAACAACAGTATAACTTGGAAGTACAAAACAAGAAATCTTAACATGTTATCTCAGGCTTATGGGTATTTTCTGACAATCCATAAACCAAACTCATTAAGAAAATAATTGGTGAATTAACCAATAATGCAAAAAAAAATAAAAATAATAAATAAATGAAAAAAAATAGAAAAGGGGACAGAGGTGAGGTGTAACAAATGAGACGTGAACTTTTTGTGCTTGTGTTTAGGTATGTGCTTGCTCTTCCCATGAATCATGAAAGGACACATGGTGGGCGCTACTGATAGCTCCTCCTCTTTAGTGAGACAACAAAAGTGCCCATCGTGTTGTTTGGTTAGATTCGCTGTAACCCCCATATCCACTGCTCCATCACACAGCAGCCAAGCACAAACGAACAAACGCTGTCAGACAGAGCTGGTTGCTAAACAACCAAGGTAGGCATCCTTGGAGATTAGCAGCATTGCCTTAGGTCTTTAGGACCCCTGGCTGTGTCGTGGGCTGGCCATACTGCTTACAGAGAAGTGTGACAGAGGGACCTGACGGCTCTGCTGCCTTGCCCACGGACACGCTGTCACTGAGGTATAATAAGAGCAGACTGAGTGGTCCCTGGCCGTCAACAATACCACAGCCCCCACTGGACAATCAGAAAGCACTTCACAACAAAGACATGGCCAACAAAGGCCCATGTTAAATTGGGCATTTAATTCAACACTCGGTCACAAGGGCAAAGTAATCAGAGGGAATTCATGAAAAATATCAAAAGGACAATGAGAGACAAATAGTCCACAGGAATGACTTTTTGTTATGTGATGAAATACTGGACACACACACACACACACACACACACACACACACACACACATATATAAACTCTCTCAGAGTTTTTTTTCCCCTTAGCTTTTTTTTATATGTACATATAAAAGAGAGCTCAGATGACCCAATGTCAAATTCTGTCTGCGCTCGTACATATAGCGATTAAAGTTCTGCATTCATTCATTCATTCAAAGGAAAGAAAATAAATAACCTTATTCTCAGCACATCAGAGAGAGAGGCAGAATTATAGATTTATAGATTTCTTTCCTCACTCCTATTGCTCACTGGGCCAGACATAAAACAGCTGAATTAAGTGTATTTCCAGTGCTGTATGAATGATGTTGTTGTAATTACAACCACAGCACAGAACAACAAAGCAGCCCACAACATAAAAAATGTTAAATTAAAGCCTGAGTCAGTGTGAAACAAGCTGCAATCTGGGTGATTCAGTCTGTACCTGGCAACCTGTTGAAACTTGTAATCGCCTGAAGTGTGTCACATTACGGAGTGACACTCCTCAGGATTTCAGCATGAGTATGTGCCTCAGAGTTGAGGGTCCTGACCACCTCTGCAATAAAAACATGATATACAACATAAGTTTTAAAAATCACATCAATGAAGTCATCTGGCATGCACCCACTTCCTCAAACCATAGTCTTATAATGCTCGTTTTGAAAACTCTGAATTTGCAGTTGTTGTTATTTTATGATTTAATTACAAGTGTAAAACTTTGAAGTATTGCAGGGGGTTAAAGGAGAGCTGCTCTCTCAGCGCTTGTTGAGCAGAGGATAATTATAGGGAGGAGAAACCTCGTCAGAGTCACAGGAATTCACTCTGATTTATTCAAGAGTGAAAGGATTCCTTGTAAGCCTTAAATAAATTTTAATTGCAGTAAGCTGTCTAACACAAGGGACCCCTTCCTTCCTCCCCCTCAACCCTGAGTTAGGGACTTTGCTTGTAATAAAAAAGGGCTGAAGAGGGTATTACTGTGCCACAGGGGTCCCCATACACACATAAAATGCTAAATTTAAATTTTTCAAAGTAAAAGTCACCCCATTTGCATGAAGTCACACAGAAGCACAGCTGCGCACTTACAAAACAATATGTCTATTTGTCCAAAAACAACTGACAGAACTGTAACTGAAATGAAAATCTGTTTTCACTGATTGTAAACTGGAAGATAATGAGTGTAAAACTGCAGTGTTGGGTTTGAACACAAAAGTAAATTGATAAGAAGACAAAACCTAATTGACGCACTTTGGAATGCATGTTTCTGATATCCTTTGGCAAAACAGCGTCCTGCCCTCATGTCTCACTTGTCAAGTCATGTTGTGGTATTTATTGGTTTGATTCTCCAGATTTGCTATATTTTATCCTCTTTAAAGCCCAGCGTTTGTGTGTATGTGCATTGCTTCTTTCATGCATGAATGTGCCTTTGTGCTGTCTTTTTTTGTCTCTGCTCACTGCTGAAATCACTTGGATTTTCACTGTAATATCTTTGCATGTGCATGATAGATATGAATGAAAATAAATAACAATCACAGTCATTTCTGTAGGTTTCTAACAAAGGAAAATAAATAACAAATGCAATAGTAAGTTTCTCTCAGGCACAAAAAAGTCACATTAAACACTAGAATAATGGACAAGATTGGTCCCAAGAAGTCTGAAATACTGTGCAAAACATTTTGGCAAGTTTTGTAGCACCCCATCTTCCTTTGAACCAATCATAGTAATTAAAATATTATTATTATTCATAATAATTCCTGACAGACACAATAATTGAAATAGTCCGAGTGGTTGTTTTAGAAAATGGCTGAATGAAAGAATGAGAAAAGATTCTTAGTTATTTTAAAATGGGATTAGTGGTAGTCATACAAATTGACTGAAACAGTCTTCGCTGTTTTCATCATGGGGTTAAGTCAAAAGCCCTCTCTGGACATCCCTGCATTCATGTGTGTGCCCTGGAGTAATGGACCAGTAAATGTTTTAAATAAGGGCTAGACAGGAGGAGTCAGCAGTCTTTTAAGAAAGACAAATCTGTCCACGACATTCAAAACTTTCCCTGCGAAGTACAGAAGGAAACTGTCTGGGCGGACAGGGAGAAAGATAGAGATGGATGGAGAGAGAGAGAGAGAGAGAGAGAGAGAGAGTTGGGGGGGCTTTTCTGGCCTCTGTTTCTTGGGACAGTTCAGGGATCAGCTATTGAGAAAGAATACACTCTAAATACAATCTGCTCAGCGCAATTATGTATCACTGTAAAAGGAGTAGAAGTTTGTAGCCACAGACATGTCTTTGGCTTGAAATAACTAACAAATTAATGTACCACCTACAATAGGAAGATTAAAAGCGAATACTCCGAATGAATGACGGGAAATTTGAAACTTTATGACTTAAAGACACGCCCTGTCTTCTGGTTCGACCAGAGATTCAAGACCCCTGCACAAGTTGAAGCCTGCTGCTTGGTGCTCAGGCCCCGAGGAGTGAAAAGGGCAGATAATTGAGATGGAAGGAATGAAGGGAGGGAGTCACGTTCCCGCAATGAGTCCAAAACAAAACTACTGCTAATTCTCCACACTTTTCAACCATCTCCTGCCGCAGACATCTGGGAATTGAAAACAAGAGTTTGGTGGGAACCTCACCCAACCCAAAGTATAGACATTCAGTGCCTTCTGCCTTTTCCACAAGAAATGTGCATCATAAAGGTACAGCATGTAACACTAAATATTGGGTCTGGATGATAACCATTCGGATAAAAATGGAATCTTAATTCAGCTGCCATTGACATGTATGCTACATGAAAGCTGAAATCACTACAATAACACCTACACACAAAAAACAGCCACAAAAAAGACTCTTTGGGTAAACCTCACTGGATGTGAAGAGAAAATGAAGTATGAAAACACATACTTTTAACTTTTGTTATTTTTAAGTTTGTTGTGTTTGTCCCTCTGTTTAGCCAATATCAAAATCATAGAATGTCTATTAAAATGTGGTTTAAAGTTAGCTTAACTATGCTAATGGCATGAATTACAAAGACTGAGTTTGCAATTCCTGGTATTCTGCTGAGCTAAGAATATTTAGCACGATGATTGGATTTAATTAGTGATGTGGGATAACAAACTGAATTACAAAGATGCTGTTCCGTTAAAGTGCATTTGTTTTTAATATATAATTGCTAGGGAAAAAAGAATAAGTAGGCTACATTCAGCCTCATGCTAATTGTGAAATAGCGCTCTTAATCAAGCCTTTATACAGAACAGAAACAATTTAATGTAACTGAGCAGTCAAGTCCAAGACACCAAAGCAATCCAGTGTGGACAGAAGAGTCATCTTGACCAGTCTTTACACCAAAATGAATGAAAGGTCATTAGTCAAACAGCCATGTGGGATTGACTTATACAACCAATCCCTCTCTTCTGTGATGGACAAGGCATTCAATTTAAAGAGGAAAACTCAAATTGAAACTGTGACCTTTGCTGGTCAAGGTGAGATGATCTCAATGGCGATGGGCCTTGGGGCCATGGTGACGTTGGCTAATTGATCTGAGGCTGTCAAAGGTCTTGAGACAGCTTCTTGTGGTCTTCAGAGGCTCTGATGGCTCAGCAGTTTCTCTAAACAGACAGATCATTCTGCGGCAGCAGCTTCATCCTACAGGGTCACAACCTGCACTGGAGAGCAAAACCCTGGGGGCTCTTGGTCACTCAGTAGATCCTGCATCTGACTGAAAGTTATCTCTCTCAGGATCTCTCTCTCCCCATTTCCCCTTTATGTCTCTCTGTGGATCTAAATGCTGGTTTGTACACACATCCTTGTTAGGGAATATTCGTGCATATTGGGAATTTTATTTGGCTCAATATCCCTGAGTGTGTGCAGAGGAAATGTTCAGGTGGGCAGAAGTGTTGGCTCGGATTGTTCAGCCCTCCTGATGAGCTGCTCATGTATGCGGCAGCCGCAGAAAAGAGGAAACCAAGAGGAAGAGCAAACCACGGGCGTCTGTGTGGAAAGCCTTTTTAACCTGCCTCTGGCTTGATCCTCTCCACAAAAGGAAAGCTTTGATGGGCTGATGCGCCGGCTTGTAATGAATATCACTGACAACATCTTCACACCTCCTCCTACGCACCGCTGAAATGACACAATGACTATATCAACAGATGCTCCATTGTATAGAAGAAAGCCTGAAAGAAGTGTGTCATTCTTCAGATATATATGGTTCATGCACGAGCACTGATTTAGATACACAAACAAATAGACTTCCACCTCTCTTTATAACTACAATTGCAGATGTTTGATTAATTCACCTCACTTTGTACTTAGACGCAATCATCCAACCGTTGTTTCTCTCTCTGCTCACGTGAGGCTGCTTCATGGTGTGTTTCAACCACTGGCACAATTGCTGCTACTCATTATCCTAAGCAGCTGTTGCCACTGGGATAACCTCAGATCTCACTGACCTGTCAGAGAGGGCAGCTTCTTAACTTGAGATCTTCATTGACAATGAGCATGTGAAAATAACTGCCAACTCAACCTCCTCCACCGACAACTGTGGCTCTTACGGGGCCTTTTTGAAATGCTCATGAAGTCCTTCTTTTTTTTCTCTTATTCCTATAAGCTTATGGAGGCAGAGTTGGTTGTCAGATTGAAACTGGCCACAAAACTCTAAAACATTTAGTTCAGCAATACTCATCTAACAGCATCTAACAGCACTTCATACGCCATTGTTCAAGCTAATCTAGCTTTTGGATGCACACAGTGTGACTTCATAATCCTGTCATCAATTCCTGTTTTTACTTGTCAAACAAAGCAAAAAACACACGACCATCATTTTAAATGGCACAACAGTGACTTATATGAATGCACATCTTATCCTCATGAATTGTCTTTTTTGCTTGTTGGATCAGACGGACCTCAGGCTATCTCTTCTTTTAACAAAAACAACTTGTTCCATGAGAGGCACAATTAAAGAGTGGGAGGCAGGAAGATTACACACAGGCTTTATAGGCACCTCCAAATGACTCAAGAGCAGACTATTCACCAGCTGGTAAAATTATCCATCATTGTCACGGAACAGTCAAAGTCAATCTTTCCCCTGTAATGTACACACCTCACCCTCTTCTCGCTAGGTTACCTTTGCAGGGGTCATATAAAGTCAAGGGGAGATTGAAAATAGTTCTGACAGTCGGCCAAAGTGAAAAAAACGTCCAGTCTGGCTGCTGTCAGAATAGATGAAGCCACAACAGTCTTCAAAAGTCAGGAACATCAAGCACAGTAGATTAGTGCGAAGGAATAGGGTAATAACTTTAACACATGACATCTTACCACTACTCCATCACGTATGCAACTTCAAAGAGGGAAATATGGTATTTATTGATGGGCCCATAATTCAGTTCTCCTCTAAAGCAGGTCAGATTTCATTGGACAGGGCAGAGAGAATAGAAACCAGATGATACAAAGCCTGGTCCCCAACTCCTACTGAGCTTTCTCTTTAGGCCTGCAGGTTGCCGGGTCGATTCCTGATGGAACATAGCCCCATCCTCTCTGGATCACAGGGGAGAGAGAAAAACAACCTCTAGTCCAGTAATTCCCAGCCTTCACATGTTTATCCCATGAGCTTAAGGAAACCCTCAAGGCAATGTTGAAACAAACAATTCTTTCCTACTATATTCAAATACAGAACACATTCACTGTTTTTGGCTAATTGCTTTTCTTTTTTTTCTGACTATTTCAACCGTTCTTCTATTTCTTTCCATTTCAATTTTCTTGCAATTTAAACTGGGGTGTGTGTGCGTACAGTGGAAATAGCTTACTGGTTATTGTGAGAGCAGACTTAGTTAAGATCAGCATTACACCATATTGTAATTCTATTTTAATTTATTTTATCCTTAAAACATTATGAAGTGGACAAATTTCTATGATCAAATGTTCTATTTTCATATTAGTTGAGCTACTCTACAAAAGTGTCCCTTGCAACTGCAGGAATTACCCCCTGGGGTACATCCTCTGGTTAGAAATCACTGCTCTGGAACGTGTATAAAAATTACTTCTAAGTCTAACTAACTCCTTTAAAGTAGCAGCTAAAGCACAGATTCGGATTTCAATTCAATTTCCATAGATACACAAGAAACATAACAAGACTGCATAATTATTTTTAGTAATTCTCAGTCCTTCAGACCAGAAACAGGCAACTAATTTTGTCAGTTTTTTAGTTCAGCATATGCAGTTTCTCTCACCATCATTTATTACAAATTTTACTCAGAAGAAACACACAGTCTCCAACCCATGACTGCAGAGAGGAGGGCAACAGGCTTATGTGAGCCATCCATCTCATCTCCCACTGCAAACGCCAAAGGGATTTCCACAAAGCAAACACTGGTTAGCCTCGCTATTTAGTGTTGAGGGCCACCGCAACCAACAAGTTCACTTCCAGAAAATAGCTCGGTCTGTCCCTGATAGAGCACCAGTGTGTAATCCTTATGAGTCTGCATTGGCCCAGATAGCTGAAGTAATGAATAATTCGCTGGCAGGGATCCAAACTGGATGCAGTTTGACTCGTTGCTATAGGTTTTCTCCTGGGGGCATGGGGGTGGGGGTTGACTATCAATTACAGTGGCTGGAGCCCTGCAATCTGAGATCCTCTGTGATTCATCCATGTTATCCCTGCATGCTTGAATGATATTCATGTTCTCTTGCAATAACCACCACACAGATGAAAAAAAGCCTTCATACATCTGCTATTGTTATTTTTGCCTGCTTTCATATTGTTATTGGTATTTATGATCAGCTATAAAAATTTAAAGAATGGCAGACATCAGGAAGGCAGAGTTTAAATGAAAGTAAGCCAACTTCCGTCTGCTAAATGCAGCTGTTTGTAATATCCTCTGCGATTCTGAGCCATCTTGTTCTGTACTTTTCCTACAGATAAGATAACGTGATGTCATGTGAACATGTTTCCAGTGCAGTTTTGGTGGAGTTACTGTATAATTTTTAGCAACCAAACACATAATATGAAGTGTCAGATTTATACTTCAGGACCAAGCAGAAGGGATGATTGAGGAGAATCCTTATTTTCATACAGTGAGAAAATGCAAGCTTTAGCCCCACTAGGCCCAAACACAGTGCTGCCTAAAGACATACTACACTTTAAGTGATGAACAGGGCCACAATTATAGAGGTACCAATGTTCACAAACATGTAGTTGTATCCTTCTTTGGATGAAAGCAAAACATTTACCTGTCTTACTACTTCTGTGCTAAAAGTCAAGTCAGTTTATTTAGTTTATTTATTTAACAGAGTATAAAACCACCTGCAGTTGACCAAAAGTGCTAATAGTAAGGCAGAAGATAATAAATGTTTTTTTAGTCTGGCACGGTCACTTTACACCTCCAATGACTTGCTTTGTTGGAAAGCAGCTGCTTATCTGATGACCTCGTAGAGGACAGTGGCGATAAGGTCACTGGGATATGCAGGAGCTTGTCAGTTTAATGCTTTAAAAACAAAAAGTAAAATGTGTTAGTCAACTCAAATATCCTATGAATGACCAAAAAGCTACAGAAACAGTCATAATCTGGTAACTCAGTTGTAAATAATACATGGTTGAGCTATTGACCTTATAACCAGAGCTGGTACAGGCTATGCAAAAGGAAGCAAGTGTGTCCTGCAGAGTCAATTATTCTGCTCCCAGTATGTTTTATAAAATACTGGGAGTTTTTGACATGAAGTAATGCTGCATTTGAGTTGTCCTCGTAAGTCAGAATTTACGAGTTCTGAGTCGTAAATATCAACTGAAACGCCCCTCGAAGTCGGATTTCTGACTCATAAAGTCTTCACCAACCGCTACTTGACCACAACGTCATAATCCAAGATACCAGCGCCCTGGATTGGCGTTGTGTATCGTTATACATTACAGCCTACAGTAGAGTCAAACGTTTTTCCCACACATAATTAGGCAGGAGAACAAACACACAACCTTGGCGTCTTCTTTGTGCCTATCAATTGTGTTTGAGGACCTCATATTGCTGCATTAGCTTTCTGTATTCCAAAAGAGCCAGCACAACAAACTTTTCATTGGAGGCGTCCATCTTGGTTTTCCGACTTGTTTACTTGAATGCCGTCAACTCGGGTGTGATACAACACGAATGTAGCATAATGTTACTCAGAAAAATAAGCTACAACATACCATAATTTCAGAGTAACAATCGTGAAAATGATTGTTGAACAGGTGTCTCGGTCTATCCTCCAATTCCTAACATATTTCTGCTGTTTTAATTGTCTGTGTTTACTGATGTGAAGTCCTTTAGCCTTGTAACTGGGTAATTTTTGTGCGGCTTTTTACTCATCGCTCATTAGAGAGCAGGGAGTGAGTAACCTCCAAAGAAATGTCAGTATCTGCTCTGTGAAACAGTCATTCATGAGACATTCTTTGATTCCTCATTGGACAAATTGATATGCAGTGAATAAAAGAAAGTCTTACACGCACACATTACCCAGAGCTTCCCGTTAGTGTACGGGCCTCTTATTGTGCAGCTCAGCCATCTGTCTCTCAGCAGTAGGTCCTTGTTACCTGTTGTACTCTTTCTTACCCTGCTCATTCACCAATCCAGTCTCAGTGCCAGCAGTCCCTTTCACCATCTCCTTCAGTAAGCAGTTCTCAAAGAAAATGTCTCACAGAAAGAGGGATCCGAGTGTCTTGGACTTTGACAAAAACTAGAAAAGGGGAGCCATTCTGTGCTGCTTGTTTAAAGCATTAGTTATTAAAACTTACAACCTTTCTGATTCTGTCGGTTTTTGATCTTTATGACATTAAATAAATGGAGAAACTGAATTCTGTAAACCCTCTATGATTATAAATGTAAACCACATTATTGTCAGAGCCTTTGGCGATGAACGAGGTGGATATTAAGAGCGATGGGGGACAGATGCTTCTCCTTAGAGCATGGGAGGGGGTTTGCCATAGGCCCCGCTCAGATGAGATGCTAAGTTTACATTGCACCAGTCTGCAACAGTCTTAGAAGTCAGTTGGATGTCCAGACTCGTACCATATGGAGTTAGTTAGAAGCAGAGCAGCGAGCCCCGGGGCCTCTCTGTCTCTGTACGGGACCGGCTGTTGAGTGGTCGCCACAGTGAGACATTTTCCAATCGCTGCAGGCAGCATAAAGCTTCAAAGATTACAGTCAAAGTTTATGTTTCTTGGATGTGAGAACAAAAAGCTGAAATTCAATAATGATGAAAGGGTTCCTGAGGAGGTGGTTTACCTATAAAATCATTAAAGTGTAATGAAGCTTCAATGAAAGTTAATATTGAGCGGTTGGTTGGTGGCTGTTTGTCATTTATGGGCATGCTATTTGTATTGTATTAACGTATGGACAGTCATCCTGGAAAAACTGCATATAGATACACACACTCACATCCTGTGTTTCAGGCAGATTTTCCATTTGGACAAATTCTTGATCCTTAATCAACATTTTTAAGCTGAGCAGCTGTTTGTGTGTGACATTCTTTCAATGACCCTCAGTTAACTTTGCACCTAATGCAGTCATTATCATTGAATAACAGGAAGTTAATTTTCCTGTTCCTAAACTACCCAACCTTTTCTGACCAATGGCCTCTCAGAATAAAGGGTCAGGGCCAATTATAAGCAAGCTGCTAATGATGCATTAGTGAGTCCAGATGTTGTTCGCCTCCATTAGTTGAACTCACTGCACAGAGCAAATGACACAAACTAGAAAGGAGTCAGTCAGCAAACACAAAGAAAAACACCGTCTGGCTCCTGATACAGTACACTTCTACAGCTTTTAAATTAATTTCTTACATACTGTAAAATGTAATGTTGCTTGTATGGCTTTGAATTAGCTTACACAACATTTTTCAGCCTGGTTTCCACCTCAAAGTTAATTTACAACAATTTAATTTATAATTTAATTTATGGTCAGAACAGAGAATTTTCTAACACACATTCATTTGCGTTTTTCTGTGTAATTCACCTTTCTTTTTAGCTGTGTTTGGTGTTCACCAACTCCAGAGGGAAATATCAGCCTGATAAGCTAGTAAATGCTCCACCAGGTTCACCAGCTAACTCGGTCTGTACAGAGTGCAGTGCAGGTAGAATACAGTGATTTTTTAGAGAGCGGAAAGTGAACCAAAACAGCTCAGAAAGATGTGAATATGGAGATGAAGGGAACAGCAGTCAGGTGATTTGTAATTACTTGTGGGGTCATTATTACAATCCTTTTCATTACATGTTGCCATTTGATGCTACATATATTAATATTTATTACCACACCTTTACATATGCCATGTGAGTATTGTATTAAAACAGAAAATTATGAACTCAACCATTTAAAAAGAACCAGCTATACTACCCTGTTTAGAAGTGAGGTCTTACATTCGTTTTTCCATGAACTGGGTGGGTTGTTGAGTTAAGAGTTTGGCAGGAGCGTACTTTCTGTCAAAACACCTTCTTTCCAGCTCAACAGGAAAATAAATGAGAACATGGCACAGTTTGTCTTGTTTCTGTCTAAACAAACATTACATTTCCATGTTTGTATATTTTAGCTTTACAAAGGCGACACTGCTGCAGACACATTCATTCAGGGCTACAGAACAGGCTACAGGTGACGTTTTAGCCGTCATTTGTAATGGCACATTGAGACACATTTCACACTAATGCAGTAAGATGTGTAATGTAATGTCCTGCAGGTCGTCTGGATAAAGTCAAGACATAAGCAAGAGATGTACTACACTAAGGGTGCAGAGTTTAGAAATTCTGTCATTGCATAATCTACAAATCTCCTGTGGTTTAATAAAAAAAGATTACACTAAAACACTCACTGTATGCTTACCATGCAAGAGACTTGTTTCTCACAACAGAGCTGCTACGGTTTTAGGTTTTAGAGGGAAGTCCATGAACAATTTATGTGCTCTTTTGTTTGTTTACTGTGGTTGGTTGGTCATAAAAATAAAATCAGCAGAAGGAATCTCTTTTGCTTGTGTTCTCTCTCTAGTTTTTCCCTCTTTCACAGTCTTGGCTAGCTGTCAAAGCCTCTGAGCCATTTGGACCGTCACACTCACCCTTGGACAGAGATGAAATTAATTGCTGACTAAAAAAAAATGCCTAGCAACTCACTCGCTGCACAGCAAAAACACATCAACAGGTTGTCACTTGTGATACTAGGGGGTTACTTCCACTGAATTACAAGAGCTGACACTAGTAAATGATACATCTCTGGAGGAATTTGACATGACATCACTGAGTATGCCAGAGGTGCCGCGTCGACAACAATATGAGATAATATACAGTGTATGCCGTGAGACTACAAGTTTGTAATACTGCATTACGGTGTAGTAATCCACATGATTATCATTTCCTTTCATGACAGACAACATGTCTGGTGCAAACGCAACATTCATGGGAGTCATCGTAATTGCCACTTTCTGACTTGTACTACTCATGTCAGCATCCAAGAAGTAAGTACAGTTTATTTTCCCAATCAAAAACAGAAATAATGCATCAACAAAACTAGATTTAGAACTTTATTTCAAGACCTGTGAAGCATTTGATGTAAAAAAGTCATTCAGCATTGACGACCTCATCAACATGCCATGTCTGCTGCAGTCTGCTGAGTGCACAGGAATGCTCACAGTAGGAAATTGAAAACTTACTTACACAAGTCAGGGCTGCGGAAATTAAAATAATGAAGTCAAGTGTTCGGAGGCCCAGATTCAAAACCTAAAGGGGTTTGGTCTGGGACTTTATTATTAACCTGCATCTTTGGTCGGAGGAACGCTTATGAAGTGCAGCTGGCAAACAGTTCCCGAGGCAAAACATGTCTGAAATGGACCATGACAACACTCTCAGTCGCTGTTTTGTTTTTTGACCACATTTTGGGCAGTGCATGTGTCAGATATTTCTGCTGTTTGCACATCTTTCATCCTGGTTTTGGTGATGAACAATGGGCACCACATTTCTAAAAAAAACAATAAAAACACATTTCTAATAAAAACATCTCTAATTCAAACACCTCAGGAGATTCTGTCTGTTCTGAAGTCAGCCTTGAAAGCAGAAATTCCTCCAGTGATTTTGTGCCTCTAATTTTCACTCAGAAGATACTGTGCATGTCATGACAATCTTTCCTTATCTTTCCATCGCTTGCTGGTGCTATCTTCCACTCATAGCAAAGAATGTCTGCTGTAGCGTCAGGGTGTGCAGGCAGTGGCAGTGTGCGCGAGCAAACAAGCAGAGAAATAAGCTGACATGAAACAGACTTGACTTCTAAACGCCTCAGGTCTCTCATTGTTCATGTAATGGGTTCACAAATGAAAAGTCAGCTCTTTTTTTGTTATCAGATATATGACTGGTAGGGGCTTACTGTTAATGTGCATCAAAAACTTTACTAGAGATCTGGACTCTCAAGAATTATCTACCTGTTCTGTAGAGTCACCTTATACTGGCTACCTTCAATCCATAAGAGGTGGCTTTGCGAAATTTAGATTATTTACACTACTGGCTAATCTGACCAGTATGAGGTGACTTCAGAATCCCAATGTCCTCATAGACTCCAATAATCCACACACTAACAAAGTTGCAGGCAGGTAAAGCATGGCTATGTAAAGCATACTGAAGGTGTTTCTACACAGTGAAGCTAAACACAAGTTAAACTGGGTGTTAAACACACTTTGTCTTGTCTGCTTGTGCTCTGAAATACCAGCCCTCACTCCACTCCACTTAGAAGTATTCAACCCTTGAATGACTGTTTCTTTTTTTATTTTATTTTTTTATTTATTTATTTATTTATTTATTTATTTATTTTTTTTTTAGCAAATTTCAGGGTCTCTTTCTCACAGCAATCAAGTTGAAGTTTGACATGAGTCCAAGTGAACACCTCCGGTACCATTAACCTAAAAGTCAAAATGAGGCAATAACATAATTGACTGCATAAACCTAGTTGCAAAAAGTTATTTGAAATAATTGTAAGAAATCAGACTGCAGCTTCTCATTGGAGAGACTCACATTCAGTTGTGAAAAATTTGAAAGTGCAAAGAGTAAATTGATATCAAATATCTGAACAAGTCTTACAGGGATGACATCTGGACCCTTAGGCCTCAGCTGACCCATCGCTGCTCTAACTGCGTATTGATTAAAATAGTTTAGCAGTTTTAAAGGCTGGACTGTAGCTCTGATAGTCCAGGAAAGCACCCCAGGAGAATGTCTATGCTCTAGGGTATCCATGGGGGAAGATTTTATCTATAGCTCCATTCATGGAGAAATATTTGTGTCCATTTGGCAGAGGACTGTTCTCTCAGTGGGCTGAGCCTGAAGATAAGAGAAATGACTAAGGGCAGGAGACAAGCTAATGGGAGGGAGATTTCCCATGCCTGGCCAAACCACTAGCGGCTGGCCATCTGCAAAAACACTACAAAGCACAAAAACATGATATTGCCAACAAACTGAGGCCATCATCAAGATCGCATTCACAATTTTAACTTTTTGCATTGTTTTGAAATTATGGCTTTGGGCTGCATAGAACAGCATGTAACATTATTTGCGACAAAATGTCTCTTGTGGTCTGAGTTTAAATTACAGGTTAAGCCAAAATTTTACAGTCACAACCCGTCTTTGTCTTTACTTGGAAAAGCTGGAGTCAAAATATTTCCTTCCACTTAAAAGAACTTTCCACTCACCGTTTTAGCTTGAGCAGATTTTACAGGGAAACAACGGTGGCCGATAAGGGAAAACATACTACAATAGCCCAAAATGTTTCCATCAGGGGAAACCTGGTGCAGCTTCAGAAATGATGCCAATTAAAATAACCAACAGGAAAATCCAAAACAAATACAGCAATGGAAACATGCTGCATATTTAAAAGTACTAGAGAGAGCCAAAGCAAAGATACGGGCAGCAAACATACATCAAATATAGAAAAGATGCATTTTTAAAAACACACAAACTGCAAAAACTAATGCAATGGAAAAACGCTGAATATCCAGTCAACAAATAAAGGCCTCTAGGGGGAGCACTAACTAGAAGAGCTTGTTTTTTGAACTGAGAGCGAGACTGAGTTCGAAACCAGCTTTTACTTGCTAATAACAATTATTTAATTAGCTTGTACTGCCAAAGCACACTCCATTAAAGCCCTCCAAAGAAATCTAAAAAACACATTTAGAATTAAAATACTGATTACAGTAAGATTTAGTGTGGAAAAGCCTGACACACACACACACACACACACACACACACACTCTCATGGACCCATCGAAAGCCACCACCGGGAAGCCTGTGGTCTGTGAGAAAAAAAAATGTCCATAAACACAAGTGTGGGTTTGCTTTGGCTGAGGCATGTTACTGTCTCCCTCTTCAGTGGGTGTGTAAATCTTTTCTGCCTGGTGTGCTGTTAAGCAGCGGACCATGCCAACATGCACCCCCCCGCCCCTTTGCAGAGCAAAGTGTTTTGATGTTTCCCGTCTGTCAGTGACGAGGCCTCGAGCCAACACAGAGATGGAATATGGAGTCATGCGCCAGTCAGACTAACGGCCCCGACTCTTTCCTGTGGAGCGGCACAGAGCGATGGAATTGGCCTCCACTCCACTCCAACATGAGAATCTTTCTGCGTTGCATCAGGCTTCACTTGAGCAGATTGGTGCAGATATGTCCTCTGTTTTCACTTAAATCTACTCTTTTCTCTGTGCAGTTTCACCTCTGCATGTCAACATCCTGTGTTTCTGTCAAGGACGACTCCAATATTTCTGCTTCATAACTTGAATTTTAAGTGGATTTGAAATTACACTTAATCAGCGGTTTATCACTTCTGTGGCCAATGCTAATTTTGTGGGGAAATCCACAGCAAGGTCCTTTTAGAAAAAAAACTTTTCCAGGCTTTTCCATCCAAAGGAAGCAATGAGAAACAAGAGAAATATGACTCAGGATGATGACATGTCTGCTCTGGTTATGTGGGAACACCACCCGCAGAGAATATATAACATATCATATATGACACTAAGCCATAGCCAAGCTGTATCCTACATTACAGCAAAGGACAGGAGGGTCCTGAATTCAGAGATCACTGTTTTCAACCATCATTAAACAAAGACTTCTTTATTACTGCATTTTAATGGGGAAACTTCTTGACTATTTATCTCAAATTTAAGTGCATCCACTTACTAAGCTACTGACAAATGGAAACTGTTGTCATAATTAGGTGACTGCCCTTTGCTCCTTCTTATTACCTGTGTGCAACAACACAACTGTGGATCCTGCGTGAGCGAAACACAGCGTGAGCACTCACTCAAACACCCTCTTCGGAACAAAACAAGTCTTGCACTGCAATAGTTAGCCAAATGCACCTGGTTATAAATTATCTGCAACGTTTCTTGCATTCACCAACCCCCAGGGTGACCTGTAGCAAAGCCTTTTCTCTTTTTATGAGCCAGCTTTGGATAATTACGTATCTTTTACAGTATAGGTTCCCGTTAAAGTGCACCAACAAAGAGCTTTACAGGGATCTAGAGGGCTGCTACATCTCTTCAGTGTTGCTTGCATTCAATGTGCATGAAGAGAGGTAGTTTACTTTGGCTGGTGTTGAGCAGAGCTCAGTCAAGCAGGGATTTGAAAGGAGATCAGAAGGTTTTACATTGTGGTCACTTTGTTTGATTGGGCTTAATTCCTCTGAGTGCCACTAACACTCCTTCCTTTGTTGATTAGCTGTGAGTGACAAAGTGCATACAAAAGCTGTTGTGTAGATAATAGTGACTGCTGAATGAAGGCATTTACATGATTTGAATCCACATTATGCAGTATGTACTGACTCAAACGTGAGGCTTCACGAAAATAGTTCCCAATAATCACCAGCTTCTGAATATAAACCTATACACCAAAAAAGCCTTTGCTGCGTGAATGAAACAATGAATAAAGCAACAAAAGGCGTTATCTAACAGGAGCTGAGATTAAGCAAGCAAAGGGTTGGAAACTTAAATGCGGCTCTGTGCCCTTTGCTCTTCTCCTTGAGGTTTTGTTTGTTTTACAGCATCAGATCCTGGAGGCTATTTGAGGTGCTAAAGAGGGAGGGCAGGCCGGGTGTCAGGAGGATGTTCCTCTTCCTGAAACCAAAAGGATGCATGTTTTGCAAAGGTTTTGGTTTCTGGCTCAAAGAGGAGACTGAAATTTCACATCACATCACATATCAGCCAATTCGTTATAAGTTATTTATCAAGCAAATGTATTGAACACTGGTTCTGACTTGCTGCTTTTCTTGGTTTTATATCACTGTAAATGAAATATATTTGAAAACAGGCTGATTGGAAAAGTACGTAATAATGGAAATAACAGAGTGACAATTACTGCTCCAATAATTAATATCGAAAATGATAATATAAAACAGCCATTTGTGACTACACAGATGCATAGTGAGCAGGCTTATCATAACAAATATGGCTTCATGTGCTTCTTAGGCATTTGAGGGAAACTGTGATAAAACATAAAGAAACTTGTGAATGATTTGGTAATTTAACTTTTCGTAAACACTGAGATTGGACAACAGCAGTGGGGTTCTGAAAAACAAGGGCTGCAATAAAAAACTGAGAGCAGTTCTGTCAACCTCTGCTCCAATTCTTCTCCATCTCATGATACAAACTGATCCCTGATGGACAAAGAACAACACTGGGATGAGTTTTGCCAGAGCCAAATGGTGGCTACACACCTCATCTCTCAGCTAATGCAGCACATCTCCACCTTATGACGGGGTCAGCTGAGAGGGGAACTGAACAGAGCAGCTGAGAGCAACCAGCTGGCCCTCTTACACACGAACAGAGTAAGTGATAATCTAAAAAAATGCCCCTCTAGGAATGGCTCAGGTCTATTAAACTGAAGACACGCCAAATCAGAGAGAAATATTGGCATTATTAGAGCAGGTTTAGCATCATCTGCTGCTAAATAGTTTGAATCCGAGCACACACGCTGGGTCTAACATGTATGAGTGACTCCTGCACTTCAATCCTCAAAAAATAGCAGTTAGCAAATGATCATTTCAATTAGCAATTACTGTGATCCAATTATGTTTTTGATTACAATTTCTCAGTCTCCAAGGTGACAAATTACTTGTTTAGTCCGGCCAACATTTCAAGAAAAGATAATCAATTTAGCATCACATGAGATAAAGAAAAGAAATAAAACTTCACATCAGAAAAAAACCTGGGTCCAGAGAATATCTGCATTAGAAACAGCATGTTGACTAATCAAATGATTTGCAAAGGTTTTATAAGGCAAGAAATGAAGGGGAAATTCAAGTGGATAATGGGCTTTATTTCAAGGAGCCTACAATTAAGACAGAAATGTTGCTCAAATATGATCGAAGACAGCAGTAAGTATATTTTACAGCATGCTATGTAATGTTTTGTTCCCCAGGCTGAACAAACTAAACTAAACTCTTCCGCTGAGTGTGCACAGGTACCTCATTAGGATCTTTCTCTGGCTGGTTAACCACCACTAAACATACACAGCTTGGCTTCATGCCCACTAAAGGAGTACTAATGTCAAGATTAAACATTGTGGTTTCCCCCCGAAATTAGGCCAGGGCACGTACAGACGTACACACACACACACAAAGATCAAACAGCCGTGTTGCTGAACCTGCACTATAATGTTCTGCAATTAGTTTGTGTTTTGTGCAATGATGATCTCTTTTGCCCCAAGGCTCTTTTAGCTACATAATGAATGCGTCCCACTCACCTCATCATACAATCCAATCATCCAGCTGCAGCCCTAACCACCTCATGCCACCTCATGGTTCCATTGTTGGAAAAAGAATATGATACATAATAAGACATGTTTCCTTGTCAGGTGTATAATCACCTGCAAATACAATTTTTAGTAACCAGACTATCACATTAGCAAAGTAAAATAACAAAATCATCAAAATGCTAAATCTCTAAATAAAAACAACACGTGACACTGCCCAGTGGCTGCTAACAACTGATAGCTGTCCTGACTGTCATTTGTGTCATTTGCTGTTGTGATAGTCAACACATAATCGTTGCAGAGACATTAGAATAGAGACAATAGAATGGCATTACACTCAAGTCCTGTTTTAAACATGCGCAGCTATAAACAGTATATCTACTGTTTTATAAAGTGTGAGATCGCTGCAACAAGGAGACATCTTTTAGTCATATATGAGCACAAAAACTGGCTGATGGGTCCAGCAGCAGCATGCAAAATTAACCGTGGACGGACAGACAAAGAGATGCATAAAATGATCATGAATGAGAGGATTTCCAGGTTGAACGCTATACATTGCAGTAAAGTGAGCAGAATCTGGAGCACCTTCATAGCTGAGTGGTTAAAGCATGCATTGCAGCAATGTCCGTTAATCTCCAGCTTGAACTTTTGTTGCATGTCATTCGCATCCTCCCCTGATTTCCAGTCTGTCTCTAAAACCGTCTAATAAAAGGGCAAAAAATATTCTGCAGATATATAGAGATGAAAAGACATCACAGAACAACTGTGCCAGCTTACCTCTGTGGCTTGAAAGTAAGCTAAATCATCTCAAGTGTTAAAAACGCCAGACAAAGCCAACACTAAAATTATTATTTTACAATAGAATGATGTAGATCCAGAAAATGATGAGTTAAACACAAAGGCAACCCAGATACTTTAGAATTTTTTCCTGTATTTTCTGAAAACAGACAAATCTGCTGAAAAATAACAAGACATCAGCTAAAAATGTGAAGCACGACCAGGAGTTTTGAAATGTACTGCAGCCCTGATATCAGATTTTCTCCACAGAGACAAAGCCACCTGTCCAAGAGGCCCGCCAAGAGACTGAAGGCCAAATCTCCAGCAACATGTCAGATTCTTTGATTAGCATTCCTGCCCGGGACTCATTTAGGAGCTCTGTCAACAGGTGGACTCATGGAGACAGACGGCACACAGACAGAATTATTGGAGGGAATTCTGACTTTGTCTTTCATCGCCGCTAATAATGAGACAGGTGAAAGAAGGAGCTGAATCTGAGTCCCCCTGTTTTCCTCCCATTCTTCCCCCTCCTCCATTTGACAAAGACAGGAAAAGACTGTGTTTATATGAGAGAGAGAGAGACAGAGAGAGAAAAAGATAGAAAGTGTGTAGGTGTCAGAAGCAGAGAGAAAGGGCTACTGGTGGTTTTGGTTTGGAGCCGTTTTCTTGGCAAGCAGGACTTTTCCTTTTCTTTTGCTTTTTTTTTAAAAAAAGGGATTTTTTTTTTCTTCTTTCGAAAAGACCCTGGGTTACAAAATCCTGTGAAAGCAACAGCTGTTGTTTCCTTTTCGCCAAACAAAGGCCAAGGACCCACTGGAAGCTGATACGCCATTCAGAAGCAGTTGTAAAATGAAACGGGCGCAGAGGAATGAGTCAGTTCTTCTCTAAGCCATGACAATTTGTGGCTTCAGGCAAAGGTAGTCCAACAAGAAGAGATATCTAATGGCACCCATTTTAGTTTCAACTAAGAAGCGGGGGGGGAATGAAGAAACTTGCGTGTATAATCAGACATGAGTTGATTAATTCATTCAGCTCAGCTGCCAGCGGGGAGATGCCAAATAAATGAGTGAAGCATAGAAAGTGAGACACAAAAAACAAGACTCAACTCATGTTTTGCTTCACAGCTAATAATAATCTGAAGGAAGGGGAGTCATATATCTCAGCACCAGACAGTGGCATTTTCATTTTGCTAATAAGCAAACATTATTTTTGGTGTTTGATTTTGCAGATCTGGGAATGATAGTGTGGTTCATAAATCCCACTGTAGTACTTATTGTTGACATTTAGAGTATTGAGAACGAGTGTACTACACATACTACAAGGCTATCTACTGACTGTAGCTTAGCAGTATGAATAATGTTATCCCTTTGCCTGCTTCGCTGAGGTGCAGCAGACACTAATCTAAATATTTATGTGCCCTGCAAATCTAATTACTGGGTTTTATGTTTGACTTTGTCAGTAAATGACTTCATGGCTCAAAGTTAGAAGTCCATAATTCTCTGCTGTGTTGCCATGTCAGACCACACCAGCTAAATAAATTTCTCAAGCTGACCACAAACCGAAGTGTTACAATCGGTATGTTTGCGAGAGATGACCACTGGCTCTTGAGAACAACAGAAAACTGCAGATTATATTTGAGTCTGCTCTGTGGGAATGAATACCAGAGTTGGCATCTTTTATATTCTATGTTTATGTTTCATTTCTGGAGCACTTCAGGGACATCTTATCTGAAACAGCCAGCCGAGCTTGGTAGTTCACAACAGCGTGAGTGCGTGGCATGACTGCTGCAGATCTGATCCAGTTGACACAGTTAATTGAAGAAGATAACGTCTACTGGACTACCTGATCAGCTGTACTTATAAAACTGTTCTGTATATTATTTGAATCATTTGGGGAAACACTCATTCACTTTCTTGCCATGGGTTAGATGAGAAGACATCCATCCATCCATCCATCCATTATCTACCGCTTATCCTCATAGGGTCGTGGGGGGGCTGGAGCCTATCCCAGCTGTCTTAGGGTGAAAGGCAGGGTACACCCTGGACAATTCGCCACCCCATCGCATGGCACATAGAGACAGACAACCACCCACACCCATGGTCAATCTAAATTAGCCAACTAACCAATCTAGATGAGAAGACATAACATATAAATTATTTCTTCCTGATGTGTGTATAAGTCGCTAAATTTATCACCATAGACACTATGCCAAAGAACAGATTTAACTGTTTTTCTACTGTACACATTTAACTGTGGAGAAAATTCACCACAAAATCAAACAAGAGACATTAAGGTAGACCTAATTTTCACACAAAAATACTCAGTGACCAGTGATGCGTAGTCTAAGCTACGTTTCTACAGCATATGTGCACAGGCATCTTCCTTCATAAAGTCTCCGCATCTCTCCCTCACTTTGTGTTGCTTTCTGTCCCACTTTTGCTGACACAAATGCTCCCATGCTTGTCATAATTTTGGCCTGTTCACTTTTACTCTCATTCATGCCACTCCAGCAGTACCCTCCCCAAACACAACTTATCTGTTTCTTGCTCCAGACGTCACCAACTCCCTGTTGTATGCCCCACCTTCATCTGATGTTCCTTCAGTGTCTTTAAACATGACATATGTGTCTTTAAACATGACATATGAGCATTTCAGGAAGAGCCTCGTTCAGCTTTCCATCTTACAGAGAAAGCAAGAAATCAGCTAAGCTGGATTTCTATGTGAGGGGGAAAAATAAATAAAATGCATGTCTATAATCACCCTTTATCCCTTTTGTCATTATTTTTAATATTTAGCCTGGCTTGTTGACAAAGAACACATCATCACATTGTTTTCAGGCAGTAATGAGCTGCAGAATATGGTGGGAAATAAGAGCACACATTAAGGTATGAGTTTCCCATCTCATCGAAATCCTAAATCCACCAAATCAGGTGATTTCCACGATTTAACATCAATTTTGTATGAGTAGTATTACTTGTAATGTTTCCAGCCTAATAAACTGCATGTTGTCGGTGTACTCTGCCCCAAACAACCACAGAAGAGAAATATCACTTTGGTTTTTTTGTGGGTTCAATTTGTCATGTGAAAACAATATAGAGACATCTGAAAACCTTCCTGCTCCTTCATGAACTGAAGCACAAAGAGAGCTTTATTAATGACCCTGAATCACCAGCCGTGCTCTCACTTGCTTTGGTAAACTGGACCATTGTGTGTCGTGTCTTTGCAGCCCAAGTGGAATTATTCATTATGTGTTTAGCACGTCAGCTGTATTTATTTCAGATTTATCATGTTTTGTGCCTTTGAACTTTGTAATTTAGGACACAATTTGGCATGAAAAACTGAAAATTTGAATTATTTTGGCAATAGATTTCACAATACAAGTGTTTTACTCTCAGTTTAAAGGGTTGTTTTTAAATAAAATCTAATGAAAATGTTTATGTGTGGTAATTTCTGTGTGGAAAAAATATTACATTAATACGTATTACTGGCAAAAACAGTCAAACACTTTTGTTTACTTTGGATATGTGCCTTTAAATCAAGTAATTGCTTCCTGTTCCAAGTTACACTCAGCACTTCTTTTACTGCCATTTGTTGGACTTCAAACGGAGAACGCTGTGAAGTTTTTTCAGCTGAGAGGTGAAGTACAGCCTGCTGAAGGATTTCAGATGTGTTTGCTCTTGGGATTTCACTTGAAGGTGTTTACAAATGCCACTGCAGGGAGCACAACAGGAGGAAAAGAGGTTTAAACCAGTGTTTGGAATGAACCACTGGGCTCAAGTGAATCATTTACTAATCTGTTGAGTACATAATGAATTATAATTGCTGAGAACTCTGCAGTACACAGACTAATTAAGAAAATGAGATAAGATTCACACATTTAAGAGATGGAATAACTGTCCGTATAACACTGAAACCCAACAGCTATGACTTAACTATGCGTTGAGGATAAAACTGGGATGCTTTGTTGTAATCAGTACTTTTCACAGCTTCCTCTGTCCCACGCCTGCCTTTTCATTCATTTCTTTGAAGGCTGCCATTTGTGTTTGGGTTAACAAAGCCACATCAACTCACACACCGACCCAACATATTTATGACCTACAGTCTGTACAGAGGCTGTTCTGCATGAGCCCGCACTGCTGCCTGCTCTCTGCTGTGAAAAGAGAGGGAGCATAAAAGAGGAAATGAATGTGTGAGGGATGAATACGTGGCCCTGGGGGTCAGCTTAATGGAGTGAGACCCTGGCCCCTATTGACTTCCACTGCCAAACTATTAACTCCCCACAACTCCAGAGCTACAGCCTCATTATTCACGTTGGGGCGAAAGCACATTTCCTGTTTATACATTTTGTGTTGCTGTGTTGACTTTTGTTTTTTTTTTATCACTCAGAGACAGCTAAATAATCCATGTTAAATTTGATATTGTATAAATGTTTTTAAAACAATCACCTGTCACATTAAAAAAAGATTTAAGGAAACAATAAGACTGTTAAGTGTCTCAACAAAACGTATTTTGCCCTAACGGGCATTTTAAATGCATTTCCCTCATAATAACAAAGACATTTGCAGAACCTTTTTGATGTGTTTTTGACATTTTACAATTCTGGAACGTTGTCATGGCAAAAATGATTCAATTCTCCACTGTGATTTTACCAGATAATAGTAAAAGTAATATGCAATCCATAAGAAATTCAAATTTGCCCATATTTAATTCTTTGTTGCATGAAGTCACAAAATTACCCTGCTTTTTAAGCGCTTAGCAGCCATTAGTGTTTGCTGTCATTACTCCTGATCAAAAGCTGCTCAGGGCAACTTGAGGAACACTAAAAATTAGACTGAAGATATTTTGTGTGCATGCAAAACATTGATGCTGTTTAGTTAATCAATAATGGCACAAATTTAATCTTGCACAGAGACAAAATATCTGCTTTTGCTGCAAACTGTGATAACCGGAAAGGATGATGATGATGGCCTCTTGAGACATTATAGAGACTAGAAATTCCACTGAGTTAAACGTGTGTGTGTGTGTGTGTGTGTGTGTGTGTGTGTGTGTGTGTCTGGGGGTGTTATCAATAACAAGCAAGCGGGGTATGTTTCTTTAAGACAAGCCCATAAATGGTGGCCCGGTCACCACCTCCTTCACTGTGAAGGGGCTGGCTGCAGTTTGAGTTTTCCTTGGAGGGTCAAGCCTGCCATTGAAGTCTGAATGGGCTGCCATGGCAGATTACACTGCACAGCTGTCCCCCTACCGTGGAAATTAAGTTATGCCCCGTGTCAGCAAGTTTTGTGTTTTCCTCTCGCTGTCTCTTTCTCTGTCTCTCATCCCTGCCCCTCCCCCCTTTCCTCTGCCCCTCGCCTCTAATTCCTTGAATTGTGGAGGCCTCTCAAAGTGCACAGCTAGAGGAGCCTTTTGGAGGTAGAGGTTGGTTTTGGGAAATCATGGGTGGGAAAAAAAGATGACAACCATAACAGCTTTGTGCATCACCTGTATGTGCTCACTATGAAACAAGTCTGTACTCCTCCACAAACAGACTCTCACTTCCAGAATCACATGCAAGCATTTGCATACACACCAGCACTCACACAAACACAAACACAAGCAAACAAACAGAGGCGTTCCTGTCTCGTTGTCTCCTTGCCTCTTGGACTCGGTCCTGCTGCACTTGTGGCCCCTGCCTCGTGTTTTGTTTATTTGAGGGTGAAGTTGTTTGTGTTGTGGTCAAAGTGAAAGGCAAACACTCCAGCTCCTCCAGCAATGTGTGAACATGCTGGGAATGTCCCCATGAGCCCGCAAAGCAGCTGGACCCGCTTGCTGTTATAGGCTGACAGAGGGCGCAGCGTCACTCCAGCCAGACAGAGCAATGACAAACTGTTAAACACTTCAGTTAAGGAGCTATAAAGTAGGATTTAGTGCACAAAAGTGCCATAATATGTCTGCAAAGATCATGCTTTGGGTGAAAATAGTGGTTTACTTCAGAGTTGAGAAACTTTTTAGGGTTGTCACCACGGTTACAACAATCAACACATGGTTAAGATTACAATCAGAGTAACATTTAGGGGAAAATAACACTGTGAACAAACAGCTGTTTCCTGTTTAAAAAATATGATCCATTTAATGCAATCACAACCCATTGATAGTCTTTTATAGTAGTTTTGAGGACATTTAGCAAAAACACCTCACAAACACAATCATTCACCTTGCTGGTGTGTGTTTCATAACTTAGATATTCACCCAGTCATAAAAGTGGTTGACCAATTCACCAAATAGGGATTATTTAACAGGAGAAAATATGTTAGTTGTTCATATTTGCACTGATGGAACAGTAATTTGACAATACAGTAAGACAGCAGGACTTGCAGCTACAGCTGGATACAGTTCTATCAGGGATAAATGTATTATTTCTAAATTTTTGTTGGCACAAACACTATTCCTGGAAGAGAAAGGTGATTCAGTTTTTTTAAAACATTGTATTCGCAGTCTTTTTCTAAAGAAAACTAAATAGCTTTCCATTCTTCTGCAGCTATTACGGGTTTAGGCTAGACTTTTTGCATCGTCTTTTTGATTTTTCCAACACTACACCGGCTATATAAGCACTGACGTATAACCAGCAAAACCAGTGTGCAACAATTTGTGACCCCCTTTGTGCAATATTCAACAGCAACATTTTAAACAGCGAGTATATCAAATGGCTGCCACAAACAGTCAGGTAGCAAAGCGTTCTCCTGGTGACAGTGGGATTAGTGCTGCAGGTTTTCTCTCAGGACCTGAGGAGTCGGGCTGCAGCTTGAGTAACTGGATTACAGGCCTTTTCCTCATTTCAAAGGGTTGTGAACTCAGCAGAGGTCCAGCATGATGAAATCGAAGTGGCAGCTGAAGTAGAAGGGAGAAAAACAAGACTTTCTCCTGGAATTGGCCAAGTAACTAATGAGAGAGCAAAATCATTTTTCTTTGCTTTGCTGTGTCACCAGCATCTCCTTCAAGAAACATAAATTGTATGAAGAGAGAGATGTCCCCCAGAAAATTTCATCTGTAGAGTTGAAATTACAATACCAAAACACATTCCAAGTATAAATCACAAAATTTTTTATGATTACCTTTTAACAAGCGTCCGTCCAAGCTATGTCAGGAACACAGAGGGGCGTCGAGGTGGAGCCCATTCCATCGAATACCCTGTGGTAACTTCAGGGGATTATTTCCAAATCCTTTCAAATGAACTTTCCATCTCAGTGCCTCCTCCGCTCTCTCAGCCATTCCAACTGTCCAACCATTTCTACATCACTTTCTGCACAACCTTGCATGGAGCCCAGGCAAAAACAAATGCCTGTGAGAAATATGGTCAGCAGCACACTTAGGAGTAAGGATCTCACTTCAAGGCCTAAGAAGATTGAACACTGGGAACACACGGTCGTATCAATGTGAAAATCTGACACAAGGAGCTTATTTGTGTAAGTAATGGACTTCACATGCATTATGCATAGTCACAATTACAGAACAGAAAACTGTTGGAAAAAAGTCAAAACTTTAACTTGTGTATTATGAGCAAAGCCCTTAGAGAGTTCACTGACACAGCAAAGCATTTCACAGTTTTTGCTTTGATTGAGGATTTTAAGTAAGTAAAAGTAAAACTAGGTTTTCAAAAACAAGTTCCAGCTGAATAGGTGTCATATAGGTTTTACCCCTGCATGAAAAAACACAACCCTGTAGCCGGTGCCAGGACTTAACAGAAAACACTGAAAGCAAAAGTAGGGCTAAGGTCAAATATTCCGCGTTGTTTGGTATCCCAAAGAAGTTTTGTAATGATATATAGGAACTGAACTCATTCAACTTGCATTGTTGAATAAATGTATAGAGGAGGGAAATTTAAGAAAATAAGAGGTAATTCTGCAGTAAACAGTACAGTAGGGCTTATTAAAGTTCTCAGCCTACACAGAGCTTCAAACCTCCAGCGTCAGTGGATGAGAGAGCTGCACCTTTGTAAACACTGTGCTGTGATATGCATGGGGTGAAGGGGTGAAGTGATCTGCATGGGGTGAAGTGTGGGCCGTTTTGTTCAGGAGGCCAAAGGAACTGAGTTTGCAAGTAAACTGAGCTCACTGAAGCAAAGTTGATGGCAGAGATACCTTACACATGCTCAAAGAGCTGGAACACAAACAGCCACAGTTTGTAAATTAAACCCAGGACCAGCCCTTGGCATTCACACAAACCCCAGTGTGTATGTGGAGGAAGAGAGGAGGTTGGTGACAAAAATCAGCTGTGGTAACTTTTTCCATTTTGAGGCACTTCTTACAGCTGCTTCATTTAATTATTCTCAATACTATAATAAAAAAAAGTTTCCTTGTGAGCATTACACCAACAAATTCAAGCACTCATTGTGTTCCACTTCCATTATAAGTTTTGTGAGATGTTTTTTTTTGGCACCTTATTCATCCATTCACACACCGTGCATTATTATGACCTAATCAACACATGCTGTGCTGTTTCTAAATGCTGGAACTACCTGAACAAATGCGAGAGGCAAAAGAAAGACAGGGAAAAGGAGGAGGGGAGCACCGACTGAGCTGCAGAGCTATTATCCGGCTGGAAAGCTTCATGCACAGTGGACTGCATACCGACACTGCAAGAAACTGACAAGGAATTTTATTTAAGAGCTGTGCTCATGATGACAATTCAGGGATTCAGGGAGTTTACTGTTTTATTGTGTCAAACAAAAAATAGGTGGGATTGTCAAGGTTGGGTTCCATTTTTTGATTTCTCAATGCTAAAAAGAAAGACACACTAAAATAAACAAATGCAGGTGGAAAATAAAACTCAAGAAAAAATGTAGGGGGTGTTAAGTTTGGATTCAAGATAAAACATCCCTCGCCCGGCCTGTCATGTGTTTTTTCTTCTTTTCTTGTGGTGGAGGGTTGAGACCCAAGCGGCTGCGGATCGTTCCCACATGCTTCCCCGCCGCTCAGCTCTCCAGAGGTGTCAAGCCTGCCTGAAAGAATGAAGTGCCTCCCTATTGTGCTACTCAACTATTATGTGCTTTACATTTCCATGACAAAGATTCCACTCGACTTCTCCTCCATCTATTCAGCTGGAGGGCCCTTGTCCCCCCCCACTAATAAAACATTTTGCAGGAACTCATTGATTTAAAGCCTTAGAAGACAACCAAAGAGCCTCTACCTCTACTATACCTCATGAAAATAATATGAATGACAATTATGCTGACAAATAACAACACACATACTCAGAGCAGATGGCCGCCTTAATGAATATTTAAATAAAAAGATAAATAAATGCATAATGTACCTCAGAATTCCAGTCAATTAAGAGAATTATCTACAAACTAATAAAAATGTTCCCACAGGAAGAGGAACATTACATTACTTATTCCAGGTTGAGGACCCGTATCCTGGTACCTCATCCATTACAAAATGCTTGAAATAAATTTTAATATTTGTATTTCATTTAAAAAAAAAAAAAATTCAGATTGTACCTTTAAGAGCCATTGACTGTAATTTCTGATACCAGAGTGCAGAGGGTGTTGGTGGGGGAAGGAGGAGGGGAGGGTGTTTTGTTGATTTATGGTGCCAGTTGTTTTTGACAACAGCCAGCTAAATCAAGACATAGCAGGTCATTAGGCTATCAGTCAACAGAGGAAACTGCATTTTAAATGAGCCTGTATTTACTATACTGTTGTAGTTACAATAAAAGTGTAAATGCATTTCCTGCATGCACACACCCTGGTGAAAAATAAATCAGTAAATTTGGTATTTTATCTTTACATCAGGATGTAAGACGGTACACTATTAATTGAGTAAACCCCTTAATCAGTGATGTAAGAGCAAACATCACTCTGTTATGGATCAAAATAAGTTAGCTTATTTCACCATTATGTTCAGTTTAATGGGATATTAAGAACAAATGTGTCAGAGTGTAAAATTCTAAAATATTCACACAATTAGATTTAAAGTATGCAAACGAGTGAACGAGTCACGTTTATAACATTATAACAAACTAATGTGATTGTGGTGCAAAATTAATATTTTCTCATGATGTCATGCAGTGTCTTGGTTTACGATAACCGGTGCAGTTATTTTCCTCATGCATATTGTAACACAGTAGTTTTGCTCATACTATTAGTGCATACAGTCATATGGCATTTAATCAAACTGATTAAAAATAGTGTACTTTTTGTCTGTGTTAGGGAACAACATTAACAAGGCAGCATGTGACAAAATCAACAAATAACACACAGTCCAGAGTTATATCTTCAAGTTTCCTTTATGCCTTCTATAAAAGTATATCATTAAGGCAATAATACAGTGGATTTAGACATTTCTTTCTCTAGGCTATACACAGTGAATAAATCAGCTCATAGCCTAAAACATAGAGGATTCTCTGAAAAAAAATCTATATGGCTATACACATATATACAATACACATCATCTTTGAAGAGAATACAGTCAAGATAACTTCCCTTTAAAGCTGGAATACTCAGTCTTTTTATTCACATGATGGACATTTGGATGTAACTGGGTGCCATGTAATAAATTACTGTTTCATTTTAATCTAATCTATTTACAGTTTCATACAGGTCATATATTCCAGCATTAAATACTTGCAAATCAGATCAGTCTGGTGCCAAATGGCAACAGTGTCATATAAAAATAGTTCTTATCTTTTTAAAAAAAAAAAAAAAAAAAAAAGATTGGCAGTGCACAGCATATACTGATTAAACGTTGCATTGTTATCAAAACAAGCCAACTTTGTCTCCATCGTGAAAACTTTACAATCAGACTCTAGGACTGAGAGAAAGTAGACAATCTAATTTAGCTTATCACATAAGCAAAGCATCTGGAGAGCTGTGGGGTGGTGTGGTTTGATAAGAGATCAGCCTGGAGCTCAGGCAATGTAAACATGTCTCTGATCTCATTTGCATAGAAAATATCCTGATGTGATATCCTTCAGCGTCTAAAACTCTTAATTCAAACAAGGCCTGCACCAAAACACCATCTCCTGTAGCCTGCGAGGCTCGAATCTGTCACAATAGAAGCAGGTCAAACAGTGACAAAAGTTAAGATTGCTTTTTATCCGGACAAAAGTCGGGGCAGGTTATGAACCCGGGGATTAAATGAGGGGCAATAGAGCCAAAATGGATGCCAGCAGGGTCAAAACACAGTGGGCCGCTGGAAGAGGGGCTCCACTCTCAGGCTCCTCTATATAGTCCGGATCCGAGCCTTCGTCGTCGTCGTCTGCGTCTAAATCGTAGTCGGACCCGCTGCCCTCTTCCCTCACGGGAGAGTCGAAGCATAGCGCCTTCATGCTGCTCTTCACAAACTCGCAGATGGCTCTCTCCGTGCCATCACACATGCATGTGTCCAGCTGCTGACCCTTGGGTATTTTACGCATATTGGCGATCACATTCCTACAGGCGTTCGTGCAGATCGCCCCGCTGAAAAGTTTCCCGCAGTGCTTCAAATAATCGTGCATTGCGGAGCTGCACTGGCCGTCTCTCTCGCACTGGCGCCGAGCTTCCGTGCAGCCGGTGCTGGTAGTTCTGGGCAGGCACGGCTCGATGGCTCGTTTGGTGCTCGTACACATCGGGTCGTGGGCGCAGCTGCAGTCCTCCAGAGCTGGCCCGTTTTTGGTCAGATTAAGCTGGACGAGCGAGGAGATGCAGTGGCTGGGGCATTTCCTCCTCTCCCCGTTCAGCACGGGGCCACATGCGCGCGTATAGTGTTCGTATGCGTAATTGCACTCGGGCTCGGCTTGGCAGTTCATGATGGCTTGCCAACATATCAGTCGCCGGCCGTGGGACGGCGAGGCCACGGACAAGTAGCCAAAAAACAAAAGCATACAGCCAAGAGGCCAAACAAATCTACAGACACTATGTGCCAGTGCGCCACAGTTTGCCATCGCTCTGGCTGCAAGAAACGGTACAACTCAGAGCTGTGTCATATGTAAAACTTGCACACCATTTCCATGGATAGTGTCTTCACTGGACAGTGATATTTATTCCGACGCAGATGGTGTGTGATAGGCCCGTGTGTGGGCGTTCAACAGGCTGGCACTGCGCTGTGTAATCCCGGCTCCATAAACCCGTCAGCGCTGATCCATTTGAACCGGATTCTTGAGAGAACCTCCCGTTATCCATACATGATTGCTGCGGGGAACTAAAACAGAAACTCACAGCAACAAAAAGAGACGGCTAAAGAAAAGTTCTCCGCAAGTTTAGGAGAGTTTCAGCAGCGGCTCATTCCATCTCAGAGACTCTGATCCTGCAACAAACTGCCTCCAGCTCAGCGAGCTCTGCTGTCCTCCTCTCTGCTAGCGGATCTCAACCAGAAGACGAAGCCGTACAAGCCCAGAGAGCCCTTTGGAGGACTGTGCTGGATCATCTATAAGAGTCCTTGAGCGCACGGGAGTGCAACCAGATAGCGCACGGGGAAAACAAAAACCCTTGTGGGTCGCAAAGTAGTCCTCCACGCTGTCCCCTTTGAGCATTGGTGGTTCTGGCCCTCAGCCCCCTCTCTACATATTAGTGAGGTGCTTCTCATTGGTTGGCCACTTGTTGTGGGTTCATACGTAGAGATGGGCGGGTGTTCAGGGTGGGAAGAAGATGGTCTTGAGAAATACAAAGTGAGGTGAGATGAATGTGTTGGAGAGTTGATTTAGTGGAAATAACAGTCCTCTTTTATTATATGCGGGGAACTGCTCTTGGAAAGCTTGCTATGTTCACTGAATGCTGTATAGTCTAATCACACTCCCCCCAAAAAATCTCAAGATTATGAGATTATTACTGTTATTTGTCTGTATTTTGTTCACCAGGTTCAGTTGATAACTTGAATTTGCATTCCTACTAAATACAAGCCCATGACCTGTTTTGTTGTAGGCTGATAAAAGCCGAATGGATGTATCTGAATGGCTTGAAATGTGTTATACCCCAACTGATGTTTTTAGTGTACAGAAAAGAATAGCATTTATTATTGAAATAGATTAAGGAATAGTAATAATATATTTACAGTATGTACCAAAAAAGAAAAAATCTATAGTGAGAGTAGTATAACAGCTGTTTTGGAGAGAGCAGTCCTCCCTGTTCATTATCTGAAAAATCGATTCAATCTATGTTTTAGCAATTTATTAATGTGTACTGTAGACAGTATATGAGTTGTATGCAGCAAAGTTCCCCAAAATTCACAAACCATATTGCTTCAACCACCAGACCACAATTACACACCGATAAACGCAACTTTGTATTCTGTCATATCCTGCAGAAAACTAGAATACAATAACACAACATAACAGAGTAACTGATGATGAAACCATGACTGCTGTACAATAAGAAGTTGAACTCGATGCCTGCAGTGCTAATGATCAGTGTAGCACCCTCAATGATAACATAATCATCCACATCCTATTAACTCTTCCTCAGCAGAGCAGTTGAGTACAAATTAATTATGGTGTAACCAGGGCACTCAGTGAACCTCATTTAACATAATCACCCATTAAGGCTAACTTCCCTCATATTGCTGCATTACATCATAGGCTGTCAAATGTTAAACCGGTGAATTACTGGCACATTTATTTGCTCTGTCTTTCCTCAACGTGTGCTTTGATCTGAATCCTACCCAGAGCAGTCATACTAATATCAATTAAACTAAGGTGACCATTATAATATATCATCAGAGATTTTCAGGGAACTCATGTGATCACATTTTCTCTTCACCAACCTTTCCTCAACCTGTCTTTTTTGCATCAGTTAGCAGCTGTCAAACAGGTGTCAAGATGTTGCGTTGGGCAATAGATAATACCTGTGTTTATCTCAGAATGCAAACATACTATCTTGACACAGCCGCTGCAATAAATTTCTTGTATACTTGTTGTATAACTGCAAAGTAAAAACTATCCTTGATTCTGAGCTCTGGATACCAAAATCTGAAGTTCACTGATGAAAGAAATCAAGTAATATCAAAAGTTACATTTGTTTCCAATATTTTTTCAGTTAAACTATAAATTGATTTTGAATAGATTGTAAACATGACTGTGTTCTGGAAGCATAAGGTACTTTGCAGTCAGATTGTAATCAATACTGTCAGTATTAATCTGCCACTACAAACTTCATATTGGAATATAAAAACAATATCATATACCAGGTTGCTATAAGGGAAAAACATAATTTTTAAAAGCTGCAGAAAACTGGCCATCCAAAAGGTCAATCTGTTTGTTTTAGAAAAACATTTTCAATTGACAGCTTCTTTCCAAGAGCTCAGATAGTCGCTAACATATCTGCCTGGACCCCATCATCAGAATGACACGAGTGTGTGTGCGTTTGTGTATGCGTATGTGTGTGTGGGTGTGAGTGAAATGATAGCCCACATGTTGACACATGAGCGAGAGGAGGCAGTTTAGTTCTTGAGGCTTGATGTGGATGAGGGAGTCGGGGAAAGAGAGCAGCGAGGGCACAAAGGCTGTTTGTGTTTCAAACAGCATTCTGATCTCAGGAATGTACCTTTAGGCCACAGCCGTGAGCTTCCCGCTGCAAACAATGCACTCAATGTCAGTTACGGCTGGCTAGCGCAGACGCTGCTGGCGCTACTCCAAGGTCCTAACTCGTCGAAAATGATGGATACAGGGAACCCAATACCTCAGGAGTCCCTCTCCTGCCTTTCCCTCCAGCACAAAGAATGGAAACACTGTGCACTCTGAAAAAAAGATTCCCAAACACCAACATCTTCATTGTTACTAGTGCTTTTAACACAGTTGTAATATGAAACAGAGGCAACATTCATTCAGGAGAAGTATTCATTCATTCATTCATTCATCTTTCTATATTAGTGGAAATAAAGCCGTGATTTTTGCCTTTCAGAGTCCATTATAATTTGTATATTTTGAAAATGGATGGTTTCTAGGAGAAAAGACATCTTTAAAAACACATCAACCACATTAAAAAAATCATCCTAAACTCTTTCATATGGAAAAAAAGCTGATTGAATCATCTAACACTTTTGTCCTTGCCAACAGCTGTACGCTGAAACCAGATGTGCTGCACTGAAAGCAAAGCGTTGTTTCTTTGAGGGCTCAATTAAACCAGCGTTCTTGCCGCAACAGTCCAATTAAGGGACAAGCATAATGGTATTAAAATCATCCCCTGCTGATTTGCAGTGCAATGAGAGCTAGCAAGGTTCAGAAGTGTTTTGTGAAGAACATCACACCACGAAATTAAGTTAAGTTGACTGGAATAAAAACAAAATTATATTTTATAGGGGACCCAACTTAGCATTGCCAACATGTCATGTTATCTTAATTTCATGTTTCACTGTTTCACAGTTTCATTTTTTCATGAAACTAATTTCAATGGAGACTACCTTTTAAAATGTGCCTGTGAAACTAAAAATCATAATGTAAGTTTGTGCATCATATGTTCACATAATAGATAAAGCACCATAAAAATGACATATAGGCCTTAAAAGCTACAAATCCTTCATACTGTCACTACTTTTTTTAATGCATTTTCAGTATTTTACCTTATAATAATGTACGAGTTTCTTACTTAAAGTAGTGTATCACTTCTTCTTGTTAAAAACTGCATTGGTGACATTCCTGGTGCCTTATTTTATACATTAAGAGATTCTTGCAGCACATTTTTTACACTTTAACTCATGAATGACCACACAACTGAAGTGTAGAGTGAGCTGTGCTATGAGGTTCTCAGCAGTAACTGAGTGAGCTGAATCCCAGCAGAGCAGGTCAGCGGCAGTGAGCCTGCACCATGCCGTTTGAAAAAGGAAATATCAGGATACAGGAAATGAGTTAGCAGGAACTATCCATTCAAATTGCTTCCTCTTTTGGATTTCAAAGAAATGATAATGACAAGTGATAAGTTATTTGGAACAGAACCAAACAAGATTAAGGATTCATTTCCTTTCTCATGTCTGCCTATTAATTTACCTCTGCTTCATCCATCCTCTTCCGGGGATTTGTGTTTGTGATTTCTTCGGTGCTCAGTGACGCATGAGTGATTACAACTGTACATGTAGGCAGACAATGGCAGAAAGCCAAAAATAAACCACCTATTTTTTACAATTTTGAGAGTGCTTTGGCTGTTAGGGTCATGACTCCCTGGAAATTGCTTTGCCTGTAAGGAAAAATTCCACAGAGCAATAAACAACAACACATTAGTATGATGCAGGAAATTAATAACGTTGGAAATGTCAATTAACTACACAGATTGGGTGGATCCCGTTTTAAAAAGTCCTGGTTAAAATGTTAAATGAAGTGTGACGGGCGTGTTCCTTTTATCAGTGAGATTAAAGTCATCCATCATGTCAAACAGGCACTGATCCTGCCGACCCTTTTTTGCACAGTCCACTGCACTGTAATTTCATCAAGAATAAGTTTGATCTGATCTGCACATTTGGAGGAAACAAACTCTGGTAAAATAATAATTATTATTCTTTAATTATTATTTAAAGATTGGCTATTTTGATCGGGTGCAGCATCAGTCATAACTGAGAGAATGTGGAGGTCAGTATAAATCCACATATGAACTGTGGTCATGTTGCACATCAAGCAAAAGAACTAAAACTGCAAAAATATCTAAACATGGGAGAGAAAGGCAACCCTGTACAAATGATGTTCACATACAACTTAATTACATTTAATACCTTTTCCTACAATTTTGTAGGTTAAATATTATGTTTCTTACTGTAAAACAATAATATGATAATAATAATATAATATGATGAAATCATCTTCAAATAAAAAGAAAAGGATTGCAGTGACCTGAGAGCTAATATGCCTAATTAAGTTAGGTTTAAGTTTCACATGCGCCACAAATATCCTCAGTTCGCAGCTGGCCTCAGTTCTTTATTAGGCTACATGTCCTTCCCTGCATCGCTCTCCTCTCATTTCATCTTGTTTCTATTGTCGGCATCAAACAGCTTTACACAATGACCCCCATTAAATGTCATTAAAATGTTTGTGTTGTTTCAGATCCTTTGTTGTGATACTGTAGATGTCCTGTCAAACAGACAGAAAATGGACTGATTACAGACTTTGTAAACCATCCACATTGCTAAACATCCAATTCCTTGTATACCAAAGCATTTTACTGAGGCACCCAGCTAGGCTCTGGACCTGCAAAACTGTCTTGGGGGCAGGTGGTTGTCCCCTAAATCAGGCAGACCTAGACATCCTGACCATAAAGGCAGCACTCATCTTGGCCCTCATGTTCTCTAATAGTAAACAGTGAAGTCCATTAGTGGTGTGGAATGTTTTTTTAGAACTGTAATTACATCCAGGTAACTTTTACACTATTTACCCCAACAGGCCTCTATGAAGCTCTTCACAGCCTCCAGACACCACATATCACACAAGCAGCTGTTGGAACACATGCTGCTCAGCCATCAGCCTGTATGAGCGGCTGTTTATACAGGCCCAAAGGCCTTTCATATCACTGCAGACAAACACCAGCACATATGGACCAACCAAGACCAATAAAGACCTAGCCTCTGTCACAGACACATGACCTTAATCTCACGAACATGGAATGCAGCGAGAAAGAATTTAACAATATAAAAACACAACAAAGCAAAGGTACTCATAATCACTTTGACCACATGTGCAAAACACTCCTGGTCTGCTGTTGATCAAAGGATCAGCTTTGTTATGGAGCGTCAGAGTGACTTGTGACAGTATTTTTATTACTAATTATGGCAAATTACTCAAAATGGAATGTTATTTTTTTTAGCTATTTTGCCATACAATTTACAAGAAGATAATGTGATTGAATAGCTTTAGGGTATAGCAATGGGAGGGCTCAATATCTTTTCAATTCTATCGATATTGTTGAAATTTCCATTTGTCCAATACTTATGGTACTTACACAGGTTTTTAGAATGAAATATTTGTCAAACGAATGACATCATAATGGTCACTGCTAATTAGAGAGAACATTTAAGTTGCTAATTTTAAGCGTCTTAGAAAATCAAAGTATACACTGTCTTTAGCTCTGTTTTTGGTCTCCACCAACTTCTGAGGGAACTATCAGGGACTTTAGCAGATAATTATTTCACTATATTCACCAGCTACCTGTTGACTGTGTCTGTCTTCCATACACTGATTTGTACTAAAAAAAAGGTGAAAAGTGATTCGAAACAGTGAGGTGATATGCAAGATAGATGTACAAAGAGCTGGAAACTCACTTGAAAGTTTTCCATTGTCACACGACCACAACGGCCACCCTCCACTTCCCCAAAGGTGAGTGTTAACTAACTTCTTGTGGTTATTAGAACTGTAAGAACCCATAGCATATATATAATATATATAAATATAAAATATACATATAAAAAATCACCTGCAGTGATTGGCTGCAACAAAACAATGATCTCTCTCTACATCTGGGCACACAAAGGATTAATTTTATCTTTTGACTTCTGGTTTGGATGCTACTTGATAACACAGTTGAATCTTAGTCTCATAGTTTCCCTTGCCACAATTCTGTGGAAACAATTAAACGTCTTGCATTAGACATAAAAAAAACCTGACTGTAACCTATGGGTTTGCAGAGTAGTCCTACATTTATAATGTTGTGTGGCAATATGGTTGCTGTGTGATAATTTTGTTATTTAGGACACAAGGTTGGACATTGAAAAGAAATACACTGAACTCCTCTGTGCATCGTTTATGCGACCAAGCCTTCATGCACATACTTGATAGGATATGTAAACAGCAGAATACCATCTCAACAACTTGCATGGCTTTGAAACTTGCGTCCCAAAACCCCCTGCAGTTTTTTGGCAGGCCTCCAAACCTCGAGCACCAATTTAAAAGATTAGACCCAGAAAAAACACACAAGACCAAGACAAATGGCCCCCACCAGATCTTTCCCGGCCAACCTCTGGCATCATAGTCTGTTATAGAGACGTCAAGTAGTGCGGGAGGGAATGTGAAACCCTAGCATGTTCCCCCATTTGGCACGTTCCCGAGGCTCCAGTGCCGTTATGAGGCCACTTCATAGGAGTGTAAACTGTGTATTTAAAAAGCCGTCATTGTGGGACTAACATTGGCCCTGGTGTAGGTTGTTAGAATAACTGAATGACACAATGGTTTCTTTTCTAAATAAACAGATGTGGGTAGGCTATTAAAACCATTTTTTGCCTCTTCCTCTCCTCCTCCCCTTCTCCATCCCATCTGTAAGTGGCCTCACACACACATACACACTCACTCTCACTGCTTCACTCTCTCTTTTCCTCCCTCCGTCCATATGTCTAAGAAAGGCAAAGGGACGGTTTCCTCCAGCAGCTGTTCAGTACAGACGTGTCTCTATTCCAGCCTCCACAGTGAAGTGATATCAGTCGTCTGACCAGGCTGATTAATTGTGTGTCATACTTAACTCCTACAAGACCACTGCCCCTCTGCTACCCAGAAAGCCCCCCCTCCCCAACTCCTCTTTCTCCTCCTCCTCCCACGCTGCACATGGAGGAAATGAACTCACCACAATCCTGCTGGCACTGGACTCCTATCAAATCTAATTCTCAATGAATGATTACTGTGGGATTCCAGGCTGGTCCAAATAATAATAATGCATAAGTTCTGTGGATAGCTAATGAAAAGCAGTCTACCACACAATTAAGGTAATACTATGCAGTCTATATTTCACTTCACTCTGTGCACTGAAGCTTAAATATTTTCTAAATTAGTTTATTTAAAAAAAGGTAGGTTAAAATGTCTTCATATATCAGAAAAAAGGGTTATTATTATCATGTTATTATGGCTTGTATAATAAACAAATGACATCTTCAACAGTGTGCTGTGATGAACTGGAGACTTGTCCAAGGTGTACCCTGCCAATGTCCCCAACAAAGTAGTGAAGGAGTGCATTCCCAGCTGGTTCTGTGATGAGTGACCAAATAAAAAGCACATGTCTGACATAGCATCACAGACGCATCAATCCTCCGTGAACTCTTGACTCCAAGGGGATTACTGTGGAAAAGAATGATGTGACCAATGCACGTTGCGTACTTTGAAGAAACACAGGCGCCATTTTGGAGCATCAGTTTTCAGAAACCATTTTTCATGTTACATTTGAAGGTTTCAGTGTTTTATTGATGGTATTTAATTTTAAAGCTGTGTTTTCTTAAGAGAAGTTTTTCCATATTCACGTAATATAGTACTGTTAGAGAAGTCAATGTGTGTAGTGTAGTATGCTTTTGTTCAGTTTACAACCATGTGTAGGAACACAGTTTAAAGGTGCGTTGTACAATTAAATCATGAATAAACATGATGCTGGATATCCTCTAAATAATACAACACTACGCTCTAAAATCTCATGTCTACATACCATACACTACTACTTTACTTTAAGCAAGCTTTTAAAGGATGATCAATACTCTTTGCTAGTATAGTTTTTGCTGTGGGTTTTGTGGTTTAAACACAAATACGTATCCAAACATGTGAAGAAAAGACCTGCTGTGACACCATCATGAACACTAGGTTTGCTTTTTTTAAAATGCAGATTCCCTGCATTTACCATTACCTTCTTTCAACTTTATCAACACCAATCAACTTGGCCTCAGGCTACATGGTGTTTCATTGTAGGCAGCACATCAAGATGACTGATATGAGTGCAGATGAGAGTTTAGGGCAGAGGAGAGCGGCAGTAAGAATACACTTCCCTGAACACATATATATACATATATAGATACGTATATATATATGTGTGTATATATATATATATATATATATATATATATATATATATATATATATATATATATAGATAGATAGATAGATAGATAGATAAACAGAAGAAGACAGGCTTTCCAAAAAGTTTCTCCTGAGTAAGAATCCATACTTGCAAATTCTTAAACAAAAAACATCTTGGTGCTGATGTTTTGCCGCTACATACCCCATCAGTATCTGCTTTCAACTGATAACAGCCAGCCAATCACTCCAGTGGGGCCCCAGATGGTTTTGGACAGATTCATCACAACTAATGCCCAAGGTCAGCTGCAGGTAATCCATCAAGGCACTGGGCAAATTCAGCAGTGTCAGGTAGGAGCAAAATAAGTCTATCCATAGAGGTTTTACCACCCCAGTGATACCACTTCGTTCAAGTGTGTAGCTCTGGTTGCAATGTGAGAGTTGGACTGCACACAGGTTGTGCATGGACCAACAAAATCAAAAAGTAATATGCACAGGAGTACACCCTGACACTAATTTACTCTCAGGAGGAAAACACTCTCACTCCATGACTGTGCTGTGAGATGTAGTGTTCGACTGACAAAAGTAACCCACTCAGTGGCCTCATTACTCAGCACTCTGGGCAACTCCTATCAAACATAATAGTTACTAGGACGAATTAGGCATCTGTCTCATCGCTGGAACCATATTACACCAATGTTAAATAACAGCTCCAATGAACCGTATCAAAACAAACAAAGGAAAGGATTTTTTGTCATCCTTTCATTTTGCAGTGCCATCAACATGCACTCTGTAATGCTGCATAATAAAGATTTTTTAAACATAATGTGTGGTGTATTATGTATTTTCTACAAAACATCTGCAGGCCAAGAAAACTAATGACTTCATATCCCATATTGAATAGCTTTGAGATTCTGATTAGACGCATTGCCACAGTGGTGTATGTTTGTTAGGTTTATGCTGTATAAACAAGTAATAAGTGAAGCTGAATTTACAGCTAATTTAACACTGATCCACAGGAAGAGGAAGCTCAGGATGGTGATGCTTGAATCTTAGTTATCGCAAATATTTATGGGCCAAGTCATCAAAATATCATAGTTATTTAGCCCCAATCACAATTTCTCATGCATCCAACAGTGTCTGATTCAAGTTTCTGTGCTTTATTTCCAACACAAAAGAAATTGTGGTTTTCTTTCTATCTTGTTAAAAGATTAGCTCACAAACTACTTAAGAAATTGCAGAAATTTAATTATTTTTGTCTCCTTAATTCAGTGTAGACCATGTGCATTTGAGACCAATACTTTCACAAATTCCTCTCAAATACATTTAAAATTGGAGTTTTCTATTTAATAACCCAAACCATTTCCTGTAATTGCAGAAATATGGTTCTCTCTAAACCACCACACTGCACTACAACCAAAGTCTTATGACCCAGAAATACTCTGAACAATCCTGTTTATTCTGCACCATGAGTGCAGTTTAAATTGCCCTAATTCTGAATGCTTTTTTTTTTACAATTCATCTGAGAGGCTATTCCTATGGGTACCAATATCGCAGGTGTTGCTAATGGTCAGTAAAAAGCTTGTTTGATGAGGAGTAGGCCACGTCAGGTGGTAAAATGCGCCAAGTCTAAAAATTAAGTCAGTCAACTCTTAAAATCACCGTTAAGACTGTTACAAGTGAACCAAAACCGCATAAATGCTAAATTAGGAGTAATATAGCTCAGTGGAATGTGTTCAATTTTTCTCAAAAAGTTGGAAATGGTAAAGAAGAGCATCAGTATGTACTGTGTGAACTAAATATTTGAGAATCACCACTCTTTGTAAGGCAATGAAATTTCATGTTAAAAAAGAGCTGTGTATTAATCTCAGGAAGGCAATTATCTGGAAATTCAGCTTCCACAAGCCAAAGCTGAGGTTATAGCTTTAAAAATATATATGCTTACCTGTGATAAATAAATTGCCTTTAATGGTGTTTCTACTTGGGCAGCACAGTGGTTCGCACTGTCGCCTCACAGCAAGAAGGTACCAGGTACCTTTCTGTGTGGAGTTTACATGTTCTTCTCATGTCTGCGTGGGTTCTCTCCAGGTACTCCGGCTTCCTCCCACCATCCAAATACATGCATGGGGATTAGGTTAATTGGTTAATTTAAATTGACCGTAGGTGTGAATGTGAGTGTGAGTGGTTGTCTGTCTCTATGTGCCCTGTGATGAGGTGGCGACTTGTCCAGGGTGTACCCTGCCTTCCGCCCTAAGACAGCTGGGATAGGCTCCAGCCCCCCGGTAGAAAATGGATGGATGGATGGGTGTTTCTACTTTTTACCAATGGATTGTGGGCTTCAGGCTCCAAAACTCTATTAAATGTTTCATTTGAAAATAAATGACAAAATCTAAGTAAGGTAAGTTTGACTGTGTATGTTGCTCAGTTTCAGTCAATGCTCTAATGTTGTTCCCTTTGGCTGCTTGATTTTGCTGCTGTGATCACATTTCAGGTGTGCTCCCATGACTGCTCCCTGTGTCTCTTTGTGTTAGGGCAGGTGTGTGCCTTTGTGGTGTGCAGCCATTTGTTGTTACCTCACACTGTTAACCTCTGGTCGTCCTATGAACTAGTAGGAATGTGTGCGTGGATGTGCAGTGGCTTGCTCTACACACCGTTTATGACCATTGGGGGCCAAGACGGTCGCAGCTCTAACTGGAAATGTTGCACAGGAAGATGTTCACACATTTATACAAACTGAAGTTCCAGAGCAAATGTATATACAGATAAATACAAAGACAGATATGTTTAATTTGGACTATTTTACAACAGACTCATGCAGCAGCAAAGACTGAAGCACAAGTGCAGACTTGACGCCACATCTCCACTCTATTACATACCATATCCATCACCATGAAGGACAGTGAGGCAAAGGGGACATTTGGCATAATCGCGGTCATTTCCTGGACCCAGCCGCGCAACCCGTCTGTCTCTATGTATGGAGTCTGGCAGTCTGGGCCAATATAGACAGTACAAACACACTCATCCATCCAGCATACAGAAGACCTCTGATCCATCTGCGACAGCAGTCGAACAATCTGCTCCTTCTTCTGGCCTTCCCCATGCAGACATACTTTCTTGTTGCAATCTGTCCGCCCCGAATGAAGATAAAGGAGAACATCAGAGCCCGATTTATCAGTCAACATCCTATCTGAAAGTCCGTTGCACAGATGGCTGGATAATGTCAACTTGAAGACCTCTCTCTACCCTGCTGATTTTCTTTTATCTATCTCCTCCAGACATATTCCTGAAAATACTAAAGAGCACTCATGATAATCCTTCAGTTACAAAGTTTGAACTCAAGATTTTAAAAAGTGGGTCTCTGTGTCTTTTGTTATCACAGCAGAAAGACACATTTAGTTTGTAGTGGAAGCTGTGTTGATAACTGTAGAAATACAAAGGCTGTTTCCATTTATAAGATGCCTATGGTGACCTTTGAGGTCAAACGCATCAAGCGCTCCAAAGCCGAGGTGGTAAAATTGGAAAAGGGTGGAAACACAGCTGCTCTCCCAGCTAATAAAGTTATTACCAATGTTTCAAACAAACCTGGTATTTGTCAGTGTGGTTTTTCAAAGACACCTTGACAAACGCGCTGACACCAGTTATAGCCTTTCATGCAATAAATAGCACCTCTGTTAATTTGATGTAGGTTTACCGTTACAGAAGCTAATAAAAGTAGCATTACAAACAGTTAATTATGAACAGAATTCAAGTTTAGATTTAAAGCAGTGATTGATAATGAAATGAACTGAACAATGGACTATTTTGCCTAAATGCTCCACTATGTTTACCAGAAGTTGTTAAAGTTATTGTTATGCCATTTGTTGTTGTGTCAAATGTTTGTCATTATTTATATATATATATATATATATATATATATATATATATATATATATATATATATATATATATATATATATAAGTATATATACAGTCGGCTGAACCGATTTCAGATGGGAGGCATTCTGAACTCAGTTGAAGTTTGAAATGATTGGATCTGATTTTACCCAATTGCTAATGTTTGTTTGTGACGTATGTAATGCGCCGCTAGCATTCAGGTCAGCCAACTCCTTCACTACTAACGGAGTTAACTGAAAAATAAGACTTTTCCCAAACCCTGTGGGGAGTAAAGCCACAACATCTTTGCCAGCAATAAAACTGGTTAAACATTCCTCTTGCTCCGACCTCAATTGCTGAATATTTTGGAGCCTAGCCAAAACGGATTGAATGACTTCCTTCACTTCTGTCTCTGCCGCCATTGCCAAAGTACAACCAGCTAGACTACAATGCAAATACTGTGCATTCGACATCATCGTGAACACCTGCCTCCCCCCGTCCCCAGACCATTCGCTGAATGGCCAGGATGGAAATCATCCTGAGAAATCCAGTCCAATGGGATCAAACCCAGACATAATCTGCAGGGAAATGATAATTGAGCGGAAGATTACGGAGTGCTACGGCCAGGCTACATAACAGCAAGAGCGTTGATTCTTTTTGCAGCAGAAAACTAAGGCTTCTGTCTTTCACTTCATCACGTTGCACACTTGTGACACCAAAAAACATACAATACAAAACATGGTGAAAGGTGCAGTGACGCTAGAGAGTTGGCCTATAATTTGAAATGGATCAACGTAAAATTAAAACCATACAAAACATCATTTATTCTTTTTGCAGCAGAAAGCTAAGGTTTCTTTCTTTTGCATAAATATGCTGTAGGGTTGTAATGACGAAATTATATTCCTTGTGAAAAACTAAAATCAATCAAAACACCCTTGCCTTTGTATGCCAAAAAATAATCCAATGTCAAAAAATAAAAGAATATGCGTAAGTCCAATAACTTGTTAAGAAATATTAATTACAAGTTTCTACATTTAGAAATATTTTGGTTCAATATATTTTAGTGTATTTAGTAACATTTTATGAAAATTTAGTATTTTAGTATTTTTTATATTTATGGCAATTTGAATACCTTTGTAAATTATTATGGTTTATTTACTTATATAAACTTTTAGCTTGGGTTGTGAATATTGTCAAGGTGTTAAACAAGTCTATCATTTTAACAAGCAATTAAGCAGTCATATGCTGTCTTTTTTTGATTGTGCAGCATTTGACAATGTAGAGACCTACTGGCATGTATGGTTGAAGACAACAGTATCTTATACAAACAATAAAATTATAACAGGACAAAAATAACAGGATGTTTGCTAGTTCTAGTTGTCTTTCTTCTCTACTCTCTGCTAATCACATGGAGCATAAATGCTTTTCTTGTCTGTCAATGCAGCTCAACCCACAAACACATGATAAAAAAAAAATAATGTGATGTTATCTGGAACTGGCATCAGGTGTTCTTTCTAGTGGTGGTGTAAAGTAATGTTTGAAATGCCTTCAACCTCAAACCTCAAACATGTTTTGACAAATCTGACATGTAATGACAGCTTTTGTTTTGTGTTTTAAAAGTATGCAGACTGTCAAAATCTAATCAGGATAATCTTCTTGATGAATCACACCCTAAGCTGAACAAAAATACTGGTTAAATGCTCCTGTTCTTGTGTCTTTATCATCTGCTGAAGTGTTGATAATTGTCTCTCTATGGACAGGAGACGGAAAGCCGTATTTAGTTAATGGTGTTTGACTTGATGTGATGACATCACCAAAATGGCACCATCAAAATTTATGGTTTGGCCACATGTTTATGTCGTAAAAATTGTCTGGAAGCTGCATCCATCTCAAAACTGGCTGGTAGCATTGACAAAATAAAACTGTCGCTTAAAACAGTACAGAACTTTTCCCCTTGCACAGAAAAAATAGTGTCTGATTTTTTAATCTTTGATATCAAACTATCCAGGGTACTCAGGTCATATCATTAAAGCATTTTCTAGACTTGAATGAGCCTCTTCACAGAGGAAAAAAGACACACAGGCTATGCTTTGAACTTGAGATAACATGGTCTCCAAGTGTTGAAGAAATGCTTTTATGGGTGTGTGTATGTGCATGTTCGTGTGCATTTGCTTTTTCAAGAGTATATAAAATAAGGCATAAGTAACATTTGGCAGGTAGAAAGGGGAAGCAGAGTAGACTTTCCTAAATCTTTTCTCATGCAGGCACCTTGGGGAAGAAAGAAAGCAGAAGTGAGTATATGAAATTGTTCAACTACAGATGTTAAACATCAGCACACACACATCAACAACAATCTATAAAACATTAACCGATTTGCCACATCATGAGGCAATTTTTTCTTGATTGTAACTTTCCCTTCAAATCCATTCTAGTTCCATGTTGGCTTTTTCTAGTTGTACATGTTCAGAGGACAAACTCTCCAGAGTGAGGCTTTGAGACTCTAAAGGATTCCTGAAGTGGCCTGATTTTTCCATCAGACTTCAAGTCTCTGGAGTTTGGGGACAAGCAAAGCCTGATTTACACATCCTCCAGTTCCCCCACTGACCCCCTCCCCTACCAGACAGGAGCAGCTGCACCTCATGACAGATAGGCCATGTCATCTCCAAAATTCCTGCAGGGCTGCCCTGCTCTCAGAATTTCTGTCAGCACTCAATATGACGTTCTAATTTTACCAAGGCTGCATGGGCACCCTTAGTGTGCACACATATGTATATACTCAGTTGTACAGATGTAACATGCATCAGTGATGGACAATATACTCAAGTACTGTACTGAAGTGCACTTTTGAGGTGTGGAGAATTTACATTTGCAATTTTACACTTCAACTGCACATTTCAGAAAAATAATAAACTTTTACAGGACATTTTATAATTGGATTTGAATATAATATACTGCTTCAAATACTCATTATAAAGTAGTTAAATTATCTTCTACAACATTAAAATGTAGTTAATGTGTCATGGGCCATTCATGCTCTATCATGTGCACTTTTCATGTCGATATTTTACTGAATATTCTTGTTTTGACTTGCTTATAGGACATTCAAAGTGTAGTCCAATTAAGTATTTTTTACAGTGTGGCACTGACATTGTAAGTTATGTCAAGGCTCTGAACTATGTCTTCTACCACCACATACACACCTACACAAATCAAAACAAGGATAAACAGGCATAAATACGAAAAAAGAAATACTTGCTGGTGTCTCTGGATTTGAGAAGCCAGTAAATGCTGCTGAAAAATATAATTTTTTGGGGGGTGAAAAAGTGTTGTTGTAAGAAATACTTTCTAAGCTGGATTGGACGATACACAACATCCAATGCACAGAGCCAAACTAATGCAGGCGCTCCAAGGTCTTGTTAAGGCCATGGAATGAGCTGCACAGCCCTCTGGGTAATGGACTGGGATGTGCTGGAAGGAAACTCAAGCCTTCTTGCCATTCCAGGCAGAGCGCAGCAGGCCATGCTCCGTATCAATGACAAAAGCAGACAGGCAGCCAGCACTGATGCATTAAACATGAGCCTGAGAAAGTTAGCACAACCAAGTCAGTTATCATTTTTGAAGAACATGGGATAAGTAAGCAACAGAACAAATGGATGTTTGGCACACTAGATAATAACTTGGCTGCCAATTATTAAAAATTGGCAGTATGAACATTGCTACCCTCCTCCGCCCTAGTGTGAGATTGTTGTATATTCTGTAAATCTGAAGGAAAACAAAAGCAAAAAGACAGCACAAAGGAAGACTGCTTATTCCTCAGTAATTACTGAGGAATAAGTATTGCATATAAAGATTTTTTGGTAAAAGATGACTTTGCTAAAGAGTGTTAACTCTAAGACAAACACACTTAAACATGCATGTAGTCAAACTACTGTGTAGTCCACAAAGATACAGCAGTTTTGAATAAATTCAGACAAAGCCAAGGAGTTGTTTTGGTTGAAACCATATGGGACTCATTTGCAAAGGAACTTCTGGCATCGATTCCAGGGTCTGGTTTTGATGTTCAGATAGGCACGGTGCACATCTCGATCAACATGAAACTTCCAAGATAAATGTGTCACTGTCACTGTAACAGTGAAGAAATTTCTAAACCTAACACACAGTTCAATGGAGTTTATGCCTTTTTATGTACATTAACATAAATGGAGTTAGCTGGTTCCATAACTTTCAGTAATTTGCCCATAAATGTTGGTTTTAATATTTCTTGTCTAGAAAGTCCTACTGTTTTTATGACAACATATTACAGTAACTGATTCCATTATTTAAAAAAGTGTAAAAACTACTAGGCCTTTAATGTTACAGTGAACGTTTCTCAGCTCAACTTTAACAGGCAAATTTATGTCTGCTTTTCTCTCCTGCTTGGATCAAATTAGATGAGGGGCCTGTATAGGGAGAACTTAGGCTACAGCGGGGAACGACATAAGGTTCAACTGCTAAATTCTTTCAGCTTCTCACACAGTTACAGGAAAAAGAAACAAGGAAAGTGGAGAGCAGAGAACCTCATGGTGACTGTCTGAACTAACCTGTGAACCAACACAGGGAGTCAAAAGAATGACTGTGACAGATCTGCTCATCATAGTTTTTACCACAGAATGATTCCACCATCAGACTTTATAATTCATCCACCTGAGGCTCTCTCTACCTCTACCTCCCTCTCTTTCTTCCTCCATATATCAACTCAGCTCCTCACAATAGAGTCACAAACTATAATACTAATCATTACACCATGTCACTTCACCAGCATGTGTCACTTGTAACCTCTCACTTGACAGTTTACAGTGTTCTCATGCTCTTATAGTTTTCTTGTTATATTGTTTGTATTGTTAATTTTGCACTATATTGCATGTTTGCACTATTCTGCAATGTACAGTCTATACTTTCTCAAATCTTTTAAATCTCCTTACTTTTTCCTACTGTGTATGGCAACTGTTGTAAAAGAATTACCTTGTCTTATCTTATATATCATATCTTAATGCTAAGTAATTGTTAAATTATTTGACAAGAGATCATTCTCTTTAGGCCAGTAGCATCTCTATAAATTGTACTTACTCCACATAACATAAACTGTAATGGGGCAAAGATTGGCAATGACACACTGTTTTTTTGCATGTGATTTTTCAACTATGTTCTCACGATGAAAACAAAAGTGCAGTGTAAAGTCTGGGTCCCTAGAGCAGCCAAATTTAGTTGTAGCCTAAATCAACCCCCACAGATAAAAAGCAAGCAAAAACAAAATGTACCTACTTTAAGTACATGACATTGCTGCTGATTACAGTGTTGGTAATCATTCATATAATGCTGTTTTTTGACAACAGCACATATTTGGGTTCCTGCAATCTGGTGTGTTACCCTTGAATGTTTCACAGTAATGCCTCCTCTCACCATGTTAGCCAGGTTGTGATTTGAATCTGAGTAACTATGATATGGCCATTAACAAACACACACATATAGTAACATGCATACACTGTGACACCAAAATATCAGACATACACTATATTGCCAAAAGTATTTGCTCACTCATCCAAATAATCAGAACCAGGTGTTCCAATCACTTCCATGGCCACAGGTGTATAAAATCAAGCAGCTAGGCATGCAGACTGCTTTTACAAACATTTGTGAAAGAATGAGTCACTCTCAGGAGCTCAGTGAATTCCAGTGAGGAACTGTGATAGGATGCCACCTGTGCAATAAATCCAGTCGTGAAATTTCCTCGCTTCTAAATATTCCACAGTCAACTGTCAGCTGTATTATAAGAACATGGAAGTGTTTGGGAATGCAGCAACTCAGCCAAAAAGTGGTAGACCACGTAATCTGATGGAGCGGGGTCAGTGGATGCTGAGGCACATAGTGTGAAGAGGTCACCAACTTTCTGCAGAGTCAATCACTACAGACCTCCAAACTTCATGTGGCCTTCAGATTAGCTCAAGAACAGTGCACAGAGAGCTTCATGGAATGGGTTTCCATGGCCGAGCAGCTGCATCCAAGCCATACATCACCAAGTGCAATGCAAAGCGTCGGATGCAGTGGTGTAAAGCACGCCACCACTGGACTCTAGAGCAGTGGAGACGCATTCTCTGGAGTGACGAATCACGCTTCTCCATCTGGCAATCTGATGGATGAGTCTGGGTTTGGCGGTTGCCAGGAGAACGATACTTGTCGGACTGCATTGTGCCAAGTGTAAAGTTTGGTGGAGGGGGGATTATGGTGTGGGTTTGTTTTTCAGGAGCTGGGCTTGGCCCCTTAGTTCCAGTGAAAGGAACTCTGAATGCTTCAGAATACCAAGACATTTTGGACAATTCCATGCTCCCAACTTTGTGGGAACAGTTTGGAGCTGGCCCCTTCCTCTTCCAACATGACTGTGCACCAGTGCACAAAGCAAGGTCTAAAAAGACATGGATGACAGAGTCTGGTGTGGATGAACTTGACTGGCCTGCACAGAGTCCTGACCTCAACCCGATAGAACACCTTTGGGATGAATTAGAGTAGAGACTGAGAGCCAGGCCTTCTCATCCAACATCAGTGTGTGACCTCACAAATACGCTTCTGGAAGAATGGTCAAAAATTCCCATAAACACACTCCTAAACCTTGTGGACAGCCTTCCCAGAAGAGTTGAAGCTGTTATAGCTGCAAAGGGTGGACCAACGTCATATTGAACCCTATGGATTAGGAATGGGATGTCACAAAATTTCATATGCGAGTCAAGGCAGGTGAGCGAATACTTTTGGCAATATAGTGTATGACAATATAATATATGTCAGACAATTATGCAGCTCACACTAATGTGAGGACAACACTATTGACACTGTCCATACTGTCCTGGTGTGGCACACTGGACAAAAAAAGTAGATTAAGTATTGTACCATTTTCCACTGGCTAACTTCTTGTTACTTTAAAGCCAAAGGAACATCTGAGCAGAGCCTCCAACTCCCCAGGATTCTCAACAGGCCACAGCTACCTTTAAGCTCCAGTAAGTGGTTTCTTGGCACACAAAGAGAAAGTTATCGCATTTTAGCAAGCAGTTAATCTTGTGGCTTTTCTGGTACTGATGGATTGAGCTTTACTTTAAACATGGATCTTATTTGTGGAACTGTGTCCTAGATGCATACAAAGCATACAGCATCATGTTACATCAATATTCTTGCACTGTCCATAGCAGGGGACGGCATTTCACATATCAAAGTCTGATAACAGATCTTGGGCAATTACTGCGTTCATGAAATCTGAGAAACTGACAAAGTGTGTTTTGGACTGCTGGTGAAACTTAACAAGACATTTTATGACCATCACTGAATTTGTTTTCCAATTAATTCCAGTAAAAATATGTGTTTCATGTGCAACCCCATGTTAGAAACAGAAAATTACACATCATGCAGCATTTGGAGACAGAAGGGCAGAGGTAAAGCCTGCTGGAATTTCTTCATCTCCGCTGAATTTGACAGACTCAAATAAAAGTGTCTGCATGTAGCCTCTCTTAGTAAGAAAGTACAAAAAGTACAAAAGGGTCAAAGAGGCCACCTCTATGAACAGTATGGAAGCTGAAGCTTCTTCTCCAGTAGGCAATGACTCTTTCAACCTGTAACTTCAGTCTACCAGCAGCTGCACGCCCGCATGGAGCTGCCTCCATGAGCGATTCACTACCTGCATCCATCAGACAGACAGAGAGACATTGGGGATGCAGTCCAGGGTGACAGGCAATGCAGGTTAGGTTTCTTATTCGCATAATTATATACATCCATGTGCAGAGATATGGATGATCACTGAGTGAGACACCAAATTTAACTCACAAAATACTACTCTTCTCTTAAATGGATGAAGCTTGTGTGGTTCTCTTATCCAATGAAAAGGCCAAAACTAATCACGTCTGTCTCTCTATACTTTCACACTTCTCTGCCCCATCTGTGGCACTCTTCTGAGATAACTAGTAACTAGTCAAAATGCAATTTTACTTTTAAAAAAACAAGTAAGTTCCTAAAAGTAGTGCATTTGTTTTGTACTATTTTCAGTAATGGCTTAGTGCAGATTTGAGGTATGGTCACATTACGGTTGCATCACTCAGACCCAGACATTTTGGATGGTGGTAATAAATAAACTTTGATCTGAGGCTGGATATTGCAGCAAAACTGCCTCTGTTGTCTGTTATCTATTATCATTCTCATTCTCATTCTCATTAATGATTTTTTAAGTAAGACTCAAATACTTGAAGGGAAATGGGATACCTTCTCTTCTGGTGGTGACAGCTGGTCAGAGAGAGAGGGTGTGTGTGTGTGTGTGTGTGTGTGTGCGTGAGAGAGAGAGATAGATAGATAGAGAGAGAGAGAGAGAGAGAGAGAGAGAGAGGATGCAGCTGCAGCCTGGCTGTATGATGGTAGGGGTTCAGAAGCAGATGGGGGATTCATACTGCACTGCAACATGATAGCCATTTTGAAATACCCACATATTTTTTTAAATAAATAAATAGAATCACTTTCTGCACCCAGATTGTTGAACATAGCATAGCATTCAAAGAAAATTCTGACTATTTTTATTTGTCTAAGTTTTTATCTCATATTTTTAAGCATATACAGCTGGATGACAATCTGTTTTTCTTAAAAACTGCTTCTTGCATGCTGTAAAACTTATGACTTGACTGTGTTATGCCATTACGAATAACATAATAAAGTCCTGCAGTCCAGGACTGGAATCCAGGTTTTGCCCAAAGACTTCAGATTTGGAGCGGCACGGTGGTGTAGTGGTTAGCGCCTCACAGCAGTGCGGTTTGCATGTCTCCTCGTGTCTGCGTGGGTTCTCTCCGGGTACTCCGCCTTCCTCCCACCATCCAAAAACATGCATGGGGATTAGGTTAAGTGGCTAATTTAAATTGTCCGTAGGTGTGAATGTGAGTATGAGTGGTTGTCTGTCTCTATGTCCTGTGATGAACTGGAGGCTTGTCCAGGGTGTACCCTGCCTTCCGCCCTAAGACAGCTGGGATAGGCTCCAGCCCCCCCGCGACCCTATGTGAGGATAAGCGGATGGATGGATGGATGGATGGATGGACTTCAGATTTGAAATGACTGAGGAACTTTGGCATCTAAACTGAAGGAAACCTAATATTAGGAGTGCTCCCCCATAAAGCATCTCCCCCTCCCCCTCAGAGGGCTTTTAGCCTCGAGCCTCATGAGGCCTCACCCTAATGATATCAGCAATTTTGGTTGAGCAGGAACGTTACATGGAATTTACTGCAAGCCAGTCAAAGAATTGAATTGAAGAATTGGCTGTCTGTGAAGAGTTTCTGATTACTGAAATGTGTAAGAGATTGTTCTCTAATTGCTAATGTCTGCTACGTATAATCTGAGGAGAAAGTTTCTTTTGGCAAAAGGCAATTTGATCGGAAGTCAAATTCTTACCTATGCACTTTTATACTTTTAAACTACAATATATTTATGTTTTGAAATTAGTTACAGCATTTGTTTTATTGATAGTAAATATAAACAAGAAGTTTAATAAATCATGCAAATGGACAGTTCTGGGGTAGCAAGGACTCAAAATGGTTTAAAATATGTCATAATGGCATGGTAGAAAAACAAAATATCTTGAGAAGTGTTTCAGACTGAGGGAAAACCAATGGAATAAGTCACTAGTCTACTTTGCAAACTAAAGATTAGATGTCTACTCACTGTGAATGGAACCTATATGTTCTATTAAATGTCAAGAGAGACCTCAAATGCTGGACCAACATTTTTGGTATAGGGTCTTCTTCCAAATCTGTTTAATTACTTCTACTTTTATCATGTTTGTCTAGTATGACAGCTCTGGGAAAAATGAAAATAACACAGATCCAGACTCAAACATTAGAGTCTCTGCTGGTTGCCTGGCAACCTCACGGTGATGACAAAACAAGTTACTGCAGTCGGCTAAGAAATAGGCTGCATCCCAAATTCCATATTAACATGCTACTGAGTATGCTAAAACAGTATTTGAGATTTTTTAGTATGTCCGAAACCTTAGTATGAACCCAAATAGTACGTGAGGTACATACTATTTTCGGTAAATATTGCAGTATGCAAGCACTGGACACTATGCCGGCATAAATGTCCCATAATGCAATGCAGCGGTGATGACAACAACAACACAACGGACAATGGCGGTTATTAACACATATAATAATAATAACATATCAAGGGTGTATCATTAGATTATTATTATTAGATGTATTAATATTGCAGATTGCCGGTAAAGGTGAGGTTGGCAAAGGTTACCATGGTTACGCATCTCCAATCAATGGTAAGAGGCTCTCAGGAAAGGCGTCACTTTTCAAGCAATGCATCCAAAAAGATGCATACTACATTTATTCACTCAAAAGTATGTTGAATGATAGCACACATATTGGGTATGCAGTGTATTATATGGAATTTCAGACGCAGCCAGTCACCAGAGAGATAGTGGTTATAGATTGGCTGGCTAGCTGTCTGCCCGCTTCCTCTTTATGCTAAGCTAAGCACTAGCTGCAGCTTTATATTTAACAGGTAATAGTATCAATCAATCGTCATCTACAAGAATCAACATTAACAATAAAATAACCAGATTTCACAAAATGTCCAAAATATAATTTCAATTAAAATATTGTAATTTATTTCGAACCATCTTTCTTGCTGCAATATAAAATCTGATCTTTCATTCATGATGTGGACAATTAGCTGTTAATAAATGCTTTCTTTACCATGCTATGCTACAATATAACTCTCTTGCACAGCAGCATGTAAATCCTCCTACATGTTACCCAAGTCTGGACATGAGTTACAGCAGCTATAATGTGGTGGCTGTTTCACTTTTATCACTCCAATTATAGTTAAAAACATGACGCCTGCATAAGTGCCTGCTTGAGTTTTCACTGGTCAGGGTTTAAAAAAAGGGGGAGGGGGCTGCAGAGGGAAACATACACCCAACGACATTGCGAAGTGAGGGTTTATGAAGAGCCTATCCCCCCAGCAGGAGATGTTTTATTAGTGGTGTTTAAATGACCGGCTTGTTAAACATCAAGCGGCAGGCAGGCAGCCAGGCAGTCAGGGCCTCAGAATCCGCAGCAATGCTACAACGCTGGCTATTTTCACCCTATTCAGAGCTTTATTTGACATGCTAGTGTGTAGACAGGGTTGTTTCAAGACACAATAATCAAGTTGAAACACTAGATTCCCACCTGTGAATGCTCGGGTGGTCCTAGCTTATTCAGTATCTCCACAACATCACAGAAAGAGAGAAAAAGGCCAGGGAAGAGACATTCAACAAGGAAGATGCCTTTCCTGAAGCCCTGGTGATATTCAAACCTCCTTGACACCTCACACACTAAGACAGAATTAATGTGTTTAATCAAAACACAGACCTCATTTTTAAATTTTGAAGATGCAAAGCGATTCATTTACGTAAAGGTCATGGGAGCACAAGAAAACAAAATGATCCCCAGGGATGAGAGATGCAGTCATGGAAAATATGGTGCTCTTTCATGATGACACAGATGGAATATAAGGAAATTGGAAAAGTCAAGTCATCATTTTAGATGTCGATCCATCTTAGGGTAATGCTCAGTTATTGCTGTTTATTTTCTCTCTTTTCTCTTGGTTTAGATTCCTCATGCACACACACATATATATATATATATATATATATATATATATATATATATATATGTGTGTGTGTATATAAAGGTGACTTATTAGCTTATTAGAGATTTAGAGATGATTATTATTTGAGAAGTAAGCAAAATACATTTGGGACTGTACTGTAAACTCTCACACATTGTTCACACAGACAAGAATAGCAAGCTCTGCTGTAGATAACTATACAGGCGACAGACCTTGAAGTTATTCCTGAAACAGACCACTCAAATTCACAGAAGACAACATATCTCTGCAGGAACTCAAACAACACACTAGATTTAGAAACCTTATCACCTTATCATCAAATTCACCTGCAACAGTCTAAATAAAGCTCTCTTGTTCTGTTAGACTGCTGGAGTGCTGAGCAACGCTTGTGTTAGTTTGCTGCTCATTCATGGTCCAAGTTACACTGAATACTCAGGGGTGGTCTGATCTGTTTAAAGCTGTAACTGATATATTATCACTAGTTTCCATGCCCCAGCTTGTGGTGACTCCAGGTTTCCTCATGAAATGTAATTATTTGCCTTCACTTGAGCTTCCTCTTTGGCAAGTGATCGAGAGATGGATGGCACTGAAATAAATAAATGGTTTGAGCTAGGTATAGAGTCAGGCAGCTTTCACATATATTAAACACACTGTGTTGTTTTCAATCAAATGTTACAATAAATGTACATATTGTTATTTGTCAAGTATTTGGTGACTGAGAAGAATAATCTTTATAATAACCTCAGTCAGATGCTAAAGGGTCAGCTCACCCAAATTACATAAAATATATTCCACTGTAAACAATTTCCATAGGAAATGTTTCACAGGATGCTTTCACAATAAAACTCAAACTATTTTGCCCAGTTAGTATGATCAGTTTGGGCCAGTGTGAAACTTGTCAATCAAACCCTGACAAGTACCAAACATATTGTACCAAGACGAGGTGAAAAGACTGGTACAGCTTCCAGTAAATCCATTAAAGAAGTGTGTGACACAGCATTAGCACTAGCACAGTCCTGACCTGTTTGTCATAATTCAGAATCAGAAAACCTTTATTAATCACTGGGGGGGTGTGGGGGAATGTTAGAGTGCCCTGAGACAGAAAGTGGTTCCACAGAAAATTGCTCTGCTGATCTTTGCATGTGGATTACTCACACTAGCCAGGACATTGATTCAAAAAAGCAAATTTTTCCACTGCTGTGAGAACCACCGAAGGAATTTTATGTATTCCAACTGCATTTGGGTGGCAACAGAAATATACTGGTCTCTAGATCTCTAGATACTGTATCATTTGTGTATGAAAAATATGACTTTTTTATAGTAATTTAGATGACCTGACCATTACAAGGTTCCTTTCTCTCAGTTTCTAACCCTGTGATAAAACTTTGTCTTGCAGCAGTGATGTGATGGGAGCACTAGCAGACTTTTATTGCTGAGTCCTGAGCCATCCAATTGATAGATTTGATTTTGATCCCTTTCTGCCCAGGGTGGTTGTCCACACTGCCTGTAATTTATCTGGTGTCTCTAGATTAAACCATGTACACTCCTGGCAGCGTCAGAGACAAGCTGCACTCTGAACAATTTCAAACGTAAATACAATTTATTGTGTTCTCAGAGCAAATGAGTGCAGTGAACAAGAGTCAGATGACTGACTGCACAGGGAGTCTCTTCTTGCAGCTTGTGATAAAGTTAGAGGAGTTGTGCAAGCATGAAAACCTGGACAAGAAGCCAGGGAATTGTGCAAAATAGAACATTTTTTAGTTTGACGCACATTTGCTCAAATAAAAGCACAGAGGCTGATTGTATAATTCAAAAAACAACATCACAAAAGGAGAACAAACATTTGGTCTAACATGGAGTCTAAGCTGAACAAGCTGAACAAATGCTCCTGTACTGTGATTATATTCCATTAACCCCTGCCTGTTTTCTCTGTGAGAGACAGGAGTTGAAAGCAAATGCTGGCAGCACTGACACAGTGCTGTATTAATGATCCACTAGGGAGTGGTTTGAGACCAGAGCATATTTCATGAGCCAGAAGAATGAGCGTTGAGGTTTCTGGTTTAGGGTCATCTGAAGAGTCAAGACCAAACCTCCCTTGTGGAGTCCCCACAGGAAGTCATCGCTAAGAGTGCAATTAGTGAGAGGAAGCCCCCCAGTTTTTGCTTTGAGAATCTCCCGGCCCAAAATTTAACATTAGAGGGTCTATCATCGATAACAAACTGATATCTGGTTGATTCAGCTACATGAGCTTTAAAAAGTTGACGCTTTTCAGACAAGAGGCAAGTAGTTCAGAAAATAAACTACAACAAAAAAATTTAGTACTTCCCTCTCTTAAAAAAATAACTGGCTAAGCAAATTAGTGACATAAATGTAATTTGAGAGTCCTGGCATTAAACTCTCAGCCCAACTCGTCACATACTAATGCTTTGTCAGGACCTCTTGCTGTCACTTTCTAATGAGCACATAATCCAGCATGTCAAATTAGGACGCTCTACTATAGTCCCAGTAAACACATAGTTAATGCTGTGAATTCTAACAAAAACTTCCTTAAGTTTAGGCAGCAAAACCACATAGGTTTAGGAAAAAAACTAAAATTCCCGTGTTTGTAAAGAAAATGAGACACAAAGACAAGAAACACGTTGTTGGTTAACAAAAATGGCTGGAGGCCTAGCCTGGGCCCGCCCATACTTCCTGCAACACTTCACAAAATTCCACGACCAAGTCAGTCTGGCCAAGTTGCCGTTCTTTTCAATTTCAGATTCACCTAGAAATGGGGACCAATGAAAATCAAGCATTTCCAATGGCTCAATTGAGGCGTGTTTAGGGCAATGACACAGTCGTTCTTTGGATCAAGCAGTTTTTGCTGCTACGCATATGTCAGAGGAAAGAGTGGTCTGATTGGTTGAAGCTTCGTCCAGCAGCACACAAAGGCATTTGATAGATGCGGGTTAAGCCCGCCCCCTGAGAAATCGATTTACAAGGCAGCTTGGCGGGACTACGCTCACAGAGCTTGGTAGTCGCGATAGCCAGGCTAATGGAAGCCCTGTGTTTGTTGTGTTTTTTCAGTATATAACACTTTGAGTGTTTAATCACGTTTCGGTTGGTACCCATGATTCCCATCACTATTTGGGAATAGATGGAAGCTTAAATAAAATTGATGTACAATTACAAAAATATAGTAATAATCTCTGAGAATCTGACGTGCTCAAAGGTTTTGATCACTGAAATAGCACTGATACTATCAAAACATGGTAAACCGGTAATGGGTCAGTTAAGGCCCAAGTGAAGCATACTGACTGATGGAGGTGAATTAATCCAAAAACATTTGAAAACTTGTGCCTCACAGCCTCACAATTCTGAAACTGATCACAACTTTAAAACATAACTTTCCAAGTATCTGCGTGTTGATGTCTCCAACTGTAATTACTTTTACGTGACCACTTATTCACAAAGCTGAATGATGAGTGTTTACGCATTATGGAGTTTGGCATTAGCACCAGGCGGGCTCCTGCTCCAGCTGGTTGTTTATGTTCATTCTGGAGACCAACCACCTTCGACCGACATCAATTCATGCAAGAGAGACACAACCACCATGTGTGAGTGTTCTTGTACTGTAAATATTTCCTTAGCTGTCGGCTGCCCTCCCTGCCAGCACTCACATTTTAGAGAGGTGTGGGCTCAGACAGATTTAGACAGCACGGTTTATACACTACAGTGCATCAGGAGCTGCTGACGATTGCTCGTCAGTTTAAGAACAAACATTTTCTCAACAAAAATGTCTTTCTAAATGATGTATTTAGAAAAGTAAGTATGGTGAAGTTGGTGGCTTTGTCCTCGTCATTCAATCAAATTAGTCATTAGATACCTACAATGCAAACCTGGTCAGTATCCATATAATCTAAAGAATATTAAAATCAATAACAGATATGTATGTGGATTGAGAAACAAAAGATGGCGTAAATAATCTATTAATCTCTAATAATAATCTATTGATTTGTCAAACTCAGCTGCGTCCATTTCTATAATTTTTAAAAAATAATTTAACCAAAAATTAACATTATTTGTTCTACCTTCTGAAATGTGAGAACACATTTTAATGCATTACCATGGCCTCAGGGAACTGATACATGTTTTATTGTACTATCGAATGACAATGACCTATATAAAACAAATATCTCCAAGATATTCATTACTACATTATTGGTTCATGGTTTTGTCTTAAAACCAATCATAGCAGTTTAAACTTTAAGTGAACACTCATACTGAGGCGTCTGGAGCTGGTTTACTGTGCACTAGAATGGGATGGGTGAGGGCCCCACAAAATCAGTTTCTGGTGGCTTTTTATTTCACAAAAGCAAACACAAGCATGACTAATCACAGGGCAGCCTCTCTTCTTTTCTTTTTCCACACATTAGGAGACTTAGCATCATTTATCTTCCCAAACTGTTTCCGTGTGAAAAAAATGATACTGATGCAAAAAATAATGAGTGTCCATAACATACTAGATGGATTTTTTCACAATAAATAATTAGTTGCTATGGCTATGCTGAAGGGAAAATATGATGTTGCTCGATTGGAATGTCTCCTCCATGTCCTGCCAAATTTGAGCTGGAAACACTTAGTAGGGAACCTGTGTGTACTAGGAACCACTAATAATTTGCTTAAGGGAACCCACATCTGGTCGGATGGCTGAGGTAGAGGTTAAGAGTGTCGAAACTGGGCTGCCGCTCCCGGCCAGTTGCAGGCTGAGAATAGGGCCTAATGTTAAACAACAATCTTAACTACAGGAAATAAGCCTGTTATCATAATATAACAATTTGCCTTGGCTAACAACCAGCCTAAAATTGCTTCTTGTTTACTATTTTTGAGTGGGACCAAAAGTTTATGGACAGAGAAATCGCAAATCCTTAGCAGAATAACTGCAGTCGCCGTGCTGTTTATTTAAAGTATGAAGGCCAAAAAGTAGAGTAAACAGACAGAACAAGTGCAAAAAAAGGCAAGTTTGTTTACACAGCTATCAGCTTTGTGTGAAGGCTTACATGATAATCCCAAGAGTTCCACCCTCTGAGCTACTGAACACTGACAAATGCTTTTGGAAACAGACACAAAATCGGAATAGATTTTAAAAATTACAACCTGGCTGGAACACAACCAAAAAACAACAAAAGAGATGTCGCTTCAGCTTGCTATGGTTATATCTGTTACTTTTCTCACTCATTCTTTCCCCCTATTCCACTTGCCGTCTACTGGTGAAAAAGACAAGAGGGAAAGAGCAGATGATCCAGGGAGAAGGATTTTTATTTGTCAAGGCATTTGTGTTTTAGCATCGTGGATATAAGCTAAGTGTGAATTTTGGCCTAAAGGGTCTCACCTGTGCTCTTCAAACACAATTAAACTCTGCTGATGAAGCATTCCTTCCACTCACATAACCTTCAGTTCTTTAAAGTAAGAAATTGACTCAAAGTGACAGCATTGCACAGTTGTGTGAAAACAACTTCTCAAATCCCCTCTGAAAGACCCTTTCAGACGATGGCGGCAGGACCTGAGCAGCTCAGTGGTGACCAGGAACAAGCCTCAAATCAGTGCAGTGTTTTGGAAGCACGCCATGCCCTGCGCTGATGGAATCAGTGTTTTTGTTCCTGTGTCAGGGTGTAGTTTTCCATCAGAAGTACCACATCCATATGAATTGCTGCATATTTGAGGTTATTAAAGGGGGCCTATGCTGGCACGCTGATCCTCAGTTCTGCGTATGATAAAGTTTTAGGACCCCGGGACAGCGCGGCACCCTTGTTACTGCAGCAGACCCGCTGCGGAGGCCTAAAGTAAAAAGAAAAGACCAGCTGGGAACACTTAAAACCAAAGCTAGCATATTAAGTTTTTCCACAAACAAAGTAAAGGTATTTTCATTTGCATCACTGATATAGCAGCTTTTTTTCTTCAATGAGAGCAGTGGTTGTTTGACCCAGTTTGTTTTGTGTTTTGTCTGCCAAAGAAAAGTTATCGTTATAAAGTCCTCAGAAGTTTTAAGGTGAGAAATACTGTCTCAGACAAAGTCGACTTGTGTGTGCATGCAACTTTACCGTATCCGTTCACTCGCACAGCTCAGTGGATTTCTTTGTTTTCAGGGTGAAAGCTCAGATAAACTTACAGACACTACCTGGTAAAGCAAGCTTCTTGATGATGAACATAAAGGAGAATGTAGCTGTTTAGCAGCCTTCAGGTGTTGGTAGGGACCAAAAACAGAGCTAAAAGGAAAGTGACTAACAGGTGGTCACACTCACAATTCCACATGAATGCTAATATTTACCTCCACCAAGGAGGTTATGTTTTCACCGGGGTTTGTTTATTTGTATGTTGGTTTGTGGGTTTGCAAAATAACTCAAAAAGTTGTGGACGGATATTGATGAAATTTTCAGGGTTGGTCAGAAGTTGCCTAACTTAAAACTGATTCATTTTTGATGGTGATCGGATCCGATTCAATGGCACCACCAAAAATGAATAATTTTTAAGTAGACCACTTCCGGCCAACCCTGAAAATTTTGTCAAAAACCGTCCACAACTTTTTGAGTTCCTTTGCAAACCGACAAACCAACAAATAAACAAACCAACAAAAAAACAAACAATCCCCGGTGAAAACATAACCTCTTTGGTGGCAGGGGTAACTTTAAATAAATAAAAAAAAGCCGCAGCCGCCGCCTTGGCGGAGGTCTGCGCTCTCTGAGTTATTAATTATAATTAGTTTATGGGATGTTTAAATTGGCAGTTAGTCTTAAACAGGTTTCCAACATCAACTTGATGAGGTTAATGATTAGCTTGTTTATATTCATAATGAAATTATTGGAGCTGCAGCTTTAAAGCAACTGACTGAAGGAAAAATCAACACAAAATTTACATTACATTTAACCAAACATGAGATGAGGAACTATACACAAATGCTACAAACATCTTCAAGAATAATTTGTCAAAGACAGAACAAACATTCACAGAAAATGCAGGTATTGTATGCAATGTTTTGTCTTACCATCACATACTAACACACCATGTAGACAACTTAGGAGGGATATAATTAATGTCTTAAGACCAACAAAAAACAGATGTAATTCTGTTCATAAAGAGGCCAACATGCAGCCTCTACCAATCTTTTACTGTGAAACTATTTGCTTCAGGCACTGCTACATGCTTATTTCTTTTAACGAGGACTTCAATCCCCATGATTCTCTCATATTTAAGCAGTCAAACACTAAGAGGAGAAAACTAGAGTAGCCAGTATGAAGAAAGGTGATATTTACTACAATACTAGCTCACTGTACGTATGACAGGAAAATCAGTTTTTCACTTTTAGGAAAGACCTGATTCACAATGTCATTTTGCTGCATTTTCAACTGGCACGTGTCTTCGGAAAAACAAATGAACACATGCTGCTAGCAGTGACACATATGTAAGGTCGCCCATGCCCCAAACAACCAAGCGTTTCATTTGAACACCATTAAAAGAGCTCTTTGTGAAAACCGAAGCACCAACAAGTGACGATACAAACTGCACCTAATGGAGGTCGGAGTTCCTGTTCTGAGTCTTGAGTTTAGACATATACTGTAGTTCAAACGTTTATCAAAGAGTTCAATGATATTATATTGTTAAGATAACTGTTAATAAGACCAAACTGTTCATTAAAGGTAATGGTAAACGTTATATAGTATAGTGCCATTGAGACATTACAAAGTCAGGTTTGGACTGTAGAGCCAAACACAAAAATGCCAGGTTTCCAAACATTACAAATTGCTTTATATGATAACAAGCACTCTGCTGCTTTTAAGTATTTATATATGCTGTTGTTTCCCCACTAGATTTGGTCATATTTCTCAGGCTTATGTGTCTTTCTGAGCAACATTAGAGCTTTTCCCAAACATAAAAATGACCATCAACCTCTGCAAGGGTACATGCCAGCTTTCCATCATTTTGTTTTTAGTCACTCTGACTAACATGATGACTCACACTTTAATAGGAAAATACAAAATTGTAAACCTTAAAGAGCAAGGTTTCGCATTTATTTCTGATGGAAAACCATTGTACAGTCACCAGATACCAAAACAAATTCCCCAGTACAAACCCTTTCTATGGGGTCACACAATGCATTTTATTTGGAACAAACTGAATTACATTTAATGTAATTACCTCACTCTAGACATAGTTTTAATAAACTAAAAGTGTCTGTCCAGATGTGGCATTCTGGAGATAATGTACTGCTCTAAATTCTACAATTGGTTCCATTGTTATCACAACAGAGTATTATTTTGTTTTCAGGGTAGAATAGGTAATGGTTTGTGTGAAACAAACTAGTGGGTTTTTGTCTGCAGGCCTATCTCAACATCTGAGGGAACCTAAGGCAGGGGGCTGTACCCAAAGCTACAGACTCTTGTCGGAGTTCATTTCCCCCCAAACCTCCTCCTCTCAATGAATTCCAGATGTTTTGCAGACGAAAGTGAATTTTAAGGGGTGGAGGGGTGCTGGCAGATGGAGAGAGTTGTTCTTTTTTTGCACAGTATGTTTAATGTATGTATGTTGTCTACCTTAAAAGCAGTATAGGCCCCTTACACATGGCAGGACTCCAAGGTCGTGCAAAGACATTTTGTCCTTAATGTCTTAAACAAGTGGTGAAACTCACAGTTCAGCTATGCGACCAGCAAGATAATTTACCTTAAAGATGAATGAAAATGCAGAATATACTGTATAGCTGACAAAGTTGAAATAGTTGTGAGTAAGAAAAAAACAAGTCCACACATATTATAGAATTGTCAACTTTGGTCAAGTAACAGCCAACATAGAAACTATTCCAAATCTAATGTCATGACTTGCACATCTTTGGCACAGAAACACGACAATTATGCAAACCCTCAAATTCAAATAGTAGGTCAGGCAAACAAGCAGAGGATGTGTTTCTGGTGACTGTGTGTGGTCTGCCTCACTGGAATAACATAGGGTAATGAAGACATGACTGCTCACTCTATCTATTTTTAATAAATATCAAATCCGTCTTCCCCTGAGGGCGGGATGAAAAGAAGCCTCGAATATATATTCCTCTTGGCTCGCAATAAAGTGGCAGCTCCACTGCAAGCTTCTCAGACAAGAAGAATCAAAAGAAAAAATATATGAAATGCAAATCTCCCTACAGTTTCTACAGTCTATAAAAAATAAAGCACATTGATAAGATATTTCCACACTAACTAGACAAATGAACTGGAAGCCTGAACTTCTGAATCCTGTGAATGAAGCTGATGTGAGAAATGTTTTACCATGAACTTCCCTGACCCCTAATCAAACACATTAAAGGGGAAGTGCCGTTTTTTCCAAAGTGGATCTTTCTTCTGGGATAAAATACTGCCATTCACTCACCCAACTAAAACAAAGCATGTATGCGTATGTGACAACATCGCAAAAGTAAACCCTTAGTAAACTATGATACACAGGAAGTAGAGCCTGTTTACAGATTGAATTTTCTCAGGTTACGGACAACTGCTGACTCAAATGAGAATAGTAATATCTTATTTATTGAGAAATGGTCAAGTTTGTGTCATTTACTGGCTGCATTTCAGTGCCCACTTCACACCTGTTAAATGGATATCGTCAAATCCAAGATCATCGGAAATACTCCAAATGACTCCAAAGTGAAATGGGTGAGTAAATGACAATATTTTATCCCAGAAATAAGGTCCAATTTGTAAAAAACAGCACTTCCCCTTTAAGGCATCCCTCCAACTGCTCGAAGCACCACTGTCCTCAAACCAATCAGACTTCAAACTACAAATCATGGTTTCAAGCTCACTACACTTTTGCCTGACTCACTCGACCAAGACTGCAGTCTTATTGTTTGCTTTTCTTCCTGGTAGCGGCACACGTCGGCTACCGCGCATGACATTGGCAGCAGATGTGGCGGGGCCCAGAAAAAATAAACTGTCCGACGATGATGCCGTCCGCAGAAGCTAAATATTGACTTAGCGACCTGTAATCAGATTCACACACATGACAGAATGGAAATAAACAGCAACATTTGCCTGTGTCGCCTCTGCCGACCCTCCCACCACAACACAGGAACCCCAGCTTGCTGGGAAAAAAACTGCCGCCTGGAGCTCTAGGCTCTGCCGATCTGGTAATGAGAACTTGCCTATGACGCCAAGGGGTGGGAATAAGAAAACAGGAGACATTATGATGTATAATTACTTGTGTGACAGCCCTGCCTCCTACCAGCACTGTGAAAGCTTTGGAGTGGGCTCCTCTTGGACTCTTACATTTCCTCTCAAAATAGACTTTAACTTAAAAACTCAACCAAAGATTTTGAGCAAAAAGCCGTCTTTGAAGATGAAGTGACTGAGTCTGTGGTTATACAGTGCAAAGCGGCTATATACAATAATAAATAACTAAACTGTTCTTATTGGATTCAGTAGAGTCTAGAAGATTTCTGTGTCTGACTGTTTGAGCGATAACCTTTCTCCACATCTGTTTGTAAGATCAACATTAATCCAAGCATCTGTTTATCTGCCAGAGTCACAGTTCTGGCTCATCTTCTGCAGAGAGAGAAAACATTAAGCCTGCATTCTCTGAGCTCTATAAATTAAGTCTCCAATTATAAAGACCTTCATGTGGCTGGAATTTGGAGATTAAACAATGGTTGTAAATCAGGCACATCTGGGGTGCAATAAATCTGTCGTTCTATATTTAGGCTCGTTCTGGGTCCAGTTTACCAGGATTTCAAGAGCTCACAGTGCAGATAGAGGGATCACTTTGAGGGGATTATCTCACTCGGTCGTTGTAATGTTCATCCATGAAAAACACTTTTTGCTATGGATCAGCATGTGTTTGGAATCAAATTGTCTGTGACTTTCATTACTTAAGATACTTAGATTTGTTTCCAGGGATTATTTTGACTCACAACAAGGGCTTTGCTTTCCAGTGATCTGCAAAAAGGCACAATTGCTATTGTGTTGACACTTACAGCTTCATAGTTTGAATGAAAAATTTCTAGCAAGTCCCACCTTGTGTTCTATCCATCCATTTTCTACCCTTCCTCAGAGGGTCGCTGGGGGCTGGAGCCTATCCCAGCTGTCTTAGGGTGAAAGGCAGGGTACACCCTGGACAAGTCTCCAGTTCATCACAGGACACATAGAGACAGACAACCACTCACACTCACATTCACACCTACGGTCAATTTATATTAACCAATTAACCTAATCCCCATGTTTTTGGATCCAACTTGTGTTATATTCCAAAATGGTCTTGATGCACACCTGTCATACCTGCAGGAAGTAGTTATCATACCAATTATTAGTGCGTAAAAGTGTTGCATGTTTAAAAATACTCCACATGTCATTCCTTCATTATTGTGCAGTAATGCATTGCATCCCCTTTCAGAATAATATTGAAAACATTATTGTATCTCTATGTTGCAGAGGAGAAGCAACATTTGATCAAGCAACAATATAGTGGACTGTATACTTAAATTTCACACATAATTAGTATTTCTCTCAATGTCTCCCTTGCTTATTTGCACCAGATGTTTGGGAATTGATTCTGTATTATGCACCACCAAACCATCTGTTATTCATTCACCCTTTATTTGTTTTATTTTCTATGAATTTAACACACACAAAGTGAATGTTCAGAATCTTTTATCACTTGCCAGTGGACAAAACTAATGAGGGATATGAAAGCTTTCTCCCAGCTTTATGTTTTGCAGAACTAAAGCCTTTAACCACATACTTTGTAGCCTACATATATGTATCTGAAGTCATCATTCTGAAGTACTGTAAGAGGATAAATTGACTTTCACGTCAGCACAATGTTCATTTTTCCCCTCATAAAAGAGTTAGTGGAATAAAAAGCTTTAGTTAGAGCATGTCAAACTGGTGTGGAGTGTTTCCAAAGCTATACAGTAGGATTTTACTGTTCAATACTTTCCTTTTACCAAACTTCTCATGAGAACTCAAATACACCAGGAACAGCAGATTTAAGGAACAAGAACTCTGACTACATTAAAAGAATACTTGAAAGAATAACTGTGATGTTTAAGGTATCTGAAGCAAGTTTCAAGTTTATGCAAGTGGATTTGGATTCTGTGCCAACTTTTGGCTGTCTCAAAGGTAGTCTCATTCTATGAGATGCTCAAAGTACATCCAACTGTGGGCACATTTTAAATAACACATAAATTACATTGCACTGCATATTTTGCAGCCTTATGAGAAAAGGAGGTAAAGATTGTGGCTGGTTAGATATGAGCACTATGTGAAAAAAGGCAGTCCCCTCAACCTTTAAGACAAGAACACTGCATTGGCACAGCAGTAGTAGTGCAAATACAGAGGGATATGAGGATAAAGAGTTATCCAGCAAAACAAGTTGTAAATTTCTCCTGGATAGTATTCTAAATATTTCTGCAGTGCTTTGACATCTGAGAAGACTTCAGACTTCTGGATGTACTGCTCAAACTGGACTGACTGGATCATATTTATATCCCACTAGTCAGCAACACGCTCCCACCAAATGGCAGCCCTTTCATTGTTGTAATGCTGCTTTGGTCTGAATGGCAGTCACACAGAGCCAGAGTGAGGTTTTATCACTCAGACTGCATTTTACTCACTTAGCAAGCATTTTACATTATAAGTTTAATCAGTGATTAAAACAACCACATCATGTCTTCCAAACTGTCCAGGACAAACTGTAATTTTTTTTTTTTTCAAGCCTAGACAACAAGCACTTTAGCATTTCCAACTTTTGACAGTAAGTGAATATTCAGGGCTACACTGTATATCTAGTGTATTCCATTGTGGTTACAGTAAAAAAAACTTTTTTTTTTTAAAAAACTGATGCTACTTTTTCCATACCCTCTAAATGGCAGGGTTTGAACCAGTCCCAGGTAAGATGGCTGCCATATGGTTCTGAGCGTGTGGGAATGTGTTTTGACATTTCCTCTTTATTGTTAAGATCTAAATGAACTCTCCAAATGTTGCCTTTTATTTCAGTAGGAGGCTGTAATTGTCGGATGCCTGGATAAACTGTCAGCTTAGACCAATTTCTTCTGCAGCCATCTGGACTATTCACGATTTGGCCCATTAGTCCCCCCTCAATGCTTGCACATTTTTGGCTTCTCTACACAGGAGAGAAGATAGCAGCTCAGATGACGCCAAAGGTAATCACAGGAACTTGAACGAGCCCCTGCCATTGGTGCGCAGACCAGACTGATAAGTTGGACAAAATGTACATTGGAGGTTGAGGGGGAGATTTTATTTCAGACCAGGCTAATTGCTGTTGATAGCTGGGCAGATTGGTGGATCGCTGTCTAATCAAGATGGCAGCAAATTGATTAAACCCTAGCCCTAGTACTTTGAATGAAAGTCTGTTCCTTCCAAATTAAATGACAATATCATGGGGAAAAAATCAGCAATCAGGAAATAAACTGTTCCATGTTTAATTTTTAAACTAACAACACAGGAAAATATGAAGGCAAATGACTATGGCATTGATACGTTGTACTATAAATTCCCTTTGTAGATAGCATTATTAATTTAAAGTATTATAAACTAGGATTCAAGTCAACTATTAATAGATAATTATAAATAATGGAACATCTTTGATTAGCTCACAGATATTTAAATGTAATCTTTTAGATATTTTATCAACCTATTTTTAAGGATATGAACATTCTCCTCAATAAAAGCAGCCATGAGATTTCTGTGAAAAAACACTGAGTCACTGAGAAAATAATCTATCCTTCTAATTTCTCTGTAATAAATGGAAGTCAACAGGGTTCACGCTCAAATTTAATTGAGGTGGTGCATAACGGCCTTATTGTGTCTGAGACAAAAGAATAATTCAAAAGGAGCCTTGCACAAACTGTAAATCAATAGGTCCCTTCAAAGCAAAGCGCACACTTCATTTAATGAGGTGCCACAGGTTAACAAGACCCTTAGGGGAAATAAAAGTCAATTAAAAGAAGAAAATGTTATGTCATCATGTTATGTAATATGAAAAGTTGAAAAAAACTTGAAGCATTTTTATGATCAGCTTTCAATAAAAACAAGGCAAGACTCAAGAGTCCCTCCACAATAAAGTTACATTTTTAATTCTAATTTCCTTCCATGTCATAACCTACTCTACATGCTAAATGTTGAGTTTATGTGTAGCAGCTCAGCTTTTTGAGTGTGTCAAGGCAGCTGTGGGGAAGCAGAGGTGAGCTGCAGAAGTCACAACTCATCTCAACTTGTTTGCTTAGTGACACTTATTCAAAGAGAGAACTGTCTTCAAGTGAACTTGTTGCTTTTGCCACCTTATGTTTCGTTTATCCAGCTATTTAAAGTGTTTAATTGTTACTCTATTTCTCTTTTCAAAAGAAATGAGATGGCTAGGAACTGGACTCAATAGGCTATCAATTACTGGAAACAATTTGAATCCCAGAAAACTATCTTGGGCAATGTCATGTATATTTTATATACATGACATATATGCATGATATACATGATATACATGATAGATATAAATGACAAAGGTAAATGCAAACAAGGACGGTTAATAATAATAGTCTTCAGATATCTATATAATGTTGCCCAGTCCTATCATCATAAGTCGATATTGTCTTTCTAGTCACCTGATTTGATTTCCTGTCATAAACACAACAAAAATAGAAATAAATAGAATTCAAAACAAACTCATTTCAGAATAGCATGAAACAAAGGTGTTATGCATAACTCAATAACATAAAAACATTACGTATTGAACTGAGGGTCCTTTATTCACTCTGCACTCTGCATTTCATCGTGCAAACATAAATGACAGTGCAGCTCCTTAACTTGGATTTCTTTCAAGCAATACGAAGACACTTTAATCCTTCTTACGTACCTGAAAACCTTACTGTAGGGCAAAGGGATTTCATTTCAACATCACATAAACAGATTTAAGCTTCAACCACTGTTGTTTTTTATAGCTGCACTCCAGCTGCCTCAATTTCACAATACTCACAGAGTGGTTGACCAACTAAATTCAATAATGTATCAAGCTGAGATTTGTTTCAAATTTAAATCCACCCTATTTCCATTTGGGAAAGGCTGTCAAAGATACAATCACATCAGAGACGGGACAGCAAACTGTTGTTTATTCTTTAGTTTTCTCCAGGGCCCTAAGAAAACGGCAACAAGGTTTCCATTGTGAAAGAACAGATGTCCTTTGTGTGCCCTGCCACTGAGTCCTGTGTTTCCATAGCCCTGTGCTCTCCACCCTCTAAATCATATAATATTCCTGAATTACAATGACATGTGCAGGGTAGGGTTTCTTCTCTCTCAGACGTTTCTGTCAGAGAGTCTTAAAGTTTTGTCTTGGCCAGGAAATCTGAGCCCCGCTCCACATGCAGCTCAACACACTGACTGGAGACAATGGTCTTCAGTAATTTATTGGTTTAGAAAGGTCTGGTGTGAAAGCCATAAAAAGTCTAACGGAAGAGAATCAGTTAACATTTGCCTTTACAATAGCATGCAATGTAAATTCAATGAGAGAACTAAATTAACAGGGCAAAGAGTCTCTTTGAAGCTAAATGCTATTATCAGCATGATAGCATACTCATGAGGACAAGGTCAACATGCTGATGTGAAGCAGCTGTAATGTTTACCATGTTCACCGTCTTATTTTATCATGCTAACATTTGCTAATTTGCTCTAAACACAAAGTACAGCTGATGGCTGATAATGTAATATGTTTTGCAGGTACTTGGTCACAACCAAAATGACAAAACTTTTGACCTGACATTGGTGCCATTATGAAAAACATGGGTATCATACCAGTTGTTGGTGGGTGGACATGAGTGTCTGAACCAAATTGACAATCCACCCAACAGTTGTCCAAATTTGAGTCAACCAGCAGGGAAATAGTGTATTTCCAGTCTAAAGCCCCTTTCAAATTGCACAAAAAACCAGTGTGCAGTGTGAAAGGGTTGACACAGCATTTTGACACGGATTAAACGACCCTCCAACTGACCCGGGGGTGTATCGGCTCGGCTGCAGTGTGAAAGGCAACCCGCGTCGATCCGCTATTTACCCGATGACGTTGATGTACTGTACCTGCCTGTCTCGTTCTGCTTTAGTCACTGTGCAGCCTGTCAGGTTGTCACTGTGAAGCTCGATAACCCCTAACCCGATCTCTGAAGGGCAGAGATTTTATTTAATCAAACAAATCAAATGTGTAGCAACATCATCTTTAATGGGACCGCATATGTGATTTAGTCTCACATCATTCTCGAGAAATACCCCCGATTGGGGAATCCCGGTGTTAACTATGCAACTGTGTTTATATACAGCTTGTATAGCGATCTAACACTTTTATTATTGATCATGACAGTAAGCATTAGTACTAGTGTTAATAGTGGCACTGCGCTGGGTTTGTACACTTTGTAATGATGGCGTTATCGACGCAATGACATATGGGAGGGAGGACAGGCACGCAGCTCTCAGCAGGAAGTCAGACCCACGTCAGCTGGCACAGTGAAAAGCTCCTAATGCCGAGCCGAGGCTGTCGACCCGGGTTAGAAAATCTCACATCGACTCGCTAATTTCAGTGTGAAAGCGTTATTAGAGGCATGCCACTTGCATGGCTGACAATGACAGTAAGAATGAACATCTACAAAACATGAATTGTGAGAATGCTGTAGATTTTCAACTGCATGCTTCTTGTTTGACCCGTGCATTAATATCTTAGCAGAAATACTGTCTGTTGCAATTTCTACCTTTCCATATAATTTTTTTCCTCTTTCACTCAGCCTGCAGCTCTCCTTATGCCCTCCTCTCTTATTGGCTGTCAGTGACATGTCTGTGGTTCTGTGGGATCCTCCCATGTAAACAAGCTTGTTTCACCGCCAGAAGGCTGCCAAAACCCCTCAATTTGTCACTTCCCCAAGTCAGTTAGTGTTTTGCGGCCTGCAAGGTGCTAGCAGAGGTACTTCAAGGGGAAACCTCAGGCAAAGTGAGGCCAGAGATGGAGGAGATGTGGTCGGTGGCTGGCGCTGTTTTGTAGGTGTGCTGAAAGTACAAACCACCAAACAGCCTCCAAAAGAAACCAATACAACTTTCATCTGTTTACACTTCAGATTATGCTGCGCTATTTTAGCTTGACAGATGTTACTTTTTAGCGAATAAGACGATCAGGTTGTCATATTACTCACAGCACAGTCAGACTATGTGAGCGATCACTGGCAGGCTCTGCACATCCACAACTTGGCATCTGCCTAGTTTGAACCACAAACCCACCATTCACTTGCAGCACATAGCCGTAGAAGGTTAATATGCAAAGTACAGAAGTTGAACACTCACTGATTTAACCTGGTGCTTTATATGCTTCAGCTCAAACGTCAGTGTTTAACACACAAGTTTCAAAGAAATTACACAATGTCATTATACAGTACTACACATTAGGGATGTCTCAATATCTTGCCGTTTAACTAGACAGCCAAAATACAATAAATATATTATTGCTGGAATTGTAATGATCAATTCAATATTTGCCCTTTAAAGCAAAAAAAATAACTTTAAAATGAATATTTGCTTCTATGATGCTAAAGTTAACAACTTAACAACAATTAATCTGTTAGTCAAGAACAGAGGTGTAGATTGATAATTAAACAAATATTCTCGAGGATCTACTGAGGCTACGATGGCACTTTAGGTTTCATTTGTACAACAGATGCCCAAACACTGACAAAAGTCAACATATCTGTATTTGAGGGTACACATCTGAAATCTTTTCAGCACACACATGCACTCTAATATTAAAGTGAAACAAATCATGGGAAAAATCAACATCTACTATAAATAAATATTTAAGACAATGTTCACTTGACATTTTCTGACGTACCTACACAAAGTAATCTAAGCCAAACACAATTTGCACTGACACTCACTATTATTGAGTTATGGGGAGTGCTATAAAAGCTGTTACAGCCTCCTGACAAATCAACCATAGTTATTCCTGTATGTTTCTGTCCAGTTGGTGATGGAGACACTTTCTGTTAAAGAAATATGTGATCGTTGTGTTACAGAACTGACTTGAAACCACAAGGATTCTTTGCCAACTTCTGAAATGCATGTCAATGATATTATGATGCAGAGATTTCAGCAGTCCTTGCTTAACAACTCAAGTGTCAGTGGTTTTGTGGGTGTCAGTACAGAACCAAAAGATTATGTTGAAATACTTTCAGATTGGATTAGTTAACAAGCACGCACAGTTGCCTTAGTCATTTGTACACATGTGCACACATGCAATATGTACAGCCCGACACACACAATAGATACACACAATAAATACACACACACACACACTCCTCCCTTTGCTTTTCTGTTGTCTTTCCACAGCTCATGTTCACCAGATGCAGCAAGAAACAGTCGAGAAACAGATTGGTTAAGACAGAAAGAGAGAGAAGGGAGAAGAGCAGGAGTGTGGATAGAGATGCATGCGTGTCTGATGATTCACGCCTTTAAAGGTGGAGGAGTAAAGGGTCAAGGGGACTGCAAGTAGTTGAGGATCAGAGAGGGGGAGGAAGAACGAGAAGGGGAACGTGAACCTCCCTTGGCCAAACTGAAGAAAACACATACTGGCCTCCCGCTGGTATCTGTGTTAGCCATGAGACCGGCCTGGACAGGTCTGTTCACTTTCTGTCCCATTCTCCTTCCTACTCTCTGCCCTATCACTTCACATTTCCTCCTCTCTTTTTGCTTCATCATGTGCTCCAAACTGTTGCAACCACTCAGCTCTTGTCCCCTCTCTCTTGCTCTCATGCTGTTTATGTCGCAAACCTTGTATGAGTTGGATGAAAATTCAAATAGAGCTTTAATGTCTGGTCGATCAATTGATTGGTCTATCAACAGAAAATTCAATTACTAGCTTGAGTTTATTTTCAAGCAAAAAAAAAAGTGAAACTTGTCATTTATCATCTTTCAAAGGAGTCATATTGTAATGATGTGACTATAATATGCCTGTTGTTTTACAAACAAACTACTAGAGCGGAAAACAAGTCAAGCAAATTGCCCTCTCAAATACAAAGCAGGTTTATTGCTTTACTTGTCATGTATTTACACCCTATTGTGATGCACCTGTACCTGTAGTTGAAATAATGTGACTGATTTCCACCAGCCCCACTTTCTGGTTATCTCCCAGATGTTCCTTCTTGAGTCTTATGCCTCATGTCCATCTAACTTTAACTGAAATGTGGCCCACTTTGCTTCCACACAGACATTCAAAGGGCACAAGGTTAAACCAGAACACAGAAAAGAAGGAGATATCTGGAGAATGCTGAACATGGCCGACAAATGAAGCCACAGCTGCGCTTGTCTGAGAGCTCGTAGTCTCTCAGGAACGTGGAGTTATGAGGCCGCTCACACACGACTCTGTTTGCTTAGTCTCTGACACGGAAAGACAACCAACACAAGAGATGGGAACAGAGAGAGAGAGGGGGGAAGAAAAAGGAGGAGAGGGGTGAGATGAGAGTGGGTGGGTGAAATACTGATGTAGAAAGATCAATGTTAGCACAAAGACAGATCCCATAAAGAAAAAGTAATACCAGAAAGATATGGGAAGGACATTGCTGTTACTAGAATGCTCAAACAGCCTGCATGCCCCTCAACACAATCAGCCTGGACTGCTTTCACTACAAGTCAGATTTGTTTAAGTCGTTTCCCTTTAGAGACAAATACAAGCAGGAGGTGCTTGTAGTCATTCATTCTAATGTGGCCACAATGATGCCTGAGCTCTTCATTGTAAACAGCTTTGTCTGTCTCTTAAAAGATTGCAAAACAAAGCCATTTCCAAAAACTGCAATATCATGCGTTATGAAAAGGAAAAAATGCAATCATTTTGGTTTTTAAAGGCAATAGGATCCATCTTACTCTGCCAATATTGAAAAGCTCAAAAAAGCCTTAATCTTTAGAAGTAGCTTTTCCTCCTAAATTTTCTTGAGAAAATGCGTTTCAAGACCTTGTGCTTATTAGATGCTAATAAATGGCATACCCTGTAAATATAATGCCATATTTGAAAAGTGATAACCAGTAAACTGTTGCCATTTCTGTTTCAAATATAAAAGACTAATCAATCAAAACAGTTTACAAAACAATTACTTTTCTGTCCATCAACTAATCAATTAACAAGCTCATTGTTACAGCTCTTTATATTGTTAAAGACATGAAGGGAAACTGTGGCTTCCTTTGGAGAATGACCAGATTAAGGTCAAATGTGCTACAACGTGGAAAAACACTGATCTGGCCCTTAAAAAAAAAAAACCTGAGACACAAGCACTCTAAAACTTCATCCAAAAGGTGTCAGTCATTGCTTCTAAATGGTGGCCCACTGATCTCAAACACACACACACACACACACACACACACACATATAGCCTACACATAGGCAATGCAAACAGCTGGCCTAGCTAAACCTGCATCAGTAAAGGCAACAAGTCCATCTGAAGACGAGGTTCTCTTTGAAGTCGTGTCACTCGGTCAGTGAGCCAACACTATTGTGAGGCGAGGAAGATTTACGACCTCTTCAGCTCTCCTCTGCTTTCCCACAGCTGCTTTAACACTATCTGCTGGTGACAGCGCAGCCAGGAAACTGATGAAGACATAAAACGCCATGACTACCACTTTTTGACTCAATTGATTTAGTCAGTGTGATTCATTATACAGAAAAAAATGCATACAAGCTTTGTTTGATGTACCTGTACATACTGTAGTAAAACCAACAATGAGTTTTCATTTTTTTCTGAATACAGGCATGATTTGCATGTAACATCTGATAATCTCATAATGTCTTGGTTTAAATCCTGATCCTGTTGACAAACTCATGGTACCGATGCCTATAATCAGGTGGTGGAGGGATACTTGAGATCTAGATTCAGGTTGAGACAGTCACAGCCCGATCAACCAGTGAACCGGTGCCCCCTGCTGGTCATGGGCAGATTTTGATACTTTTGATGAGGCTGGATAAGACCTACGACCTACAAAAATTAATAACTATTATTAAATGAAAAGTTTGTTTCAAGCTGTGTAGGACAACAACTGTTCAGTGTTGCAGATTCTGTCAATTGACAAATGAATTGACTTATCTTTGCAGCTTTACTCTGTCCATCTGACAGCAAAAACAATGTGTTGCATTACCACCCACCCACAGATTTAATATAAATATTCAATTGTCTAAAAACACAGACAGTTGTATACTTTAACAGCTGGCTGATTAATGCTTTCTCTGCTCTGCTCTCCTCTCTGCAGTTACACCACCTACCAAGGTTTCAAAGACATTTCCACCATTATTTCTGTGAAAGACCCACATTCTCACCGCATTCAGTCAAGTTATTACAACAACTGAGCTGCACTTAAAGGCCATTATTTATGTTAGTCTCCGGCTGCCAGGTTGAAACTAGAGCACTTGTCTTTTCATGGCTAAAAGAGAAGTGGAAGTCTAGGCCCAAAGAGGTAATGCCACCATTACAAGCCTAATGTGTCTGTGCGTCTGGAATAACTGTCCTCTGATCAGAACAGCAGCTGCTTCCTTTCCAAAAAAAAAGTAATCTTTTCAAGCGTTACCTCATGTCACCTTAAAACAATCAGATCCCTTCACTCAACTTTCCATGAGACTTCCCTCTCAGAGCTCTTAAAATATCATTCTGAGGTTATGGGAATATAGCAAAAGTAATATTGCCTTGCTTGTAATTTTGTTTGGCTGTACATTTTGGAAAGTAGGAACAAAAGATATATATATATATATATAAATGGATGATTCTCATTATTTTTTAAAGTTGCTTGTGACTCAAGATAAAGTAGCACATTTCTCCCTCAAACAATAGGACATTTGTACATTTTGTTCTCATACAGCGTTAGGAGTATCAAACAGTCAGCCAGTGATCAATAGTCTGAGTTATCAAACCTCCTCCACATTCACTGCACACCTGTCGCTCCGGATTCAAGCACTTTTTAGACCCAAATCTAGAAAAATCCCACATCCTGTGATAATTAGAGCTCAGTTTTTGAAAACATGCATAGCTTCTGACACAAAAACACAAACAAACAAACCCAAAGAAAAACTGGGGTCTCAAAATTGCTACGTTTGTAACCATTAAATTACAAGGTAACATTATGGTTTATACAGCTATAAAAACATAATTATGCACTGTGGCTTTATGAATACTGCGGTTTTCAAAATTAGGTCTCTTAGAAAAGCTAAATACCTTTCTGTTAATTTGTTCCCTTTTCCCAGGCCTTTGATTTGGCCACTGTGGTGAGGTAAACGTTTAAAAATCATGGGGTTAGCGACTGAGACACTTTATGCGAGCACACAAGCGTGTCAGACCAGAATGGATATGGATTTGATTTGCAGTGTACACCAACGCTCCAGCCAATGCTAATCGCCAGGGAAAGCTTGTGAAAACCATGATGGATTCCACAGACATGGGTTTTTGAGCTCAGGGTTTCATCGCAAATCCATTTAAGCTTTTTGGTTAAATATACAGTATCCTTTTATCTTTTTATGTGTCCATTTCTGACCCACTAGCCTTGTTGGAAAGTATGATGTAGAGGGGGAAATTCCCATTGAAACTGACCTCTGTTATGAAACGCTGCATTGCGGGCGGGCGTATGTGTGTGGGGGTAATGCTGAGTGACAGAACTGACAGACAGTAAAGCCAGACAATGACTGAGTTTAGTCATAACTGCTGTCCAATTCAATTTCCACAGTGCTAACTAGAAAAAACATATAAAACATCAGCAGTGACACACTGCTACAACCTGCTGAGCTAACTGAGAAAGAAGGGACAGAGACCAAACCAAAAAAAACTATGCCCATTAATCCAGTTACTTCCAAGATGGCTGCAGGTCAGAAACCCAAACTTTGCCTTTAATATGACTTGGCATGAATTACATTATTGTCATGTTGGCTTGATGAACAGTAACATATACCAAAAACACTGTAATCTGTTAAACTCACTTGAAAACATATTGCAAGATTTAAAGGAAGCAGCGGATGACTGTCAGTCTAGCTGAATGTAACAGTATAGATCATAGAGCAGAAGATCAGAAGTTTTGATCATATCAACAACAGTGAAGAAATCTGACAAACACACTATTCTGCAAGAAAAGAAAAAAGAACACTCATACATGAAACCAAAATTAGAGACCAGATTATAGCAACCCAAGTTTGCTGTGAGACAGACACCAAAAAGCAACAACTTGGGAGGATACCAAAACATCCATTAATCTGTAAACAACTACAGAGTCCTACTCTGACATGTGGATTCACCAAGGGAATCAATCGCTTGACCAAAGTTCTTAGCCACAACAAATAAACTGAGCATGACTAAATAAATAAATGCAAGCACATGAGCAGCAGCATAATCAAACATTAGCAGCAGAAAGAGGAAGAGATTGAAGAAGAAATTGAACGCAAGAAAACTCGCACAGAGCACTGAGCAGGCATCAGCATCAACAGCCTCATCACTCAAGACAGTTTGCATATATTATCACACAAGCAAAACTCTTACCTTGGAGAAGGAAAGCAGCCCATCTTTCTCATCTCAACAGGAAGGGAGAAGAGTGCTCCAAGGCATGTTGCAGGTGTTTCAGCTTGAGGGTCACCTGTGCGGCTAACAGGATGTCCAGTTGTTTTATAAAGAGAGCAGGGAACATGGTGCAAATATGTCATTTCATCACAAACGCTTTCATAATCAACATGATCAGACTGAACCAAAAAAATTATACTTACTGCTTCTTGTTCCTATGTGTCACACGTGCAATGCAGCCACAGCAATGAAAGCTCATGGAGCTCACAAAGGTGACAGGGTCCAAAACCAGCAAATAAAACCTGAAATCAAGAAGATGGCTGAACATGGATGGGACATGAATTTAAATGCAATGTATAAGATAGCATACACATAAAAAGATGTCCATTCACTCACACATGAAGAAAAACCATGAGTAATTGACTAACAGTATATGTACGGAGGGCTGTTACACCTCCTGGAGGTTGGAGTCGTTATACTGTGGTATTTCATAGAGGTCACAGTCTGTGAGAGGGCTGGAAAGAGCCCTACGAAGCTGTTGACCTTTTGCGAATATCTGTCCCAGATATTCGCAAAATAGCCATTAATTTTTTTCTTTGGTACATAAATGGTGTCTACCCATACAGTCAATGTAGGCTACTGTAATTTGGGACTATCCCCCCCTCCCAAAAGAACTCACACTTACTCCATCAATGACATAATGAAACAAGAAAAAGCCTCACACAAGTCATCCAAGATGATTACAAATATTTGCCCGTTTGAAACTGATACAGTGGCGGAGGTTAGGGTTAGAGGGAAAGGTTGCAACCAGCTGCGAAAACACAATCTAGATGATTTATGAACCCACCTGTGAGCTGCTAGTGGTTTAAATGACACTGGAGCCACTGCAGCTTTGGAACTATGAGCCACTGATTAACCACTGCAACGCAGACTGATGAATATGCAGTACAAAGACATAGGTGGGTGGTCTGACAGCTAGATAAAGACCATTTCTGCAGTTTTCTTCCATTTAAAGCATCCATAGGTTTCAACCACAAGATGAAGCGCACTTCGGATCTGGATTAATGGGATAACGCCTAATTATTATTACCTGAATTGAATTGCCTTCAACGGGGCATTAAGAGCAAAACAGATTTGACTCAACACTGCAAGAAAGTAGATGGGCAGAAATATAACATGCTTTAAAGGAAGGACTACCTCAAACTCACAGTTTAAGTGAGGTAGAGGCAAATACATCAGCCTCATGAAAACATTGCAACACACGAGCCATAGCCAACAAACAAAGTTCAGCAACTACAATTCTTTTCTGTTATGTATATATTATAATGTATTTATTAATGCTCTTTTGCACTTCTGGTTGGATGAAATCTGCATTGTGTTACCTTTTACTTGTGACATGTGTAATGACAATAAAGTTGAAAATAATCTATATGTGGATAAAGCGAGTGCAAGAGGTCAAACAGCCATTTCAACAGCAGTGTGTACTGGAGAGCCGAGGCTAGTTTGGTACCTATTCATCACTTTTTGCATGTCCAGGTACAACTTTAAGAGCTGCTGATGAGTAACACTGTGTGTATTAATCGTAAGTGTGACACTTTGACATTTTTTCCCATTGTATGGGTTCCTAGCTGCTTTTTCAAAGTTGTGCTGAGTACGCACCTTTACCTGCCTCATGTGCTTCTTCTTGTTGGCAGCACAGCTAAATTGATTTCTCCACAGGTTTGGCAAATATACAGCTTTGTTTGAGCTCTCAGGTGTTTAGTCATTGCAGTCACTTGGTCAAACATTTTATCCACAAGCTCCATTTGAAGAGCTTTTATCCTGTGGGGATTCTCATGTTAACTTTCAAGTTTTCCAGGAAAGAAAAGGATTTACAGCAGTCATCACATTTGTAAGGTTTGTTTTCAGATCAGTTTAGTAGTCTCAGCTGATGTGTTTCCATGGTAACGGTCTTCTCTGTTTTTGCACAATTTTTAGTTTATGACAGACATTTTCACTTTTATCCACACATTTCTTCTTAAGTTTAAGCTCAATATTTGTAGTTGATTGTGTTTCTGTGATACGTCTAATATTAATTCTTGACACATCAACATTTTGGATAAGTATTGTCAATGACGCCACATGTTTTTCTCTCCTGTGGGCTTGGTTATCAGCTATATGGAAAGTGTCAGGGAGTAGCTGATTCAATTCTGATAATCCAGCGTCAGTCCTATCAGATAACCAATTATCTGCAGATTTTGTCGAGGGGATCTGCTGCACACTCCTCCTTCAGCTCAAGTTGCTCTGACTAGTACAGACCTTCTCTTGTTCCTATTCATCTGTGGAGACTCAGTATGGTCAAATCTGGAGTCCCTCTCTTGATTACAGTACTACTCTAGAGGGACCAAACAAGGAACCCCTTCCCCTTTGCAGCTTTAAGAAATATGCTAAAATAATTCTTCATGTGCTCAATTTTTAACTGCTGTGACACTGTATTAGTGCCAGCACTGCCAGCATCAGGCTTCAAAAGGATATCTAGTCTGACAGCTGATCTCCTTGTACACAACTATAATCTGCTCACAAGCTTTAACTAAAACTAATTTCCACCACAGCAGCATTAATCACTCGTTCATCAACTTTCTGAAACTGAAATGCAGACCTTTCCAAAGATTTGGATCTGACTTCCTTGGACCCATTTACTCAAGACACTGTTCAATACTGATTAAAAGCTAAAACTAACCCATGTTTAAAAATGGAGTTTGAGCTAACTACAACAACCCATATAGCTAAACAGCAGCTGATCACCACCTTGACAAAAGTATTAAGCACAGTGGGGGGAGAACTACAAGAGGTCGTCTATGAAGAGTTCTGTAGCGTACCAACAGATTAATACTAGAAAGTTCATGTAAGTCATTGAAAAATAACACACACAAGGACTGTGAAGCAGAAATCCAACTATCCCTATCCTAGTTCACAGTCAGTAGCCCATGAGGCAGCCAACACAAGAAGGCAAAAGTCCGCCATGAAGCCACAGGTACCTTAAATATTCCCAAACTAATTAAGAAGTTGGGTCGAGGAGAGGAGATGAACAACTTCAGCTATGGTGGATTCAGGGTTCTTGCTATACAAGCATCAATATCACAACCACACCCAGTTTAAGGAGAGACATTCATTATAATTTATTAAAAAATTAAGTAAAAACTTCCTTGGTACATTCAGTGTGTTAACAGGAAAACTGTGCTGAACAGAGAAAAAGCCTGCATTATTAACTCACAGGGAGTCAAGGCACTAGACAGCATTTGCCTGCATTCAATAATAAAATGTAAAACAATATAAAACATTGATCAATTGGATTGACACATCTGTCAACCACTTTAATGTATTTTAAATTCTGGGAGAATACATAGAGTGCATAGGTGGAAAAAAAATACTGTAATATTCTATTTGAACAAAAAAAACAGTCAAGCATGAGTCTGCTAATGTTACAGGAGTGCAATGATAAATTGATGAAGTGCTCTTCAAAAGAAAATGACAACTCAAAATAAAAGCAGTGACTCTACTTTAGTGCAAACATTTATCATAAGTATGGTGTATCAAATGCAGACAGGTTTCTAAGTGGAACTTTGTGTATCATTTGTGTGAACACGCTTGTGCTTGTTCAGTTTGGACCAGCTGGAGAACTGTTCTCTACACGTACTGCATTTATAAGGTTTCTCTCCAGTATGTAACCTCATGTGTCCTTTCAGGTCTGTTCTACGGCTGAACACCCTGTCACACACACTGCACTCATATGGCTTTTCACCGGTGTGTGTTCTGGTGTGCCTTTTCAAAGTCGTCCTGGTAGCAAATGTTTTCTTGCAAAAGGAACACTGAAAAGGCTTTTCCCCCGAATGCACTCGCAGATGATTTTTGAAAGATGAAGAATCTGTAAACTCCTTCCCGCAGTCGTTGCAGGTGTACGGCTTCTCACCTGTGTGGATTCTCATGTGCTTCTTCATGTTCACACATGAGCTGAAGCTTTTATCGCAGGTGTCACATTTGTACGGCTTTTCCCCGGTATGAATCCGAAGATGCAGGTTGAGATTATAACGCCGGTTGAATCCTTTTCCGCAAATCTTGCATTTGAAAGGCTTCTCAACAGAATGAATAATTAGATGTTTACTTAAATCCCAACTCTCCCTGAACATTTTCTCACACATGTCACATTTGAAAGTCTTTTCAACAGTGTGGGATTTCATGTGAAATTTGTAGTTTTTGAAATTAGTCATCACTTTACTGCACCTGTCACACTTGTAAGGATTGTCGTCATCCTTGATGCTAGTGCCATCTTTCTTATTTTGTGGCAGGTTAGTGCCTCCCTGTGAATTTGTGCTCTCATTGTTACATTTCTCACTTTGTGTTTGTTTTGAACTTCTGAATGTAGTCATCTTCTCTTCCTTGAATCTCTTATTTGGTGTTGGGTTAGTGTTTTCATTGGACATTGTGCTCTTGTTGTGTTGCCCCTCAGTTGGTCCAGACTCCTTGCCTCTCAGAGATATTGTGCATCCAGCATTAAGATTCTCATTTGGTGTTGGCTTTGTGCTCGTAGTTGATGTTATTTTCCCATTTTTGGGTTTCTTATTTGATGTTGCTTCATCACTGTTACAATTTATATTTGATGCTGGCTCACTAATTCCAGTGTCAGTAGTTTTCCCACCATTGCATCTCTTTCTTGCTTTAGTACTCGTGGTTGTTGTTATTTTCCCATTGCTAGGTTTCCTTTTTCCAGTTGGATCAGTATTTTTTACCAATATTGTATTCTCATTGTTAAATTTCTGAATTGGTGTTGCCTCTGTGCCTCTGGTTGTGGTTTTATTTGTTGGTGGTTCAGCTTCTTCATTTGATGTTATGTCCTTATCATTGCATTTCTTATGAGATGTTGTTTCAATACTTGTTGTTAATGTTGTCTTCTCATTCTTATTTAGTGGGAGCTCAGTGCTTCCAGGTAAGGTTGGCCTCCCATCCTGGCTTTTCTTATTTGGTGTTTGAGTCTCACTTGCTGCGTTGTCATCATGAAATACTGACTCAGTACTTACAGCTGATATTTTTCCATTATCTGGTTTCTTATTTGTTTTTGGCTCAATACCTCCACTTGATGTTGTGTTCCCATCACCACTCTTCTGTGTTTCCTCTGTACCTCTGATTGACACTATGCTCTCAACATTATGTGTCTTATTTAGCATTGGCTCACTGTTTCCACTTGACGCTGTCTTCTCATTGGTACATTTTAATTTCTTATTTAGTGATATCGCTACACTTCCAGTTGTGGTTGACCTCTCATCTTGGCTTTTCTTATTCACTGATGGCTCACTGTTTCCTTTTGATGTTGTTGTCTCATTTGAGGTTGTGTTCCCGTCATTTCCTTTCTCATGTGGCGTTGGCTCAGCACTTGTAGCTGATGTTGTGTTCTCCATATTGCTTTTCATATTTGGTGTTGCCTCATTGCTGGTTTTTGCACTTCCACTGTTCCAAGTTGTGTTACCTTGGCTCTCAGCTCTCACTGGAGAGTTGTGAGAGAGGAGCTGGAGGTCGGTGCTTGGTGTTGATAACACAGAACTCTCCCTGTCACATTCACATAATATATTGTTGTTTGAGATGATAGATTGAGGATTTTTATTCGCTGCATTCTCAGTTTGGTTAAGGTCCAAAGACTGAGAACGTTCATTGTGGACACTTCCCACACAAGTTGGAGCCGACTTAGAGGCGTTGATATCCTTTTCCTGTGCTAACTGCTGTCGTTCCTGAAGGACGCACATTTTCTCATGTTCCCCTTTAACCAGTGGAGGATTTGGTGGGACCCAACTGGAGCTTGTCTCATGGTTTAAGTGCTGCTGTGTAATCAGGAGAGTCTCCTCCTTTAGGGCATACGTCTGAATGAGCTCTGAAGGGAAGGACAAAGGAATGGGACATTGATGAAATGTTGTAACCATACATATATGTGATCCTATGTCTTAGGTCGGACAATAACAGTGTAACTGTTGATTAATCTGTAGATTATTTTCTCTTTTCTCTCTACAATTCAAATATGTCCGTGTTGTGTTTTTATCTAAACAAACACTCAAAAAGATTGATAATCATAATAGTGGGGAGACTAATTTAACTAGTTCATTAATAGATTAATCATCTCCATCAAGACAGTCTATAATGAGCAGTGCAATATTCTTGTGCTATTTTTTTGCACACACTGCGACTGTATACTAACATGTCTCACTCTGTTATAAAACAGCTTACAGAGCAAATTTCTTCACACTAGCTGAACAGTGTGATCATAACAACTTTATGGGATTTAGTGAGAGAAAACCACAAAAATACGGAGTAGATCCAGTGACCAGATGTTTATGTGTATTTGTTGAACTGTTTTTGCCTACCTATGCACACACAAGATAATTCACAATCACTGTTTCACGGTACTAAATTATAAATTACTGAATCTAAATCTTGATTTCATGTGGATGTATAAAGAAAAAGCAATTATTACTATACATGTCTTTCTCCTCCTTTTATTATTTTTACCAGATTCAATTACACACCTGTATGACATTTTAATAATCAAAACATGAACTGATGTTGATACAGCAGAACAAATTACATTAATTAATCTTGCATTAAATACTACTCAAGCAGTTTAAGTCCAGTAAAAAGAAAGGTTTCAGTGTTTCTTCCATCATTTAACAGATTTCTTGAAGAAAAAAAGCTTGACTTCATTCTTACATCCGTTAAAATGGGGCTTAACTATTATATACTGTATTTACATCCATGACTTAAGTGTTAACTCTACAAAACCAAGTGGTTTAACAAATATCAAAGTGTTTTTCTTCTCAACAATGTTTAACCTACTTCATAACAATCAATTACAGCATAAAGGTGGCTAGTGTAGCAGTAAACTATACTGCTTCTGAATTGTCATAAACTTCATTTAAATACAGTACTTGGGTAATGGCATAGTTTGTTGAGCAACTTTCCAGCATTGATTGTTGTAAACAGAAAGTTGTCGGTAAGGGAAGTCGGATCAGTTCATTATTGCCATGGTTAAATTATCTGAAACAATTTACTTAAATTAGTCCGGAAGCGGCATCGGCATGTCATGTGATCGTATTTCGTCGAACATATGTTTTATTAATGTGGACTGACAAATTAGACACAGTGTTAACACAGAAGTGGCATAGAAATGTCAGAGATGACCGTCCCAACCTGTCCGTTCATCCAACAGTCTGCGTTGACGGCAGATTTCCGCCTCGTAGTCCTCTGCTCTCTTTTCAAAGGCTCCCAGGATTTCTTGCGCAGCCGCAGTGAGTCGATCAGACACAAACCGTCTCATACTTTGCACTGAATACATTGTTGAAATCAAACTGAGATACTTTTTATTGATATAAACTTCCTCAAATTCTTTGAGTCGAACCGAAAGTGCAGTATCGGTTTACAATTTACTTCCGCATATGACGTCAGATGTCACAACCATCCTCTGTAGCTCACACTGCCACCTACTGCCCCGGAGTGTCCCTCAGCAGACTACAAGACTAGTTTTTAATGCTGTAGATAAATTGATAAATTGTTATTATTAAATATGTCTCTGAAGCCCATGCATTTTGTTCATCAATCAGAAGAAGGTTCCTTTCCCAGTGTAACGTGAGTGTGTTATTGAGCAAAACAACTGAATTTAACAGTGATTAAACATAGACATATTTCTTCTTGTTGTATTTCAATTTATTTCATTTCATTTGAAGGATAATGTACATTAACCAACATTCAATCAAATGTAAATTTCACTACATTCTCCATTTCAATATTGACTGTGATTCTTATATCAACAATGTCCTAAATACCAATAAATACTACAAAACATTTCTGTTTCATAGTCACTGATACATCCCTGTTATACACATCTATCTTATTAAGCAACACCACGCTGCTTATTACATGTATAAAATAAATAAAACATTGAACAATGGCTCTTTGTCATAGAGTTTTGACCATTTGGTCGTAATGTCATGCAAACTAATTGTTTTTGTAATTGTATACTCTGTCTATAAAATAAAAGGGAAATATATCCAACACAATTTCCTCAGGAGATGTTTTGAAAAGGCTTGTTTTTGTTTGACCAGACATCCAAAACCCATAATATTCACTTCACACTAGTATTACAGAGATAAGCAGCAGTGTAATACAATGTGCTTTTCACATTTGAGATGTGGGTACAACCAAGTGTGTCTGCTCTAGAATGATTCAAACTATTAGTTCATTCACAAAATTGTCAAACCAATTAATCAATAATTTCAGCACTGATATTTTCATTACATAAAAAAACAAAATATAATTTATTGAAAATACAAGGGCAGGGGCATTCAAATGTTCTCCCACACAACAGTCAAATATCTTGCCAAATATAGTTGGGTTCCAACTGTCTGAATGTCTCATTTAATATACAGTATGTTTATGTAGATATGCAGAATAACTTGCATTCAAATTTCTCACATTGGACATCAACATGATGATAAGAAGTCATATCGAGGCTACATTAACCTCTCATTCGCATCTGTTCTATCAATTGACAGACGTGATGTCAAGATGATGTCTATGCTTGGCAGGTTTAAGAACATTTTTTTCTCAGTTTTGTATGATACTGCTAGTGACAAACAACATGTGGTAATCTACAGCCACATCAATGCACGCAATACAATACTGCCTGGTAAATAAAGTTGAACAATTGTAAATAAAGCTCTCTTTTCAATGTGTGTACACAATGTTACACATGTAGAAGCTAAACAGTAATATGCTTCTTGAAAGTTGAGCATCTCGTAAACTCGTATTGAAAAAGTTCTCTAGTTCTACAGCTTCTCAGCCGTATGCAACCGGAGATGTTTTGTCAAGGCAGAGCTCGTAGATAATGCCTTCTCACAGTAAACACACCTGTAAGGCCGTTCACCTGTGTGACTTCTTATGTGAACTTGCAAATGTTCATAACGCCGGAAAGTTCTCTGACACTGGTTGCAAGCATACGGTTTCTCATCTGAGTGGGTTGTCATGTGTCGTTTGAGGTTACGCTTGAAGCTGAATTCCTTTCCACAAACAGTGCAACTGAAAGCCTTACCAGAAGTGTGAGTTGTCATGTGAATTTTAAGATGCGTAAACAAATAAAAGTCTTTACCGCAGCTGTTGCACTTGAATGGTTTGTCACTAGATTTGGTCCACTTGTGTTTTTGATTTGGATTAGTAACATTTACATGGTTATTCCATATGTGATCTTGGTTATCTGCAACACGAGAGGTGTGAAAAACAAACTGAAAGCTACTGTTTTGCCCTGGCACTCCATCGCTCTCTCTGTCGGATTCAGATTTTGTCCTTTTTCTTGAAATGTTGTCTGGAGGCTCTTTCTCTGCTGCCATTTCATTTTGATCAGTCCAGTCTTCCTTTTGGTCATCTCTCTCATAAGTAGGAGTAAACATCAAGGTCTCACTTTCCTGCTTCAGGTCAAGCTGCTCTCCCTCCTGACTGGTGCAGAGCTGCTCTTGTTCCTCTTTAATCTGTGGAGGCTCTGGGTCCTCTTGGTCCAGATTGGAGCTCCTCTCCTGAATACAGAGCTGCTGGTCAGCAAGAGCCTCTTCCTGTTGACAGACATGTTTCTGTGGGAGCTCTGGAGGATCTGAGAACAAAAGGAAGCATTGTTAGTGTGGTGGTGGAAAGGGAATTATATTGAGGGCAGAATGATGAGCTTAAATTCAATATCACGATATTAACAAGATAATCTTGCTGATATGAATAGATATCATGGTATGATAATGTATGCAAAACCATATTTAAAATAATCATCAACTTTTACATTGAAATTAAAGTCTTATTACATTCAAAACCTTGCATTCAACACCTACTACCTGTCAGTGAAAGCTCTATATTTATATATTTATATCTTCAATCCTTCATTTGAACACTGTATTTTTTACACAGAAACTTTTTGGGACACATCATTAAGGATTATTCTGTACACAACATCCCAATATTGTTTTCCATTGTAGTATATTGTGTTGCCACCATAGGCCACTGTGAAGAACTGCAATATAAATTTGTTAAATTAGCATCAATAGTGTCGTGTTAACATAGATGGGAGGACCTGCAATAGCCATCTGCTGCACAGCACCTGTGCCCTATAAATAGCAATAGAGTTAATTTGAATCATAGCAAAAATAAAACACATTTTCAATCAGCACCACACTGACTCAACTTGTCCCCAGGTAAAGGAATCACTTTACCCAGGGACACTTTATTCTCACATGATACAGTATATCACATTAAGAGACAGCTCGATGTGTGTAAGAGCTGGATATTATATAACATATTCATCCATCCATTATCTACCGCTTATCCTCATAGGGTTGCGGGGAGGCTGGAGCCTATCCCAGCTGTCTTAGGGCAAAAGGCACTGGACAAGTCTCCAGTTCATCACAGGACACATAGAGACAGACGACCACTCACAGTCACATTCCCACCGATGGTCGATTTAAATTAACCAATTAACCTAATCCCCGTGCATGTTTTTGGATGGTGGGAGGAAGCCGGAGTACCCGGAGAGAACCCACACAGACACGGGGAGAACATGCAAACTCCACACAGAAAGGCCCCGGGCCGGGAATCAAACCCAGTACCTTCATGCTGTGAGGCGACAGTGCTAACCACTACACCACCTTTCTATAAGACATATGGGGACAAATAGTTTGAAGAAGACACCCCATCCCTATGTCTTTATGTTATGTCATCATAGCACTATGAAATACAGCTTGTAACGTGATATTCACTAACATGTACTGTTTTATCTTGTGTACCCTGCCCTCAATGACAGCCCATAATGAAGACAAGCTGGTGCTCCTTCATGCCACCAGAGGGAGTGGATCTTTCAGGGAGCGCCTCTGTCAGGACAAAAAGACAGGGACGGCCTATAGATTCCAGAGAAGTATAAAAGTATATTCCAGCCTTTAAGGCTTAAAGTATATTCCAGCCTTTAAGGCTGGAATATACTTTTCCGACTACGTAATACGTTTTCCGACTCCGTAGCTACGGAGACCCCTCGTAGCTGCTGAAGAGCAGCCTTGAAGGCTGGAATATACTTCTCCGTCTGCGTAATCCGTCATCCGACTCCGTAGCTACGGAGACCCCTCGAGCCCTCGCACTTCTCCGTCATGATGCGTGTTGTGCAGCCCTGCGGTGAAATGCACCCCCTCAGAAAGTGAAGCAATTCACCTTAATATCGCAGATCAAAGCAGGGGAAAATACTATTTTATGATTTAATTATTTGTGAGGGAGATAGAAGAGAATAACATCGGTTGCTTTCAGTCTGTAAAACTCCTCTTCCTCTTTTCTTCTCAACATAAAATCGGATAAGAGCGAACGCAAACCAACACCTTTCAGTATGTTCTGTGGACATATACCCCAGCCATAATTACTAACTGAATTAAATGGATATTTTAACAAACTGAATGTGTTTGATTTGCCTTTCACAAGGCTAATCAATACTTTAGTTCCTGTCCTGTCTGTGCTGCTGCAAAGGAGACCTGTCTGTCTGTTTGTGTGTAGGGAGAGGGGCTGCATTTCACTGCAGGGTGTAAGTAGAGGACCAATCACAGCCCTTGTCGTCTCTGTCTTCTCTTGACGGATTGACGGACATCTAAAAAAAAATCCTGTACCTGGAGAGGACGGAGAGGCTCTCCGTCTCTGCGTACGGCACTTTACGGAGTACTATAAATTGGCCTTAAACAATAGCTGTTGACAGTAAACATTACCGCCTGTACACACCTGCCCTGTGTAGCTTTAGCTCTGGCCTCAAGACGACATCCAACAGTTGGCGCTGACGGCAAATCTCCTCCTCGTAAGCGGATAAAGTTTGTGCGAAAACTCCTAATATTTCTTCGGCAGCTGCAGTTAGTCGCTCGTTGATTATATTTCTCAAATTCTCAACAGCAGCCATTTCTGTATAACAAGCTAAACCAACTTCCGGGTGTCTTTTCGTTGGCAGGAACAACAACAATGTGACTTCCTGTTAAGATTTTCGAATTAAAAGCGTGATAGTTACGAATCAACAGTTTGTCGTGTTTTTTCTAGAACTCAAAACATACAGACAACATTAACATAATACAAATGATTATTTATACAAAAAATGATAAATAAAATAATATCCCATACAAACATGTATTAAGGTAAGCCTTCTAAAGGTTGTCTGAACTTGAATCAGTGGCTGTATTCTTATGCATTTACCTCTGTGTGGCTCATGCTAACAAGATAAGGGTACAAAATACTTCCAAAAATCTTTCCATGAGAGCACACTAAAAATAAACCAGTTTAACATTTACAGAGAGGTTGAATAACCTCATCAACAGATTCATGTTTTTCTCTTTCACCATACAGAGTGAAAAGGGGAGATAAAAACATTTATGTGAGATTTAGAGAAATACTAACACAAGTAGAACATAACAAGTAATGCAGCAGTGTGAAATAAAATACACAAAAGGAAACATATTAACAGATGGATTTATGATGTCGGCCTTGTGCTCCTCAAAGCTGCAGCAACAGAATTTAGTTGCATGAATCACTTTTCTTTGAAAGAAATTTAAAGCACTTAAAACACTGTAGCCCTTTATGCCTCTCAACACTGACAAATGAAGTAAAACAATGGAGGATAGGTCTTCAACTTGACTGTTTTCTTTCACCAACAACTTAAAACCCCAGCTATTCAATGAATAATGATATATGGGAAAACACCTAGACACCTGGATTTGAATGTCACGTGTCAGTCCTTTTATGCAGCCTGCAGATACTTCTTGACCTTCTGTCCATTTTGATCCAGTACATCAATAAGTCCACCAGTTACTTGTATGCAATGGCAATTTTACACGTCGGTCTGATGTCTGAATAAACGCTTGAGTCGGTTTTACAATGCTTCTAATATGGCACAAATTTGAGTTGAATTCCAACAGTGTGATCCTAACTTTGTACAAATAATGGATGTCAGAAGAAAATGTCAGCTCTGTTGTTTCTCCCGTGCATGGATCCTCCTGTGAAACCTCAGTCCTGTGTTTTGAGCAAAGTTCCTCCCACAAATGTTGCATGTATACGGCTTTTCTCCTGTGTGGACTCTGGTGTGAATTTTCAACGTTGTACTCACAGCAAACACTTTCCCACACCAAATACATTCATATGGCTTCTCCCCTGTATGCAATCGGACATGATTTGTGAGGGATGAGTGATAAGAAAACTGCCTTCCACAGTGGACGCAGCTGTACGGTTTCTCCCCCGTGTGAGTTCGGGTGTGCCTCTTCAGGTCTGCACTACGGCTGAAAGCTTTCCCACAAGTGACACAAGTATGGGGTTTCTCACCTGTGTGAGTTTTCATATGAGTAGCGCAGTTTGACTGACAGTTGAAGTCCTTTCCACAAACTCTGCATCTGAAGGGCTTCACCCCTGTGTGGGTCGTCATGTGTTTCCTCATCAGAGCCTTCTGGGTGAACCCTTTTCCACAAATGTCACATTTGAAATGCTTTTCACCAGTGTGTGCCCTCATGTGACTCTTTAACTTCAAATAATCATCAAACTCCTCATTGCAATATAGACATTTTAAATGTTTGTTTTCTGGTTCCTGATCAGTACTTGCATTCTCTTGGTTTCCTCTTGCGTAGTCTTGATTTGCAGTTTTGTGTGAGTTGTGAGGAAGGTGATGGTCACTGTTTGGTTCTAAGACACCCAAGCCCTCTTGACCTGATTCAGATGTTATTATTATAGTTGAGATGTTGGTCTGTGGCAGTGGATTTGAATGCAGGGTCTGGTCTTCACTGTGACAAATAGGCCTCAACATAAACATATCAGTCTTCTGCTTCAGGTCAAGCTGCTCTCCCTCCTGACTGATGCAGAGCTGCTCCTGTTCATCTTTAATCTCTGAAGACTCTGGCTCCTCTTGGTCCAGACTGGAGCTCCTCTCCTGAACACAGAGCTGCTGGTCAGTGAGATCCTCCTCATTACAGTTAGATAACTGTGAGTTCTCTGAAAAGAAGGAAGGACAGGAGAAGTAAGTAGTGGTAATGTCAAAGATGCACTCATGTAAAGCCAATGGTGAAATATGTGATTCTGCTACAGGTGCTGCATTCAAATACTGGAGTATTATTTGCAAACAAATGTCAGAATTAATGGTGCTCATATTGCAGAATTATTGTACATCATATTATTGGATAAGGCTATACATGTTGATGCATTCATGTTTAAGCAGCATTTTAACAGTGTAGTGGTTTCAAGTTGATTATATTTAACAGGTGTCAGATATTTCCCAGTACAGTTACCCAGTGGATACTAAGCATACAATTTAATATGTTCATCATGTGTTTTTCATGAATATGAGTCTGCAAGATAACTAGCATGGTCGACAAATAAATATTGTGGAAGAACAAGTACAATATTTTCCTAAATTTAGTCAAGAGGAAAGATAAGGTTAAAATACCAAAAAGCAGACATGCAGAAAGTAGCTCTTTCATGGATCCTATCGTTAGGATCAAATGTACACGAATATGAACGGATCCTCCAACAACAGCAAAGGAGAGTGGAAAATTACAAACTTTGCTGGTGTAGTTTAATGTCTGGCTTCAAGACAATATCCATTAACGTGCGCTGACGGTCGATCTCTTCCTCATACTGTACAATCGTTTTTTCAAAGACGACTAGTATTTCTTCGGCTGCAGCGGTCAGTCGCTCGTTGACAAAGTTTCTGAAACACTGGATGGAAGACATACTGAGTGACTTAGTTAAACACGAGATACCAAGCAGGCTGCGTGCTTGTTCATGAGCAAGACACACGCACTGACACAGCTAAAAACACCCGAGTCAAACCTCGCTGCTCTCATTTGATTCTCTCACTTCCGCCGGACCCAAGATGATGTTACTCCCACATAAAGAAAACACTCACTGCTCCAGTTTAATCTATTTATATTATACAGTGTATAGTTTAATCCTATTCATACACAGTCAATAGTTTAATCATATTTATATGCAGTCTATGGTCTTATCCTATTTATATACAGTCTATGGTTTAATGTTATTTATATTCAGTCCATTGTTTAATCATATTATATAGACTCTATAGTTTAATCCTATATACAGTCTATGGTTTAATGTTATTTATATTCAGTCCATAGTTTAATCATATTATATAGACTCTATAGTTTAATCCTATATACAGTCTATGGTTTAATGTTATTTATATTCAGTCCATAGTTTAATCATATTATATAGACTCTATAGTTTAATCCTATATACAGTCTATGGTTTAATGTTATTTATATTCAGTCCATAGTTTAATAATATTATATAGACTCTATACTTTAATCCTATATACAGTCTATGGTTTAATGTTATTTATATTCAGTCCATTGTTTAATCATATTTATAGAGTCTATAGTTTAATCCTATATACAGTCTATGGTTTAATGTTATTCATATTCAGTCCATAGTTTAATCATATTATATAGACTCTATAGTTTAATCCTATATACAGTCTATGGTTTAATGTTATTTATATTCAGTCCATTGTTTAATCATATTTATAGAGTCTATAGTTTAATCCTATATACAGTCTATGGTTTAATGTTATTTATATTCAGTCCATAGTTTAATCATATTATATAGACTCTATAGTTTAATCCTATTTAAATACAGTTTATGGTTTAATCATACTTATATAGGGTCTATGGCCTAATCTATCGCAGAATAAAGTGAAAAATGAGACAGCTACGTGAGAATTTTCTTCCATATTGTTTTAAATAAAACATACATTTATGGGAAAGGAAGACTAACAACCACAAAGAACAAATCTGAAAGATGTTTAACTAAAATGTAAAATAAATAGCTTACCTCATAACAAGCTCTTTATCTAGTTTAATTTATCTCCACAAGCAGAGTCTTATACAGGGTTAGCCACTAAGGACTGATTGGATAATCTTAACAACTTCCTTTCAGGCAACTGTTTAACATTCAGCTGTGAGACAAATGTCATATCTATAACTTCAACCTATTTGGACTCACAGACGCCCCGTCCACCCCATCCCAGACAACATTTATAAGGTTTCTCATCCATATATAGTCCACAATGGCTACAAAATAGATTACTAGTGTGCACAATCCTTCTTGCTGTGGTATGAATTCATTTCATCTGTATTTTCAAGCGAAATTAAGAATAATAGTGCATATGTCCTGCTTCTTAGCGAACATGCCGGTTCAGTGACTGAAGAGTTTTCTATCAGATTCAGAGGGCAACCGTTGATCTGAAAGGCTGGACTGCAGACATTTACTTCCGCCAAGGACGTTATGTTTTCACCAGGGTTTGTTTATATGTTGGTTTGCAAAATAACTCAAGAAGTTATGGACAGATTTTGATGAAACTTTCAGGATTGGTCAGAAGTGGCCTAACTTAAAACTGATTAATTTTTGGTGGTGATCGGATCAGATTCAAGATCATCAAGGTCAAATGAAAGGTCACACCATAGTAATGTATGGAAGATTTTACATATTTCTGAACGCTCCAGGGTGTACAATTTTCAGCCAACCGTCACCTAATTTGGTATATAAACTAATATAGTCACCAATTCAGTTTGGTCAAGATCAGTAAAAGGTCAAGGTCACCAAGGTCAAATATGCATTTTTAAATATACCTTCATGTATGAAGGAGCTAGAGCAATGCAACTGCTCTCAAAATATCCGGAAAAGAAATCTCAAATTGTATTTGCAAAGTTTTACTGGTATTTTGGTCTTTTTTAAAATCCAAAGTCAAATGAGACAAGATATGAAATAGAGAAAAAATAAATCAAAAGTTCATGATATTAATGTGAATACAATGTTAAATGTGGGTTTTAATGTTCGTCAAAATCAACACATTCACTGTTAGGTGTTGTGGGCTTGCAGGAGTAGACGCTCTCTTAGAATGCTGCCTTGGTGGAGGTCTGTACTTTCTGACTGCTTTTCTAGTTCTTCACTGCGATCACTTCGGTAATACATTGGACTCAACTTAAAGGGTTCTGAAGTGAAGAGGAGCGGCTGTAATGTCAGTATATCCAGCAGAGAGCTGTTCGTTCAAAGTTCATTAATATTAAATGTGTCCAAATTGTGCCAAATTCATGAAAGCACTACATGGAGTTCCTGCCAATACAAGATTCAAAGATTTTTATTGTCATTGTATTTCTACAATGACATTTTGGTGGCACTTAAAACTAAACAAAACAAGACGAAACAAATGAAACAACAGCTTGACACATTACAATACTATACAGTATATAAACAATACACAATAAATAAAGGTAAGAAAAAGAAAATTAAGGAACAAAGTAAAATATAAACTTTAAGTAAAGTGAGAGGTAGATATAAAAATATATATATAGGTAAAGTGTCATTGGTAAAACATTGCAAAGTCACTGAGATGAGGGGTTTTCCAAGGACATAAAGGAATTTATTGAAATTAGCCTTCATATATGGTGAACAACATTTTATTTTATAACATTACATACATCTGTTACAAATTATTCCCCAGGAATTTTTGTGTTTTGATCATGAACCACTTGAATTGAACTGTCTCACATGTTAACATAAAATGTAGCTCTATTTAGTTTACATTTTATTAAAAAACAGCTTTTAGTTGGTAACTTGTATAACGTGAGCAAACAAATACTGATTTTCACTTTACTCTGTCTTTAAGCAAATACAAGGCTACTTGTCTGTATGTGATCTCTGATGTTTTGCTAAGCTGGACACATCATAAAAACGTTCTCCACAAATCTTGCAAAAGTACGGCTTCTCACCAGTGTGGGCTCTTCTAATGTGACTTTTCAGGTCACTATTCTCTCTGAACGTTTTTCCACACGTCTTGCAGGTATATGGCTTCTCACCTGTGTGGATTCTCATGTGCTTTTTCAAGTCTGGCATCCGAGAAAAAATTTTCTCACAAGTGTTGCATGAATATGACTTCTCACCTGTGTGGATTCTTATATGAGTTTTTAGTACTGACAGGTAACCAAATTTTTTCCCACATGTTTTGCAGAGATATGGCTTTTCACCTGTGTGTATTCTCAAGTGTGTTTTCCATGCTGAAATGTCACTAAAAGCTTTCTCACATGTCTGCCAAACATACGGCTTCTCACCTGTGTGAATTCTCATGTGGCCTTTCAAATCAGCAATAAATCTAAAATCTTTCCCACATATTTCACAAGAATGTTGCTTCTCACCTGTATGGATTTTCACATGCCTTTTCAATGTTTGCTTGGTACAGAATCTTTTCCCACATGTTTCACACACATGTGGCTTCTCACCAGTATGGATTCTCATATGAGTTTTCAGTAGTGATAGGTAACTAAACCCTTTACCGCAGGTCTCACAATTGTACAGCGCCTCACCTGGGTGGGTACCCAGGTGTCCCCGTAATCCTGTCGCATACTTAAAAGTTTTCCCACAAGTGTCACATTTGTAATGTTTATTACCTCTGTGAGTCTCTGAATGTGAAAAGTTACAGTTATTTAGTTTGTTACTGTGACTCCTGGGTGGTGTCATTGACTCAGCATTTTTAGTTGACCCAGAGTCTCTATTCCTGCCTCCTATCTTATCTTGATTCTCAGCTACATCAGAGCTTTGAGAGAAGAACTGGTGGTCACTGTTTGGTTCCTGATCTACAGAGCCTTTAACTGAAGTGATAATAAAGGACATCTCAGCTGGATGATTTGAATCATGATCATCATCAGCCTGATCTTCACTGTGCTCACTTTCCTCATACGTAGGTGTCAACATCAAGGTCTCAGTTGCATGCTTCAGGTAAAAATTCTGAATTTCCGTAATTCACCATAAAACCGTAAAACAACACCAATAGAGCGAGGCTTTCTCAGACAGTTCACAATCCACTCATAAACTAAGTAATGCATACTTAAACAGATTAAAACATTTTTCTATATTATTTCTGGGAGCTACACATACTGCAGCACGATAGAAAGGTACATGGTTCTGCAGAGCAAACAGGTCAAACATCTGTAGGAATTATTCACTTACTATGCAACAAAGATAATGCAAAGCTTTGGGAGTTTAAGATTGTTCTGAAGAATGATTGCAATGATTGCATGAAGGTTGATTTGACAAAACTTAGGCATTATTGATGATGTACTACCTCACCACAATAACATACTGTGACCTCTTCTTTATAGAAAGGGATCAATATATAATTACAAAGATGCTGACACACTTGCATTCAAGTACATATATTACAAATTCAAAGACATGGCTCAACGATTAAAACACTCCAAATAATCTTTTCCCACAGGTTGTAAAGATGTGTAGATTCTCACCAGAGTGAGCTATTCTCACTTGAACAACAGGTGTTGCACAAATATGGTTTCTATCCTGTGTGGGTTAATATATGATTCTTCAATACGGACATGTAAGCAAATCCTTTCCCGCAGGTATTGCAAAGGTACGGCTTCTCACCTGTGTGTATTCTCATATGGACTTTCAAGGCATTGCCCCGTCTGAAAGTTTTGCCACAAGTTTCACAAGTATGTGGCTTCTCACCTGTGTGAACTGACATGTGCCTTTTGAATACAGAACTGTCACTAAATCTTTTCTCGCAGGTCTTACAAAGGTACGGCTTCTCACCTGTGTGGATTCTCATGTGGATCTTCAAGGCACTGCCGAGTCGGAAAGCTTTCCCGCAAGTTTCACAAGCATGTGGCTTCTCACCTGTGTGAACTGACATGTGCCTTTTGAATTCCGAAATGTCACGGAATCTTTTCTCACAGATCTTACAAAGGTACGGCTTCTCACCGCTGTGAATTGTCATGTGTCTTTTCAGTGCTGGCATGGCACAAAACCTTTTCCCGCAGATCTTGCAAAGGTATGGCTTCTCATCTGTGTGGATGCTCATGTGACTCTGCAATGTTGACTCACTGTGACTCCTGCTTTGTGGATTTGGCTCTGCATTTCTAGCTGCTCCTGAGTCTCCATTGTTGCCTCTTTTCTGATCTTGGATCCCAGCTAAATACGAGTTGTAAAATAGGAGATGATGTTCACTGTGATCGAGTTTGTCATAAGTAGAAGTCATCAAGGTCTCAGTCCCCTGCTTCAGGTCAAGCTGCTCTCCCTCCTGACTGGTGCAGAGCTGCTCCTGTTCATCTTTAATCTGTGGAGGCTCTGGGTCCTCTTGGTCCACACTGGAGCTCCTCTCCTGAACACAGAGCTGCTGGTCATTTACATCCTCCTCCTCCTCTCCCTGACAGACATGTTGCTGTGAAAGCTCTGGATAACAAAAGGAAGAAGTTAACTTTGTGATGGTACAGACAAACTAGAATTACCACCAGATAAACAAGATTATACTGTTGAATAGTATGACACAATAAAACATATTCTGATTCTGTTGTTTTTAGATCTGGCCTCCTTTTAATTTAACACATCAGAGATCAGTTCCATTAAGAGCACCTTTGATTTCCTTTCATCATGAAGGCATTTGAGAAAAAGGTAAAGGTAACACAGTGACGCGGTGAGTCCATACTACTGGCCATTTTAATACATCATCTACAGCATCATTTGTCACTGTACTCTCTCTATTCTTTTTATTTAATACAAACAAACACAATCTAATTGACATCCATCAACGTCAATAAAAACACAGACATTAAGGATGTGATTTTAGCTATTCAAATGCAGCCTAAGCCAAAAGAAATGTAACTCCACTGTTTTATGTTTTGTTTGGTTTTACACACCTATCCTGTGTAACTGTATCTTTCCAGGGTTCAAATTATAATCTGAGTTTTGTGGGGACTCTATAATTACTAATCTATTAATAACTTCAGAATCGGAATCAGACAAGGGATAATTCAGTTTAGTCTTTCATTTAGATTCAAGGTGGACTGAACATTTAAATTTTCGAAAACAAATACACTTAGTGTTACCAATACATTCTAAATCAATATGTGTGATTGTAAGTTTATGATTGAGTGTCATATTATTTTGTTGGTATTGTAATTGGGCCCCTGTCAATCACTGGGCCCCTAAAATCCTTCTCCTTAGTCTCCTCTTTTCGATGCCCCTGTCTACCAGCATTGCATATGAGGACAGATGCACAGACACCAACAGAGCCTCGCCCCATGGGTACGGCTTCTCACCGGTGTGAACTGTCATGTGCCTTTTCAATGCTGGCATGGCACAAAACCTTTTCCCACAGCTCTTGCAAAGGTATGGCTTCTCAACTGTGTGTATGCTCATGTGTCTCTGCAATGTTGACTCACTGTGACTCCTGCTTTGTGGATTTGGCTCTGCATATCTAGCTGCTCCTGAGTCTCCATTCTTGCCTCTTTTCTGATCTTGGCTCCCAGCTAAATAAGAGTTGTAAAAGAGGAGCTGTTGTTCACTGTGATCAAATTCTTCATAAGTAGAGGTCATCAAGGTCTCAGTCCCCTGCTTCAGGTCAAGCTGCTCTCCCTCCTGACTGGTGCAGAGCTGCTCTTGTTCCTCTTTAATCTGTGGAGGCTCTGGGTCCTCTTGGTCCAGACTGGAGCTCCTCTCCTGGACACAGAGCTGCTGATTGGTGAGATCCTCCTCTTCCTGACAGACATGTTGCTGTGGGAGCTCTGGATAACAAAAGGAAGAAGTTAACTTTGTGACGGTAGAGACAAACTAGAATTACTGTCAGAAAAACAATATTATACTGTTGAATTGTATGACACAATAAAACATATTCTGATTCTGCTGTTTTTAGATCTGGCCTCATTGAACACATCAGAAATTTTCTCCATTAAGAACACATTTTATGTGTCACTGTATTTTCTCTATTCTTATAAATACAGTTGCTTTAATAGAAACAAACACAGTCTAAGTGACATCATTACTTTTTCATCGAGGTCAATAAAAAGTGGTGATATGCAGATATAAAGGGCGTCATTTTGTTTAACTATTCGACTGCGGCCTAAGCCAAACATAAATGTAACTCCACTGTTTTATGTATAGTCTGGTTTTACACACCTATCCTGTGTACGTCAGGTTTCCACACATCATCCATCAGTTTGCGCTGACGATCGATCTCTTCCTCATAATCAAAGATAATATTTTCAAACACTCTGAATATTTCTTCAGCAGCAGCAGAGAGCCGCTCGTTGACAAACCCTTTCAAATATTGAACTGAAGACATTGTTGTTGGATTCCAAATTCAATATTTTGCTGTCGTCCGACTGTTGCCTCCTAGCTAATTCACCATATTTCACTGACGGTACTTCCGTTGTTTGTGCTTCCGCTTGGTGTCACACTGCTAAGTTCCGACAGTGGAAGTGAGGAAGTTTTTCTTTCCGCTTCTAACTGACGTATCGGTGTCTCATCCGTATGGTCTCATCTAGCCATCTATATCTGTCTGTCTATCTGTATCTTTCCAGGGTTCGAATTATAATCTGAGTTTTGTGGGGGTCTCTATAATTACTAATCTATTAATAACTTAAGAATCAGACAACTTCATTTATCTCCAAGGGATAATTCAGTTTAGCAGCATATACTCAGGCTAAAATAAAAGGAAACATGGTATTTAATAGATAGGTGAAACACTTAAAACACAACGTCATTCATCTAGATTCCAGGTGGATTAAAACATTAAAAATTTCGAAAACAAATAAACTTAGTGTTAGCAATACATTCTAAATAAAATATGTGTGATTGTAAGTTTATGATTGTCATATTATTTTGTTGGTATTATAATTGGGCCCCTGTCAGTCACTAGGCCCCAAAAATCCTTCTCCTTATTCTCCTATTATCGACACCCTTGTCCACCAGCACTGCATATGAGGACAAACGCACACACACCTTCCCTTTCTACTGCACCCCATGGTGATTTGGTGGTGAAGTGCAATCTAAAATGTTGCATACAAATGAATGGGTGCATATTTCTTTTGGAGAACATGTTTATTTTAGTCTGTTTATCCCATTAGTATGAATAACACCCACTATAGTGGGTGAAAGAAGTATTCCAGTGTACAGTCCAGGAGGACCTCAGGTGGTCCATTGCTCTGGTTAAAAAAAGCCATGCCTTTATTTTCTAATTAAACAGTTGGCTTTTTACTTTGGTTCACACAGAGTGTAGGCCACTGACAATTACCAAAAAATATAAAGATGAGATCCAAAAATAGCATTTTCTTGCATACATCCTTTTGGGCATTGGTCATTGTATTATATACATAGTGGTGTTTAAAAAAATGACAAAAGAGTATTCATTTTACAGTAAAACATTTTTCAGTGCAAGTAAAATATTATTTATGGGGGTGACAGTCCTGATGCAGCCATGGACCAGGAATCATCCCTATTATGATTGTTTGCAGTGATATGAAAGGACAAACAGTGTTAGTTTAACATATTACCAAATATATACATAAAAATTGTCCATCAAATGGTGCATTTATGTGACTCATCAAAATGACTGTGGACCATTTGTGTACCACATATTTTGCAAATACAAGGCTACTTGTCTGTATGTGATCTCATATGTTTTGCCAAATGAGACGAATCAAAGCATCTTGTCCCACAGATCTTGCAAATGTACGGCTTCTCACCAGTGTGAGCCCTTCTAATGTGGACCAATAAGCCATGTTTGCGGCTAAACAAATTTCCACACGTTTTGCAAGAATACGGCTTCTCACCTGTGTGGATTTTCATGTGACCCGTCAAGTTACTGGTAGATCTGAAGAACTTTCCACATGTTTTGCACAAATATGGCTTCTCACCTGTGTGGGTTCTCATGTGAGTCTTCAAATCAGTTGCCCGACAGCATCTTTTCCCACAGGTGTTACAAGAATATGGCTTATCACCTGTGTGGGTTTTATTGTTTTTGCGATGCCTTTTCTTTGGTTTTGGCTCTGTTTTTCTAGTTGATTCTGAGTCCCAGTGTTTGTCTCCTTTCTGATCTTGGCTCTCATCTACATGGAGGGCACCTTCTGGTATTGATACTACACGTCTTTTAGGTAAAATGTAGTTTAGCAGCCTTTCTTCCACCACACTCTGAGTTTCACTGATACTAAAGTGTGGTGTATGATCTTCACCGTGCACACTTTCCTCATGAGTAGGTGTCAACATTAAGGTCTCAGTCTCCTGCTTCAGTTCAAGCTGCTCTCCCTCTTGAGTGATGCAGAGCTGCTCATGTTCCTCTTTAATGTGTGGTGACTCTGGGTCCTCTTGGTCCAGACTGGAGCTCCTCTCCTGAATACAGAGCTGCTGGTCAGTGAGATCCTCCTCCTCCTGACAGACATGATGCTGTAGGAGCTCTGGAGGACAGAGAACAAAAACAAGAGGCTACTGCTGTAAAGAAAGAAAAACAGACATATATGATATCAAATAAATACAATGTAAACATCCATATTATGCCAATGTAAATAAGCCCACTTGCTATTTCAGTGTCAGAAAATAAATAATTGATTTTCTGCCATGTAAGGTACTTTCAACAAAGCTCACAACTCACAAAATTTGTCAGAAAAAAGAGAAGAAGGTTAATATAACATAATTGAGATACATTGCATCCGGCACTCCACTGTGTTTACCTTCATGAAAAGGCCTGAAATCAACACCAGGCCATGAGAGTGTAACCATACAGACCTCCACACACATCAGACTGGTCAGCCACAAGTCTTTACTGCCTTTGTATAAATGAGACATCAGTTTACTTGATCACATCATGGTCTTTATTTAATATGTAACTCCTGAGGTCTGAGCTATCAACACATATGCCCTGCCAGTCATCAGATAGCATAATAAGCTGTCCAAAGGAGGACATGGAGGCTACAGATGTCAAGAGAAAGAAGCCACACGATGCATAGAGGGTTTAATCCAGTCAAGTCCAGCACCGTGAGACTGTACTCTGTCGCAAGGGAGGCTGAGGACAGGTGTCACAGGCATGGTCCAGGACAAAAAAAATCTAGGAGTACATCAGATGGAATATGGACCCCGAAGATGAGCTGCTAAGCAAGTACCCCAAACAACGGAAGATAGATAATGCCGAGGCAGAGATCTAACCATCGTGGGAGACAAGCCCCTTCACGCCATGCACCACACAAGACAGGACATCAGGAGACAGGAACAGCATGAATTCCTCTTGTAACCCCCTAGTCCATACTCGGAGGTTCCTGAAGACTATGCCAGCGACTGGTTTGACCCATGATTGTTCTGTCTCCCGTACCTGAGGTCCTGTCCGGCGTGGTACATGGAGTGAAGGGGGACTTATTTGGGCAGTAAGCCTACATATCAAACACGTCTAAATATCGGATTTGGTAGGCTTAATACCCCTGTGTATTCAAGACACATTTACTTGTTATTTTGAAGACCATTTTAGTTTTACATACCTATCTTGTGTAACTTTATTTCGGGTTTCCACATCAGTCTGCGCTGACGATCAAGCTCTTCTTCATACTGGACGATAGTTTTTTCAAAAACTCTGAATATTTCTACAGCAGCAGCAGTTAGTCGCTCGTTAACAAACCCTTTCAAATACTCAACTGAAGACATTGTTGCGTGAATATAAATGAAACGGCGAAACGGCTCGTTTTTCAACTGAAACAAGAAGCTAACTCTTCTTCTTCTTCTTCTTCTTCTTCTTGTGGTTTTATGGCGGTTGGCAAACAACGTATTGGTGCATTACCGCCACCAACTGATTAGGAGTATGGATTAGTATGTCTTACTCTCACGAGACTAAATGAACCTAAAGTAATAATAACTAAAAAAAAAAAAAAAAAAAAATATTCCCTAGATAAATGCCCAAACCTTTATATTCTTCTAAATAACCCTGTTGCTCTCATAAACCCCAACATAATTTCAACACTCTCACCTCGTGACTCTCCCCTCAGTATATCAAACACACTGAACCTTTCCTTTTGCCTACTGAGTTTTTGTATCATTTGTCTCCTTTGTGTTTCATACTTTTTACATCTTACTAGAACATGTTCCACTGTTTCCTCCTCCCCACAGTAGTCACAGCCACCCGTGTTGTGTTTCCCTATCTTGTGCAACGTACTATTTAACCCTGTATGTCCAAATCTCATCCGTGTAATCACTACCTCCTCCCTCCTGTTTCTTCCTGTATTCCTAACCTCTCCCACTTTCTTCTGGATTCTGTAATACCACCTCCCCTTCTTTTCTCTATCCCATTGCTTCTGCCATCTCTCCTTTAGTTTTTCTTTTATTATGTTCTTGACCTCTTTTCGACCAATACTAACATTTATTTCTATATTTTCCTTCTTTATTGCTCTCTTTGCGATCTTATCTGCCATTTCATTTCCTGTCACCCCAATGTGTGCTGGTACCCATATAAAAATAACCCTAATATCCATCCTCTGAATCCTGTAAAGTGCCTGCTGCATTTCAATTAGAATATCTGGTCTACTCTCAGAGTGACTGCTATTTAAACTTGCCAGTGCTGAACTTGAATCTGAACATATAAGTGCTCTCATTGGTCTTGTGTCTTCCACCCACTGTAGTGCTAACACTATTGCCACCATTTCCCCTGTGTACACTGAAACTTTTCCCTCAATCCTTTTCCCCACCACAACATCAAACTCGGGCACAAAAAAACCGACTCCTGTTTTGCTGTCTGAACTCTTTGATGCATCAGTGTATATCTGTACGTAACTATAATACCCATCAATGTATGTTTGTACTGTCTGTGCTGTAAGAACAAAATTCTTGTCTTTTCTTTGATCTAATAATGATAAATCCACAATAGCCTCTGGAAATAACCATGGCTGTATTATTGGTATGGGCACTGTCGGGCTGATCTGTAGCTGATCTATCTGGTGTTGTTTTGCTATTTCTTTCACTGTCCATCCAAAGCTCTTGGTTCTACTCTTCTCCTTCTCCCAACAGGATTTTAAAATGTCCTGTGCAGGATGATCCTGACTGTGGCCCTGTAAACTAACCCAATAATTAATTGCTAGTTGTTCCCTCCTTATTTCTAGCGGCTGTTCTCCCATTTCTACCAGTAATGCTGCTACAGGGGTTGTTTTAAATGCACCTGTGCATAACCTTAAACATTGATATTGTATTTGGTCTAGTTTTTTCAGAGTAGTGCTCGCTCCTGACCCGTATACTATTGCCCCATAATCCAGAATAGCTCTGATTAATCCAATGTACAGAGACTTTAAGGCTTTTCTGTCTGCTCCCCACTCTCTTCCCACTAAGCATCTCATTACATTCACCACCTTTTTACATTTGTCAATCATTTTTTGGATGTGTACTGCCCATGTAAGCTTTTCATCAAACCATATCCCTAATAATTTAAAGTGCTTAACCCTCTCCAGTTCCTGATTATACAATTTTAACTTAACCTCCTTCCCAATTCTTTTCCTTGTAAAAATCATTGTTTTTGTTTTATCAACTGAAAATCTAAATCCCCAACTATCTGCCCATTTCTCTACTTTTAAAATAGCTTCTTGCATTTTTTTTACAATGAACCCCACATTCCGTCCCCTCTTCCAGATTGCTCCATCATCCGCAAACAAAGAAAACCCCATCCCCTGCTCCACTTCAGAAAATACTTCATTAATCATCACTGAAAATAATAATGGACTCACAATACTCCCTTGTGGTGTTCCATTCTCCACTGTTACACTTTGTGAGTACTCATTCCCTATTCTCACTTGTATCTTTCTCTCTTGTAGAAAATTCCTTATCCATTTATATATCTTCCCTCTTACACCCATTTTAAAAAGTTTAATTAGTAGCCCTTCTTTCCATAGCATATCATATGCATTTTCAATATCGAAAAAAACAACTACCACACTCTCTTTATTAATCTGTGCTTTCCTTATTTCATGCTCTAGGCATAAAGTTGCATCCATAGTATTACGGCCCTTCCTGAAACCACTTTGATACTTTGCTATGTACCCTTTACTCTCCAAAAAATATGTTAGTCTTTCATTTATCATTTTCTCCATTATTTTGCATATATTTGTTGTTAGGGCAATAGGCCTATAATTCATTGGGTCTGTAGCGTCTTTCCCTGGTTTACTTATTGGTACGACCACAGCCTCTTTCCAGTTTGTTGGTAATCTCCCTTCCTCCCAGACTCTGTTATACAACTCAAGCAATACCTCTTTGGCTGTTTCACTAAGATGATTTATCATTATATAACATACTTGATCCTTGCCTGGTGCTGATCGCTTTGTCTTCCTTAAGGCTCGATTCAATTCTGCTTTAGTAAATGGTGTATTAATTAGCTCCTCTGTTTCCCCCTCACAGTGCAACAATTCTTCATTCTCCCTTATTGTCCTTTCCCTTCCCCTTTTCCCTTCTTCACTAATATTTTCGGAACTATGTATTCTTCTAAATGTTTTAACCAACATTTCAGCTTTTTCTTTATCCCTTACCGCTGTTATGTTACCCTCTTTTAATACAGGGTATCCATACTCCTTTTTAACTCCATTCATTCTTTTAATCATTCCCCATATGCTTGCTATTTCTGTCTCCCTCCCTACTGAGTTACAAAACCTTTGCCAACACTCTTTCTTTGAATACTTTATGGTTCTTCGTACCCTGGCTTGTGACCTTTGATATTCAATAAGACTCTGATAATTATGATTCTGTTTTAACACTTTAAACGCTTTATTTCTGGTTTTAATTACTTCATCACACTCTTTCGTTCACCATGGAACAACCTTCTTCCTTTGCCCACATCCCTTTACCTTAATAGTTTCCTTTGCAGCTTTCAAAATACCTTCACAAATATATTCATTTAACCTATCAACATCAACACTTGTCTCAATTTTCTTAATTTCCCTATCACTAATATCCCTAAATTTGTCCCACTCCGCACTACCAAATGACCAGCCCCGTGCTCTCCCTGTATTATAATGTTCTAGATTTATTCCCACTTCTATCATTATTGGATAACGGTCACTTCCTGTGGTGGTTTCCTTCATCACATCCCAAGAACAGATACCTGCTAGTGAATCTGATACTAATGTAAGATCTATCGCTGATTCTGTCCCTGTCCTAACATTAATTCTTGTCCCTCTCCCATCGTTGAGACGTACTAGATTTTTATTATCCATCACTTCTTCTATCACCATTCCATTGTAATCATTCCTACTATCCCATAACGTGCTATGTGCATTAAAATCACCACACCATATAACTTTCCCCTCTAAATAACCTTCCAGTTCATCCATAGCTTCTAACGACATCATGTTACATGGATTGTAGAAATTAACTAGTTTAATATTTCCCTCTTTTGCCCAGACTTCAGTTACTATATATTCCATATTCCTTCCTTTTCCCACCACCCTATATTGTGTTCCTTGTTTCATAAACATTATGCACCCACCACCATTTCCCTCTCCTCTATCTCTACTGATACTATCATAACCTTTAATGGTAAATTCCAATCCTGGTTTCAGCCATGTTTCCTGAATGCACAAAATGTCTGGTGCTTTCTTACAGTCTCTAATAAAACCTTTTAGCTCTTGACCATTGGCTATTAGACTTCTAGCATTCCACTGTAAAATAATCACTCTGTCTTTTCATTTGCTCCCCCTGGTTTCCTGTCTACCTCCAGTTTCCTATTAATATCTTCCCAGGACACCTCCCTCATTCCCAAATACTTTTCAGCCCCCTTCACAATAATTCTTATCTTCTCTGTTTTGTGTTTTACTTGATCAGTACAGTTTATTATGTAGGCCATAAACAAAACCAGCTTTTCAACCTCTAATGCCTCGCCCCCCTCTTGTCTTACAGTCTGTTTCACCTTATTAACCTCCTCTCTTCCTCTTTGCTCGTTTACTCTCTTCACTGCCTCTGCATAGCTTAAGTTGTTAGCCGTTTTTACTTCATTCACTTTTACTGCCCTCTGTCTCGCCTCGCAGCCACCATACGTCACCCTGTGTTGTCCCCCACAATTGCAGCATTTATCTTGCACACCATCTTCACATTCTTCAAACCTATGGCTTCCTCCACATTTGGGACATCTCTGTTTCCCTTTACACACTGCAGCTATGTGTCCGTACTTGTGGCATTTGTAACATCTCAGTGGTGGGGGGACGTAAGGTCTCACTGGGAAGCTCATACATCCTATTTTAACCCTCTCTGGAAGAACGGACCCTCGAAATTCCAGGAGGACTGACAGGCTGTCTAGTCTTTCCCCATTCACTGTTCTTTGCAGTCTCCGGATTGTATTTATCTCTCCTCCACTCATACTCCTTTTTAGTTTCTCCAGGTCTTCATCTACCGGAATCCCGGTTATGACTCCCCTCATTCCCATTCCTACACCTAGTACCTTCCGTTCACACACCCCCTTCTTGCATATACTCTCCACCTGCCTGGCTTTATTTCTCTGCTCTTCCGTTTTGCATATTATCAGCAAATTTCCATCCCACAAGATTTTCGCCATTTCCACTTCACCTATCTTCTTTCTCAGTTCCCTCGTCAACGCTATCGGACTTATTTTAATATGTTCATCCTCTTTCCTAAACCTCAGGATAATTTTAAACTCCTCATTCGAAACCCTTCTTCGCACTACTCTCTTCTAACCTGTTAGTATGTTTCTTTCTTTTGATATTCTGGCTTGTACTCAAGCTCCCCGCGCTTTTTCCCTGCTGTCTCACTGTCCCCTTCATCCTCATCTCCCTGGCTTGCCATCCTGATCCACTCACTAATCAGTTTATGCCCACCGCCAAATTACAAATTTTCAAAAAAAACACGCCAAAAAGTTGTTTCAAAAACCTCGACTCCTGTCAAACTCCTGTCACGATCAGCTGTTTGTAGTTCCTCCAGCCGTCCTGCTGGCTCTCTAGCGGTCTAAAGCGAATAATCAGAAGCTAACGCTGTTAGTGTTGCAGCTGTTTAACTTCTTCTTCTTCTTCTTTTGTTTCTTGGCAGTTTCGACGCTCCTCGGCGTATTACTGCCCTCCACAGGTTAGTTCGTGAGTCACAGTCTTATCTGATATTCTCCCATACAGTCTTGTATCGCGCAGGAACTGCAAAATTGCTGTTGAGGAGCCCAAATAGCGTTCTAATAGAAAATGAGACCAACCCCAAATCTGTTAATCTTTTAAAGAGTTCTCTCCTCTCAACACAATAGAGTCTACAGTCGAGCAAAATACACTATATTGCCAAAAATAGTCCCTCACCTGCCTTGACTCACATATGAACTTAAGTGACATCCCATTCCTAATTCATAGGGTTCAATATGACGTCGGTCCACCCTTTGCAGTTATAACAGCTTCAACTCTTCTGGGAAGGCTGTCCACAAGGTTTAGGAGTGTGTTTATGGGAATTTTTGACCATTCTTCCAGAAGTGTATTTGTGAGGTCACACACTGATGTTGGATGAGAAGGCCTGGCTTTCAGTCTCTGCTCTAATTCATCCCAAAGGTGTTCTATCAGGTTGAGGTCAGGACTCTGTACAGGCCAGTCAAGTTCATCCACACCAGACTCTGTCATCCATGTCTTTATGGACCTTGCTTTGTGCACTGGTGCACAGTCATGTTGGAAGAGGAAGGGGCCAGCTCCAAACTGTTCCCACAAAGTTGGGAGCATGGAATTGTCCAAAATGTCTTGGTATGCTGAAGCATTCAGAGTTCCTTTCACTGGAACTAAGGGGCCAAGCCCAGCTCCTGAAAAACAACCCCACACCATAATCCCCCCTCCACCAAACTTTACACTTGGCACAATGCAGTCCGACAAGTATCGTTCTCCTGGCAACCACCAAACCCAGACTCATCCATCAGATTGCCAGATGGAGAAACGTGATTTGTCACTCCAGAGAACGCGTCTCCACTGCTCTAGAGTCCAGTGGCGGCGTGCTTTACACCACTGCATCCGACGCTTTGCATTACACTTGGTGATGTATGGCTTGGATGCAGCTGCTCGGCCATGGAAACCCATTCCATGAAGCTCTCTGTGCACTGTTCTTGAGCTAATCTGAACGCCACATGAAGTTTGGAGGTCTGTAGCGATTGATTCTGCAGAAAGTTAGTGACCTCTTTGCACTATGCGCCTCTGGCTCTGGCACAGGCTCTAACACAGACTCTGGCTTTGAGTCAGCTCAGCCCTCTGGCTCTGACACTGGCTCTGGCGTAGTGTCGGCTCGGCCATCTGCTCCTGCACTGGTTCTGATGTAGAGTTGGCTCGGCACTCTTGCTCTAGCTCTCTGGCACGTCATTCTGGCTTGGCCCTCTGGCTCTGGCACAGGCTCTAACACAGACTCTGGCGTGGAGTTGGCTCGGCCCTCTGGCTCTGGCACTTGCGCTGGCTCTGGCATAGGGTTTGCTCGGCCCTCTCGCTGTGGCACTGGCTCTGGCATAGAGTCGGCACGGCCTTCTGGCTCTGTTGCAGGGTTTGGCGTAGAGTCCGCTCAGCCCTCTGCCTCTGGTGCTGACTCTGGCATAGAGTTGGCTCTTGAGGCTGAAGAAATGTTCACGTGATGGCTGGGGTTTGGGACGGGGTGACATGGCGGGGTGGGGGTGAGAAAGAAGGAAAAAGCTGGTATTTTAATTAATAGTGAAGTCAACTTTAAGGACTCTCACAGATATTAAATTAACATAATAGTCATTATGTTACTTTTAAAGAAAAGTTGAGATGCTTTTTAAAATCTAGAGGTCTGGCTCAGTTGCCACCAGACTGAATACATGTATGTGAAAAGTAGATGTAGAATTATTTTTGTGCAAAATGCTTTTTACGTCTAGAAGTCAGGTTACAGTTGCCATCCGACTGTGACCTCTGTAAAAAAAAAAAATTAAAAATAATTGCAGTCGGTCGAATTAAATATATACGTAAAGAGTATTGTCATGGTCTGGATGCAGTTACCACCAGGCCCTGTAGAGGTCAGTGTACTCCTGATCACACTACCATTGCAGTGTGGTGAGGTTTTTGGATATGAAAACAGAGAAAATGGTGATGGAGCAACTTATTGGGCTGGATGGAAGAAGCTGGTCCAAGGCTCGGGCAAATGTTAGGTGATAGCAGGACTGTACTCAGACTCTCTCCCTGTGTTGACGAACGACAACGGCTCCGTTGCTGGATGCGGTGTAGAGTCGGCTCAGCTCTCTGGCTCCAGCGAAGAGTCGGCTCGGCCCTCTGGCTCTGGCTCTGGCTTATGCGTTGAGTCGGCTCGGCCATCTGCTCCTGCACAGGCTCTGGGGTAAAGTTTGCTTGGCCCTCTCGCTGTGAGCGTAGTCTGGCCAAGCTGCCTTGTAAACCGATTTCTCAGAGGGTGGGCTTAACCCGCGATTATGAAATGCCTCTGTGTGCTACTGGACGAAGCTTCAACTAATCAGACCACTCTTTCCTCTGACGTATGCGTAGCGACAGAAACTGCTTGATCCAAAGAACTAGTGCGTCATTGTCTTAAACATGCCTTAATCAACCCGTTGATTTTCATTGGTCCCTATTTCTAAGTGAATCTGAAATCGACGAGAACGGCAACTTGGCCAGACTTACTTGGTCATCAAATTTTGTGAAGGGTCACAGGAAGTATGGGTGGGCCCAGGCTATATTTGTACCTCCCAGGCAGGAGATAATAACACATATCAGCCTGAGAAATGTAAATAAAGTATAAACAGGTTACCAGGTTACCACTGAAGCACCTTTTTTAGAACAAATATTTTTAAACACTTAACTCAATGAATCTGGAGACAATTCAAGAAAAAGAACTGGTTTGAGCTGAGCCACTATGACACTGCCAGCTAACACACTTTAGAAACTACCCATCTATGATTCCACCTACACAGCCACACTCATACATCACATTGCATCACTCTCCTGCTAAATGTTTGGACACCAGAATTTAAAAAAAAAAAATATATATATATATATATATATATATATATATATATATATATATATATATATATATATATATATATATACACATATATATATATATATATATATATATATATATATATATATATATATATATATAGGGGGTATTAGTAGTCATCCTGATTCACACTCCATTCCAGTTGGTGGCGGTAATGCACCAATACGTTGTTTGCCAACCGCCAATAAAACGCCAGAAGAAGAAGAAGAAGAAGAAGAAGAAGAAGAAGAAGAACAATAATAATAAAAAGAAGAAGAAGAAGAAGAGGAATTTTCAATTTTGTATCCATTCAATTAGACGTATTTTCTATGGCAGCAAACAAAAGTAGCCTCCTTTTTTCTTAGCACGGAACGTTTGGACGGAACAGTTACAACAGTACCACATCCGGTCTGCTTCCGGTGGGAAACAATCGAGACGGCGTAACACAGAAGAGGAACGGGGGCGTTTTCTCTTTCTGGCACTTGTAACATCTCTCTTAATTTCTCTTAATTATGTTTTAGGGCTTTTAAACACAGTGGAAATGGCTCCATATTACTGTGCTATATGTAGACAAACCACATTTGCTGGGAAAAGGCATATATTCGGGAAAAATCACCAAAGTAGACTGAGAGTGGTCCTTCTTAAATTCCTAGAGAAGGTATGTATGTATGTATGTATGTATGTATGTAAGTAAGTCAGTAATCATGTCAATTGAGTCCTACTGTTGTATTATAATCGGAGTGTTTTGTGCTCGCGTTTTGTTTTACTGTGCTTAATATGACGGTTAGGACGGCTAGCTCTGATGCTAACGTTAGCTGCAAACCGTTGTCACAATCCAAATGTTTCTCACATTTAAAGTACACTTGTCTTTAGTATGTGTCTGCGTGTTCAGCATATGATGTTTTGTGATATCTTCAATTTAATTTTTAGTGTGTAACTTTTGTGTTTCCCGTGTATGTCCACTGTCTCCTAGGTGAAGGAAGCTCGTCGAACACTTAAAAAACCCCAATTAGAAAAGTTTGATGGTACTCAGCCCAAACAGACATTATGGTGCTACTGCTGTGGGTGTGAAATTGAAAGAAATGTTACAGATGGCAACATGACTGTGCTGCACGGAGGATTGTTAGAGCACATGGCCACGTAAGTTTTATTTAATACACTTTATTTGCCTCATTTTGTTCTCACTGATTCCCTGCATCATCCCCCACCTCTTTTACAACCACATGATATCCATGTATCACATGAATTATGTGGTCACATGTATATTGCTCAAACAAAATTACTTTATGAATAAAAAAGTAGTGTAAATCAAGGCCTAAAGTGGGGAGGCTTAACAGGACATTTACTCATTATTATTGGCTGCCATATTTGTAAAGCAGGTTGGATTGAAAGCATCAAATATCCAATCATGTAACAAGAAATCAATGTAACTACAGGAAGCACTATTGTAGTATCATCTGTGGTGTCTGCATATTTTGTGCTACTTCAATTTAGATGCAGCTCACGTTGCCCAAACTAACATGTATACTTGTCAGATGTCTGTCTCAAAATTATCGTATCCTTGCTTTTGTTCATACGGTTTTTGGGAACAAGGTAGCTTGTTTTGACCTTTTAAAATGTATCTGCTTTCAGCCAAGAACACAGAAAGAATACTCACAAGTTCTGGTGGGATAATAAGGCCGACCCCAAATTTAGAGACAAAGTCATCATCACAGAGGAGGAAACTGAAAGGTATGTCCAGTGAGCCAAAATTCTACATCAATGTAGATTGTTTGGAAAACAAAGAAATCTCTGCAAGAATAAACATTTTTGTTGTGTTTTTTAGGTTTAAAGCAGAAGTGGCAAAAGCATTAGAGACCTTTGTGGAGAAGGAGGATGAATTCATAAAACAGGTAATGCAAGTCAGATTCTTTTTAATGAACTCCACATTAACCTTGGTAACAAATTGCACCATGGATGTTCTGTATGTACCAAATGTGATACTTGAGATATTACAGTCATTAAAGTGATTGACAAACCAGCATTGAAATCCTTGGAGAAAATCTGTTACCATGACAAAACATGTTGCAAGGAGTGTTTTTTTAACCAAGCTTGAATTCTGCTAATTCATTTTTTTCCTCTTGTTTTTCTAATCATTGCTGCAGGAAGCTGATCACATCCGGGCACAGGAGAAGCATAGTCAAGAGGTCCTTCGGTCTGTTTTAGAGGTTTGTTTTCCAAGGATGCAGTGGCAGTATCCATCACTATGGCCATGACTTTTGATATGTATAATTTTGAGTCACATAAGTAAGTTATATGGGAAATATCATCATTCTTGTGTGGCACATTGGTATAGTGGTTAACACTGTCACCTCACAGCAAGGAGGCACCGGGTTCGAGGCCTTTCTGTGTGGAGTTTGCATGTTCTCCCCGTGTCTGTGTGGGTTCTTCCCGGGTACTCCGGCTTCCTCCCACCATCCAAAAACATGCATGGGGATTAGGTTAATTGGCTAATTTAAATTGACCGTGGGTGTGAGTGTGAGTGGTTGTCTGTCTCTATGTGTCCTGTGATGAACTGGAGACTTGTCCAGGGTGTACCATGCCTTTTGCCCTAAGACAGCTGGGATAGGCTCCAGCCCCCCATGACCCTATGAGGATAAGCGGTAGAAAATGGATGGATGGATGGATATCATCATCATCATTCTTTTCTGTAATGACCAGTGGGTAATCAATGATCCTTTGGAGATCCTGCTTCACCCTAAATATTGTGGCTGGTCAAATCTTGTATTTGGGGTTTTGGTTTATAGAGAAAGTACAACTTAAAAAAAAAAGCTTTTTAGTTTTAAACCTACATGGAAGTTATGAAATTGGACTGAAGCTGTAAGAGGAAAAACAAAGGGAGGTTTATGTTAATCTTGTGTGTAAAGTACTATGTGAGGATTGTGACGATAAAAGCTGAGATGAAGCGTGGTTAGTGCTCTGACTTCCTCTATGAACCACTGTTGGCTTTTCCTGAATCAATGTCAGCATGACGCAGAGCCAGAGTTGTTCAGTGGACCCAGTGGCACAGACATGTCTGCTGAGGATGCTGTCAGGTAACACCATGTTGAAACGACCTTTTCTATTTTTGCGTTGTATCATCAACAGCACTTGAAATCACTCATTTGGACTCATCTTGTTTTTTTGGGGGGAATAGCTCTCAATTTACGCCTCAGGGATCAGAGCAGCAGACCGGGAGAAACTTTGTGGAGTCAATGGTTGAAGCACCGTGGGCTTCAACAGGACCAGGCCTGACTTTCATAGGCTATCAGGTAGCACACATTAAGAAACTGTAAAAGTTTTTGTTTTTGTTTTGTTTTTTTAATATCTATTTTTTCTTTGTTACAGGATTCTTCAAACAGTGGAAATGTGCATACAGGTACAGTGATATTAATGTATGCAATGGTTAAGTATCTGAAACCTTACCAAGTGTACATTGGAGGTATACATGGAACAAAACAACAGGAAAGCAATGTATAACCAACCAATACAATGCCAGTAACCTCGCAGTAAGCACTGCTTTTGCGAAATTACTCCTATTTTTTTGTATATATTTTATATCTATACATGTTCTTCTTAAATAAAGTATGTTATTGCTTTTATTGATCACTATTCCCCCGTTTGCATCGACTTGGTCATCTTTTCAGATCCTGATAGCCTTTGCTGTGTGTGATATATCATAGCCATAACCTAGAAAAAAAACATATTTAGATTTAATAAGCTAAATTAAACTCTGTTTGGATTTAAAAGTATTCCTGATAAGGCTATTGTCTGGATTTGATGATGGATTTGGAGGATGTATGTTTTGTATTATAGTAACATGTAAGCTTGTGAACAAACCTAGTGTATCTAATAGTTATGAGCCATGTGCACCTGTTTCGTGTGATTGATTAGAAATAAGCCTTTAAACTTTGTGTATCATAGGTGCTGTCCCTCCTTGGCTCCAGGAAGATCCTATGGAGGGGACCTCCACAGCTGCACCACATCCAGAGATTGGTCCATCCCTCCAAGAGTTCCTCAAACAGAGTAGGAGTCTCACATTTATGTTTTTAAAGTTGTGTTATGACATTTTATTTTCTCAGCTGAGAAGTGTGTTCAAGGAAATGTTCCAGTCTTGGTGACAATTTCCACAAGCAGTACTGTTTTATTAGGTGCTTTCACATCAACTGTGGTAACCACAACCTGATCTAAGTCTAAGTCAGTCTCACTGCCACTATATATACATATTATTACATGTATTACATACAGTCATGGTCAAAAGTTTACATACACTTGTTAAGAACATAATGTCATGGCTCTCTTGAGTTTCCAGTTATTTCTACAACTCTGATTTTTCTCTCATAGAGTGATTGGAACAGATACTTCTTTGTCACAAAAAACATTCATGAAGTTTGGTTCTTTTATGACTTTATTATGGGTCAACTGAAAATCTGTTGGGTCAAAAATATACATATAGCAACATGAATTTTGGTGACTTAGAAAGTTGTGTCACTGAAATGAACTTCATAGCATGGCCTCTTAACTTCTTGTGAGTGATCATGAGTGACTACAGCTGGTGACTTCTCTGAGGCCATTTAAATAGGGCTCATTTGATACAAACACCCACAAACGCTACAATGGGAAAGTCAAAGGAGCTCAGCAAGGATCTGAAAAAGCGAATCATTGACTTGAACAAGTCAGGAAAGTCACTTGGAGCCATTTTAAAGCAGCTGCAGGTCCCAAGAGCAACAGTGCAAAAAACTGTTTGTCAGTAGAAAGTGCATGGCACTGTTTTGTCACTGCCATGATCAGGAAGAAAATGCAAGCTATCACCTGCTGCTGAGAGAAAATTGGTCAACTGAGAACCACCAAAAGGCAGATCTGCCAAGAATTAGGGCCCGTTTACACATACACGGTATTTGTAAAAACGGAGACCTTTTCCCTTGTGCCTTCATTTACACACAAACAACACTTTCTCCTCTGCATACAATTCTTTCTAAAAACTCTGGCAAAAGTGGAAAACTCTGGTTTGAATGTAAACAGAGAAAAACTGAGTTTTAGGAAATCTATGCACCAAAAGTGTGATTTTTTTTTTTTTTTGTGTTGTACGGCCATCACAGTAGTCTATGAGCAGTCAAGCATTCCAGATATCAGTAGCATTTCTGTTGGTGAACACACTTTTTAAGTGTTTTGCAAAAACAGCTCCTCTATTATGTACAGAAGCAGAGGCGTATTAGGGCTCGGAGGAACAGGAAGTCGCTCGTGTTAGTCGTCGTTGTCAATGAGGCTTCTGATTGGCTTGCATGGTTTTCTCCTTCTTCCTACACTGTCGCTTATAGGCTTGTCGCAGTTATGATGGCTCTCAACAGCGTATTTATGCGAGTTAATGTAAACGGAAACTTTTTTTTTTGAAAACTATGATGTGTGCACAATGTTATTTTGGAAAACGGAGGGAAGGAAATACTCATTTATCAAAATACCCTGCTATGTGTAAAAGTAGCCTTAGAAGCTGCTTGAACACAGGTGTCAGTGTCCACATTCAAGCATGTTTTGCATCGCCATGGACTGAGAGGCTGCCGTGCAAGAAGGAAGCCGTTGCTCCAAAAGCAGCACATTAAGGCTCGACTGAAGTTTGCTGCTGATCACATGGACAAAGATAAGACCTTCTGGAGGAAAGCTCTGTGGTCAGACGAAACAAAAATCGAGCTGTTTGGCCACAGTGCCCAGTAATATGTTTGAAGGAGAAAAGGTGAGGCCTTTAACACCATGCCTTCCGTCAAGCACGGTGGTGGTAGTATTATGCTGTCGGGCTGTTTAGCTGCCAAATGAACTGGTGCTTTACAGAGAGTAAATGGGATAATGAAGAAGGAGGATTACCTTCAAATTCCTCAAGATAATCTAAAATCATCAGCCCGAAGGTTGGGTCTTGGGCACAGTTGGGTATTCCTACAGGACAAACACAAACACACATCAAAAGTGGTAATGGAATGGCTAAATCAGGCTAGAATTAACGTTTTAGAATGGCCTTTCCAAAATCCTGACTTAAACCCCATTGAGAACATGTGGACAATGCTGAAGAAACAAGTCCATGTCAGAAAGCCAACAAATTTAACTCAACTGCATCAATTCTGTCAAGAGGAGCGGTCAAAGATTCAACCAGAACCTTGTGGATGGATACCAAAAGTGCCTATTTGAAGTGAAAATGGCCAAGGGACATGTAACCAAATATGAGCATTGCTGTATGTATATTTTTGACCCAGCAGATGTTTTTTGTGACAAAGAAGTATCTGTCCCAATCACTCTATCAGAAAAATCACAGTTGTAGAAATAACTGGAAACACAAGAGAGCCATGACATTATGGTCTTTACAAGTGTCTGTAAACCTTTGACTATGACTGTATATAATGTAATAATACGTATATATAGTAGCAGTGAGATTTAGATCAGGTTGTGGTTACCACAGTTGATGTGAACTGTATATTATACACTAAGAGGCATTAAGATAATCCTTTATTTGTCCCACAGATGGGGAAATTTGCATTAAAAACGCAACATTGTATTTTTTTTCTATATTAATTTGAATTTTCATAATTTATTGGGCGACTTCACTTGGTATGATACTGAACATGAATGAACAAAAGCAACAGTAGAAAAATTAATCGACATGGATTACAAATGTCAGTATCCTGTGTGATCGTTGTGGCATAGACATGATGAGCGCGTTGATTTCGGCCACTGGAATCGCTTCCCACTCTTCCAAGAGTGCAGTACGGAGATCAGCAACCGTCACCGGCAGTGGAATACAAAGCTGTACACGGCGATCCAGATTGTCCCAAAGGTGTTCAATCGGATTCATATCCGGGGAATAAGGCGGCCAGTCCATAACCTGCACATTATGTCTGTGCATAACGTGCCTGCAGGCGTGAGGTGCATCTGTGGACGCCAAAATGCCTGGCTACCCTCGCTTCGGTCATTGCGGATCTCAGCATACCAATGGTCTGCTCCCTCATGTTTGCTGCTAAGCGTGGCATGGTGACCGTCTGTGACAGCTTGCATTTTACCTCCGGGTTCTTAAAGCCTTGCCCAGTTGAGCTCACATTACCAAAAGAACTCACTGAAAGCTTTCAAACAATGTCCTAACCAATCACACATGCAAAAACAGGGATTGGTACCGTCTGCCACGTTAATTTATTGTTTGAGCTGAAAAATGTGGCCCCATAGTTTCAATAGCCACGAGTGGTAGTAAACAAAACATTGTTTTGTATACAAAGTAGTTGTGTCCATTTTTATTTTACATTGACTTTGCTGCGTTTTTAATGCCTCTTAGTATATATACACATTATATCCATGTGCCCTTTAGAAAAATAACAATCTCATACATATTTGCCTCATATGTTTTTGCAGAGGAGCAAGAGAAGCTGAGGAAGCTTCCACCAAACAGAGTGGGCGCCAACTTCGATCACAGCTCACATACAGATGCCAACTGGCTTCCCTCCTTTGGTAGAGTGTGGAACAGTGGCCGACGGTGGCAATCCAGGTGAAATGAGAGCACTATTCACTAGACATGTGACTAACATGCAGTCATTGTAAACCAAGACTCTCACTCCATCCCATGCATTTTACACACATACAGTAGAGGTTTGATGTCCTGTGTTTATGTACACTATATTGCCAAAAGTATTCGCTCACCCATCCAAATAATCAGAATCAGGTGTTCCAATCACTTCCATGGCCACAGGTGTATAAAGTCAAGCAGCTAGGCATGCAGACTGCTTTTACAAACATTTGTGAAAGAATGGGTCGCTCTCAGGAGCTCAGTGAATTCCAGCGTGGAACTGTGATAGGATGCCACCTGTGCAACAAATCCAGTCATGAAATTTCCTCACTCTTAAATATTCCACAGTCAACTGTCAGCTGTATTATAAGAACGTGGAAGTGTTTGGGAATGTTACGGCCTCCCCCCCACACACACACACACACACACACAGCTCAATAGGGGAAGTAGGCTGCAACATATGAAGAAGGACGCCACACCAAAAATATAACAGTTTAACCACAGGCTTTATTTAGAAAACCCCAAACTAAACAAAAGCAAAACAAACTAAAGACGAAACAAAGGAGGGCTGGAGACCCCGGCCAAAAGGAACAGAAAAAAGGAAGACACCGGGCCAACCACGCAATGGGCTGTCGCTCCCAGCGTGTCCCCCTAAAACTGCCTAAAAGGAAAAGTAAACCTATAATGAAACAAAAGACGAATAACGTAACTACCGGTAATCTCCAGCCCAAACTAACACAACAAACTAAAACAACAAAACCCCAGCACCTAAACGAGCATGGGGGGGGGAACCCGTCTTGTGGGAAATGAAAAATAAACACGGAACAAAGCCCCCCTCACCACGGGCTTGCGTCTGTGCCGTGTGCTGTCTGCCTCCCATCTCTGCACTCCCTGTCCCTCTTATCCCCCCCTCCTCCCCGCTCTACCCGAATGCTGATTGCACTCAGGTGCGCAGCAAGCAGGGGAAGGAGGGAGACAACCCAGGCAGGGAGGGAGGGAGAGAGAGAGAGAGAGAGAGCGAGAGCGAGCAGGCTGCTGCTTGTAACAGGGAACGACAGCAACTCATCCACGAAGTGTGAGGCCACGTAAACTGACGGAGCGGGGTCAGTGGATGCTGAGGCGCATAGTGTGAAGAGGTGGCCAACTTTCTGCAGAGTCAATCACTACAGACCTCCAAACTTCATGTGGCCTTCAGATTAGCTCAAGAACAGTGCACAGAGAGCTTCATGGAATGGGTTTCCATGGCCGAGCAGCTGCATCCAAGCCATACATCACCAAGTGCAATGCAAAGCGTCGGATGCAGTGGTGTAAAGCACGCCGCTACTAGACTCTAGAGCAGTGGAGACGTGTTCTCTGGAGTGACGAATCACGCTTCTCCATCTGGCAATCTGATGGATGAGTCTGGGTTTGGCGGTTGCCAGGAGAACGATACTTGTCGGACTGCATTGTGCCAAGTGTAAAGTTTGGTGGAGGGGGGATTATGGTGTGGGGTTGTTTTTCAGGAGCTGGGCTTGGCCCCTTAGTCGCAGTGAAAGGAACTCTGAATGCTTCAGCATACCAAGACATTTTGGACAATTCCATGCTCCAAACTTTGTGGGAACAGTTTGGAGCTGGCCCCTTCCTCTTCTAACATGACTGTGCACCAGTGCACAAAGCAAGGTCCATAAAGACATGGATGACAGAGTCTGGTGTGGATGAACTTGACTGGCCTGTACAGAGTCCTGACCTCAACCTGATAGAACACCTTTGGGATGAATTAGAGCAGAGACTGAGAGCCAGGCCTTCTCATCCAACATCAGTGTGTGACCTCACAAATACACTTCTGGAAGAATGGTCAAAAATTCCCATAAACACAGTCCTAAACCTTGTGGACAGCCCTGCCTGAGTTGAAGCTGTTATAGCTGCAAAGGGTGGACTGACGTCATATTGAACCCTATGGATTAGGAATGGGATGTCACTTAAGTTCATATGCGAGTCAAGGCAGGTGAGCGAATACTTTTGGCAATATAGTATACAGTATGTGTGGACAGATGAAGTTAGTAGTGTGAGATTAGAGGATAAAAGAAACTCTCAGAATATTTTTTTTCCTCTGGTAACTACCAACCACTTTGGTAGGTGATTATCAGTGTACATGGAGACTTAATGTAGAAACACGATTTCATTCAGATGTTGTTCCTAAGGATGTTTTACATGATTTATTTTTTTTTAATTTTTTAGAGACAATCTTTCTAACATCTTTTGCTTTTTTTAATGTTCCTTTTTCAGTTTCAGTCAAAACACCACAAGTGACAATCTATACTATTGTAATGTATTTGCGGTTGTCATGGCAGCACTATAATTTGCTTTTATTCAATTAACCCAATAGTATTTTAGCATTTAACTACCAAAATGTACATACTGAAACATTTTTCATTGACTACATCCTATCATATTTCATTATTTTATAAGACATTATACCTATGTAAGACTGTTTTCTTTTCATCTAATGTCCCTGGCCAAATAGCAATAGGGCACATGAATTTTTAGCTCAGTAGATTAATTTCATTGGTCTCTGTATGAACTGTACATGTGTCTTCTTTTCAACAGGCACCAATTCAGGCAAGAGGAGGGACAGAAGAGGAAGAGGGAGCACAGACCAGAGGGGTCAAAGAAAGCAAAAATAATTGAACAGCTGACAAATCCTGACACTTAAAGACTTAAAACTGAGCATGATGTATGTGAATGGAATTACATAGTTTGAAAGCTATGAATGAGATTTTGTAATATGTTGAAATGCTCACTCAATAACCCCCTGTTGAGAAAAGCCTTTCTTAAGGGTTGCCCAGATTCTCGTAACAAAATAAGTGATGGGACAACAGCTCTTTGAGAAGATAACATGACTGTGGGAGCAAGGAAACAACAGGGGGCGCCAGCCACTCAACTAACTAATAGCTGTGCAACTTTACATGAAAGACAAGCTGTGGAAGTCAACATTTTGATAATGACCCATACTCCTGATCTGTCACCCATATTTAGGACGTATGTACTTATTTGTGACAAAAAGCGGGTATCCACTGAATGACATGTTTTGTTTCTGTCTGAAATTATGAATATTATTTTGCCTTAAATTGCAATACACATTAAGAATAGTAGTTATCTGTGTTTCGAAGACTTCCAGCAACAAACACTTTTTTTTTTTTTTTTTTTTTTTTTTTTTACAGGGAACCAGTACAACCAACTGATCAGCTTTCATTTCCCTTTTCAGATCATGTTAGGTGATACATTACTTACAAAAAGCTTATAGGTTGTATGTGAACGTTTGTCACTTTGAGATAAGTTGTGATAAAAATAGGTGATAATATCTTTTGTCTCAGTCTGTATTTTAGATTCAGTGATATACAAAGTTCCATACTGTACTGTATGTTTTTGTCCACAGAAGCTAAATTATAGATGGTTGGGTAAATTATTCTGGCCACAAGAAGTCAAACTGTCAAGCCTAGATTGACGTGCCACTTAAAACGGGTATATTTGCACTCATGTTGCATGGGGCAGGGTCCCTAGATAACCTATTAAATAAATCCATGGAGAGAAATTATATGTCTGTTTTCTTATGCATAATACAGATCTAAGACAAAAACAAATACAGATGGGTAATTCCACTAGGACTATTACTGTGTGAAATACACAGTGGTTTCATTGTTAAAGGGTAACATCAAGGCAGGTATAGATGAACGGCCAAGAGCTGTAATTGCACTTCCACTCCATGAGTTCACAGTCCTGTCTTTTATCTGTATGGACATCCTTTCCATGGCAATGCATAATCAGCCCCCAGTGTGCTGCATAGAAGGGCGTGGAGCACAAAGCAGCTGCAGGACAACATGTGTGGAGAACATGTGGCTGATGTGACAATATGGCTGTGGCTGATTGACTACAAATTGAAGAAAATGGGGTTGCCATCTTTACGTTTGACTGCAAATTTAGACGTCGCCATAGACTGAATATTATGTTGATGTCAAGTGTCTAACTCAATAGTGTCTGATTTCACATTAGCTGATGGTTAGTAGTAGACTGTTGTAGTGTTCTGTTAGATATTAGCAGTTTATTGATACCCGGAGCTTTAGCACAGCAACCGTCCTTTGAATGGGAGGGGATAAAAAGCACGTGTACTGGGCGTTTCTTATATTAATCTCTAGCCCAATCACGGAGCGCGATTTATGAATATATGTGCATGTTTTAAAGAAGGCGTAATCTCTGAATCCTGATTGGCTAAGAGGAATAGAAGCGGCCAATCGCTTAAATGACAGGAGCTCAGCTGGCCGTGAAGCCCTCCTCCCTGTATATTAACGAGCAAACCCCGGAAACGTTGTCGCTTAAAGGGACAGGGGAGGAATTTCAGGCAAAGATTGAAACAACGAAAACAGCTGCGAGCGTAAAAAGCACAGAGAGGAAGGGACGTAGTCAGCCAACAAGCGAGCTATGTGGCAAAGCAGAGTGGAAGGACGAGACGATTATTTTACCCATCAGCCGTCCAGCTGAGGCTGCCAACGGCTTTTATCTTCGAAGAGTTTTTTCGTCCTATAACGTTAGCTACCTGGAATGCGACAACGCAGCAGTCAACACGGCAGAGACACAACAAAAAGGCCAAACTCTCAGACGACAGGGACGCGTCAGTCCAGGCTGCCGGCCTGAGTTTTGCCTCCTGAGTCCACCTCCTGTTATTTGCTAGGTGAGTGGAAGTCAATATCTTGAAATTTGGCTACCTAGTTACCGCGTCAATCATATGCATTGTGTGCACTTTAATGAGGGATAGGAATTGTACAAAGGTACTGGTTATTTTGTATTCCTGGATGCTTACAATTACATGTTTGCACTCTGAACATACAGGTCACCAATCATGATTTTCTTAATTAATCTGAGCAAAGAATGCTTGGAATCCAGCCTAAACCAGCTGATGACCTGACAGTAGCTTGCAGGGTGTAGGGGGCGTTCCCTGCTTTGTCTGCCTTCCTCAATCTTTTTGTGTGTGTGTGTGTGTGTGTGTGTGTGTGCGGTCTGCGGGTTTAGGACAAAGTGATAGAAATCCCAATGTATTAATCACCAACATGTATTTGTGTGTGTGTGTGTGTGTGTGTGTGTGTGAGAGAGAGAGAGAGAGAGAGAGATAATATGCATGTGTAGATATTTTGTTGCACACTTTTGATATTGCAGGGGCTGTACACGCATAGAAGATCTACCGGCGCTAGCATATTGCCTGTAGGCCTACATCTGTGAGATTATGACCATACCTCAGCGGGTGGTGTGACGATGATCACTGTGAGGCTTACAGGAGAGATGATAGCACTGAGTGCAGTGGGCGTATCGTTCCCTTGGATTGCACTTGGGAGCTGCATTGCATCATGCTGTGAAGGGAGCATTGAGTTTGACACTACAGCCTTGTTGCAGTAAATATAAAATCTATGAACTGTTAGCGCAGAGTCACTTATTACAATTATGCTGTGCTGGTCTGTGATGCACTGCAGCCATCAGCCATCTCATTGTCCTGACAAGCAGGGCAGGATGGCATTGACTTGCACATTAGGCACTAGTGTATGCAGTCACACTCGCTCTACATCACCCATGCAGCACATGTGCATCCGGGAATTCAACTGTCTCACATGTATGTAAATGGAAGGAAAAGAAACTACTCACACACAAAACACACACTCACACACTCACACGCTCACACACATGACTGTTGCAAATCCATCTGCAATAAGTCAACATTTTTCTCTCACTCTTGCTTGTCCTTGCGTTACTCTGACAGCCACCCCCACTCCTCTGTCTGGGAGAAACCAGTGGGCTTTGTCCTCAGCTGAGTGTGACGTCACACAGATCTTTGCTGTAACCAACCCCAAAGGCGATGTGCATGTTGTTCACCAAGCCTGGGTCCTGAGTCTGGGCTTGTCCCGTGCACAATGATTCTTTGACTTAAGTCTTTAAAGAGAAGAAATTAATTGAGTTCTTTCAGGTGAGACAAAGAAACTTGAGTGTGGGAAACTTAAAGCAAATAAATTGTGTGCTTATGCTTACCAGGACGACATTGAGTTAAGCAAGAGTGTAGTCATGTGGAGCCATCAGTACCTGGTTATGCTATTTAGAAGAGTAATATTCTTGTAATATTGTAAGAGCACAATTTCTTCAAATTCTGTCTAAATAGATTAGGCCCAGACTAACAATGTTACAGGCTCTGTCAAGCGCTGGCCTACAAGGCCAACCTTACCTTGCCTGCAGTTCAGCTACAGTATACCCTTTTTATCTGGTTCATCTCTTAATCTGTCACATTCAGCATTCCAAATCAAGAGACACAATTCATCCTGTGCGCCTAACCTGTGTTTGAACAAATGGTGCATGGCTATTTGACGGAGTGGTAATGGTTCACATTTGTGATTCTGCCTTTTTGCGTCTGAACCTGGCAGCCCTTTATGTGTGTGTAAATTGGGGGTGGTTATTTAATGCTCTGAGCTGATGAAGCCTTGTTTTGAGCCCTCCAATGTGTCTCTGTAGGATTTGATGTCAGAGATTACAGATGATTATGTGGGTTACATCCAGTACTCCACACTGCTCTGGGCTATATTGATCTCTCGGGTGTGTGCGTATGCACGTACTGGACTTGAGCCCTTATGAAAGCTAAATTACCTTAAATAAATAGCTATTTAGCCGTTAAGTGTTATATGGGCAGGTAAGATAACAAATGGCAATATATTTTTAATACATATTTTTTTTAACCATAAAAGAAGAACTAGTGCTGACTGGTAGACATGACACAGCACAATGCCTCTATTGTTATAGTAGTCCCCGAGGCTAATGATAACATATTTTCTAAATATTATAACATCCATCACAAAGATGAAAGACAGTATAATAATAAAAATAATAATAATAATAATCAGTATATGGTATTACAAGTGTTACTGTGTGGTGTGTGTGTTTTCACAAAAGCTTTCTGGTTGTCACATATACAAAAATGTGTTGTCAAAAGAAAAGGCCGTTGAGGGAATGGCATATTTAAAATACAAGTTTTAAATTTTAAATTTCTCTCTTTTTTTAATAACAGCTTATTCCTTGGGGCTCTCACCTCAAGTCTTTACACTTACACAATAACCAACCCCAGTGGCAGGCTTACCCTTAAAGGTCAGTTAGTCCACTTAACAGTCATGTCAATAAGAGGAACTAGTTAGTCCTCTTACAAGCCTGCGGTGTCCATGTGTTGACTGTATGTTGTTAATAGATTAACCTGTTTATATGACACTGAAAAGAATTCAAGGTGCTTGGACAAGAATAAGTGAGTATTAGGAAATAATTTAAAATGTGGTAGAGTCTGTCTGTTGACATTTACACCCAACATATCAATGTTATGATGGAATGAAAACTGGAAATAAATAACTAGGTAGTAAAAAAAATACAAACCATACAAATAACAGAGTGGATACTGTTTGTTACATGTGGGGAATGTAAACAAATGATGGAGCCACAGATTCATCATTGGATGATTTCTTTTCAAAAATATATAAATATGTCAATATTTAAGCACATTTTCTGGTTTCTGCTCAACTTTATTCAAATACAATTGACAACAGAAGTCCAGAGAGAGAGAGAGAGAAGCAAGGCAACAGAACCATCTGCTGAATAAATCAACATGGTTTGACATGACACCCTGAGAGATGAAGCACTGTAACATTAACTTCTGTACAGTACAAGTATGTGAGAGTCTGTCTTTTCTGGCAGTACTTGTGAATGTACATTTAATTTGATCAAAAATGACAAGCGTTATTGATAAGTCAATTAATAGAAGAATAAGCTGCAATTATTTTTATTATTAACATTAGAAAGTAATAATTCATGAAAAGTAATTATGATCATGTATGTAAATATTCCTTTGTTTCAGACAGTGCCAGGCTTTCTTTGTATCTGAGTATTTTTTCGTCTGGCTTCATGAACTCATGGCAGTCATTTTTCACTATATGCTAAATTTTCATTAAACAAGCAATTGATTGCCAGATTAGCTGATAATGAAAATAATTGTTAATTTCTTCCTTTTCAAAAGAGAGGATTCAGATGGTTTTTTTTTTTTTAGCCTTTTTGATATAATCTTAAATTGAATATCTTGGATTTTGAGCTGTTGGACAAAACAGTCCAATTGGAATTGACAGGTTAATTGGTAAATTCTTCCAACCCTATTAACCTTAATACCAACATTCAAAGCATTGTTGATCATTATTTAGTTATTTATTTATTCATTTATTTACCCCTAACCATACGTTCTGGCGGGCAAGTAGGTTTTTATACTGGGATATTAAAACAAAGCATTGTAAGTGAGTAGGTTTAATTACATACTTGATCCTAATGAAAGTTACTGAAAGACATAGACACAGACTTAATATAAGAAAAGCTCTTTATCCTTATTTGTCTCACAAAATTTAAAGTTTCACAGCAGGAAAATGGCAGTAAGCAAAGGGTTATATAAAAATAAGAACCAGTGACGTAAGTAAACAAGTGGACTAAGTAGAGAATTACGTATGTAGTAAGTGAGCAAATGATTGTCTGGTGCAATAATATAAGAGAGGTATTGCACATGTTGCAGAGTGAAAACCAGCAATATTGTGCATTTATACATAAAATTATTGCCCATCGATAATGAGAGAGTTGCAGTAATCTACCTAGTCTACTCCAGCACTATACCAGTGTAAACAAAAGCACTCCTGTATGAAAATACATTACACATAATTATGTATCCTGTGAGCCATTTAGTCTGTTGATATGGTTTCCATACAAGCACCAGAATCAATGAGTGGATGAGGGAAGCCAGATGCATCTCTGCACATTATATAGGTCAGCACAGAGCTTATCAAGCTAAGACCTGTTCACTCTCTGCCGCTTGCCCTCTCGTCCTTGTCTTCTTCCCTCAGTCCATGACTGTCCAATACCGTGTTCTTTGTCTCATTGCCCCTCGCCTATAGCATCACAGCCCTCTTGTCTATCTGTGCTGCTTGTACTCTCGTCAGTCCATCTTGTAGAGGCTGAGTGTGTATGGCTTGGGCCTTTGCATGCACCATTTGTCACTTAAGTTGACTTTTCTACAGAATGCTGAAAACTTTTCATGTTGGATAACTGTGATACCCACTCAATGTATTAATATTTTTATTTTTATGTGCTGCACTGATGTGAGTCTGTAGCAGGATCCTTTTTGTTTGTGGCCCAATGTGACAAGCAGAGAGCACTATCAGTGTTGTGACACTATGAGAAGCAGTCACCAGATGGACTGGAGACTCTGAATACAATGTCAAATTATGATCAATATACTGTATGTATAGTTGAGTGCCCAATAAGCTCTCTCACAAGATTAGTGTCATGGATTGATCTACTGTGTGTCATCTGTCATCATTATGTGTATCACCAAGGTGAACCAGGAGATTATTTGGATAACATATTATAGGAGAAACATGCTGTTTGTGATTTATGTAATGATCTTGAAAGGCTGTAATTTGATACATGAGCAACTTTTATACTTGTGACATACACACACGGACCTGTATCCAGCTGAACTGTTATAGGTAGCCTGTGTTTTATTTCGTGGAACTCTTGTGGTTCCAAAGCTTCTCATTATTAATTGCTGCTTAACGAGCATGAGGGCGCACATGTGTGTTTGTGTGGGGTGGGGGTGGGGGGGACTGATCTCAGGATTAACCCTAGCCAGACCTTTCTCTCTACCATTCACCCTGTAATGCCCCCAGACCAAAATGGATGAGCCGCTGATTTGTAAGTGTGTCTATAAACAATGTATGCAAGCTTTGCTGGTATTTTACTTCATGTAAACTATTATATTGAAAGTCACTATAAAGTAGGGGTGTCCTGATTCAATATTCATGGGTTTTTTTTTATATCGGATATCAACAAAAAAACAGTATTGGATTATATCAGCCTGGTGTAGTGGTTAGCACTGTCGCCTCACAGCAAGAAGGTACCAGGTTCAATTCCTTTCTGTGTGGAGTTTGCATGTTCTACCCATGTCTGCGTGGGTTTTCTCCGGGTACTCTGACTTCCTCCCACCATCCAGAAACATACATGGGGATTAGGTTGATTGGCTAATTAAAATTGTCCGTAGGTGTGAGTGTGAGTGGTTGTCTGTTTCTATAGCCAGTTTCACACTATCGAGCCAGGCCGGCCCAGAACCATTAGGGGGCTACCTTAGTGCTAATAGCCCCTGGGCCACAAGCCAGTAGGCAGTAACAATGTCAGGCTACTAGCCCCTCCGGATTACGTCCCCCGTTTGCAAAAATGTCACTGATACAACCCATTATCATACAGGATAGGTTTCATAAGTTTGATAAAGAAAGAAGCTGTTACGGAGGCTAGGTGCGGGATGACAGCAAAGAGCAATCACATTACAACAGTAACGACTACTGAGAGCCAAGGCATGGAAACAAAAGAATTGAGGTATGTTAACCATAAAACAGTCTGTTCATAATGCCAGCTATACCACATTGTCACAAGGAGGTATAGAAGACAGGTCGCTAACTGATTTGTTTACATCGATAGTAGAGGGCTACGCAACCAACAGCTAACATAAGACAAACTTGGCGTTACTGCTTTACTTGGCATGGAACTGACGTAGCTTTTCCTTTTCCTTTAACACCGCCGCTAGCCCTGCTTTGGCCCATGGTTTAGGTGGGGTCAAAAATCGCGGCCCATTAGCACCAAGACAGCCCAGAGATGGCCCTCAGTTAACACCTGGCCCTGCACTGTGAGAGCACTTCGCACCAGCAAGCCCGGGGTGGCTCGGCTTTGGCTCGATAGCCCAGTAATCACAACAACAGCTGTGCTAAAGTGCTAACAAAGTATCAAGGACTAGGAGTGATGACTGGGTTTTTCATTTAAGTCCCAAAAAACCAAGTGCAAGTTTCCTGTTGTGGTACAGAACCAGGAAGTCATTGCTCATTTGAAGCAGCATCACAAAAAAAGCATAAGGATTTTCAGGGTCTTCTAATATATTTTTTATTTATTCTATTCAGATGTAGAATATGCTTATGCTGAAATTAAATTAGTGGTTATTTTGCACACATTTTTTATTTATTTATTTTATTCAATTGTAGAATATTCTTGTGTTTAAGGGGCAAGTTATGCAGGACTATTTTATTTTGCTGACAGTTTGAGTAATATCACTTGATCAAGCATTTTCCAACGTTCCATACCACAAAATAACTAAAAAATTATGTATGATTCTTGCTTATTTCTTATCGGAGTGATATCGGTATCAGCCAATACTTGTATCGTATCAGAAGTGAAAAAGCTTTATCGGGACACCCCTATTCTAAAGTGATGCTGTGTTTTCTCTACTTATTTTTACTGTTTTACTGTAAAATGATCACACAAATAGATGGTGGATATAAATTACCAAGCTCCAACTGAATTGATGATCTTCTCCACTATGCCAATCACCGGACAGGTCGGCTGGTGGAACAGTGACAATATACCCTGGTGTGGTGTTAGTGAGCTACATAGCAAAGAAAGTGATATTCTTTTTTTCCATTTCAGTGCCCAGATGGCCGGCTGGACTAAATTCAGCTGCTACCACTCAGAGTGGTGCCACACCACCATGCTGTGCAAGTTCACCTAGCATGAAAGGGAAAAAAGGAGTTGATATAAACTGAAGGAAGATAGACAGAAAAAAATACCCAAAGGTCAAGATAGGGGGGAGATGCATAAACACACAGAGAGTGAGGTAAAAAGACAGGCTGCTGGATTTAGTTTGAAGGAGTGAAGACTGAGAGGGAAGGAAAGAGAGGCGGCGAGAGAGATGGGGCTTTATTTCCTCTCCACCATGAATAGGCAACATATTTCTCTGGAACATTCCACCCTCCGAGCTGGCCCAGCATGTCACTAAGATTCAGGGTGCCACACTCCTCCCCATCTCTGAATTTCTTCCCATTACACTCTCTCTCTCTCCATTTTCCTTTGTACATGTCAACTACTACTTGATTGCCCCCTTCTCTTTCCCTTTTACTCCTTTTATTTTCCCACAGAAAAAGTGACCCAGCTGTAAAGGGTTACAGCCAAACTTTTCCGACCAGATGTTAAAAAGCAAAACAGAAAACCTTTACATTATTAGATAGTGAAAGTCTGAAGGATTGGTGTTGAAAAGAACACTGGATTAAACTTAATTAAACCAAACTTTAAAAGTTTAAAGTTTCCACACTGACAGATTGTAGTCATGGGTGGTAGAAATTATTGCAGAAGTGGATTGAGAGGCATATTTGGAAATGGAAAAACAAACAAGTTATTTGAGGAATGCTTTATTTGGACAGTCTAGTGTTTAAAATGGACTCGCAAAAAAATCCAGTATTTACTGCATCTAACTCAATTTAAACCTAAACCCCAGTGGTTTACCTTAACCCACATACACACCATTACATTACAATTGACAGTAGGTTGGGTGATAAAACTAAATGCTTATGCTTAGCTTTTGTGATCTTATTTATCAATAGGCAGCTGGTCAAACAATCCCTTCCTTTCAGAGAGTATTAATCTCACTAGACTGTTGAAGTGCCCTAGAAATGGGTGGGGAAACAACCTACAAACTGATTCTGGTTAAGTTTTGGTTGTCTGACACTGGGTGGAGTTATAGCAGTCAAACTGGCAGGTAAGCATTTTAGTCAAGGGTCATGCTCATCTGTAAAATCCAGTTACTCGCAGAAACAAAGTGTGATGCACAAGACACCCTGAAATGTTGAAAATAGAAAGCAGTTAATGTTATTACCATATGGTGACACATAATAACCGAGGCTGCTAAACATAGAAAATGAAGACTAAGACAAAATTGCACGTGCTGTATAAGTGAGAAAAGGCAGCACTGAAAATGAGAGGGGTATTATATTTATTTTTAAAATGGCTTTAAACTTTGCTTGACAGTACAATGGGGTCCAGAAAGCACACTGAAAGTTGTCATTGTAAACACCATCCTTCCTACAATATTTATACCTTTCTACAGCACATTAATTCACTGAAAGTTTTATAATAAGAGCAAACATCACAAAATTTGAGTTGATGCCTCTTTAAACACCCCCCCCACCACCACCACCACCACACACACACACTTTCCTTTCCCACCCTTCCTCCAGCTCCCCTCTTCCTCTCCTCCTTTTGTTCTCATCCTCAGTGAGGAGGAGGGTGAATTGAACCTTGTTTTCGATAAACTGTGACAAAATTATTTACTCAAGGGCATTTTGGGCTGGTAGTTTCTGAATCAAGCTTTTCATGTTTTGAAGGCTATGGCTGTTTAGTGCTGATGGGTAAACCCCCCAAAAACACAGCTGGTGTCACTTTGAGAGGCCCAGAATAACAAGATATGCCTGTGTGTCTATGTGTAGAATGCAGTGTTTCAATTCCAGACTTGTGAATCAGACAATGCACACAAACATGCCAGTGTCAGGATTGCATTGATGCATGTGTTTTTTTAATGGAATGTGATTGAGTGTGTTTTTATGCTTTGTTTTTCTCCTCAGCTGCACTCAGGAAAGCCCTTGAATGGAGGAGGGTCTTAATAGAAAAGGCACACCTTTTTTTTCCCCAATGTGGAAGGCAATATGTGTTTTTAAAGGGACAGAAGTTTGTTTGTGTATGATAAAACGTAAGAGCTTCAACAGCAGTGCTGCTTGAGAGCAGAAAGTCCCCATCATTTCAGTTTTTACAGTCTTGCCTCATTTCAATCTGCCCATCTTTCTCTCTCTCTCTGTCAGTCGATCATGTTCAGACTATCTTGCTGTCTGAAGTCTTATGCCTTCTAACTCTCCCTCCCCTCTCTCCCTGTCCCTACATCTCTATATTTGGAGGTGAAGCCGAGTGTTGTTTTGGACTGTTTGGACTGACACACATTTCTAACAATACACAGGCAATATGATGGATTATTTAATCAACAAAATAATCAGCAGACTGAGCAGTTATAGATGTGTTTATGCATGCATGCACATAAAAGTATTACTACCAAAGCAATTCACTTTTTTGTCCTACAACAGCCGTAGCTGTTAAAGACAATAAGTTCAAGCTTTGATTTAATATGACTCTTTCCATATATAGAACAAAAACAGGTATAAAAGTGATATTAAGCTGTACAGCATAGTGAGCTAATGCTTAAGACTTTTACAGAGAGTGCAATGACTTCATCCTCAGTAACTTTGCATCCTCCCTATAAATTTGTTACCACCTGTATGAAATTTTAAATGGTTTTATGCAGCTACATTGTCCTCTTCATCCCTACGTATTAACTCTTTGAGTACCATTGACGTATTTATACGTCATTTAAAATCCAACTCTTAAATGCCATTTGCATGTGTATATATACGTCAAAGTGGTTTTTCGGCAGCAGGCACAAAAGAACGCTCTCACACAGCCTGTGAGTAATATTGGGGCTTCTGGGATTTGTAGTCGGGACATAAAGAGATGGTATATGCCACAGAGATCAAAGCAGGAAGTGGAGATGATTGAGATTAGAGAGCAAAACAGAATCTGGACAAAAAGTGGTGATTTTGGTGAAAGTGGTCTCTCCTTTTATTTGAGCTATTCAGTGTTTTCAGAGTACAACATATTTCGTGGGTCTTTCAGTTTTATAAAACAGCTGGCACTCAATGAGTTAATACAGCAATAGAGAGCTACTGTAACATGTGAGACAAACGTATTGATGGCTCTTAATCACCACACATATGTGCCACCAGTTAGTTAGGATATAGGGGGTAGGTTTGTGTTTGGGTCTGTACCAAGGGAAGTTAAATATGTGTTCTTGACAGCCTGAAGTATGTTTAGTACACAGTGCTTTAACCTGTGTAATCTCCACCCACTGTGTGTGTGTGTGTGTGTGTGTGTGTGTGTGTGTGTGTGGTGTGTTGAGAGCGAGGTGAGAGCAGAAATGCAAGTGTGTGTACTTTAACCACATCAGTCTATTCTAAATAGTTCTTGCCTGGTCTAGCTCACAGATGGCAAAACACACACAGCTGAGGGCGACTCCTGGTCCTCAGCTGATAAACTTTTTCACGTGTACTTGACTCTCTATCTACTCAAGCAGCTGATAAACCTTCTGCTTTTGTGCTGTGTGTACATTCAATGCTGTGCGTGTTTGGAGCTGAATGGAGTTAAGGGTTGCATAAATATTTGCATCTTTATTCTCTGAGGCATTAACTGTCTTTATTCACTGTGGTTCTTTAACTAATACACACACTGTATGAGGAAAGTGCTCTTTGGTAGAAACAGGCCAAGCAGGAGCAGGTGGGTGGGGATCTGGTTCGCCCACGCCTCCACCCCCCTTTCACTCCCTCCCCCAGCCAATCAGGACCTCAGCCACTACAGCTGGCCCCCCTTTTTTCTGGCCAATCAGCTGTCAGCGCACCTCCCTCCCCTCTTTCTTTCCCCTGTATGCCTTCACTGCTGAGTGAGCAAAGCATGCCTCGCTCTATCAGCTGAGAGGAAACCATAGAAAGAAAACAGAGAGCGAGAGAGAGAAAGAAGGGTAGGGAGAAAGGGTTGAAAGGAGGGGCCTGTAGATCGAGGAAGAGAGGAAAAGGGGAGCGCTAGCATGTGTAGCTTTTGCATTCAAGATATTTTGGAGGGGTACGTATGAGAAAAAGGAAGAAAGAGGGCAGGGGTGCGTCTGAGGAGAAAAGGCTTTGGGAGGGAGATGGGTGAGAGTTGTTGATGAGTTTTCGATTTGTGCAGTTGTGTGACTGAGGGTGGAGAGAGGCAGACAGGAAGAAAACAAAATAGCAAAATAGAGACAGAGAACAAGAGCTAGTGCAAGTATCAGACCAAACCAAAGGAAGGCAAGGCAACTTGACTTATTACTGTCTTTCTCAACACCACCTCTTCAGGAGGAAGGAAGCAAAGAGAGAAGACAGCCAGCGAGAGTCAACAGAGAGAGCAGCCTGACCCAGTGGAAATAGAAACACAGAAGACAGACAGAAAAAGGCAGCAGAGTTACCCATCCAGCCACCAAACTAAAGGGATGAAAGAAGGAGAGACAGAGTGAGACAACGAGATAAACCCCATCTTTCTAAGAGGGTGAGTGTCACAAGTTCCCCTGCTGTTAAGCCAAGTGCAATAATGTTGCTCCTGTCATATTGTCAGCTGGGCTCGGGTGACTCAACGTCTCCAAAAATGGCCACATGAAAGGCAGACAGACACACTGACAGACAGAGGGAGGGAGTGAGAGACCAAAAGGGACCCTGTGTCAAACAGTGTTCTCAGCAAATATGTCACTGAGCCAGCTTAGCTTAGACTGCCTGCCTGACAACTCTATCTGTTTGGTGTAACTTAGAGGTTTTTCAGTTTCAGTCACCTTCAGCTGTGTCCTGTCACTTTCTGCTCTTTCATTGCTGCTTCCTGTCTTCTGTCTTCGTCCAATGCTCAAACGCACTCTGTCTCTCTCCCTCCCATGCACACAGTCTGCTGTCATTCTATCCTCATGTGACATCAGATTTCCAAACTCTAGACGGCTCTGGTAACCTAATCAACAGGTGATTGTTCACAGGAGCTCTCTTTTGTGTGAGAAAACATGCACATAAGTGAGTGTATATGTCTGTTGATCAGTCTCCAGGCACAACACATGCCTGGGAGTAGCTTGGGCGGGTCCTGTTGAAAGTTGATGAGACAATCAGGGCATTTGGGAGGCCGCTAACTTCATGGGGTGTAAAGGGTGGACTGAGGACACAAGAGGGGCAGAGTGACAAAAGGCCCATTCAAGTTGATGAGCTAATGTCACTGAGGAAAATGTGTAATTTCAATGAGTCTATATAATCTCGCAGGGATAGTTGATAAACGCGTTGGCATCTAATCAGCACCATGTAAAAAAAAAGATGTTGAAGAGAATGTTCTGTATGTTTTTGTGTGTTAAGGATGAAAGATACACATGAGTACAGGCCTCCACTTGTTTGGAAGAACAAGGACAATGAAAGATTCAACATGAAATATTAGTGTCCAAGCTATATAACCTAGTCATAAACAATTATCCAACATGACAACTCTCTCTGTGTGTGTGATTGTTGTGATGAATGAACACAGGCCAAATGTCAGGGTATTTTCTGAAGATAGGTGCTGGTTGTGAACTCTGCCCCCTTCAATCCTCTACATTTCATTCAGACCTGGCAACAGTACACTAAACAACAGTGAGATTTTTTTTTACCAATAGAGTAATAGTCTAACAAGCTCTTGATAGGCTGTTAGGTGGAACCAACGCAGTGTGTGTGCAAATCCTTTGATGTCCTCCTGATGTGTGTTGGCATTTGACCTAATGACCTCAGCCTTGTTTGGCCTGAAGAAGCACACAGACTTGCATACATTTTACCACAGCTCAGCAGTTACACATCGTCCTTGACGAGAATGACCAGATCCTGAACAAAATGTTGGAGCTCCATACTTCTTTTTCAAAATCTCCCATTTCGTTGATTCTGTGATCCTGATCCAGGTTTAGGCCAAGGAAAACTGTATATCTTTGAATATACTGTATGTTGTCTTCATCCCATATACTTGGGTCAACATACTGTGAATCTCATTGGTTTCTGTGCTCAAATAGCCTCGATTGTTTTCACCTGTTTTCTCATTTGTCTTTGTTTCACCCACATCGTGTTTCCTCCTCTCGTGTGCATGCAAATTAAACAAACCTTAAGTGTGACTGAGTAAAACAGGACCAGCTTGAGATGATTCATTATTTATTTGGAGCCCTTTGAATTAATTAATCATATACATTTCATCGTGTAGCCCTGCTTTTTACAGTTTTTTGTTGTTGTTGTGGATTATTAATTTGTCCACTGAACCCTTTTCAGGCAATTTCTGTTCAGGGAAGGGTTCTGTTACCTCAAATGCTTTTTTTTAATTGAAAAGGCTCAAAGGTATAAATGTGCAAACAAGTCTTAGACCTGGTCATGAATGCTCCGAGTTTACTGTGGGGGTTTCTACCAGCTATTTATACAATTTTAGATCTCTCTGTCTGTCTGTTTGTCTCTCTAACATCAAGAAACTAGCAAACACTTGATCTGTGTGTGTCTCTTGATCTTTCTTTGTCTGGGTGTTTCCCTCTTGTCAGGCATTTCTCATTCCTCTTTCTGTCATTTCTACTCTTGCTCTGCCACTTTCTCAATAATTTGCAAATTGAGATTGCACTTGGCCTGCCAATGGATTGGAAATTCTTCAGGCCTCATGTCAATAGCTTTCAATCATATTGGTGAAATTGGTTCACTGAAGTTTTGCAGTAGTTTCATAGCAGGTGCAAGTATGAGTACATTGAAACCACTACGCTGTTCAGTTATAAAGTTCTCAAGTCTGAGAATGTGTCTTGGTGTGAAGCCAGAGCTTTCCCGTCCTCTGTTGGCTCCTGGATCAAGTCTTAAAAAGTGTTGGGCTGCCAGCATCCTGCTCAGCTAGTTCAAAACAAGGTCAGAAATCAAGTGGGAACTAGCACAGAGCCTTTGGGTTCTCCCAGTGAGCAATGACTATAAATACTCATTGCTGACTCCTCACCCATCCTTTCCCCTTCCCCCATTCTGCGTCCACTCCTGAGCTATCTCTGTGGAGATGCCACCTGTCTTCAGGGGGGTGACAAAACAACAACTCCTATACATACACAATGCACAAGTCATACTACTTATCTTCTGCTATTTGACTTGCTAATGAGATTAACCAGATATCCCTGTTTGACAGTTCTGGTTTGGGGCAGTTTTCAGAGATATCTGCAAATAATCTGGTTTATAGCATTGTCTTCAAAGTCTCCTAGCTTGGTCAGCGGTTTCACACGTATATGTTTATATGTTATACCCATGTCAATTTAATGGTATTTATGCAATAAGTGTTAGAATACTTTCAGGTTATACAGGAATGTAGGTTACTAGGGTTTTTGTGATTATGTGTGACAGTATGGGAAAGGGTCTGCCCTGATGATGCCATTGTTCATATCATTATACAGCAGTTTCATATAATCTGGTTATAATATATGTTGGGGGTGGTCAGTCTGTCTCTACTTGCCTTTTTATGCCCCTCTGTCTAGATCCCTCCCTCCCTTGTTGTTGAAAATGAAGACTGTGTTGTCCGGAGTAAATGAAAATGTTTGAGAAAAGATATAAAACACAATTTATACTCATGTAAATTAAAAATAGTATTTTTCATATAAGTAATTTAAGCATCTGCTACAGTTCTCCTTGAGTGTAGCATTTCATGATAAACCTTGGTAATACCCCTGTATTACGTACCTAGTTTCATCATTGCATATTTCAATAGCAATTTTGGGGATTGTATTCAACATCTTTTACACCATCCGTTTCACCACATTTTAGGTGTGATTCAATCTAGTGCAAAATACGTGAACAGTACTCATTTTCTTCTCTGCTTCCCGTTTTTCTCACCATTTTTCCTTTTGCTTGATTTTTAGACCCATGTCATCACTTTAGTATACATGAAGATTCAAAAAGAAATAGGAACCAACTGTATTTCTCTTCTTAACTGATTGATTAATCAAATGATTGTTTTTTTATGCTTACCAGGCCTTTATCACAGTGTGTTGAAATGTTGGGCTGGCTGCACACACCTCATGGATGTCAGCCATTTTGATAGATATTTTTTCCTTGGAGGTGCATCATTGCTGGTCTTCCCCTGCCCCCCAGTCTCCTTACCCCTCTCTCTAGCTCTGCTTCTCTTTCTCCCTCTTTGTGGCCAAGCACAAAGGAGCCGTTATCCTTGGGCTACAGGTTGCTATGGTGACGGCTGACTGTGACTCCCCCCTCTCCCTCCACATTCCCAAGTTCTGGTCCAAGTGGGTCGGCCCACTCCACTTGGCCTAGCACCATTTAGTGTCAATCTATACCTGAAAATACCAACTCTGATCCACAGTTCCATGTTTGATCCTCAGCTCAAAATGTTTGGGTTTTTGGACTAAAATTGAAAAACAAACGAGAATGAGTAATATTTCTCGTTGTTCATACTTAAATAATAAAGGGGCAGATGAGATGACTGATTTTCTTCTTCTGACGTTCAGCAACAGACTTCGAATATGTGTGCCTGTCTCTTACAGTGTATATCTATTGACGTATGCAGAGCAGTGTGCATAGGAATGTGGACACGTGTGTTTCTGTGGCTCTCTGGTGTAATTGGAATGCATACATCAGTCTGTCATAATGTGTGTGTGTGTGTGTGTGCGTTTTCACGTGCTTTCTTACCTTAATGACATGTGGACTGACCATTGTCTTTATATCTTTCTGTCCAGGGATTTTGGGTAGAATGACCCTGTCATGATGCCACAGATGTACCACACCCCACGCCCAGGGGACCAAGGAGGGCATGTCTGGCTATCAGCCAACTGCAGATGGAGCCCCAATAGAGTTATTTCCAATTCCACTTCAGAGACATTTCCTCTCAAGAGGCTCCTGCACCACTGACACTCTGCCCTTCTGGTAAGTTTTAGCTGTCTAACTTTAACATTTGTGAGTAAACAAAGAAACAAACATAATGCAATTGATTTGTATGGACCAACTGGTTGCAAGAGTTGCTTGTAACATACATTGGTTAATGTCTGTGTTCTCAGTAACATCTATTGTGGTTGGAGCTGATTGTATTTTCTTTTCTCACTGGAATATCTCCTCAGGTTTTAGCTTACGTGCCCACCTCATTCACTACTGCTTCCTATCTTGGGATGTTGGTGTTGTTTTATGGCAGCTGCCATGGAGATGGATGGATTTCTTTAGTCGATCATATAAACACAACCTCCAGATGTTGTGCCAGATGCAGGTTGTCCACACGGGCAGAATTGGACAAAGACGGGCACAGAGGTGAAGACACTGTTCTTGGACATTGTTGCAATATATTGTTAAATTACACAGGAGACAATTTAGGCTTACATTTTTGTTCAGTGAAACTACGTCTGTAAATATAAGGACCCGATATTCCCTCTGCTTTTGTGACAAAAATATTTTCTCAGGGCATAAAAGGTTTACTACCTACACCTTGTTCAGGTAACACCATGACTTTTTGACAGCGTCAAAACCAACAGAGGCATACCATTCCTTTAAGGTCACAATAAAGACAGCAGCAGAAAGGAATTTAGCACCTCAGCTCTGACATTTTTGAGCATATATTCCTGCATTTCTTCTGAGGTAAAAATAGGATGGGACTGGCTCAAGTAAATGTCATTATCAGTGCAACATTTGTATATGGCATTCACTCTCTTCTCTGAAGAAAGAAAACCCCTATATCATTTGTAAAATGTAATATATTTCAAATTTGCCATGTGTGATGCAACAAATGTATTTTCAGAAGAAAAACAACTAAATTACAGCTGTAATTGAATGTTCTCACATCATAGCTGTCGGCTTAAAAAGCTTGTCGTTTGAATTTTATCATGATAATTGATTTATACAGTCTTCCATTATTAATTACTTTATTGAAATTTTGTCCTGAATAATATTGCTGTATTTTGTCACTCTCAGGTGCTGTGCAGCTCACTTTCCTAATTCACACTGTTGAATGAAATCACAGCAGGAGGTATAGGACTTCCTGTTCCTGTACTCTGCCTCTTGGCACTCTTGAGGACCTTCTTGACCCTGTTGCAAGTTAGTCAAGACTCTTATCCTCCAGAATAGAAACAATGCGGCACATTCACGTGGAGTTAGCCCACAAAAAGGCTCCATTAGAGCTTCCAGCCCAGGAGGGGGACCTGCCTCCACCTACAGTTCCAACACAGGGCCTAAACCCTGGTGTCAGACCGGGGGCGCCCAGGCACTTTGGCCAGGAGGAGTTGCGGCTCCAAAAGGTCTATCAGCTCTCAATTTTCTCCCAGCTGGGGGGAATATCTACCTCCACAGATTCCCACTCTGATACTCAACAGAGGCCAGTCCGACTGGGTGTGAAAAGGGGGCTCGAGGAGCCCCATTTAACTCAAAAGCGCCCCCATCTGGGGGACTTCTCAGACAAGGAGGTGTTGGAGGGAGGGGTTCTGTGTGGGCCAGCCCCAGCTCAAGGTGTTAGGATGGGGTTAGCAATGGGTCCTAGTGGACCTAGTCCTGTATACTCTTACACACAGATGGAGCACAGAGACTCTGAAGGGGGGCTTTCACCCAGGTCTCCACCCCTCTCCCCAAACCACAACCCCTCCCGACGCCCAACTCAGCACAATCACGATAGGCCCATTCCTGATGTATTTGCTCCACTCTCACCTAAATCACCCCCAATGTGTGACTCACATGGACATCTCTGTGACCAGGGTCATTCCCTCGGTAGCTCAGCCAGGACTGAGACATCTAACGGGGGCCACACATCCACCTACTCATTAGGTAGCCCTGCAAATGAAAGCTGTAGTAATGGGTCATCTGGAGGTCAGCACAGCCCCCATTTATATGAAATGTCCACATATGAGACTCCCAACCCTGCCAGTCCCACCAGCCCTCCAGGCCCTTTCTCCCCCCCACACCACACAGAGCTGCAGGAGCCAGGGGAGGCCACCGAATGGGAAGTTGGACTTGAATCCTCCCCACCTGAGCGAAGTGCCACCCAGGCTGCCTCCTCATCCTCTAATGGACTGGCTTTCTGGGAAAAAACTCCCAGCAGTAGTGGCCACCGTCTATCATCTGGAGGTCACTGGCCGGCCAAAAAGAGGCTGCTGTCCCCGAGCGACACAGGAGAATCATGCTCAGAAGATGAGGGACCTTCCACATCCAAGAGATGCAGGCTGTCATTGCTGGCTCCAGGTCTTGGTCCGGCCTCGTGCCGCAGCACTGATGCAAAAGCTGCCCCTTACTGGAACCACCTGCTGCCCTCTGCATGGGACAGACCTAAGGTCAGAACACACATTAGTTCCGTCTACTATACTCGCTAATAGCTATTGTTATCTGTATCACAACTTAAATGATTATAATGTCAATAGTTAGAGCTTAATATCTTTACCAACACTAATTAACACACACATGGACTTTAGCTAACCACTAAAAATAAGTAGTAGTTGATTTTTATGGTAGCATGCATTATTATATTTGTGTAATTTGCATGCAAAACTATGCTTTTACACCAAAAACATTCAGACCACCTTATGCAGATGTTCTTTGAATAAACTTTGAATAGTGAATAAGGAATAGCTATTTAAAGTTAGTTGGTTGATGGGAACGCATGTGTGAGCCTTGGCAGTCCTTGAAAAGAAGGAGAGGTAAATAAATACAGGGAAGCTAAAAGACTAAGTAAATGTCAAAGAATGAAGTGATGGCTGGTTCATTATCACGCCATGCTGGAACAGGCTGAGTAACTCCAGAATAAAGCCCATTGAGGGAGGGTCCATTGTTCTCCCACATCAGTATGCTGTTTCTCCCATACACATGCACACATATATACATTTTCATACATCCTGTTTAAAATGGTTCTAGAATTGGCCATTTTTGAACACTGGGATGCCAGAAAGAGCTTTGAGTGTGTGGGTTTGTGGAACGAGAGCGTGCTAATAGGGACAATAGAGTTCAGTAGTTCATTACAGTGTCATACAGTGGTGGCCTCATTGTGACTGTAGGTGTTTAGAGTATGTGAGAGGGAGATATAGGGAGAAACAGATATAAGAAAGACTCAAGGACACAAATTAGGGACACAGAGGACAGTGAAGGGAAGTTATAGAAATGTGAAAGACTGAACTGTTACAGGTGATGTTTTAGTAAATATAAGTCAAAAAATATATTTAAGACACACTAAGGAAGGACGGAAGAATTCTAATATGCCTTCTGTGGTTGTGATTGACTGTAACGATGAAATGACAAGCTGACAACGAGCTCCGAGCTCTGTGGAGAGCCAGTGTAACCAAGGGCTTGCTATTACCAATAAGCTAACCATAACCATGAGTGAAAGGTTTGCTGGGAGCGAATGGCTACCAGGTAACATAGGTTTGGCTCGTGCCGAGTCACCTGACAGTCGGATGGCCTTTACGACAAACGGCTGCCTGGATATGGGGAACATTTATACGTCTGATGCAACATCCAAAAGTCAGTGCTTAGTAAGTAAGAGGACATCTGAAATGCACAATTACACATATAAATGACTCTCACAGGGAAACGGAAACACATTTTTTTTATCTCACGTGTTCTCTGTGTGTATTGAGAGATTTATTTTCAATTATTTATTTGTGAATTGCCAAGGGCTAACATAAATGTGGATATTAATAGAGAAAAACAACTCTTTTCCTTTTTTGTCCTTTTTTTGTTCAGACTGCCACAGACTGCACAAGATCAGGGAGACGGCTGAAAAGTGGGCTGCGGCTGAAAAGGTGATCGCTCCATCATATTTCTAACAAAGTTATCATTTAACAACATAACATGTTATAAAAAAGGCATTAAGAGAGCAGCATTTGAACTGTAAGTTGCACAACATGTATGGATGAGATCAGTGTCAGATAGATTGACTGCAAGAAAGTCAACACAAGGAAAGGAGGTGGGAGTTTTAGTGTAGGTTGTATGTTGTTCTTTTTTTTTTTGTCTGGGGTTGAATATTCAGACACACTCAGATGCAAGTGACATGTTAATTGGGACTAAATGAATGTAATTTAAAGCACCACTAACCACCGGTCTGTTTTGTGGTCACATTCAGTCGCCAGCTGCGCAGCGGCAGACACACAGACACCGGCCGCTCCACACGTTCCAGTTGGCCCTCATCTTCCATCAGCAGATCACTACTTGGCAACTTTGAGGTACACATTTTAAACATTGTTTTAACAAATTTGGGAGACAAAGTAACTGCAGGTCAAAAATGGTGTTGGTTTCCATGGCTTATTGACCGTCTGCAAACCCAAACCTAAACCAATGTAAACACAGCCCAAGTGGAGCCTGAGAGAATCTTGGCTCCTCCTTGACAAAACACACTCTGTGACCCCTGCAGTCTAATGCAATTCAATACAGCAGCTCAGCCATAAATTCTGTCTTTTATGAAGTTTGCAATCCTCATTCATTCTGACAAGTGTTGAAGATCTTTGCAGTGCTGAACTCTTATTTTGGGGATCCTCCCCTGCAGGCCAAGCTATGGATTTTAAGGACTAACAGCAGAAGCAGTTATAAAAGCAAAATAGGGTAATGCCATCAGACTATATTGGCATTAAAATAAAGTAAAACAAGTAACAATATAATAATGTAATAATAATCATTTCAAAATGTTCTCCTCTTGGCTGTCATTGTTGTTGCAGATACATATTTTTACGTTATTTGACTTTGCTGAGTTCTGTCTGTTCTTAATTAAAATGAATATGTGAAATGTGGTTTTTTTTTTTGTTTTTTTTTTCTTTCTCATATCATCCAGGAGTCTATACTGAAAGGCCGATTCTCGCCATCAGGCCGGATTGAAGGCTTCACGGCGGAGATCGGTGCCAGTGGCTCTTATTGCCCACAGCATGTCACCCTGCCGGTGCAGGTTACGTACTACGACATCTCGGAGCACAGCGCACCCTCACCCTTCCTGGTCAGTCTGTGTGTGCAAGATATTATATATGGTTGTGTGCATGCTTTGTCATGCACAAACAATAAACCCAGCACTGTTTATTGCATCTGGCAAAATCTGTCATTAGTTCTGGATTTCTAATTTTGTATAGTTTTTCTGTCAACATGTCTCATTATTTTCATACAAGCAAATATAGATTTGGCTTCAGCAAGGTTGAAAGCAAGTTGGCTTGCTTTGTCAGAACCAGATGTAAAAAATATGTGGCGTGTTTTCCCTTTCCTGCATATAACATGAAGCCTTTTGTCTGTCCACATCAGCACTGGATAATATCTACAATATATACATCACATACATTATCATATCGCATAAGATCCTCAAGTGCTTCGCAAGGTCAGACCAGCATTAATATGGGAAAAACTTCACGATACAATAAGTTTTGTGTTTTCTGTTACATTGGAGCATTTGGAAACCAGCTGTTTTCACTTTCTTAGCTTCATACCTCATGTTGAATTTGAATTCAACATGAGGTATGAAGCATTCAACATGTGGATAAAAGTGGCACTCATCATTATATGTAGTAGCCTTTGTAAATATATATAATGTAGTTTAGAATCTGCATGCTTTCATGTAAGATTTTCTTTGGTGTCTTGTGGTTTTGATGAGAAATAGGTTTTAGTGTTTCAGCAGGTCATAAATTAAAATGCCTAGTGAAGAACAGTTGTCATACTGCTGCTGTCTAAAAGTTTCTTTATAACACATTTCTTCTACATGCAGCTTCTGATCCTGATGTAGAAGTTCACAGCTATTAAAATGTAAATGTAAGAGTTGTTCCACTATTACAGTGATTGAGGACATTTGTTCAGTGCAGTGTCTGTGTTTCTTTCCCTCACAGGGGGTGATATCCCTCGAGCCTCTTGGAAAGAAAGGATACAGCATACCTAAAGCTGGGACCATTCAAGTGGCAAGTTTGCCTTTTATTTAATTTATTTCTACCTCATTCATTGCTCAGACCAGCTTGTCTCTTTGTGTCACCACAATGCTTTAATATGATGACATGTAATGTGTTGATATCATGATATTCATAGCAAAAGAAGTAGTTTTTTGTGGTTTGAATAAAAAAATGACCTCTTTATTCATTTGAAACTACTTTTGCTCTTTGAAATACTGAACTGGGTCTAACATGTGTTCTCAGACCTTATTTAATCCCAACAAAACTGTGGTGAAGATGTTCCTGGTGACCTACAATTTCAGTGATATGCCCGTCAATCACATGACCTTCCTGCGCCACCGGATCTTCTTGGTGCCCGTAGAGGAGGGAGTTGAGGGGAAAAGCGTGGCGTCTCCAGGGAACATAGTGCTAGACAGGAAGAAAATTCTCTGCTACCTGATACATCTCAGGTATGACTGAGGTTTCAGCCTCATTAAAACATAGAGGAACTCCAGTGTTTGTTCTAAATAGTACAATGTTACTATACACGGGATGAGTACATAATGCCTGTGCAAATTCACTATTGAATACTAGCAAACTGTTTTGTGTACTTGCAGCCATTTCCCAGGCTTAAGGAGAGATGGAGAAATGTTTTTGCTAACATCATGTTTGCTTCTGACTTAATCAGATTCCAGAGCTCCAAATCTGGGAAGATCTACTTGCACAATGATATCCGGCTGCTATTCTCCCGCAAATCCATCGAGGTGGACACAGGGATTCCTTATGAGCTGAAATCTTTCACCGAGGTGCCAAGAAACCCCAAATACTCCCCCCGTGTGTGACCCCAGCTTGACCCTCCCCAAAGCCAATGCAGCCCCTCCTGTGCTTCCTAAAAAGGTGGGAGGGAAAAAAAGACAGACTGCTAGAACGATGTACACGAAACTTGATAAGACTTGATGAGACACGCCACATGCACACAAGACACAAGACTTTTACAATACCTTCCTCTGTACAAAGACAGAACTGCACAAACACTGACCCGCACACCAAAACAGACTGACAAGACTCGTGCACAGCACATACTACACACGTCACTGAAGCTGAAACACTTCTGCTGGTGACTCTGAGTTCAGTGTTAACATGCATGCCTTGTGACTTAAACACCTGAATTTTCCTCTAGTGCCCTGTCACACTGTCCTTCACTCTGCCTGCAGCTCCAACCGCGTCATCGGACCAATTATTTCCAAAACTTTAATTTCACAAACAGCATCAAACAATAAGCACATCCCTGATCATTGGGTAAAGAAACACACACACTTTTCATAAACACTTTCTGACGAGCCGACAGGAGATGAGCAGAGACAATATTTAAAGCAAAAGCTGAAATGGAGTCAGCCATCCAATAAAAAAAACACACAAACATGATTTGACCAGACTCAGGAAACGTGGAAGAATACATTTCTCTTCTTACCATTTCACCTATCATGGTACAGACAGCTGTGTACACTTAAAGTCAGGGGGGTCATACTATGTCATGAAAAACAGGGGAATCCTTTTATGTAGCCAGACTGAGGGACACTGTGCTATTTTCTTTTTTTCAATTTCTTTTTTTTATATTCTGTTCAGAACAGTCTGATGCTGGAGCAGAAAAAAGAAAAAAAATAAACAACAAGCTATAGTATTTTTAATTTATGTTTTCGCAAATGTCTTAATAAGCAATATGCTGCACAAAGTAGAGTGTGTTTTTCAGCTGGACGAGCTTTCTCTCTGGAGGGGGAAAGAGAGAGAAAGTGGAGAATTAAGAGTGAGGGGAAAAAATAGGAGGAGGGAGGGATGATGAGGGAGGGAAGGGTGGTGGGGTATTTAATATGGGGAAAAGTCTATGTATATTTAAAAGAATAAACTCTGCGACTGGCGAGTAGCACCTGTCTTTGTTGTTGTTTCTGATTCTGTTTCTGACAGACTTTGTGGAAGTCCTACTTAAAACCTACACTTCCCATCATGCAATTTGATAGTGTCTTTCATTAAACCCTCCTTGTCTGATAAATGTCCTTGTCTTTTTAACTCCACAGCCCCAGTATGCAATGCAGACTTTTCTTCAAAAATAGTGGCATCTTATTTAAAACAGTGTCCAAGTTAAAATATGTACAGTATGTATACCCCAAATTGAGAAAACCCAGAGATAAGTGTTCTTTCTACCGCAATATGTTTTGTACAATGAAAAACATCTTCAATACCAAGATCAGTTCACAAAGAAAGGAATGTTTCACACATTTTTTTGTTTATCTACAATACAGCTATCATGAGCTAGCTTGTCCAATGTTCATCATTAGAAACAGACTCAGAATTCCAATATAAAATAACAATATCCACAAAAAGAAACCTGAGACAGAGATTCAGTGCAACTTCTACTCTTGCAGATTATTTACTAACTGACATTAGAGGAACATTTAAGCTATGAAACGATTCCTGGCTTCTACTGCACCACTGAAACTGCTCAGTGGCTGTGACCACACTTTGGTTGCTCTGGGCATTTGAGCAACATTTTAATGTCAAACTGTGTGAATGTTAAGTATGGCATTACACAAAAGAGAATCTCTCCTCAGTGAATATTCCCCGGCTAAAAATACAAAGGAACATCTATATATACCTCACCAGAAAACAGACAACCTGTCATTCCTGCAACACACTTGCCATACTGTCAGAAGAATCTGCTGAAAGCAAGATAACAACTGACCCTGAACCAATTTCTCTATGACATACAAAAGTTAGTTTTCCGGATGTTTTTTTTTTTTTCCTTTTTCCAATAAAGCCACATTGGATTGCTTGTGCCACACATGTCCATCATATCCTTGCCAGTTACTTTGAATCTTCAGTTCCTCTCTTTGACAGTAAATACCCACACAGATTGCAGGTTTTGGAACTGATAGACCTGCGCCTTGTCTCTGGAAATGGTGCTAATGGTATTTTACTTTATTTGACCCACCTTTGTAACCATGTTGATGTTTTAAGATTAACCAAGGGGGCTGTCTTTTTTACAGGAAGACTTCAGGTTCAATTCTCAATTTCTCATCCTGAAACCCACATTATTTATTACATACCAGTGCTCCCTCCAAGTCGTGTCACCAACTTTAAGCAGCAGTCTCTGGGAGAGTTGCATTTACAAGAGAGCCTGAGCAGGAAAGAAAGTCAAGGAGAAGAAGTATATTGTCTTGTCTTCTTCATTCCCATCTCTCTCTCTCTCTCTCTCTCTCCCTTTCTTCACACTTCATTACACATATCTATGGCAGCATTATGGTGAAATTGATCTGTGAGATATATGACCTTTTCCAGATGGCTGATTTGACCAGGTTAGTAAGCCCTACTGTCAATGTAACTGATCTTATGACAGGAAAGCCCAAATAGCCTTTCAAAAGGTCTCATAAAAAGGTCATTTTCTGACCCCTGGTGGTGGCAGGAGTCAGTATTGCAGCACCACATTCAGGCCTGGATTAAGGCTGCAATGCAAGTTTTCAATGAGGTAAGGTGGTTTATCAGTGCAATATATGCAGATTTTGCAGTTTCATTAAAGAGGGTTTGCTTTGTTGGAGCTCTGATAGTTATTTAATGTTGACGTGAACACACATATCAAAGTGCTGACTGCCAGACAGTCTTGACAAATACCGCCAATAGGTTTTCATTCCAGATGGACACATATTTGCACAAATTTAAACATTACCCTTTTGTATTTCTGCCCATTTGTGGATGGTTTTGAGTTTCTAATCTTCTGGACTGTAAAACCAGTAAATTTACATTGCATCATTCTGTGATAATGGCTCTGAAGTGACTGTTTTTGTAATTCCCTGACAGGCTCGTAGCTCAGATCTACAACTGTCTACTATCAGATGAAATACTTTTGGCAGACATAATGTGTGTCTGAATTATGATAAAGTAATTATCCCTCATTGACTGTGACTCATTCATGCCCAAACAGAACTGTGCTGTGTTCAAACCTTGAAATAAAAATACAAAATTTGCATGCATTTCACTGTGCTCTTACTGGGGTGGATATCTCTGTTTTTTTGGCATTATTGTTATTATTTTACTTAATGTCATTCACACAATACAAATAATTCTGTATTCTTATAGTGTTTTAACAGTAGGTATACAACTGTATACCTACAACTACAACTGTATTAACAGTGGTTCATCTTTAATGAAGTGATTCAATAAAAAAACAATCATCATATTTAAATATTTTAATCCTGAGACAAAAATGGAAGACATCATTCATGTTGCTGTTTAATGATGAGTTTTTTTCTTTGATTCCTGAGTCCATTATGGCAGAGCTGATCAGTGCTTGTTGGCTGCAGGCCCTGTCTTTTAAATCCCTGAGTGAGAGCTTCCTTCTCTTTGTCTAAATGACATCAACCAGTGTGTGGGCAGCGCCCTCGATGGCCTGACTCAGGACTGACAGGTGGTAATGCACTTTGTCCCAGGCGTTAGACTGTCCCGATGACTCAGCATTGGCAAAGGCATCAGCCAGACCTGGGAAAGTTGGCTTGCCAGCGCTACTTGAGGTCCAGATAACATGCCTATGTGACATAAAAGGAAATAACGAGTGATATAACAATGATAGGTGTCTGACCAAGTAAGGTTTGAGTGTGAAGTCACCATGAAGCAGATAATCACTGTCATTATTACTAACATCAGATGAGGAGAAAAGTGTAAGAGGGAGATTTTCGGAAGAAACTGAGCTCTGGCATCCCTCAATACTGCAGCACAAGCAGCTGAGTTTATCACAGCATCAATGTTTTACAGGAGTCTTTGCAACAAGCAAATCCTGGCAGTTCTGTCAGCCTTTCATCAGGCACAGCAGTTTGCGCATGCACACAATGATGATATGCATGATAATGATTAGCAGACATGTCATGTTGCAAAAGGTGGTTCTGCCCAGTGTGCTGTATTGCTCAAGAAGGTGCATGTGGCCTGCAGAGGGAGTGTTTTGTGCCAAATTGATGCAATGTTGTATTGTCCATATTGGAATGTCTGTCACTATGTGAGTTGAAATGGCAAAAAAAGATGGATGCATGTTGCAGCCCCAGTGTCGGCTAAAAAAATCATGTATGTTTGTTGTTTGTGATAAAATAACAGGGTCATTAAAATTACATTAAATCACATGCAGCCCTAGAAATCAGCGTATACTCTGTTGGACAGACACATACATCATCTTACCTGAATGCATATTTATCTGGGAAGGCCAGAGGGTTCAAGAAAGCTCGGTCTAGCAGCATGAGCTGGTCATTGATTCTCCTGACCTTCAGTGGTCTAAGAGATGAGAGAGGGTCTGTATTCATTTCTATATGGACAGCAAAGGTGACTTAATACTTCTGTATGTTTGTCCCCTTACGTTTCATTTGCCAGGTCTAAAGTGTGAATCACCTGGTCCAAATGAGTAGCTGCTCTGCGAAAACTGGCCACTGCATGTTTTAGTGGTTCTGAAAGGAGACAAAGATCAAATACTGGCAAAATGTGCAGCCTGAAGATGGTTTTTAGCATTTTGATGCAAGTTCCAGTCAAAGACACTGTTGACCCTAAAACTAAAACATTCACTGCCCCATTTCAAAGATGGAAGTTTTTACATATTAAAACATAAAACCCAGGACAAACAATCATTCACCTGTATAATATTTATATTAGTGTGTGTTGGAAACTGCATCACTGTAACATCTTTAACTGCTTACCCATGGAGATATTTCTAGCTTTCAGTTCACTCTGATATAGGGTCACTGCTGTGTTTAGGTAACCCTCCAGACTCTCTGCATAGTCACTGCAGTTCAATGGCAGCAACAGGCTGTCAGCCAATTGGATCAGGATGTTTCCTGCTGTCCTGGCAACAGCCTGGTGACTGACGAACCCTGAAATGAGGAAGTGGTAGAATAAGATGTTATTAAAAAAAGAGGAAGGTTTTTTTGTCTGTTCATTTTTTCACATTTGCTCACCAGGATCAATGAACCTTGAAGCGTAGTCAAATGTGTCATATGCTGTGTGGTATGCAGGGTAAGTCCGAGCATTTGTTTTACTCTGTATGAAGAAAAATATCCACGTTACATAACTAAATGAATCCAGTCTAATTCTGACTTCTCACACCATAAATAAAATCTGTCTCTCAATATCATTTCATATACCCTGTCATAGCCATAGGACATGTCTATGGAGGCGATTCCCAGGTAATGGACAAAGGCAGCGTAATCACTACCTGCTCCTGTCAAGTACCCCAACCTGTCAAAGGAAGGCAAAAAATAAAAAATAAATAGATATATTAAACCTCATTCTGGTGATGTTGAGAATGCATGCTTGTTTAATTAACACTAACACATAATTCAGGTGGGTTCATAGTTCTTAGTCACTCTGATTCAGGATTATTAACAGTTAACCAGTGAAGTTAATTTCAAATCAATCACAAATTCAATCACAAGCCAAAACCTACCCAGTACAGATTAAGGCCATAATGGAATAAATACCTGCCACATACATTTCAAACACATCAGGGATTTAGAATTTAAAAAAAAAAAACCTTTATAAAAAAACTTTTATCTCTTTCTCCCAATGCAAGAGAGCTATCATTGTATTTTTTTTTTTTTTTTTTACCTGGGAATGGTTCCATGGGCCGGACTTGTCCTGTTGGCATGTTGGATCCATTTGTCATACACAGATGTGGAATCAAATTCAGGTGCATCAGCCTGGAAAACAAACAGAAGTTCATGTGACAGGGTTCTGTTAATGTGTGGTTAAAAGTCTTGCTTAAGTGGAAATGTCTGAAACACCTAAATTGATACATTTTTATTATTTTTTTTTCAAGAGCTCACCTGTTTAGTGGCTTTGAAAATGACGTTCTGTAACGACGGCATCCCAGAAGCCCTGAGAGAGGAATTGCCTGGAGAGTGGAAGATGAACAAATGTTCTGGATTAGCATCAGTATGATCTGGTATATTTCCACCACCACTTACAGTTGCTTCTATTGAAATAATTCTTCTTTCAGCATTTAACATTTCACACCACTGAATAATTTATCTCTGTCAATAGAACAATAAACAATTTAGATTGATTGATTACTGAACAATCAATAATCAATCAAGCTGAACTGTACATTTCTAAATGTTTTTTTCCAGACTGTTACAAGACATTTGATATTTTTATTTACTCCTGAGAGGTAGTGCAGCGGGAGTTTCTTACCAAGAACAGCTATGTCCACATTGATATAAGCAACGGCTCGTTCACTGAGTTTGGTGAAATATTGCTAGAGAAAAGAAGACGAAGAATCAAGGTCATGTTTGTTACTTGTATTTGTTAAGTAATATATAAAGAGAGATTATGTAGCTTGCAACTGTAGTGATAAATTATAGAAAAATGAGAAAATTACATGTTATTTGTTTTGCAGGAATATCCATCTAAAATGTGTTAACATTAGTCACCACGTGCTCCGGGTCATAGCAGACTGAGAAAGGTTGTATCAACTTCTAAGCGTATTGAATTGAGTGTTTTATTGCTCACATGAGCATATTGCTCTTATATTCCAACTTATGTTGTGGATTAATTGCAAATCACCTCTGTATATTCTGCAGACCCAAGAAGGCCAAACTCCTCCGCACCCCAACTTCCAAAGATAATGGACCTGCGAGGCCTCCATTTGCCTGCCACATAGGGAAAGGTTAGCTTTTTATCCATCATCACTATAAAAAAAACTAGTCCTTAATACAGCTATGGCTGTCCTCACCCTGCTTGACCATCATGCCCAAGACTCTGGTCAATTCCAGCATGACTGACGTTCCACTGCTTGGGTCGATGGCACCATGGACCCAACTGTCCCTGTGATTACCATAGATCACATACCTGTCTGTGGACATAAACACACACACACACACAAGTGTGTAAGTAAGCTTAAATTAGAGGATACAGAATGGCTGATCTGGACTTGGTCACAGGTCTACCTGGTTCGACACTCCCTCTGATAACTCCCATCACATTGGATGAGTTTTTCACCTCCTCATGGTTGAAAATGTCCAATTTTACATCACTGAAAAAGAAGTACAACGCAGAAGTGTAAGGCATGAAGGAATGGAGACATAGAAAGTGCAAATAGAAGAAATAGAAGTCCCAGTGCTACAATGCTACTTTGCCTCCAACAGTAGATTGTATTTAGAAAGAAATCATGTTATATTTGCTATTTTTAAACGTGGTGCCAAATTGCAACCAATTGAATACACCTCCTTTCAAAAAAAATAATTCCAAAAATTTATCAGTTTTAAGTAAGGCCAACAAACAAACATACAAATAAATAAACAAACCCTGGTGAATATATAACCTCTTTGACACAGGTAATAGTAATATCTGGAAGTTGACTACCTGTTGCTGAAAGCAGATGTAGGTTTGAACCCTGGACCACCAAAGTTATAAATACAGTTGAATCCTCCCTGCCATTGAGCTGGAGCTGCATCTCCACTTAGCTCACTGAAATAACCAGTGAGAAACACGTTAGAATGATCATTTTAGCATCAAAAAAAAACAAAAAACTTTTGGGCTTTATTAATACCACAAGCATGTATGAGTAATCACAAACCAGATTAGCATGGAGGCATCCTCAAATCCAATTGGTTGTATTGGAATAGGAGGAATCCCTGTGATATTCTCAACTGGAATTCTGTAGGTTTCATCTTGAAAAAAAATCACATAAAAGTTAAACATTAAAATAAATGTGATTCTTTGGATTCATCTTTGAAGCTGTATGATTTTACTGGGGCCAAAGTGCAGAAATGCTCAATAAAAAAAATGCACTGCTGTATTGTGAAACCTTTTTACACAAGTCACTGGTTACCTTTGGCAGCCAGGTAGGGTGTGAGCATGTCTCCATAATGAGTGGAAAAGGAGCCTCTCTCTACACCAGAGGGCGGCATGTACCAGGAGTGAGGATAGGTCTCATTAATGTCTGACATAAGACCATCATTGATGTCCAAAGGGTCTGTGTAGACAAGCACACCAATGACTCCGTAGGGTGCTGCATTGATGGCCTGAATGAGACACATATAGAATATATGTAACAACACAATTTTAGATTTAGATTTAGTGTAACAGGCATTTCCACCTGGAAACACTGCAGTGCAACCAGTTTCTTCCTTTAAACTGAAAACACTATAGCGTATGCTTTACCCAACCTTACTGTGTGTGTTTGCTATTTAGACTGATCTGAGTTTTTACTAGCTAAAAAACTCCACCTGTGCAAAAATCAATGAAATTTCCGCATTAAAAACCTCCATATTGCTGATATAATCATTGTGCCTTTTCGTGAATGCACTGAGTACATTCTATGCTTTATACTCTTGATCATATTTTGTTCTGATAGTAATTTGGAACATTTAATACAATTTTGAATGCCTTTTTACAGAGCTATCGCTACTTTTAAATGACTGTTTTTTTCTATTCCTTTAGTATATTTTTTATTTTAAATTATTGTCTTTAGGATGTCTTTATATGTCATAGGACAGAAAAAAGAACCTAAACTACCTGTGAAATTCAGCAACATAGACGTACATTAAAGCAGAAAGAACAGTTGCCGCACATTCACTGTCAAACTTATTAGTGTGACACCCAATGGAACAGCTACTATCGTGTTAAAGCTATATTTCTTTATTTGTGATTAAACAACAATGTCTTCAGTTGGATATCTGAGGGAGTTTGTCAACGAGCGACTAACTGCTGAAGAAATATTCAGAGTTTTTGAACAAACTGTCGTCCAATATGAAGAAGAGATTGATCATCAGCGCAAACTGTTGGATAGTAAACTACCTTCAGAAGTTTAAGAACATTTATTCGATTTATATACAACCCACATATACAGTACCAGTCAAAAGTTTGGACATCTTCTCATTCAATCTTCTACATTCTACAAAAGCCATATTGTTGCATGTGGGAAAAGATTCGGTCCAAAGTCAACATTGAATATTCATATGATAGTCCATACTGGGATCAAGACACCTTATGGAAAAATTTTTCAAGATAATAGTCACTTGACACGTCACACAGGTGAGAAGTTATATTCCTGCAACACCTGTCGAAAAACATTCTGTTGGCCATCAGAATTGAAAACTCACATGAGAATCCACACAGGTGAGAAGCCATATTCTTATAAAATGTGTGAGAAAGATTTCATTTCTTGCAACAACTTGATGGGTCACATGAGAACACACACAGGCGAGAAGCCGTATTCTTTCAAGACTTGTGGAAAAGATTTTGGATGTAGTAATAGCTTGTTGGTCCACATCAGAAGAGCCCACACTGGTGAGGTGCCATAATTTTGCAAGATCTGCAACAAAAGATACTTTGATGTGTCTCAACTAGCCAAGCATATGAGTGTGCATGTAGTCAAGTAGCGCTGTATTTGTAAAATATATAGAAGACCAATACTGTAGTGTGTTATAGAAAACAATGATTTTCTTCAGCTGGACAATATTTCATGTAAATTCCCCACAGATATGAAGTGAAAAACTACTTTAGAGGTATTTTTACTGTCCTTTTACTACTACTACTTAGATTTAATATACTACTTTCCTGCATTTTACAGGCAAATACTGCAGTTTTTAGGACACCCTGCATAATTTACAACTATAGTATGACATAGACATACTATGATTGAGGTTTTCACATACAATGCATAGAATATTTTGTATTATGACTCTGAAATCACAGAATAGCTCAAATGAAAGAAGAGACTCTCTATTTAGTCAGGAAACTATTGTTTGTTTTTACCTTGTTCCATTTTTGTACTTTAAAGGACCTAAATATATGTCCTTGGAACTAAAAGGATTAATTAAAGCAAAAAGTGGAACATATTCATGAACCACCACAAATGTGAATCTGAGAGAAGATACATGATGGAAGGAGTGGAGAGATACAGGATAACCATAAGGGATATAATGATTTCCAGTCATATTGTGTAGCACATTAAAGTCTTTTTAATTTGTTTTCTGTTTGCACTTTATATTTGTTCACACAGACACACAGCTGTAAAAATCTAAGCAATGCCAGGTTGACTATAAAGTTCTCCACACCCTTTGCTAGTGGTGTCTACTATATTGATGGCACTTGCCAGAGTTCAAAGCTCAGTTGTATGTTTTTGGCACAGCGGTTTTGTCTCTGACAGTCTTTATAATAATGCATAACCAAACACAAAAAGGATAATAAGTCACTCACTTTATCAGCTCTTCCTACTCCGCCATATCTGGTAATTGCAATTGTCCCTCTAAGGTCCACTGTCTCGTTCAGCTGCTGGTAGTCACTTGCTTTCCCTTGGTTGGCGTACACCAGTTTCCCCTAAAACCATCAGAAAAAAAATCAACCATTGAGGAAACACAAGTCAAAATGAATAGATGTCAGGATAAAGGGACCCAGTTTAAGAACATCATGGCTGAACTGGGATTTGGCAGAGGGAAGATAAACTACACGTAGATGGACAATAGTATAAAGAAATACTGTATATACACAATATATAGGAATACAGATTATTTTTCACATTTACCAAATCTTATCAGAAATCCAATCATGCAACTTACTGAGAATCCTTTCATTTCACACAAAATAATGCTGAGAACTTATATTATACTTCTGTAATACAGACTAACTTTCATTACAGGTCTTATTATGATCTCCTCCTACCCTGATAAAGATGGTCACATTTAGTCACAAACACTTTCAACAGAGGAGGTTTGTTGGTTTATGAACAATGTGCATCATAAAGTGTCATGTTATCGTTGTAGGACACAAAAGTCCTTGAGGATGTCATATCTGTTAGGAAATGATTTGTGGCATATGTCACATCAGACTAAACAAAGAAATAGATAAAAAAGATTGATTGATTGAAAATGGTTGCTCTCTTATTATTTTCCTTCTTTCCCTTTCCCACACTGCATGGACATACAGTACTTAACAAATTTATTAGACCACCCAGTGTAAGGTGTTTGCCACTTCAGCCCTAAAATAACAGGATTGCTGAATACCACATTTTATTCATTTATTTACTAGTTTAGTGATTGTATGTAATTCTTGGGGCGGCACAGTGGTGTAGTGGTTAGCACTGTCACTCACAACAAGAAGGTATCGGGTTCGAATCCCGGCCCGGGGCCTTTCTGTGTGGAGTTTGCATGTTCTCCCCGTGTCTGTGTGGGTTCTCTCCGGGTACTCAGGCTTCCTCCCACCATCCAAAAACATGTATGGGGATTAGGTTAATTGGCTAATTTAACTTGAATGTGAGTGGTTGTCTGTCTCTATGTGTCCTGTGATAAACTAGAGACTTGTCCAGGGTGTACCCTGCCTTTCACCCTAAGCAACTGGGATAGGCTCCAGCCCCCCCACGACCCTATGTGAGGATAAGCAGTAGAAAATAGATGGATGTTAGATGGATGGATGTTATTCTTGACACATTTCTGACTTCTTAGTGAATTCCAGTGTTGTGGCTCAAATTTGGGTATAAAAATGTGCATTCAGTTCATCAAGATGGTGAAGAGTAGGGAACTCAATGAGAAAGAAAGAGTTAAGAATTAAAGTTGTTCACAATGCTGGAGGCTCTTTGAGACAAACAGGACAGCTGCTCTAATAGATGTGTTCAGGACTGTGAATACAGTATATGTACATATATACATATTTACTCTGTACTTTAAATTGCACTCATGTCCTAGTTGCTCCCTGAATTTAATATCTTTCTATTTCAATTTTCAGATTTTATCAACACTGTAAATTTGAAGAGAGGCTAAGATCTAAGAATCTCATTGCCAAAAACTCTTTGCATCTGTAATTGTTTGTACATATGACAAATAAAGATCCATGTCCTCTGCTAAAAGGCTTGTGTTGTGTGAAATAGGGATGTGACAATCATGTGATTTTTACTGTCTGTGAGTCACTTCACTGAAATTACATATGCCTCATTTGAAGCACAAGTCCCATAAACACAGACTATTTACAGTTTTATCTTTTCAACGATATACTGCATCTGTGCAATAAAATACAGGATGCTTCTCCTTATTTTGATCTGGATGTGGGATCTTTAAACAGATACACAGGGTGTAGTTTTTACCTTTGGGTGTCCAGCAGGGGAATATGCAGCATATGGCTGAACCACCTCAGGATCTACTTGGTCCAGAGTATAATTCTTTTCTTTTTCTCTGGCAGTGTGCAGCACCGTACCAGACGGACTCACTGAAATGGACAATGTGTAGTGAAACACTCAACATGCTAAATTTAAACATTTCTAAATGTTCCTCAGTAGGATAATAATTTACAGAACATAATCCAATTTAACTGGAGTTTCCATGGCAGTAAACCATACACCATGACATATGGTATGTAGTAAAGCATATTGTGCCATTTGGACACCATTGTTAATATCTCAGAATGTACTTAAACTGCAGGTAAAGATCATGACTTAAACGTGGTGAATGTAGAGGGTTGTTGTGACTATCCACACTTCAATTCCAGCACAAGCTGTTGACTCACCTACTGTCACCTTGTTGGGGTTCTTGGGGTCAGGAAAGGACAGGTAGACCATGTACTCCTCTCTCCAGGCCTGGTCCAAACCTGTATTGGGGTCCTGCCATCTCTTTAACATTAACTGCACTGTCTGTTCGTCTCCAGCTGTGGTGGCCATATGAGGCACTTTGGTCAACTCCCTGTGGAGAAACATGAGGATGAAGAAATGTTTTAGGATAATTTATTGACAAATTTCTTAAAGGGCCATGTGGAATAAATTTAGGAGTTCTTGGGGTCGTGACTAGGCCCTGTAAGTAGAATTAAATCTTAGAGCAGCAGACACTGTCTCCTCAAAATGCAAATGATCTGGGTTGCTTCAGGAAAACAGGTGCCTGTCTATCTCTGCGTTGACCTGGCAACCAAGGTCAGGGGAGGCTGTCAGCGGTGCCTCCTGCGTCAGTTAATTGATAACATTCAAGGACTTGAAGTCAGGAAGACAACAGCGGCGTCAGACTAAGTAAAACAACTAGATGAACGTGATGCGAAGTAATGCAAGGTAAGGTACTTGTACCTACATGAACTTAAATGGTATTTTTAACATAACAGAGTGAGGGTTTAAAAGCCTGACCATCAGGAATGTGGGACAGGCTCAGACACTGACTATTCTGTTTGGCTGATATCTGAATTTCAATAAATATGTTACTCCTTTGACAGACTTCAAAGGCTCCTGGGAACTCTCCTTCTCTGACCATTGACTGATCCATATTTCTCCACAACAGAATTTAAAGTGGTTCCTTGGGGAGAACCACAAAGAGATCAGATTACCTATTTTTTCCAAGAAACCTTTAGGAATCTAAAACTTCATGATGCTAAATGAATCCTGTGATCAACACAGACACATTTCAATGTGGAAACCAAATACAAAAACTCTGAATAAAAGCTTAAATCTTTTTATAATGCAAACAAACAAATAAAATCGAAAGCATCACTGATTGAAGTTAGATCATTCACCAACTCACCGGAGGTTTTCCTGAATCTGAATGTTGTCCACCTCAGACAAGAACTTCTCAATGAGGCTCTCATCCACATCCTTCGCCACATCGTTCAGCCAGGATGGTGCAGAGCTGCTGCTCTTGATGCCATAGTGGCCGATTAGGATGCCTGCGGTCAGTGCGACAGCACCACACACAATCCCAATCAATACCTGCTTGATCATTCTCCTACTCTACGAAGATAATACCCCCTCTCTTTGAAGACTGATCGTGAGCTCTCAGTAACAGTGCTGCTGCTGAAGTAACCTCCCATAAGAAAGAGACATGCTCATTGTAAAGTTTACTCATTATTGTTTGCAGATGGGATGGACTTTAACTCTTTGAGTGTGTGAGCACAGTGTGAATGTGCTAAATATGTTTGGGTTTAAGGTGAACCTTTAAATCATTGCCAGTCTCGAAAGTGAGATGATTTGAAAAGTGATTTCTGGACTTATTCTGTGTACAGAAATGTTCCCCTGCAAAGGATTAAGTACAGGATAAACTTTTAATAGTGGTAAATGGTTCATATTAAACTGTATTCATTGCTTAAAAGGTAATATATTGTCAATTTAGCATCATGATACTTTGAAGAGCTGAAAGTGTTTATCTTAGGTTTGACATGATGAAGACAGTTCTCCATTGTTTATTCTTTACATCATCAAATTAAAACATTATGTTCAAACAGTATTTCAGGCACAACAATTTTGTCAACACCTACAGTAAATAAATCAAATAGAACATTATGGTCTTGTTTCAACTTTTTTCCCAACAAGTATGCACCATAACTAAGACTTGTCTGTGTTTATAAATAATCATCTGAGAACATTTGAGTGGCTAAAATTGTTCATGGATCTTGTGAGTCTCAGGATATAATACTGCATGTGTTTCAGTCTGTATCCCAGTGCCATGTGACCTGTGATCTTTATTCGGGTGCCACATGACCTCCTCGCTCAATATTGTTTGATCAGAGGGAGAATCATGAATTAATACAAGGGTTTTGACTTGGGTCATTGGAACATACAATGGAAATATAGAATATTCAAGATAAAGACAACTACTGAAAAGTTAAGAACACAGATGAGCCAAATATTTGCCACAGAAAGTGGGATATGGTCTGATCTGTGATGTATCCCACCTGAAGAGGATATCTGCATCGCCAGAGGATGAATAAATAACTGTGTTCTGAAGTGATCTCTGAGAATAGTTGAAGACAAAATTAATATTGGAAAGAAGTGAAATTGACAGTTTAGTCTAATTCAGACAAATTCCATTGATTTCAGTAATTTCATTTATATTTAAGTGGAAAAGACAGTCAGTCAGAACAATGGCGCACTCCAGTGTTGGAATAAATAACAGCACATCAGCACAAAGCGGAACTTCCTGTTCACAGCAGATGTTTTCTCGTTGACAGCTGGTCTGTCTGCTCTTGTTTGGGCACCTTTTACAGAAACCATGGAGGAGTCATGACTTCACTTTGTTTTCAGTCTAGTTGGTGAAAATCGACCTGTAAGTCCTGTGAACTCGCACTTCCTGGATTATCTGTGGAAGCTGCAGACATGAAAATGATTTCATCAACTAGTCAACCCTAGCCCACAGCTGAAGGCATGCTAAATGATGTGAGACTTTGCGGGACTTTTGCTTTGTTTGGTTTCTCCCAGCATGCAACTTTCTCCAGCTTTTGTTTCACTTTCTCTTTTGACGGAGGTTGTTGTGCTGAATGTGCTCCAAGCTGAAGACGACGCGGTACGTCAACACGGTTAATTAATGCACAGCCTACACTAATGTAATGATGTTTATAGACGATTAAACTTCTCAGTTTGGGGGAAATATTCTTTTATAACTGAGGGTGATCGTAAATGAATGGAAATGTGTGCGAAATCGGAAGTGTTGCACTTCCTGGTGTCGTTTTTGTGCCTTGTCATGATGTGTCTTGTTTGCGATGAAATGTTTTTAGAGAAGTGACATACAGTACATGTTAGAAATGTTGCACATGAAGAAATGCCACATCTGTCAATGGACAATAAAGTCCTGGCAGTTTACTCAGAACCAGTCTATCTGTGTCCACAGGCACTCAGGCAGGAAGATTTGCTGTTTAAATGCACTCACAAAATGTACAATAATTGAATTATGTTTGCATTACAGGTGAGAGGATTCCCTGCTTTCATTGTCACCATGTTAGCAGCCCCTCTCCTGCTGCTGATGCTCACTTCCTTCCCTCCCTCATCAGGAGCTCAGCTACCAAGTCCAGGCCGACCCGTAGACGCCCCCATAGCCACCAGCGGCCAGCCATTCCCCTGGAACCGCATGAGACTTCCTAAAACCATCACCCCCGTCCACTATGACCTGACCATCCACCCCAACCTGACTACTCTAGACTTCACTGGCGTTGTTCGTATCCAGCTGGACGTGCACAAAGACACCAGCCTCATCGTTCTCCATGCCAAGGAGATGCAGATATCCAATGTGTGGCTCCTCGCGCCTGAAGGCGTGAGGCCACTCCAGCTGTTGGAGTATCCTCGTTTCCATCAGCTCGCACTGCTGTCAGACTCAGTGCTGACCAAAGGTAGGCGGTATGAAGTTCAGCTGGAGTTCGCCGCCAACTTTTCTGACAGCTTCCATGGTTTCTACAAGAGCAGCTACAGCACCAGCAGCGGGGAAGTCCGGTAATAACTTCCTCTATGTTTTTTCTCAAGGAGTTCTGTGTCACATTTTCACATCACTGAATCAGCAACACATTAAGTTGTGATATAAATGCAAACACAATAAATCCATTCGTGACCATGAAATTGTGCGTTTTATTGGCTATCGCACAAATATGCACACAACGGTTGATGGTAAAATGTAGTCTCAGTTTGTTGTTTACAAATGCTACATATACAGATTTAATTAAACTTTTAATTTCATTCCAGCATGCCACGTGAACTAATAATCTATTTTTTATCACTATTTTTATTTACATTATTAGAGTTCTGGCATCAACCCAGTTTGAAGCCACCTTTGCTCGGGCAGCCTTTCCCTGTTTCGATGAGCCAGCCTTTAAAGCTAACTTTACCATACAGATCATACGGGAGCCACGCCACATCGCCATATCTAACATGCCCAAGGTAGGCTACACATGCATGCATCAGTATCATTTTAATTTGTTTTAAGAACAAGTGAAGAATTATTCTAGCTAAGAACTGGCTGACAAAGATCAAGTGAGGTCATCTTTGCTGTCAGATATAATAATGAAATGAAATGCTGTACAGTAAAGCACATTTTTTAAGAGGGTACTTGTTATGCTCTCTCCTTTCATTTCTCCATTTCTAACAATACACACCTGTTTTTGTCAGGTAAAAACTGTGGCATTGCCGGGCGGTTTGCTTGAGGATCACTTCGACACAACTGTAAAAATGAGCACTTATCTGGTGGCCTACATTGTGTCTGACTTCCTGTCTGTGAGCAAGACCTCCCAGCATGGTGTCAAGGTGCCGTGCCGTCATTTAGTTCCCTCTCTCAGACACTGTCTATGTAGACACATTTGTAACATTTAAGAGATACGTTATATGCAGTATACATTTTAATCTAATTGTGATGTAATGAATGTTTTTGATTCCCATCAGATTTCAGTCTATGCTGTGCCTGAGAAGATCAACCAGACGGCCTTTGCGCTGGATGCTGCCGTCAAGCTGCTGGACTTCTACAATGACTATTTTGATATTCCTTACCCACTTCCTAAACAGGGTGAGTACTAGCAAATGCATGTATATATCAAATGCATATGTAATGAAAATTATATGTAGGAGAGTACACATATTTTGAAAAGGAGCAGAAAGTGGGGGGTTCAGTTTATAAAATTTTTTAAATACATTTAAGCAGCAGCAATATGTATAAAAATCATGATTATATTAATAATAAATAAATAGTTTTTGTTAGTACTTATTTCAGAGGTGTTAAGGTTAGCAGGTGATGTGCATGTTCCATATGTAGGTGTATTTATGTGCTAGATGTTGTGCCTTGCAGACCTGGCTGCTATCCCTGACTTCCAGTCAGGTGCGATGGAGAACTGGGGGCTGACTACCTACAGAGAGACGGGCCTCCTCTTCGATCCCAACAAGTCCTCAGCTTCAGACAAACTGGGAATCGCCATGGTCATCGCCCATGAGCTCGCGCATCAGGTAGCTGTTCTGCATCTTTTCTGAAAAAAAATAATTGGTGTCACAGTTCATCAGGACAGGAAAGTTGCCTCACTTTGATATGGAGGCGACTGAAGTAGGAAGCCGCTATGAGCTGAAACTAACATGTTAAATACTGGCCTTGTACAGGAGCTGATATGTTCTTTTTCTGTCCAGTGGTTTGGGAACCTGGTGACAATGGAGTGGTGGAATGACCTATGGCTCAATGAGGGTTTCGCCAAGTTCATGGAGTTTATCTCTCTGGACATCACCTACCCAGAGCTGCAAGTGGTGAGAGTTGAGCACAGGGAAAGACAAAGACGCCTGATCCTCTAATTCAATAGACACACTCTCACAGTTTCTCTTTCTTCAAGGATGACTCCTTCCTGGCGAAATGTTTTGAGGCCATGGAGGTCGACTCCCTCAGCTCCTCCCACCCAGTCTCCACCCCTGTGGAAAACCCCACACAGATCCAGGAGATGTTCGACGACGTTTCATATGACAAGGTCAGCCTAATTCAGTCAAAGGACCAACTTTTTTGTGCTGGTCCTTTTGATTATTGGAACTGTGCAAACAGTTATTTTGGTGGAAATCGTAGGTTGCACAAATTATTTTTATTGTTTACGATGCTTAAAACTAACTGTACAGTGAAATCAAAATTTCAAATCCTTTTTTTAGGGAGCATGTATCCTGAATATGCTGCGGGACTTCCTGACTCCTGAGGCTTTTGAGATCGGCATCATCCGATACCTAAAGCGGTATAGCTACCAAAATACAGTCAACAGCCACCTGTGGAAGAGCCTGACTAATGTGAGTGAGTGAGGAGTGAGTGAGTATGGTTGCTTGAGGGATACACAACAGTGTCTTAAAGGTTAAAATACATTTTGTGAATAATAACATTCAGATATTTTGGGAGGACAAATTTCCTGCTCATGTTTCCCTGAAGTATCTGTAGTTGACGCATCATTTGGGACCCGGTGTGTTTGTGTTTGAATGCTGACTGTGTGTGCCAGTGTTGGCACTTAAATTGTTCACTGCTTAAGTTGTGTGTGCTTCACCACCAGGTCTGCAGCTCAGAATACCTGGATGAAGGACGAATTAAACACAAAGAATTCTGCTCTAATCACAACCTCCAGTCTGGAGCCTCTGTGAGTTTTAATGCCTCATAGTGTGGAAGAAAAATATTCTTGCAGGTCAAATTGTTTTTTGTTCTCTGCACAGTGGAGACAGAAGTTCACAGCAAGCTTGTGTAATTTGATAATCAAAGCAAGGGAAAGAGACAATGAAACTGTCAGCACACAACATGTGATCTGCATTAGGGGGGAATGAGAGAAGAGGTCGATAAAAGTTAGCTTCTCTGAAATGCCTGTGTGTGTGTGTGTGTGTGTGTGTGTGTGTATTTACACACACACATATATATATATATATTTGTATATATATATGTATATATATATATATATGTGTATGTATATATATATATATATATATATATATGTGTATGTATATACGTATGTATATATATGTGTGTGTATATATATATACACACATATATGTATATTTGTACATATACATATAGATGTGCGTGTGTGTGTGTATGTATGTGTATATATGTATATATATATGTATGTGTGTACATATATATATATATATACAGTCATGGAAAAAATTATTAGACCACCCTTGTTTTCTTCAATTTCTTGTTCATTTTAATGCCTGGCTCAACTAAAGGTACATTTGTTTGGACAATTATAATGATAACAACAAAAATAGCTCATGAGAGTTTAATTTAAGAACTAAGGATTATTCATTTTCCATGGTTTTCTTGATAATAACCAAAATTACTTAAATTCTTACATCAATAGCTATGGCATTGTACCGCCAAAAACACTACTTTTAAGCATTCCATGTTTTCTTTTCTGTTTGCTTTAAACACATGATACACACAAGAGTTAATACTTGATTGCATAACCATTGTTTTTGATGACTGCAGCCATGCGTCTTGGCATGCTCTCCACCAGCTTCTGACATTGTTCTGCTGTCACAGCAGCCCATTCCTGTTGGACAAATTCAAACAAATTTTCTTTGTTTTTGGGCTTGTGGTTCTCCATTTTGAGTTTGATGATTTTCCACAGGTTTTCAATTGGATTAAGATCTGGTGATTGAGCAGGCCAAGGCATTGTGCGAATGCTGTGGTTCTCCATCCAGGCTTTAACTGACCTTGCTGTGTGGCAAGGGGCATTGTCTTGTTGGAAAATCCAGTCATTCGAGGCAGGAAAGAGTTTTCCAGCTGATGGAAGAAGACTGTTTTCAAGGGTAGTCCTGTACTTGACCTGGTTCATTCGGCCTTCACACAATTGCATTTGCCCTGTTCCACTCAGACTGAAACAACCCCAGATCATGACTGATCCACCCCCATGTTTTACTGTAGGGGCAAGACAGTCTGGGTTGTAAGCTTCTCCAGGCTTCCTCCTAACCAGTAAGTTGGCTGGAGTGGGCATCAATTCAAAATTGGATTCATCACTGAAGAGAACCTTAGCCCAGTCATCAACAGTCCAATCCTTGTGGTCTCGAGCAAAGAGTAACCGGGCCTTCCTCTGCCTTTCATTGATGAAGGGCTTCTTGCGTGCTCTGTGTGACTTCAAACCAGCTTCAACAAGTCGGTTTCGAACTGTCCTTGCCGAGCAAGTCATCGCCAGTGCCCACTCATTTTTAAGGTCCCTGGAGGTCTGACGACGATTCCTGACACAGGAACGGATGAGTGCACGGTCATCTCGTGGGGTAGAAAGACGTTTCCTGCCACGGCCAGGTAGCAATTTGGTAGTGCCATGTTCAGCTTGTTTTTTTTGTTGGAATGAACGGCTGTCTTGGAGATCTTCAGTTTTTTCGCTACCTGTCTCTCACTCATGCCAATTTCCAGCAGTGCCAAGATGGCTGCCTTTGTTGCTTCACATAATTCTTTGTTTTAGGCATTATGTGAGAGCTGACAACTTCTGAGTTGTGCTACGGCTTGAATGTAAGCAGGAAACCACTCTAGGCCTTTGCATGTGCAGTGCTGCTTGTGACATGAAATGGCCTCTTATATACCCTGGGAATCAATTAAGCTTAAGAATGTCAAATAGGACATAAAGTATTATGTGACCAGCTGCATTTTTGTTGTGTTCATTGTATTATACGTTTAGTGGTACCAGATATTAGAATGAACAAGAAATTGAAGAAAACAAGGGTGGTCTAATAATTTTTTCCATGACTGTATATATATATATATATATATATATATATATATATATATATATATATATATATATCATAACTGACTACCAAACAGGATGTCATTATTTTTATTTACATTAAGCTCAGAAAGCATAATTAATCAAATTGATAACATTTCATGCATCATTTAAAATTGTTATGCTTCCCGGCAGAGATCTTGTTTTTTATTTTGTCAGCGTGATAGTTTGCTACTTAATACACTAATTACATATTTCCCAAATGTTTCAATAGTATTCTCATATAACTGCCATAAATCTGTCACTGTTTATGATGTTGAATCATTTATTGTGTGTTTAACTTTGTGCGTGCACTGTGTACGCAGAAATGGTACTCTGGTGACGAGCTGGACGTCAGGGCCATCATGGACACCTGGACTCTGCAGGAGGGCTTCCCGCTGGTCACTGTGGAGGTCAGAGGCCGGGAGGTCAGGATCAGCCAGGAGCGTTTCCTGAAAACAGATAACCACTCCCTCACTGAAGGGTAACACGAGCGTACAGCATCAGTTCTTGCAGAAGTCTCTCTTCCTGTATTGAAAATACATATTAACTCACTGAGTACCAGCCATTTTTTAAAACCCAAAGTGCCTTAGACCCACAGAAAATTTTGTACTATGTCTTCGAAAACACTGAATAGCTCAAATGAAAGAAGAGACTCTCTATTTCATCATGAAAATGTTTGTTTTTACCTTGTTCCATTCTTGTTTTGTCTGGAGGAGAATAGAGGCCACTTTCAACAAAAAAGCCACTTTTTGTCCAGAATCCGTCCATTTTGCTCTCTAAACACGATTGTCTCCACTTCCTGCTTTGATCTATGTGGTGTATATTAACTCTTTATGTCCCATCTACAAATCAGAAGCACCGACATTACTCACATACAGTGGGAGACCTCGATCAGTGACCCGCTTCAGAAAAAACACTTGCAATGGCACTCAAGCGTCAGATTTTGAATGACGGCAAAAGCCGTCAATGGCACGCAGAGATTTAAAAATAACCCATCATTTTACTGCCAAACTGCTACATCATATGTTGCAACTTCTGACCAAAAACTGTGGTTTTTGGCACGTTATAGTCAGTATTCGAAGCATGCAGCGAGCAAGTGTGTCATCTTAACTCACAGTGTATAGTTCTATTAACTGTAATGCTTTATTCAAATTCTGTATTTTTTTAAAATTATCATTGTATGTTGTTAGATTTCTGTGGCACATCCCACTGACTTACATGACCAGTGCCTCCAACACCATCCACCGCTTCCTGCTCAAGACAAAGGCTGGTGAGTGTGTTGCTCACAAAGCTTTACATATTTCTATTCTCTGTCCACATATTGTTCTTAAAATTCAAAGCTTCTCTTTATTCATGCAGATATCCTGCACCTGCCAGAGGAGGTGGACTGGGTGAAGTTCAATGTGGACATGAGCGGCTACTACATGGTCCACTACGCAGGTGAGGAGTGGAACACCATTATTAAACTGCTGCAGCACAATCACACAGCCCTGAGCAGCAACGATCGTGCCAGCCTCATCCACAACGTCTTCCAGCTGGTCAGGTCTGTCTTTCATTTACATAACGAATTGCATAACAACAAGTTTTAGCTGACAGTTGTTATGAAATACCAAAAGTTGTTTGCATGCATTATGTTGATTTGAAGCCTGTTTTCATTCATTTTTATGAACAGCATAGGGAAGGTGAGGCTCGACACAGCTCTGGAGCTGTCTCTGTACCTGTCCAGAGAGACTGAGATCATGGCTGTGACTCAGGGCTTTCAAGAGCTCGTTCCTCTTTACAAACTGATGGAGAAGAGAGACATGGCCGCTCTGGAGAACCAGATGAAGGTTAGTGAAGGCAGTCTTTGTGGCACAGGCAGTTTTCCATTATCAAGGAAGCCTTGAGCTCATAAAAATGAAAATAAGACAGAAAGGTGTTTCGCTTAAAGATGTATACTCACCAAACACACATTGTGTGTGTCCTTGAGAATTAACAAAGACATTGAATGTATTTCATCAAACATTTTTAAAGTCAAGTTATTTTGTATTTTTTAGGTAATATAAATCCTGTATTTGCATCCATCTTCACTGGCTTACAGTTCACTGCATTTGCTGTACTTCTCGATGTGTTGGTGCGCCACAAGGGCTCTTTAAACCACTAGACGCTCTGTGCAGCAAAAAAGGATATGCACTGAGTCGTGGTTCCTCACATCTGCACTAGAAAAGCGTGAAAAACAATGGGCAGTGGATATGTTGCATATTTTCAACATTTCTGTGATGAATTAATGGATAATTGTGTATAAATGGTCCAAAATATTGACACATACCTTCAACGAGTTAACTGATCCTAAAGGCATGTCTTCTCGTTGATTGTTTGGGCTAACACTGAAACACAACCAAAGGTCATATTTGCGATTAATACATGTCATAGTTTAATAACCAATAATGAAAATAGACTCATTCCTCAGGGCTACATTGTGGATCTGTTCCGGGGGCTGATTGATCGGCAGGAGTGGACTGACTCTGGATCGGTGTCTGAGCGAATGCTGAGGAGCTATCTGCTGCTGTTTGGCTGCATCAGGAACTACGCTCCCTGTGTGACAAAAGCCACCCAGCTCTTTAACAGGTGGAAGGACTCTGATGGCACCATGAGGTTGGATTTCTTTACAACTCTTCCTCACAAATGCTACCTGTATTCAGGGGTGAGCTGAACTGAAATCTCTTTCTTGCTGTCGCTCTCTCTCTCTTTAGCCTTCCTGTTGACATCACCATGGCTGTGTTTGTGATTGGAGCTCGAACACCAGAGGGGTGGGACTTCCTCTTTGAGAAGTACCGCCATTCGCTGCAAATGTCAGTAAAGAGCCGCATGAAGACAGCAATGGCTATCAGTCCACTGCAGTACAAGCTGAAATGGTAAGTGCTTTATAATTTTTATACTCCCCAACTTACTTTACTTCCTTTTGTACTCCCCAACTTCTGCTTTGTGTCTGCAGGATGATGGAGCAGAGCCTCCATGGTGAGGTAATGAAAACTCAGGACCTCTCGAGTGTGGTCGTCTCCATCAGCAAGAACCCTCATGGTTACAAACTGGCCTGGGACTTCCTCCGAGCCAACTGGCACACTCTGATCAAGAAGTCAGTTAGCCCATCATATATATACAGTATATCCCTGTATTATACATTTGCATTTAGCAATTCTGGTTCTCTTGTCTCAAAGTCAATGTTTTTTTAATGGGTTTTGGATCTGTGGATAACTCAAACTTACAGGGTTTAACATTTTGTTCTGTGATAGACTTTCATCCATGGTGTAGTTTGTTTGTAGCTTTTTAGCTTTTTACTCATATGCTTCATAAATCATAAAAGTGGTGGTCAGATTGTCTTGCTGAACAAAACATGCTAGCATCATAGATGTGTTTGCCACAGAGTTTTTATTTACAGTAATAATCCACATCCCAATGATAAAATCCCATCGTCTCTTTGTTGAGAACCAGGGCAAACCTGGCTTCCTGGTTGTAACTGACAGAAACATGGTTTCTAAACTTGGAACTTTGTCTCTGTCTGCTTCAATGCCATAGATTTGACTTGGGTTCTAATACGATTGCACATATGGTGACTGAGGTGACCAACCAATATTCGACCAGGGAGATGTTAGATGAGGTAAGGAAAGCTGTTTCCATGCTTTTGAGTTTCTATTTGTCATATCTGTCTGTATAAAGTATGTGTTGTTGCCCCAATATTCATTTAAAATGAATAGAATTAATTATGCATGTAAATAAGTGAAATAAGTGAAAAACCAGTGTCCTCCATGTTTTCTTTGTCTCTTACCTTTTATTTTTCACTGAAATACTGGTTCAAATGGGAAATTTAGTTGATCGTTGTTGACCATTCGTATTACACATACGCAGTGTGTTGGTCTGAATTTGTTAGTAAATGTGCGAACTAAAATTGAGCTTAGGCTCATACTTTACATAAATGCACATTCTTCATATCAAATATTGGATTTGTTTTTATTCCCACTCTGAACTCAGGTAAGAAGTTTCTTCGCCTCTCTGACTGAGGAGTCAGGCTCAGAGATGAGGTGTATCCAGCAGACCTACGAGATCATCGCAGATAACATCCGCTGGATGGACACCAACCTTCCTCTGCTCAAGGCCTGGCTGGACAAACGCAGTGACAGAGCCAGGCATGAAGATTTATAGCTCCAGGGGAAACAAAAAAGTTGAGATTGGACAATTATGTTGCATAAGGCAGAAACTATAAGAGGTGAGGATGCAACTTTTTGAGAATCCCTTGGGAGTCAGACTTGACATAACCTGACAGTTATGTGTTAACACCTAGGTCTTTGTTGTGACTGGCAAAAGAATTACTACAGTAAAAGGGGGGGGATATTTATTTTTCTCAAAATATTGAGGTACTAGACCACACCTCACTTCTCACTAAAAAAAATCTAAAACAAAAACTGGGATATTCCCTCCAGAGAGAGCAGCAGATACAATTTACAGAAAATAAACTATGTGAAGAAATGTGTTGATACAAAAACTCTTTTATTTATTCAACAACAGTGATTGTCTTATTTTTGATGCTACCACACAATCTTCCTATTTGGTATGATAAGGGGTGATTTAATAGCAATTCTCTTACAAGAACAAGATGTGTTGGTTCAATTCCATATATTTCTATTATTGTATTGGATTCTAACTTTTAATCTTAATAATAAAGGTGAAATCTGCATGTTGGCGCTGGGAATTATATGGATGTAACCTTTGTACCTTTTCACTCCTCTGATCTGCAGGTCAAACACTTTGCCAGCAGCAAAGATTACATTTCTATGGTTCACCTGTGATTCTATTCATTGACACACACACACACACACACACACACACACACACACACACTCAAAGAGCATAAACTTAAACTCGAGCAGGCTGCTGAATAACTAGAGGGGTGTTTGTCTTTCAGACAAAGCTCTGCCTGATGTGCCTTGCTGAGAGATTTGCCAATAACCTGATGTCATAGTGATGTCATCAGAGCTTATCTCGACTTGGGTTACAAATTTTTAACTGCTTGTCAAAATGGTGGAGTGTGTGAAACATGGGAGTTGCATTATGGTGAATGTAGGCTAAATACTGGGGTCTAAAACAGGTCAATTCTGTTTTAGAGTCTTTTTTTTGTCTCTGTCTCAGTCTCCCTTACAATGTGTCGTGAAAGTGGAGCAACTTTATCGATGCTCATATTAAACTCCCTTTAAAACTTTAAATACAAAATGAGTTAAATGAAAAAAAAACAATGCTCATGTTTAGTTTAAAAAAAAAAAAGTCTCATTCCTCACAAGTTGGCACGAGCACACCAGACTCACATGGAAGAGCGGTGTCTTCACCTGTCTTGAATCTGGAATACCAGTATTGACTCTATGTACATGTAAACACAGAGGAAGAGGTGCTCATGGTGTTTTTTGTTTTCATGAGTTACGGTCTCTCAGTAAAAGTGTATGTTACTGCTGCTCTTGTTTCTAATCGAACCTACCTTTCAGCTGAGGCCTGGAGGAGAAAGGTAACTGTTACTTTAAATCTCCCAGTACTGCCATAAATTTTGTGGATGGACCTTTAGCACAGACTAATAAAACACACAGTCCAACTGATAAAACACATGCATACATTCACTTATGTGACTATACTGTTTTCATACAGAGCCAAACTTAGCACAAGCTTAATCACACTGTTGATATAAGAAAGACTAATTTCCGTGTTGAGCTGATGTTCATGCTGGGCTTTTGCCCTGACTTCAGAACACACACACAGACACACAGACACACACACACAGACACACAGACACACTGCACTCTGCTCTAGTGAGTTTTCCCTCCCAGTCGTACACCTGAGGAGAGCCATCTCTGGACAGGAGGTAAGAGCCTGAAGTTTGTCTTTCTGCGTCTGCTTGCTGTTTATGGAATGTGCTGCTCAATCACTATAAACTGATCAAATTCAAAATATCATGTTGAAGTGTCTCAAATGAATCATATCAGGAGACTTTATTTGTTTTGCCAGTATTTACAGACTCTGAGGCCGCTGTTCCAGTGTGCTCTTTGATCACGCGTTACTCATCTGTATCTCGTGATTTTTTTTTTTTGGTCGCTTGCTTTCTTGGTTTTGTTGAGGACTCCACTGAAAGTTCAGTCAATTTTTTTGCAGTTTTTTTCCCCTTTGCATTGCTGATGTTGGCAAATATAAGATATATTAACTTTGATCGTAGGGCCCCTTGTAATTTGTTTGTTCAGAAGAGGGGAAGTTAAGTGACAGTGTGCAAGTTACAACATGGTAACAGTGATTTGGGTGAACTGTTGGTTAATTGTTGAGGCAAGCCTGCTTAAATTCAGTCTCAGTGTCAGACTCAGGGTTAGGAAGAACACAAGAACTGTTAGATATGCCCACATTTGATGTGAATAACGAGCAGTGATTGAACAATGATTCAGGAGTGTTTTTCAGTGTGCTCTGATTTCTGTTGATTGGTATGTGGCAGCATAAGGGGCTACTGATAGTGTTGCTGTCCTGACGATTGATACATTACCATTGTAACGTTTCATGAACCAAGAACAGCCCTTATTTTAGTCAGTTTATCTTAAAATAGTCAAGATTTTTAATCAAAATAAAATTTAAACTACAGTTTGATACTGATCATTCTGACCTCCTTATACTTTATTACCTTAATGTTGTTGTTCATCACAGACAGGTTTCCAAGTACCATGAAGCAAATGTAATCATTACATCTTAGTGTAATAACACCAACAAGTGACTGACTGTAAACTAGGTTACTGTTTTCCAGTGGAACATTCTTTATAAGTCTATTACTGTATCTCTCCACCTACAGGCTATAAAATATTCTTGGACCATGGTGTCTTGGACAAAACATTTATGGGTCTCAAGTTCAAAGTATATTTCCTGTTGATGCAGGAAGGGAAAAGTACAAGGCAGTCATGTTTAAAGTTGAGCGCCACTGTTCATGAGTTATAAAGAGGACATGCCTTAAGTGTAGGAGACAGGCCTAATCCACAACAGTTGTGTGCTGAGACCAGTGATGCCTCCCACAAGTGTGTGCAAATAGTTCATGTGTTTGGTTGTGATACATGAATCCATATGCTTCGTTCTGTATCGGCCACTCTCACTGTCACACCCCCTTTTTCTCAGTTGACATGAACGCAACAAACTTGCTATTTAGTATGTCCCAATACATCGAATGTCAAATACAGTATGCTAAAAATAGTATTGTAATAGTAGTATGCTAGCCAGTATACTTTTCTGGCTCTTCCGACACCCAGTCTCTTGATTTATGAGCAAGAGGGACAAAGTTCAAGGAGCACTGTTATGACGAGGTAATGTGTCACAATTTCATTCATACTAAGTACTTAAAAAGAAAAATATATACTATTAGGAATATAGCCTTGGCCTCCATACACAATTTCAGCCTCTTAGGGTGACATTTTTGTGGGCTGACTGCAGCTAATAAAGTGTGTAATTTATGGTGAAATCAATACACAGTTTTTTGCCTGTTTCTCCTACAGGTTCTTCTTTTCTGACTTCATTTCCATTTTGGTCCATTGGGAGGTTATCCACAGAGCTAAAAGGATGCCATTTGACTACATTCCCATTCTAGAGTAAGGCACATTTCTTCCATTTCATCCATAAGTGATCTTTAGTGATTATTGGCTTTACTTCCTTATTGTCTGGATGTTTTTTTTTGTTTTTCATTTAACCTAATTAAACACAAAAAGTATTATAGTGATGACTGCTATTTTCCACAAATGGAGCTTGCACAGTTGACAAAGGTGACAAAATAAAGTTACCTCACATTAGACTTGGGGACTGTCATATTTACAGCAAGTCAAGGCATATTTGGTGCTTTTTCTATTAAATGGGCTCTGCAACATACAAGGAAGGAAGGGTAACAAGGGGCAGGTGAAACTAAGGAATTACACAAGGGCAGGAAGTGAAGATCAAAATAAAACAAATAATAGGAACAGAAAATGTGGAGAGCAAGACATGACAGTGTGTTTGAATCTGTGCTGATGTTTGTTGCAGTTCCTGTATTTTTTCCTCCACCTTCTTTTCTTTCCTCTCACTCCTCCACTTTCATCTTCTTCTTGTTTTGCACCCATCTCTTATCCCTCTCTTACTCATGTCCTCCTTCTGCTCTTCAAGGATCTTCCTGGGCATCCTGGGCTTCGGCCTCTCCATCATGTTCTGCACAACCTTCTGCAGGGCATGCAGTCGCATAAGGGAGGAGCAGATAGAGAGGGAAGCATGGAGACGCAGTGAGCATGAAGGACGCCCTCCACCGATATATTTCATCCCTTTCCATGGAGGCATGTCACAGCAGGACAGTGAAGACCTCACCAGGGTTCCTCGGTACAGCCAGGAGCTCCACACACCACCACTATATAACAGTGCTGTCTACTGTGGGCCCCCACCTTCCTATAATGAGGTGACTATAAAACAAAGCCACTCAATAAAAAGAAAGATGTCACAGATTTGATTTTGCCTTCAGCACTTACTGTTCCCAAAAACTTTAAATTCACAGCAAAAGCAATGCATAACATCCAATGTATATTTTCTCATATTTCACTTCTAACTTTGCATTTCTTTGTATTTCAGCTGGGGTTGAAGCCTGAGGATCTCCCCCCTGCTTATTCAGAGTATAACGTTCCCGTGTATCCCATCGCACCTCCACTTCACACAGACATGGTTCAACCACAAACACAGTCCCAACAATAAGCCTGTGCTGCGTTTATGGACAGTCTTGATCATTGAACTGCCTCGTGGACCTGAATGAGCTGGCAGTGGAGTTTTTAATATTTCAAAGATTAATTTTTATTGTGAGCTTGTTTTTTATTGTGGTAATTAATGTGATGGTACAGAGGGGATAAAAGCTGCAGAAATGGCACCAGTTTTAAAGCTACAGTGAGTGTACAGCACATTCCCCGAGCCACGAAAACACTTAAGACCCAAAATAGATTTTATTCCCATGTGTGTTGACTGTTGCCAAAACAGGATCTGTGTGCATCATTTCTCCTCTTGTTCTTATGTCCACCGATGAGGCAATGCTCCGAGTCTCGTATGTGTGCATGCCTGTTTTTTTTTTCATTTGCTGGATCTGAAAAATCACTTTAAAAGTATGAATGCAATGAGTGTAAATTGAGGTGTGAATGTGAATCCAGCGGTGCCACTATGTGGCCATTTATAAAGCTCTTAGTTTTGCCTCATGAATCATAAAGAGTGGGTTCCATTTTCCCTGTATTACTTTTTCCAATATCTATTAGTGCCTGCACAGAATTTCATATAAACAATTTCTCAACATGATCTTCATAAAATGTGATACATTATAAATTTGAGTGAGCTACTTATGTCGTATCATTTCCCTGATTGCCAGAGAATATTTTGACAATTAGGAATGATTATTCTTAATTGTTTTTTTCTATTAATTCTGTGTAGACATGAAAAATGTATTTCTTCACCAGTAGGTGGCACAACAAAATGATACACTGAATGGCCTTAACTCTCTGTGAGCACCATCGTCTACTCAAGATCTCTGTTTATTATTATTATCATGCAAATTTAATACAGATCCACAAGCTGATTAAAATATTTCCATGTTTTCTTTCATCAAAATTACAAGTTTGATAGATTGTTCTGTCTTACGTGCTCTCTAAGTACTTTGTAGCTTATGTTGTGTTTGACATATAATATAATGTATTATACTAAACTGAGAAGCAGCTCGAGGTGAATGCACACTGGATGTGTGTGTTTTTTGTGTGTCATCAGTTTAGTCAAGCAGGTACTTTGATGGTCCAAAGCAAAAACTTCAAAAACAAAAATCAAAACTGAAATCGAACTCAATTGAAGTATGTTGTTTCATTGCAAAGCCATGCTAAAAATATTTACCTTCATGCTAAAATCAGTGTTTTCAGGACAGAGTTATGCTGTGTATCTACAGTGTTTCCCAAATGATGTGACTAGGTGAAGTTCTGATGAGAAAATGTGGTTTAAAGAGCATTGTCTGAAAGCAAGAAAGCTGCTTTTTTTTCAGATTTCTGGAGACCTTGACGAAAGGATTTAATTTAACAATGACAGTGCATGTAAATGATCAAATGGTACATAACCAATGTCTAAATCTCAGGACAAAATGTGAATTAGATATACATATATGCTGTGTATGGTAGCTGGTCTACAAAAAGGTTGAATAGAATGACAAAGCATTTGTGTCATTCCAAAGTCTATAATATCATGGAAATTTAAAGTATTGTCCCAGTAGAAATCTACTTTTATGTATATTTAATTGTATATCATATTTCTATGTAAATATAAGATGTTCATAATGACATTATCATATGTGCATATCATATATGTTTTTCAAAAAGCAATAAATGCAGCACTCAAATGCAACTTTCTGTTGAATATTAACATTTAGGCAAGCTGCATCCTGCACAGGTCGCCTCTAGGGTTAGGATTTTATAAACTTTTATTGTGTTTCTTCAGTCATACTTTTGAGTCCACTCAACTGATCCTAACATTCATTGTGCATACATAATCAGTGTTTTTTTATTTTTAAACTGTTAAAGTGTCAAGTAAAAACCTCTTAATTAGTTAACAGATAGCCATAAATCAAAGATGTACTCGGATGGACAGGTTAGCATCTAATTATGGAAATCCATTCCATTATATTCATCTGACACAGGATTACCAGATGTCTACAGTCAATACTAACGCTAGCGTGGACAGGCTGACATACAGCCACACATGGCCCAACATGTATCACAGGCATTCACACATGATCTGTAGGCCCATACATGTCAAGAGGGCTTAAACATGTCTCTTTCTCTCTGTTTTACAGCAACTGGAAGTGGTGTAGTCTTCCAGTGTCTATAAGGGAAAATCCTCTCATCTTACACATCTTTACTACCCTATCCTATCACTATCACTGTGCAGGGGATATGTGTATGTAACAATATGTGTGTGTGAGAGTGTGTGTGTCTGAACACACCCTGTACTCATTTTGGTGTCAGTGTAATCCATGATTCATCATCATTTGCAAGACACAGGGAATACAACTCAAATATTTTAAGTTCAGGGGAGGGTAGTCAGTGTGAGGTTTTTGTTAGCTTCCACAGCAGGAACCAATAATCTTGAAATGGGAAACTTCTGCTTGCTTTTTATCTCTATTTATCTCTGATTACTGCCCTCTGTTCACACATTGTTTTATGCTTGTAGTATATGATTTATAACACAAATTAAACTCTAGAGGGCAGTGTGAGTGTGGGCCCTATTTTCAACTGAGGCTGGTCGGTAAGTGCCTTGCTCAAGAGCAGCTTGACAGTAGATGTTTGACAGCCACGCTAGGATTATTGTCTGTCAATAGCTCATCTGACATTCTGTTTTATTTGTTGACAGAAACAATATTCCATCATGCTTTATATATTACAGGGATGCTTATTGCTTCCCCTGTTTCATTCTTTGTATTTTACTGCTAGCATGAGACAGCTTGGTGATTTTAATAGTTAATGTGCACAGGCCAACCAGGCCTTGTATGGAAATCAACTCCAAAAAAAAAGCACTGGCTTCGGAAATATCTAAGAGGTTATCAGTGGGAAAATATGATTCAGAAAGTCAATGACGCAAGTAATTGATATAATTCCTAACTAATAGACTGAGTTCAGGAGGCTCAGGGTTCAGGGAACGCTGAATCAGTATCATGTTTATGTCACATACACACATAGGGAAGTTGCTTTGTACATGCATTAAACATAGAAACAAACGACAAAAACATAAGAGCAAGAATCAAGAAAAATATGAAAAAGACTCAAATATACCTTCATATAAAATCATTCATCTAATGTTCAGCCTGTATTTACTGGTCACACCATCTATTTTGAATTATTGTGTTTGAATTTCTTTTAGATTTCTGCAAAAATCTCTCTGTTCTAAAATACAAACCCAATACTACTGTTTCCTCTCGTGCTTGTAAAGGAGCAAACAGGTGTGATCTTATGCAGCATGGACACCACATGTTGAGTGATATCATTGTACTCTTTAGTGGGCCGTGTGTGCGCTACTAATTACAGCTTTGGTGCATTTCACAAACTAGAAAAGCACTCAGAGAGTGCAGACCTCCACCAAGGCAGCATTCTGAGAGAGCGTATTCTCCTGCAAGCCCACAATGCCTAACATTGTATTCACATTCATATCATGTAGTTTTTATTTATTTTTCCTCTATTTAATATTTTAAAAATGACCAAAATACCAGTAAAACTTTGCAAATACAATTTGAGAATTCCAGATATTTTGAGATCAGTTGCATTGCTCTAGCTCCTTCATACATGAAGTTATGGTTAAAAATGCATATTTGACCTTGATGACCTTGACCTTTTACTGATCTTGACCAAACTGAATCTGTGACTTCTGGATTCCTATATTAGTTTATATACTAAATTAGGTGAGGATTGGCTGAAAATGTAGATCCTGAAGCTTTGAGAAATATGCAAAATCTCCCATACATTACTGTGGTGTGACCTTTCATTTGACCTTGATGACATTGAATTGGATGCAATCACCACCTAAAATTAATCAGTTTTAAGTTTAAGTTTAAGTTTAAGTTTAAGCTTCTGACCACTCCTGAAAATTTCGTCAAAATCCGTCCATAACTTTTTGAGTTATTTTGCAAACTAATAAATAAATAAATAAACCCTGGTGAAAACATAACCTCCTTGGCAGAGGTAAAAAGTGTAAGTATTGTGAAATTAGTGGGCATGTCACAATCAAATAGTCTTGAGTCGTAAAACAACATCTGAGCTCTATGCTGACATTTGGTGTTAATTTCTGTTTCCAAAATAATAAATCCAGATTTTCATTTTATTCATGCCAATTTATTTTTATATATACTTTGAAAACATATACCAGAAAGACTGAATTTCAAATGTGTTGTTATATTTATATTAATACATTTTTTTTTTACTTTTTTCTTTCTTTGAAAGGCAATCTCCGTGCTCCAAGCACACTTCTGAATATTAATTTAAATATTTGTGGGTTATTTTGAAACATCGTCCATCCATGTTTTCCTCCAAAGGAAAATGTTGTTTTTGGATCCACACTTTTATACACTTTCCTCATTTAGCTGGACTTGTTATGGTCAGTTGTTTTATGGTTGTTTTAACAGTCCATTGTACTTCAATCTGGTCATGAGGGTGTATTAAATCCTGTTGGCAGTCAGGACTAGGAACAGAAACAGATCAGTTGAACTCAAATACAGGAAAAAATGATTTTTTTGTTGTGACATTATTGAGAGAAGATAACACATTGTGTGAGTGACATTGAGTACTGCGGCTCTGAAGGAGACATGGGATCCTGGAATAGATTTAGAGAAAGAAACCCCCCTTTAGGGCTGCACAGACAGAGGGACGCACTGATAATATTAAAAGGAATGGATGCAATGTTTTTGTGTCTGTGCATGTGAGCGTGTCTGTCAAAGAAAAGAGAGTTGATAAAAGTATGTTTGTGTAGGCTATGTAAGTGTGTTCGCTGTTGAATGATAGCTGAGTGCAGTTGCTTTTATTACCATGATGATCCATCTCTCTCTGCTTCCTCCCATTCTTTTTATTCACCCTCCCCAGCGCTCTGTGATATGAATACACACTGGAGAGCCCCTGGCATTACACTGTCTGATGACGTGAGTGTTTCTCTGCACTGCTATCTTGGTCTGGCCTTCATCACCACTGGGGCTCTAAACTGCCTCCACCATACTGCTCAGAGTGGACTAACTAGTATGGGCTTTCACACTTGCAAACTATTGAGTAGTATGGTAGCATCTTTGTTCACAGCATGGCAACAGATGCCTGATTCACTCATGGATACTCAACACTCTAATATACAATTGATCCTGTTAAATACTTACTTACATGTCACGTTTTGAAGAAAACAATGATACTTTTCCAATCTATGTAAACTGGTCTATTTAATGACAACTTTAAAGCAGTGAAAGACTTCAGGTTTTAATGATCACGATAACATGGTTTGATGTGACATTTTCCCACAGGCAACATTCAGATTATACACAGTGTTTGTATATATGATTGGGCACACATGCCAAACTGTGTTTGTGGGTGGGCTGCTGCTGCTGGTGGATTTCACGAAGGTCAGGGGTCACCAGAAAGCAGGAGAGCTGGTGGTGCTTGATGGACAGAGCTCCTCTGTCAATAGATATCATATTACAGCGTCTGTGGAGCCAGGGTCAGACACTTCAGGAGCTTTTCTCATGAAGTATTTGTTTTATTATTATTATTGTCATTAAAATTGCTGGAGCCCAGCTTTATAATGCAGATATTTTGCTTCAAAGATGAGCTCACGTGATTTTATTTCCTTCCATACAAAAGGCTTCTTTATGCATCCGTAAATAGCAGTAACATGTTTTTCTACTTCCTAAAGAACTACAGCTTCTGCTGTCAAAAGTTCTATGCAGAGTAGATTTGCTTGCTTACATGCTTTGTCATGTTATTTACTTACTTACCTACCTCATGGCTATACTTTGAGACAATATGTAAACATAGCTGAGCTCATCCAAAAGTAACAGTGTGTTTTAAATGCAAAGTGAATGATGAATGTGTTGTTTTTTAAGTCTCTAAATTTAGAAATTTCGGTGTAGTCTGCCTAGTGGGGATGAAAATGTGTTTTGAAGGACAATACGTCTGAAAAGGCAATATTTCTTTGACTTTATATGTGTTTGCACTGATGAGTGGTATCCATGGAGCTGACCTGTGGAGGGGTGTTTGTTGACGAACAACATTCCAGTGTGCCCCTGGTGTGTGTGTGTGTGTGTGTGTGTGTGTGTGTGTGTGTGTGTGTGTTAGAGAGAGAGAGAGAGAGAGAGAGAGAGAGAGAGAGAGAACCCAGATAAACATCATGCATCTATTAAAAAAACACTAGCCTCTCACTAGCCAAACCATTTGAGCACTTCTTCTTTTCTTCAATATTTTGGGCTGTATTCAAATCCCATTTGGTTATCAGATCTGTTCACCAGGACTTGACTGTCCACACCGCTATTTGTAAGAGATCGGGACAGATTAGACAGCTGAGGTTTGCATCTCAGTCTATGCCGCCTGGGTGTGCCTTGTATTTTATGTGAAACCAAAACAACAAGCTAAAGAAAGGGGAGTCTTCTTTGCCCAGAAGATAAGATAAAATTTGTGATTGAATTCAATTCTGGGTTCCTAAACACAATTAACTCATTTTCACTTTGTCCCACAGTGACGAGACTGCTTTGCATTCAGGGTCACAGTTGTTTATTATGTTGCTAACTCTCTCTTTAGTGTTAAAACACAAACAGTAAACTATTCTTCAGCTAAGTGTGTTTGAGTAAGCAGCAGTGTTAACCCCTCAGCCATATATGACCTGGCAAACCTGCTTGACTGACTCTGCTTAGTAGCAAATTCTTGTGTGACACGAGTACACTCAATGTGCAGAAGGAGTGATGAAATTTTCAGGAAAGGTCTTTAGCTTGACAAAACCCTTTAAAACATACTATTAGGTAACTGTTGGTTGTTGTAAACCTCAAATAGCTTTTTGACATTTGAGGTGTGTGATTTACTACCTAAACTCACAAAATATGCATGGGTTAACTAATTTCTCTTTTTCAGTATCACAACCACTTTTGCACTGACTTTACCATCTATAAGATGAATTATCTAACTATAGCTGATCAGAAAGTCCCACGCTGGTGAGACAAACAATACAATATATACAAGGATAGAGTTTGACTACCTCCCTCATAATAATTAAGATAGGGAGAGGGAATGGTTTGTGATGACGATGTTAGAAAGATAAGCTAAAGAAAACTATTCATGGGCAATGAATAACAATGCCTGAACTAAACTTGTCAGATTGCATCATCTTGGTGATCTTGCTTTGCTCTAATCCGAATTATTCTGTAAAATGAACAGATGAACACATGGATCTAAAAAATCCATGATGATTTCAATGAGAACAAAGCTCATCCACACAACACTGATGATATGAAAGATAGCATCTGGGGTCAAACTCTGTTCCATATTTTTCATCCACCCAACAGTTTTCTGTTTTCTTGTTATCAACATCCCACCTGTATTTCTTACTGTATGACATATCTGTATACCCATTGAGCTTATGGGCTGATTGTAATGATCCATTTAAAAATTCAACGTTGTTTCATGATTTGCTGTCTGTTGACTTAGTGGCCTCAGGGACTGTGCAGTAACTGATCCAGTAGCTGCAACAGCTGTATGTTCTGCTGAAGTTTTCTTGAGCTACAGTGACTATAATGGAAAGATCACCAGCTCAACATGGATGTGCTGCTGACATGTAGAAGTGCTGCATATATGTAATCCATCTGCTCTCACAAACTGTTAAGCAGTAAATCAAGTAGCAAGACTGTAACGTGGTATGGTGTCAACTCAGTTTGTGAATAACTGCATCGGCTGGAGACAAAGCTCCTCCTGAAAAGAGAGACATTGGTTTGTGGGAGTTCCATGTTTCTTTTACGTTATTAGGACAATAAATTACACAATTAGCAGATATTCCTCCTTTCTGTTCGAATGAGTATGGCTGTACAGCAAGGAGTTGCAGACAATGGAGGCTTACAACTCGTGCAGTGTAGGGGGAGGTGGGTGTTAACTCGTGTTCAAGCTTTCTTTCTCTTTATTCTGTGGAGGAGACCCATATAATGAAAACTATTCTCTGGCTTCATGATTTTAACAAATTCCCAACGAGCTGACAGAAGCACACATTGTTAGTATGGAAGAGAAGATGTTTTCTCCTCTTGTTGGTTTTCTCTTAAGAATTATTTTAATTGAATGGCAGCATGTTTTATTCTATAAAGAGGAGAAACAAAAAGCACAGGAAAGAAATGCAGAAAATATATTTTAGAGAATGTGCCTCGTTTTTGCCATGTGCATAAGTCAAAAAAATATTCAAAGAAAGGGGGGGTGTCCCTGTCCAAGCCACGGGACGCTCTCTCTCTCTCGCTCTCTCTCTCTTTCAGTGGTTGCATAACAGTCAGCCAGTAGGTAGCTCAACTTCAATCATCTCGCAAAGCTGTCGTGCACTTGCATGTGCTTTACGTGGGGGTGTGAATGTGTCCCTCTCTGTCTCTCCACGCCCCCCCTTCGTACCAGTCCTCCCATAGGTTCAATGGAAAGGTAACAGGGGGAGGGTGCCCTATAAAGACACACTTGGTGCTCTCTATCTCTCTGCTCGTCTCATTTCATCTCTTCTTCCTTTGTTGTATCCATCACTAAACACCAAGATGCCCAGCAAGTGGAAGAAGAACAAACGTCACATGAAGAGGGTGGTAAGCAGAAGCAGACGCACTTTTTTTCCTCTAGGTTTTTATTTTAGTCTACAGTTTGTGATTGCAGTGGTTCTGTTAACTCTGTGAATCTGTTTGCCTTTTTTTTAATCTCCAAAGGACAATTTAATCTATAGTAATTGATTTAAACGCTCAGTTTACTCGTATGATTAAATTAAGCTTATAAACGAGCGTTTTCATCGACATTATCAACATAAAACCGACAGTAATTCATATTTTGTTGGGTTTCTTATTGCGCACTCTCAATGAGCGCGCTTCAGTGCGTAAAATCTCGCCAAACGCACAAAAATAAGATTCCATCGAAATCCTTAAAATTAGTGATTCTCTGCCATTTGTTGCAAGAAAATATTTCACATCTTTGCTAAACTCTCGTGCATCACGTGCACAACCAGCGCGCGCGTTGGTTAGAATGGTACAACGAGATGGATGGAGATGGATTACAAATTTATTTTTGTGGTGTATGGTCGTAAAAATGTTATTATGTTACATTATTATATTTAAAGCAGGAACTACTTTCCATCTCTCAGGCATACAGTACTCACTACCTAATACATAATTCATACGTAATAATCAGAAGCAGCAGGCCAACGGCATGATAATTGTAGAAGAACTTCTAGACTCCCTCTCCACTCCTCTTATCTAACTGTCTGGGATATTATACTTTTTGAACATTCAGTGCTCAAAGAGGAGTGGGTGGGTGGGGTTTGGGGGGGGTTATAACTCAACAAAAACGATCAATTGCTTCACAAGGACCAGTCCTCCTGCACTGGGAGGACAACCCTGCCCCCCTCCCTAAACCCCTTTCTAGCTGGTCCCCGGCACAGCACAACTGTATTTGGTAGTGTGTTGACTGGAGGAATGTCTTGCCTTAGTTTTGCCAGATAGGAGCCTGCACATTCTCTGTCAGTGACACGCAGATAAAAGTCCCTCAATGTTATCACCAATTCTCTCTAGAGATATTTGAGCACAGGAAGCTACTTGAAGATGTAGAGCTTAATGTTCCTCACACATTCCTCTGTGTGTTAGCATCTCCACTCAAGTGGTTGTTTCTTCTTAATAGAACACAATTAACTGTATTAGAAAAGTATATGTGGTGAGGTTTGGGGCAAGCTGTTTGTGGGCAAACGTAAGGGAGGGGTTGTTTTGATGGTGGCTAGCTGGACAGACATAGACATATGCACTAACTGGATGTCAGTCTAACAAAAGCATTTTCAGCGAGTGATTGTAACCTGATTATAACCTGATTATAATGTGTTTAGGCCCACTGTCTGACCTGCGGGGCACCCATCAGTGCTGCTGACTCGCACAGTTTTCATTCCCGCTTCACCAGACCTGTCAGGACAGCTCTGATTCAACTAATTAGCCCCCATTATCTAACTAGCTTTGCTGGGCCCACTCACACAGTTACCCCATCCCCTTCCTGCCAGTAATCTGCGCTCCTAAAATCACCATTAAAGCCTGAAGGGGTTTTGTCCAGAGCTGAAAAAAAACTCACTGGATGGCATGCATGGTATTCCTGTAGACAGAATGTGCTGGCGATGAGCTGCAGACTGACAACAACATCTGAACACAATGAGAGCCTCAGCAGCATTCAAACCCCTAAAACTAAACGACTTTCCTGTACACCTTTTTGAAGCCACTAGTCTCACCGCATTGTGTTGGTTCAGTTCATGTTACTTATATAATATAATAATATATATTAATAATGTATATTACATATATAATGATTAAATTGCACCAATTAACATGTAAAAAATTATTGGATGAGAAAGTGTTCCCACTTTAATGATAAGACAACAATCATGGAATAAAATAGAATAGATTGACCCAAATGTATTTTTTCTCTTGCAGCAGGCCCAGAGGAGAGCCCTTGAAGAGCAGCATGCTGCCAACCCACCAGTTAAAGCGAGTCCCAGCATTGCGGCGTGTGCGCCTCCTGTAACGACTCCTGCACCAGCTCCAGAAAAGACACCAGTGGACATTCCCATTGCTGTCCCCATTTTGGAGACCCCTGTAGCAGAACCAGAACCAGCTGTTGTTGAACCTGTCACAGAGCCCATTGCAGAGACCACTGTAGAGCCCGTCACAGAAACTGTCACAGAGCCCGTCACAGAACCTGTTGTAGAGCCTGTTGCAGAACGTGTCACAGAGCCCGTCGCAGAACCTGTCGCAGAGCCCATCACAGAACCTGTCGCAGAGCCCGTCGCAGAACCTGTCGCAGAGCCCGTCGCAGAACCTGTCACAGAGCCCATCACAGAACCTGTTGCAGAGCCTGTTGCAGAACGTGTCACAGAGCCCGTCACAGAACCTGTTGCAGAGCCTGTTGCAGAACCTGTCACAGAGCCCGTCACAGAACCTGTCACAGAGCCCGTCGCAGAACCTGTCGCAGAGCCCGTCGCAGAACCTGTTGCAGAACCCGTTCCAGTGGAGGCAGCAGCATCAGAGTCCGAGGCTGTGGTGTTGGAGCAGACACCAGCAGAGGCAGAGGTTGAAGTCACAGCGCCGGTCACTGAAGAAGCACCAGTCATTGAGAGTCCACCCACAGATCCCTCCATAGTTCAGGAGGCTGAACCTATCATTCCTGAAACAGCACCAGAAACTGAGGTAAGACCTACTTTGTTTCATACACACACAGACATTTGACTGGAGGATAGAAGGCTCTCATTCTCCCATAGTATCAAATGGATCAGTGGAGTTCTGTAGCAGTACAAATTCCAAGCCATTGCTTTATTAAAGGGAGCATAAAGATTCAATATGAACACATTTGTCAATATTGAAACAAACTTATATTCACATGTTGTGACTCTTAAAGTCTGCATAAAGTATATCCGTGTAAGTTTTGTGGATGAGTTTAGATGTTTGCTCAAACAGTATGTGCTGTGGTTGGGTTTTTATGGGAGAAGAGTGATGGAGTCTGTGGGGGGTGGGAGGCAGAGGGAACAACATGTTCTATGTAGCAAAGAGGTGGGAAGAAGGGGAGGGATGCTACATCACTGGGAGATTGGGACTGGGAGGTAGAGCCATTTCAGAAGTCATACTGTACATAATCACCTACATCAAAACATGCCTGTGCTATGTCACTAAGCAAGTGTCTTCTGAAATGCATTTTGCATTTTGAATAGGCTGAGTGGATACTATTGGTGGAGAGGTGGTCCAATTTTGATCAATGAAGTTAGTTGGGAGGTTTAAGTAAATGAAGTTAGGGGGTAAGATGAAAAGGCTTCCCGTCTGACCTCTGCTCTATTTAAAAGAAATCTATGGCATTGTAGCTTTTGTACAAACACATCTGTTCTGCATTTTTATAGTAATGGAGCTAAATGACAGTGTTTCCCATCAGTTTGTATACCTTTCAAATCTGTACATTTTTTGGACAAGTATTGCCTAGTACAGCAAACATTTTGGGAACAGGATGTTCTGTTTCAACCAGTAATGGCTGCAGGCTACCGAGTGTGCAGAGAAGTGGCAAGAATGACATACATATGCCTGACCTCAGATACACACACACACACACACACACACACACATTAAATTCACAGACTTTTGCCACCAGTAACTTGAGCCATGACCATGTGCACCCAAGACTGGTGTGAGAGGAGGAGATGGCCATTTGCTTCAATGGCACTCCAATAATTTGTACGTCCAGTTTATACGTACAGTATGATTATTTGGAAGTTTAGATCCATTCATAGCTACTCATACATGCCCTACCCACTGAGCTATAAAGGACCAAAAAAAGACATTTCTACTGTAGATGGACTGCCCATCATTTTATAGTTAAGTTGTGGCAGAAATCACCCCTCCTTCCCTCCCTCCCTGCCTCCCTCCACACCACCCACCCCCCTTTTACCTCCCCTTTTACCAAGCTTCTTTTCCTCTGTTTCCTCAGTCCTTGCAGATGTGTAAAATTCAGTTCAGGTGATGCCAAACACGTGCAGACATGAGTGCACTTAGCAAATTTGAACATTAGTCAGTGCCGGCTGAACTGCAAACACAGAAATACAGTGGCCAGTTAGATGTATGGTGCAGGTGATGTTTCATTACTTTCGTTTATGAGCTTTTCTCAGTCTTGATTTTATGTAAAACTGCTCACAGACACAATATACACTTGTGGCCACAGTGCATCTAGAACCCTGTGACGCCTCGTGTCAGACTAGAGTTGGTCAGTCAGTTGGTCAACAGACGACAGAATCAGAGCAGGTATAAATGGGGCTTGTATACAGCTGGCTTTGGGACCAGAGAGAGGTGGCCCCTCTGCTTCTGGTTGTCACCACGGAGACTCAGGTGAGTTTAAACCCACCACCCAATTGACAGATCTGCTGAGTGTGTTACATTTTTCTGTGGCCTGAGGCGACGGGTGCGGTGCCTGCTGACTGTACATTTTGTACCAGTTTGCTCCCTCTGTGCTCCTGCAGCCCTCCAGCCCTCCCCCTTTAGTCCCTCATCCCCTTTCCCCTTGTAAATTCACTCTCCCCCATCACCTTCCTTCCCTCACACCACTTGTTCCTCTCTGTTTCTCCTTCCCCCTCCTCTGGCCTCCCACTTTCACTTCTGCCCCGAAAGCTCCCCATCCCATTGGGCCCATGGGCCCTTAGCTTGGCTTCTCAGCTCGTTCAGCCATGTGTCCCTCTTTTATCATTGGGTCTTTTCTGGGAGTACTGGCAGTAGACAGGATTGGGCATTAAGTTCTATTTTGAGGCGTGTTGTGTGCATCTTCAACACACCTGTTGAAGTGTGGTTGAGCCTTTGGTATTTGGTCTGTTGCAGACAGTGGTCACCATCTTGTTAAACGTTTAATGAAAGGATGACTTGACTTTGAATTTGCTTTCAGTTGGAAAATGTGGAAAACATTAACTACAGCATGCTTTAAAATGATTGGGAAGCATATTTTCTTTCATCACATTTGACACAACAGTGGGTGACAAAGATGTGTGAAGTGATACTTTCGTTTCAGACTTGGTTGGAAAAATGATCACCTTGTGGCAAAGTATGTCGGCCAACCCTCCTACCCATGTCCAGCCTTCCTCCACATGCTTGTACGCATGCACACAGAGCCCTCCCCGCATTTCCTGGCAGCTTTTATGGGTTTGCCTTCTGGGGCTCTATAGGGCTTTGTTCGCTTAACCAAACACTTTTGCTCAGAGAACATTCAAAATGCCCCTTTTTGCTTTGCATCTTACAATAAAATTATCTAATGGGGCATTTGACCTTTTTGACCTTTTTTAATCTTTGAGTTTTTATTTGTTGTTGTCTTGTTTGTTAGTTTGCTTGCAATATTGGTGCAATATGTCCGCTTTGGCTTAAAAGGCTCTGTAGCCTATAAAACGTAGCTGTTCCTAGATCAGCGTTGGTTTGAGCTGGATTTATTTCTTAGTAGGACTGGTAATGGAGGATCTATGTGCAGTTCAGTCTGGTACAAAGTGTTCTGGTGGTGGGGCAGACTGTAGGGGGTGTGTATACCATATGTGTGTGTGTGTGTGTGTGTGTTTTCCTATAGTCCACCCATCCCTCTTTACTTCCCTCCTCCTTTCTCTCCCCTATACCTTCCCTCCAAGGCTATAGCTGGAGTATATTTACCCCTCTCGACTATATGTGCAGCTTTGTCCATAAATCTGTTGTTCAGAGGTTGTTAAAATCCTGGAGAACAGGATTTTTCAGTAACACTGTGCAGAGAAAGAGATGATCATGGTCACCTTACTCAAGTGTAACTACAAGCATTTCTTCTGTGAGAGTTTGGCCAATGGATGATCCATCTCTTCTCGACTAGCAGTGGCAGCCTGCCTTTACCAGATCTGTCCTACATTAAAGTCAGACTGGTACAAGGCAATGTAAATAATTTATTGTTGGACTAGGATGATTTACATTATTAATGTGTTGCTCTCTGTTACTGCCTCTATAGCTCAACACACATGAATGCACAGTGTATACCACCAGCTGGTCCAGTCTAAATCAGAGGCTACAGAAGTAGTAAATAAAATTATAGGTTAAATTGTAAGATGGCCCAAAAGTAGTGCTGGAACTTTTCTCTTCTCCATCGGATGTAGAATGAAGAAAAACAAAAACAAAAAAAATGATTAAACTATGTTTTAAAGTTGTGTGGGTTTTTGGAGTGAGGATGTGATGATGAAGGTAATTCAATAATTAAGTTCTCTGAATCTGTGCTGGGTTATAGAAAAGAGGACATAAAATGGACGTGCTAGCTTTCCCTTATGCAGTTGGTTGTAGCATTCCTGTAGGATGTATAGTGTTCCACTTCATTACATTTACACCCCCACCCAAAGTAGTACCCCCAGCTACCATCTAACTGGAGTGTATGCATGTGTTGCATTGTGTGTGTTTGTAGACCCCTAAATTTATCATCTGGCAACAGTCCTTGTGCCAATGTGTCCAACGTTAACACAGCTACAGTTTTGGCTGACAAACAGTTTAGAACAATCATTGCGGCATGATTAAGTGCTAACTTTGAGTGATGAAAAAAACAAACATAACAAATGATAATGGCAGCAGAGTAACAGAGTAAATAGTTTGATGTTTGTTAATTTGATGCACTTTCTTTTTATTTCAGTAGATGTTAAATGTTCATGAATGACTCTTTGCTTTTCCTTCATAGGTCACACCTCCAGCTGAAGCTCCAGTAGTAGCCCCTGTTGAGGCTGAGGTAAGAACACACACCCCCCGAAACACACACACACACACGCACACGCACGCATGCACAGACTTTGATTTTGACAACTTATTTTCCAAGTTGCCTATATGAATGAGAATAAAAAATGGTCTGTGTAATAATCATCATTAAAGCTGAGCACCTTTCACATATATACAGTACATAATACAGTACATTCATTGAGTACAGAGAACCACTTTAAAGGTAACAACACGTTTCAGTGTATTTTGGTCATATGTGAAAGATTCCATGCATCAAACCAGAATAGCTCAAAGTTTCCACTCATGTTTTATATGTTTCTAGTAGCAGTAACTGGAGACAAGAGACAAACCTTTCATTGGAAAAGTGTTGGGAGTTTTTCTATGACTTAAGCTTCACACCTCAGAAAAAACAACCGCTCATTCCCCCAGCTCTCCTTTTTCTCTTGTAGAACACATCAGTTCAAACACAGTCTGGCTCCTACACCATGTTTTCATGGGAATAAAAAACAAAGCACAAGCTCATTGTTGTTCATTATTGACCAAAAGAAGGAGCACAACAACCTAAAATTGCAGTTAAATGAGGCTTTAGTGTGACATAAGTGCTGCAATTGGAGCGAGTTCCAAGTTGCACTCAGGTACCCATTCGTCAGATACCATTAGATACAATCAGTTAGATTTGATTGAAGAGTACTTTAGGCTATCTGTTGTATTCAGTGCAGTCTGTTTAATGGGTAAACAGTCATTGTTATCTTGCTCTTCTATTCATCTGTTCATCTGTCGGTGTATCCATTTGCTGAAGTCTTTTTTTTATTTCTCATTCTACAGATCCAGACAGAAGAGACCACAGTTGTAACTACAGAGACTGAACAGGTACGACTGGCCTGACATAGTTGTATCATAACTCTGTATTTGTTGTGCATGGTCATGGTAGGTCATTATATTTTTTGTCCACATTATATGCCTACCCAGGAACAAAAACAATGATTATTCCCCACTTGCATGTTGCATGGTTTCTTAATGTGTGCCGTGTTGATTTTGCATGTGCAGACGCATGATGTCTGTGAGCCAGAGGCTGACGTGAAGGCTGAGGCTGAGGCCTTGCCAGAAGAAGCAGCTGTTGAGGATGAGGTGGAGGTGGCTGTCACAGAAGATATTAAAATACCAGAGAATGTAACTGAAGTCACTGAAGAACCAGAAGAAGCACTTCCATGTGACCAAGTTCCTGCTGAAGCAACTCCAGCTGATGGTGAAGATGATGAAGCTGAAATAGAAGTGCTGGCTGAAGAAGATGCACCTGAAGTGTCAACTGAACCTGTGGAAATCACAGAGGTGCCACATTAAAAAAAATCTCTCTTTTCCTCTTTTTTCTTTCTTTCCCGAGAGCACAAAATGATATAGACATTTTTTCCTTTTTATGTTTATTTTTTTTTTTTTTTTTGGTGTGTTGCATGTGGTTCAGACAGTTGTGGCTAAGTTCACCATCCTTTTCATTTTGGTATTGCTGTGAATGATTTCCTGTATATTAAACAAAAGTGTGCAATTTAAGAATATTGATTTAATTGTTTTTTTTTGGTTGGTTTGGTTTACTAATGACTGTATCTTTTTATTTATTATGTATAGAATGCTCCTGTCCCATCAGTCGAAAACCCAGTGGTGAGTTGTTTTTTAATTGTTTAAAAGTTGTTTTTCCCATCAAACTGATTTATTTATTAGCTCCCTAAGAGGAAATTATACTGCGTCTGCAGCTTTTGATTAACATTTTTTATTATCTTTTGTATATAGTTAGAAGTAGTAATTCTATTGAATATTGACATGGCTTATGTGTGGTCTCACCAGGTGCCAGATACTGTACCTGAGGCTCTAGCAGAAGCCCCCATCACTGAAGAGGTAAAACTCTAAAACTATTTTAATCTACATATTTGTGTATAGATTGGAATGTTTTTTAATTAAATTCTCTCCTCCACTTAGTTTATGTCTTGTGTGGGGAAAGTGTTATAAAATTAAAATAATTCTGTCTTTGCTCATCTCTGCAGGTCTCTGCCACTCAGGACAGTGCTGACAGCCTGGCTGATGACTTTGTTGTGACAGAATCTGTCTCAGCGGTAGAGGTCGCCATTGCTGAGTCTGCGGCTGTGCAACCAGTGAGAACAGCACAAGGACAAAATCCTCATTAGACACTGCAATTCTTACCACTTTCCAGTAGTAACAACCAAGCTAAATGCACCTGCTGCTTCAAATGTTTTTGCCACATTTATTGTACATTATCTGCCAGTGCAAATTTTATTCTCAGCTTTTTTAACAGGCACCTCTCTCTGCTTACTATATTTAGGAAAATGTAGAAGTGAGTGACGCCATCAACACTAAGTCAGAATCTGTGGAAGAGATGCCCGCTGAGCCTGAGTCTGATGCTGTCCCCACACAGGAAGTGATCATTGTGAGTTACTGTCAGGCTTTTATACAAATAAGTATATGCGATGTACGATGCATGTGACTAAAAACCCACATTTAGTATTGCATGAGCATGCCTTCTTTTTTAACCTTTCTCTCCCTTCAGGATGCCCCAGCTGAGCAGACATGTTTGGCTGTGCTGTCAGAGCCCAAGCCAGAGAGCTGTGACATGCCATGTCAGATGCAGTTTGCTGTGGAGTCTGTGCAGCTCAGTTCAATGGTAAGAGGCTAATGCCTTACTAATGATTTATTAGTATTACCTTGTTTTGTCAGATGTTTGTTGTCGGTATTTGTGATTCACAGTGCACTCGCCTGATCTAATGTCTTATTTGCTGCTCAGGAGATGGCAATGGAGGCAACACTGAATGGACACATTGTCCCAGAGGTCCCCATCGAGGGCTAGATCCACATCACACAGATTAGAGGACCTTTTTTGTCTTTGTAAGTTTCTCACAATATTGAATCAGTCCATTAAACATGTATACTGGGTCAGATTTTTTTTATCTGTTTGCCCTTGTTATCACATTACACCACTTGCAGCAGTCACTAACTAAGCCCCTGTCCTCTTTGTGTCTTTCAGATTCCCCTTTGGCCACTTGGAGGACCCAAAGCTTTGCAGCTGACCGTGTTCATTTTTTAGGGCTTAAGCCAGGAAATTAAAAATGACATCCACACTTTGAAGTGCCTTTATGGCCTTGGTTCCTGTCAAAACCAACCCAGATGTCAAAACCTGCTGCATTCAAGGCAGCAGAACAGACTGTTTTCACAAGTATGCAGAAATGGAAGCAAACCTATTTTAGAATTTTAATCTGTATTCTGGAAACACATACAGTGAATCTGCATAAACAGTGGGTAGTGGACAGAAGTGCTAAACAAGATAAATGGCAGTGTCTGATTTTATCTTAGCGTGTTCATTTCTCTAGCAAATCTGCTTCCACACGCCATTCACTCAATGCATGTGAAACTGTAGCGTTGATGAATTGTGCCATAGTTGTACTTGGGCCTATGTTCATATAGGGAAGGACAACCTGTTCTGTGTTTCACCTACACATTTCACATTTTCACCCTCAAACACACATCTACAAATGTCTCCATAACCTTCATTTCTGTCCTCTCCTCTGTCCTCCACTTCTGCTCTCTGCCTCATCTAAGTGCCACTGCTAAAACCCATCCTGAAACTAGAGTCTTGGTTGTATGGCCACTGGAAAATGACAGTGTTTGGGGATCTGAGCTGAGGGGTCATTTGTTTCTTTTTTTTCCTTCACTTTTTTAAAATTCATTTTGTATAGACCATTTGATGTGATACAGTTTTGTGTTCAGAGTCTGTGCTCTGGAGGGGAAATGTAATGTGATCTGGTAATGAGGATCACTATGGAGCTGATGTTGGTCCATCTTTGAAATAAAGCTGTAACTCGTCATTAAGCAGGAGTACTTGTTTTCCTTTCTGTACACTATTTCACTTATAAAATACACAGATACTAAACCATCTGGAAGGCATCAATCTTGGAACGGAGTTTAACCTCTTAAACCATAATTTCTGGCTCAAGTCTGCAACCTTCCTGCAACTACATGATCTATTTGAATAGACATTCAGATGATATCACATCATCTGAAAATTATTTCCTGTAAGCACAGAGCAATGCTAATTAAGCAGATGTCTGTTAGAACTGAAGAAGCCTTGTGAATGACAGGAGAAACGTCTTCAACAAACCTTAAGTTATCCAGTTGACTCTTTTTGCTCTTCTTGAACTAGTTAAGTGAAGCAGAGTAGATTTGGAGAGGTTATTAATGTTGACCAGTTCTAACTGAAAGCCTACCAATTATCCTTTAAATAAAATTCTTTAATAAAGTAGCTTTACTATATAATGTGACATTTGCAGGTGAAGGTCACATGATCAGCTCCAGAGTCAGGTGAACAGTTTGCAGATGACTAAAAAATACACTTTTGTTATTTTTTAGAGCAGACGTGAAACCACACATTTACGCAGGGTTCAAAAAAGCATTTTAACCACTGGACCATGTCCAGTGTGGATCAACACCAAGAACCAGAGAGAGAAAGACGATCAGACTCATGATGCAGAAACTTCATCTTAATCTACCTTCAGCAAAAAGTTTTTGGGTAAAACATACTGACACACTAATCGACAGTGTCTGTGTTTGATTGCAAATACACTGTATGGTGTATAGAGTGGAAAGAGTCTTTGAAGGCCCCACAAATAATATTGATTCATATGTCGGGGCGGCAGTAGCTCAGTCTGTAGTGACTTGGGTTGGGAAACGAAGGGTCGCCAGTTCAAGTCCAGGTCGGACCAAAATGTGGAGAGTGGACTGGCAGCTGGAGAGGTGCCAGTTCCTCCTCCTGGGCACTGCCGAGGTGCTCTTGAGCAAGGCACCGAACCCCCAACTGCTCGGGGCGCCTGGATAAGGGGCAGCCCCCTCACTCTGACACCTCTCCTCTAATGCATGTGTTTGTTTCATGACTTGTATGTGCAATTGAAAAATATATATATATATATACTAACAGAGTGAAAAAATGTAATTTCCCTCATTGAGGGATTAATAAAGGAATTCTTCTTCTTCGGTCCTTAATTGTAGAATTTAGCGTACCTTCTTCAAAAAGATTCTTTTTTTTCTTTTTGGCTATTTACATCTATGTTTATGTACTAGATAGCAGATCCACATTTACATTACAGTTCATTTATTTTACAATTATTGTCTGGCACAAATATATAATTGTATTTAAATTTCCTAAAAGTTACATTTAATCTTCATTTGTGAACTTTGCACTATTTTATGTCTTAGAATCCTTATTTTATTTTTTTATTTTTTAGATTAAATTAGTTTGGATTATATTAGATTCAACTTTATTGTCATAAAACATGTCACAAGGTACAAGGTAACATAATGCAGATTGCATCCAAAAAGAAGTGCAAAACAGCAGTAATACATGATAATGTAACAAGAGTATACATATGATAGAATAAACATATGCCAGAGTAAGTATAGGTTATGGGATATTATGCAAATATTTAGAGTATATACAGAGTAAATTTTATATTATGTAATATAAAACTCGTAATATTTACAGTATACACAGAGAGTGCAAAATGTGCAGTTGAATATACAGGTAGCCAATGACATAATTAGTGCAAACAGATACAATACATTTTGTTTGCATTATTGGAGGCAGCCTAAGAACTGTTTAAATTGCCATCAGTTCTGCAAACACATGCTTCTCCAAAGACAGTGTGTGAAGTAGGACACACGTGTTTCCAGTAGATGGCGGACTAATACACAATATTGTGTTCTACAATATTATCCTTATGTAAATTCGTAGAAATTACGCCTCTTTTCTGTAATGACATGGCTGTGATGACATGACATGTCATCAAAATCATAATTCGTTGATGAAGAAACTTTGCCTTTAATAAAGGTCATACTAATGTAGCTCTACACAGGGAATACCCGAAACCCTCTGAAGGATATTTTTATATGAATGCTTTATTGCCATAGCCTACAAAATGTGTTGTAGGTCTTTTGATCTTAAATATCTATATAGTTTTTTATATATTTACAATAATAGTTTTATGGTAGGCATACTCGTTGTCATAAGATTCTGGTCTGCGACTGCGTATCCTCATATCTGAATATGTTACAGAGATGTCATAAGCTATATGACCTCCTAAATGTTCACTGGCTGGATAAATGACCATTTGATGATTTTTATTTAGCCACATACTGGTGTGGATTTGAAAACACAGTGACATGCCTGAAAACAGTTCTCCACATGAAAAAACAGCATCCTTTTTAGTTCGGAAGTTCGCATCAACGTCACATGACTCAGTCGTGTCCTGACGTCATTATCCCTCACGGAAGTCACTGCTGGTCACTGTGGCGGCCTCGTCAGCCGAGCAGCAGGAAGAAGGATGTGTGCCTCCAGAGAAATAATAACAATCTCACCTGACTATATGCCTTTATAACAGAGTCACTCACAGTTTTTTTTTTGTCTGCGGGGTCTGTTTGGACTTAAACAACGCTTCCCTTCAACTGGACCCAGCCTCTGTCAGTGTGAAGCAGGGCGCCGGATAAAATGTCCCTGTTCCAGTCCGCACTGGATTTCCTAGCCGGGCCCGGCTCGTCCGGAGCCGCCAGCCGGGACCAGAATGATTTCGTCGGACAGATCGTTGAACTCGGTGACATGAAGCTGAGGATCAAGAGGGTGATCGCGGAAGGTGAGTTGGCGTATCTCTACCACGACTTTCGATAACGTCTTGCGTGCTATTCATGCTAGCTAGCTGACCTAGCTAACATGTTAGCTTTGGTGACATACTACTACTGCAGAGCTATGAGTCACCAAGTAAACACCAGTTGATAATCTCATTTCGTGGGTGTCACACAAACAGTACATTAATGTCCTGACTGTGACGTGTTTAGATGATGCATATGGAAATTGAACTTTCATCTTGCTCACAGTGTTTTGTACGGAGCCCCTCTAGACTCCTAGGAGATTTTTTTCTCTCATTTGAACGATTTCCCACGAGATTATCATAATATTAGCTGCAGCTGCATTTCACTCGTCTACACACCGCTACTTTCCGCTAACCTTCTCATTTCTTTTGACTTAAGAGAAAGATCATAATAGAGGGAGCAGAACGCCTTGGTAGGGTGAACATTTCAATGATGACAGTGTTGTTACCTAAGCTCTGACTTAACTGGGTATGATAGGGAGACTATTTAATGATAAGTACAGAAACAGGCACAATTCAGCATCTGCAGAGGCAGAGCTTTGCTGGATTTCTTGTGACATCTAGAAAGGGCTTGGTTGAGTGCCGGTGCCCCTCCTGCAGAGATCCCTCTGTTTTAACTTCTATTCATGTTTTTGGCTGCAAAAGAAACTTTATTGGTTTGCCAGTTAATTGCCATCTCAAGTAAAGTCATCACATGCTGCATAATTTTAAGGATCCACTATTACAGCATGATAGCATTGTGCTTTGGTTTGAATTTGGAATAGCAGTCTGTGTATGTTTGTATATATACAAAGAATCTGGTTACCAGACCCAAAGATCAGGTTTCTTCTCGTGGCAGGGAACAGGGGTCTTGCCAACATCCGTGTGTAGTTACTTGCAGTTGTGACTGGTAGAGCAGACAGGAAATTGCATTTGTGATGTATATCTTTATTTTACATGTCTTCAATTAGTAAATCTTAACAAAAAAATTAGTGAGATCAGTTAGTCATTGTTCGGTGTCAACAGTTTCCAGCATGGTCAGACCAGTAGGTCAGAGTTCAACTCAGTGTGTGTGGCCTCAGTGGCATACCAACTTTTCTTCAGTTATGTAATTTATTAGCATGAAAATCCTATAAAATTAATTTGCAAAATAAAAAAAGCAATGATAAAACATACAGTAACGAATAAAAGCTAAAAGTTATTTATTCATTTTGTCCTCTCAAGTAACTGTTGACTTTTCAGTGAATGTATCTGCTAACTGCGACCAAAAAGTTGGCCAATCTCTCTCTGTTGTGCTTCAGCAATCTCTCTCAACTTGGAACTCGCTGACTAATTCAAACAGGTTGCTTCATCACCTCCAGGAAGTACAAGAAAACTGTTTTAACCCACTTCCATGTTCCTTTTTGTAACTTTCTGACTCTTTCTGAGGTATTCAATCCTAACTGCACTCTAAATGTATATGTAGAAAACAATGTCTTTCCTTTAAGTATGCACATGTTAGAAAACTTGTAACAGTAGATTGGAAAAAATATTTAGTCACCAGTAAAGGCTGCTTAGTAAATTAACAGGATGATTTTTTAAGTCTTTTGAATGACAGACAATCCTATCACATCACATTACTCAACTAACAAGGATATGAAGTAGAGAAATGTTCAAAGAAGCACCAGTGAATAGTTTTAGTTTTCGCTTGATCTATCTAATTCAACATTAATTCATCTGATCAACAGCACAATCACAGTGCTGTGACTGCACATCCTCAGCTATGATGGCTAGTTGAGGAGAAGCCTGTTTTTTTTTTTTTTTTTTAGGGCCAACACTAGTTTGCCTGTCTAGTATCAGCCTCATCTATCATTCAAGGTTTGTTCCACTTCAAAGACTCTACTCTGGTTGCCACAAAAAGCTGTTGGGTAAATTTAGGAAATCTCTGTGACGTGTTGCTGATGCTATGAAAAAAAGTCATGGTTGTCATTATATTGTTTCACACAACCACATTCTCTGTATTCTTCAGGTTTGTGAGGCAGAGATTGATATCTTCACGTCCCTGAACAGGTTTTTTGAAACACACCTGGGTGGCCTTTCCTTTCTTCTGGCATTCATTCCCTCCTCTGAGCAGATGAAACTGGAGACAAGAGAGGTCTTTTTATTCAGAGAGCAAGAATGAATAAGCTGTGTGTGTCCATCTTTATGTATATCTGAAACAGGAATGAGCCCTTAACCCAGAAATGAGTTGGCATATTTGTCTTTCTGGTTCCCTTGTCTCATCCCTCTTGGTTCTTGACGTAAGGATTTTCAGGTTTTGTTCTATGAACGTGACACACGTGAAGTATGTCAGTAAATAAATTAACATATCTTAAAAAGTTGCTAAGACATGATTAAATAAAAGCACAAAAAGTTAAGTCATTAGACTCCTCCATTGTGGAGTTTGTGGCCTCGTGTTCAATTTTTTATTTGTGGTAATAAGTGAAAATTATAAAAAAGGTGTTCATTCATGAAGATATATTGCTGAACAAAATGTACATTTCAATGTTTGTTTCTGCAATAATCAAAATTCCAATGGAAAAATCTCCTTGGCATTTTATCAAAAAAACAAATGTGATGCTAACTTCCTGGTTGGCCTGAGATTGTTCCTTAGCAAGATGTAATTTAGACTGAAAAGTCTGGGTCTGATGGAGTTTGATTTTTAATCCCATGTCCAGTGTTTTTCATTCGAATGGATTTGAAACTGAAGGGAAGGAAATTGAGCCTCTCAGTCCCTCCTTTTGCCGGCAATAGACATGTGATCCCACACCAGGGACGGCTGTTTGTTCTCGCAGCAAAGTTGCTGTGGTTGACAATAAATGATCTTCTGGTTAGTGTTTGTTGTTAGGTCACGGGCTCTAAAAAAGCAGCAAAACATTATTGCACTTTCATGCTTAAGACATAATGGTGTGTGACCATCAGGCTGCTGGTTTGAATCCCAGACGTTAAGGTTAAAAAGTCAGGAAACTTCCTTATGTAAATAAAGCCTTCAGGATCAGAATCTTGACTACATTCCTTCAAGTTTTCACAGAGCAAACTGAGGCTAGTAGTTGATTTACTCGTCACTATGGTAACCCCACCCTGTCCTTGTTTGGACTGTGGCTTGAAAAATACATAGACATACACTCTTGATGAAATGTTAGGGAACCAAAGGTTCTTGTCCACTAGGCTCAGTGGCTTTTACATGATCTATGATGGATAAACACTAGTTATAATGATGGATTGATATTTGTTGCTATAATTCAAATTTATCAGCAGCGTACAGAATGTCTGTTATTTAAATGCTACCACTGGTGGTACTGATTTGATACATCAATTACATTGTAATTTGGGCAATGTGTTGCTGTTTTATTAAAGAAGTATGTCTAATTGAGAACAGTCTGTCCAGTTGTATTTTCACCTGTGAGAGATCAGAGAAGCTGAGCTCCTACCTAACCCATGCCTCCTCATTGTTACTGCAGCGCTGCTACATCGTCACCAGTTCAGGTTTTAGCCACACCTTAAGTGAAAAGGTGTAGCGGTTAGGAGGTGAGAGAAGAGAGTGGGTGACAGAAAGATTGCTTGTGTTGTGCTGTTGTTGAGCAAGGCACTTAAGCTCCAGCTTCCTCCAGTGTGGCTGCTGTGTAGCCAGCAGATAAGACTGTGGTTGGAGTTGGCAGCTTCTAAGGTTTCAGTGCTCTCTGTGGTCATGAGATAAAACTAAGTGATTCATGGGATGTGTGATAGCATACACCTACATCTGCATTTTTTTACATAACGTAATGGGACACAACATGTAGTAATTGGGACATCAAGCATAATATCACACATACACACATATACATGAATGTTCTGTGTTAAGCATGCACTCTTGTACTACTCATACAGACAGATTTTATTCGGTACAGACACATATACAAACCCACCTAGACAGATTCATCCCTATACCTTTTGTTTTGGCATTATGTTATATATTTTTGGGATTTGCACCATATTATCTTTAACATTGTTAATTTGCACTGCTCCCACTTGTGTTGCAACTGCTGAACTTAGATAGAACTTTTGAAGTTTTATCTTAAAATGAAAACCCACTAAAATCACTTACTAAATACATACACTAAATGACAATTTCACACAAACGGGATCCTAATGAAGTGATGACTGATGATTTGATGATTTGAGACAGACAAACTACAGCTTGACTGGTTTGCTGATTGTCATTACTTCAAGACAGGGCCACCGTCAGATCGTATCATAACACGTCCTTCTCTGCCTCACACAATTTATGCAAAACATTGCACATTTTTGATTGACTATTATGTGTTGTTTTAAGAACTTAAGAGTGCATTCAGTCTTTATGTAGATATAATTACCAGTAAATGACATCCTGGTCTTTTTTTTTTTTTTTTTCCTCAGGTGGATTTGCATTTGTATATGAAGCCCAGGACATGAGCAGTGGTAAAGACTATGCCCTCAAGGTAAGCTTTGTACATTTTAGCTCATTGATTCATTAATTAATTCAGTCATTCACTTCGATGTGGCAATTTTGATAAATAGTGAATCATGAATATTATTAGCTCTTTACAGTACATACTGGTAATATGCAGTGAACACTATGTTATGTTGATCAATGAGTAGAGTGGACTTTGCTGCAACATTTGACTGGACTTAAACCTCTAAATGTGAATAATCCTTCACAGTAAATATAGTTAGACATTATGCTATGCTTATCACATATTACTGTTTAAACATGTTTATGTTTATGTTTATGTTTAAACATGTGAATGTGGGCATCTACTTTACAAAGAATTAGATTATTTGGACCTTCCACTTCATTCTTTATAATTCTGCCCGTGTTGTGTTTGTTCTGCTCTCATTTCTCCAGTATTTATTAAAAAATAGATTCATTTGTCTCTCTCTTCCTTGTCGTATTGCTACACAGTGCTTTCTAGGGTTCTCTGTTTCTAATCACGTCTACTGTCTGACTTGGCGAAATTATTCTCCCTTTATGTTCATGTTTGTTGGTGTTGATGTTTGTTCAGTCGTCTTAGGTATGTGTCATAAAAAGATTTGTCACCTGATCAGAGAAAATCAGCAAACCAAGTCTGTGTATGTGCTTTTGTTTCAGAGACTGCTGTCCAATGAGGAAGAGAAGAACAAGGAAATCATACAGGAAGTGTGCTTTATGGTATCCTTTTTCGACTCTAGAACATGATGAAAAGATCCGTCTGATCAGTGTAGAGCCTTTCTGTTTTCACACATATAGAGAGAGAAAGCGACATGTGACAGAGCTAACCCATGACTTAACAAGATGCACCTCCAGTGTAGTACAACGTCATTACTAGATCTGCTAACTAGTTTACTTCCAACACCACCCAGAATGTCAGGCTGCCCCGTACTGGAATGCATATATATTTATAATAGCTTTGTGTTTCACAAACGCATTCTGTCCTTAAAAGCTTTCCTGAAGCTCTCTCTAATGTGTTTCTTCTTTGAGAAGGACAGAAAATTCTTCAGGTTTTTCATTTCCAGATTTGGCATTGTTTCCAGGAGAAACAAAATCATTTAAAGAAACATTTTCCATCTAAATGTGGAGTCACTGAAGTACCCACTGTATTTCTGGAGATATATGTTGGAGTTGTAGTTTTATCAATAACTACCTCAGTCAGTTAATGGAGCCCTTTGGCCAGCACGGCAGCTAAAATTGCTAGGGTGCTGGGATGCTTTTGTGCTGTTGTGCAATAGTTGTGTTATGCTGTTTTAGCACATTGTGCAGGCTTTTGGTAAATGAAGCAGTGTTCCCAGCAGCATTGCAACATTGTGTTTTTTGATCTTGATTATTTACATAATGTTTAATATTTCAAAGGCTGATGATGTAGAACACGGGTCAAACTCAAGGCCCGCGGGCCGAATGTGGCCCGCCACCTCATTTCATGTGGCCCGCCGAGAGCTTGCCAAGAATATAACTTGCTCTGGCTGGCCAACTCATGTCCATGAATATCAACAAATACATCACAAAAGTCTGTCTGAGACACAAAGCCATTGTTAAACTGGCCGTGAAGTGTTTCTCCTCCTCTGAGATCTGCACATACACACATGCATGCACAGCGCAGGTAGTGATCAGCTGATTTGAGCGGTGATCAGAGCGGAGACAACACTGTCAGTCAGTGCATTAAAACTTTGTAAGTGTGAAGAACTATTACAAAACAGTTACAAAACAAAATCATTGCTTTAATCTGCTCTGTTCAGTAGCCTCTCTGTCCTCCACTGTTGCACAGCGTGCTCTCACAGGAGAGTCAAGTTAATTTTTTTTTTTTTTTTACTCAAAACTTTCTGCTTTAATTTCAAAATAAAAGCCCTCCGGTGTTTTGTTTGTTCATAGAACTTCATTTGTTGACATGATGCATTTATTTTGACATACTGTATGTATAAGAATAAATCCTCAATGCAAGCTTGACTAGCTCTATGTTGAAAGACAATGAATTAGCTTGATGTATAGTTTATTCTGAAGGACAAACCGGAAGTAGTGACATGCGTAAATATGCTGGTGTGATCAAGTGCAGACTACAGAGCTGTTATAGATTTATTATCTTCATTAATTACAGGAGCAGCACCTGCACAAGCTAAAGCTGGCAGCAGGTTATGTGACTGTTGAAGTTAGTTAGTTATAAACTGATCAGCTGACTCGTCCTCTACCAGCAGCACTAATGTTATCTACAGCAGAACATGACAGGAGGGAGAACAAATACTGACTGATATCTGTGTTCAATCTCCAGTCTTTATAAACTTTACTAACATTTTATTTAAGAGATATTGATTAGTTTATAGTGACCTTGCTGTTAAAACATCACAGTTACTGATTAGTAACATTTAGCCTACTTATATTTAAAACATATGGATAACTTAAAGTCATTATTATTATTTAAATTATTACTAAAACCAATAATAATCAATATACTGTATTTATATAATCTTACACTTACAACCGGCCCTTTGAGGGCGACCATAACGCTAATGTGGCCCTCGGTGAAATTGAGTTTGACACCCCTGATGTAGAAAGTCACCACCAGTGATTTTTCCTCATCGCGTAACAGTACACAGAACAGTTTTAGAATCCAAATGCTCCTTTGAGGCTTTGTTCGGCTCTGCATCACAGTGGAGGTAAGGGTCGGTCAGTTTAAATCAATGGCCATAATGACTGATGTCAGTGTATAATTCGTCATTTTGATTTTAATCACACAGCACACCCTCCAAAGTGGTTAATAGATTAGACAAGACACCTAGAGGATGATTCATGAGATTCTCCGATGACTGACCTGAAGCCAGGCTTGACCCTACAGTGGTGTTTATACTGTATACTCCTTTACCTGCCTGCTCTATAGAAAAAGCTGTCTGGTCATCCCAACATGGTTCAGTTCTGCTCTGCTGCCTCCATCAGTAAGGAGGAGTCGGACACCGGGCAGGCCGAGTTCTTGATCCTCACTGAGTTGTGTAAAGGTAAACTTTTTTTGCAGCATTTTCTACTTTGCCTTCTACCTTCCTTTGGCTGAATCCATGGTAATTAATCCATCAAACCAAATGGCAGTAAATGTGAGTCATCAGACTGTTCCCCAGTAACTCTAACTGAAAGGCTTTCGTGATGAAACGTTTTCCTGTCTGCAGCCTTTCTGCTTCCTGTTTTACTTCCTTTCTTTTCAGTCTGACAGTGACTTAACAATGACTTTGTTTTCATTCAGTACTTTCTTTTTCAGCTTTGTAAGCAATGTGACTTACCCTTAAAACGTGTTAAGTAGGGCTGTCAAAATTAGAGCGTTAACATGATTAATCTGTGGTAACATGTTAACTTGCAGGACAGTAACTCTACTTGGACAAACTGACTTAAATGTGTTGTTGTAGACATGCTGGCAGGTCATGAAGCAGAAACCCCATTCAAAAAAAAAAAAAGTCAGGGAAAAGTCAGGGAAACTAACAACACAGTCATAAGTAACGATCAAACATGCTGATAAAATTACGCAAACGTTTTGAATCTGACCAAGCTCCTAGTGTAATTCGGCAAACAAATAATCGACAAAAGGGCTGTCAAAATTTCCCCAAAATTAACTTAAAACTTCAAAATCAACAGACCCAAAACCGGTCTGTGTAGTGACAGGTGTTACTTTTCACTTTCACCGATGGCTTTTCATTCATCTGGCTTTCTGTCTCTTCTGCTTCAGGTCAGCTGGTGGACTTTATAAAGCAGGTAGAGCAAAGGTCTCTGCTGTCATGTGACACTGTGCTGAAAATCTTCTACCAGACTTGCCGTGCCGTGCAACACATGCACAAACAGAAGCCTCCAATCATACACAGAGACCTCAAGGTTTGTTGTCCCTTGGTAGTTGGATGAGTGAATGATGAAGTGTCCCTAATGTGCAGCGTCCCTAAATGAATGGATTAAGTGCATAATGCATGCAAACACGGCCGTCCCTGACCAAATTGCCCCCCCCCCCCATCATGCAAATCTGTCCCCTCGCACAAAATGTGGCCCGTCATGAAGGATGAGGCCCTACGCACAGTGCTTGTTCTGCCTTTAGGGAGGGGTGGCACTGCATGCAAACACATTTTGTAATGTGTGAATAAAATTCTGTAATTTAAATCATGATGGTGTATCATAAATTAGGGGCTATGATGATTACTAATCGGTGATAACATGTTATCGATTGATTGCTAACTCGCTACTGACATGATATGTTGCAGATTGAGAACCTCTTGATTAGTAACCAGGGCACCATCAAGCTGTGTGACTTTGGCAGCGCCACCACAGTGTCACATTACCCTGACTACAGCTGGTCAGCACAGAAGAGGTCGATGGTGGAGGATGAGGTACGCACACTCAAACATTTAATAGTAACGGATTCCTTTTATATAATACAGTCTTGAAAAAAAAATGTTGTTTTTCTTCTTTCCAAGAATATTTAAAGCTATAGTTGGTAATCCTGTTCAGAAGCATTTTTTGTTATTGGTGAAATGGTCCCACCACCCTGAAAGCAATCAATACATTATGTGTTCAGAAAAAGGAAGGAAAAGAAGCAGACCTCTGTGGCAGCTTCAGGACTGTAAAAACTCCAATCCTAGCTATTTGGTCCTAAAGGAAAAAACCAGTCAGATACCTTCATGTCGTCCTACCCACTGCCCCCTATGTCTCGCATCATATCTCACCGTTGCTGGAAATATTCAGCACACTATATATAGGATGAAGTCTGCCTCACAGACAGAAAGTTTGGTAATTTTATAAACAATTCCCAGCACACAAATCTTTTCTATATGTCACAGAGTGTACAATGTATTCTCTACTTTCTGTAATAAGTCAATGCTCAGTTGAAGAGGGAAATGAAAATGTATTCAGGAGTTACCGATGTATGACAATACTGACATCATGGTGTTGAACAGAAACCAGAAATGTTTGATTAAATTAACAGCTCATGGTCCAGGAAGAAGCGATCAGTCAGGTTAATTATATTTCCCGCGTAATCACACTCACACACAGGACCTTCACCACAGATGACCTCAGGATTCACAACCCCAGAGATCCTGCTGTCTAAATGTAAAAAAAAGGAGGGAAGAGCTTTTTATGATGGAAAATGGTTTGGTAATAGCATTTTTGAGAATTTTATATGTTTTGTCTCAATGATGCATGTGCATGTGTTTGTGTGCAGATCACAAGGAACACCACTCCAGCTTACCGAACACCAGAGATGATCGATCTCTACTCTAACTTCCCCATCAATGAGAAACAGGACATTTGGGTAAGAGCTTTTAAACCTTTTTTTATTTGCTGTCCCCCCTGTTCTCAGTTGATTGCTTTGCTTTCTTACAGATGCTGGAGAGTTTACTGTTGTCTTTATTGTTTCCACTCTCCCATACAGGCTCTAGGATGCATCCTCTACCTGTTGTGTTTTAAGCAACACCCATTCGAGGAGGGAGCCAAGCTGCAAATCGTCAACGGGAAATACTCCATCCCTCAGAACGATGTCAAGTACACTGTGTATCACAAGCTCATACGTACGTACTGCGGTTCTGTGTCTGCTGGTTTCTTCCTGTCTGTCCCATTTATTCTTACTATTTTATGTAAACATACACTCATATAGACCCAGTAGAAAGAAAGTTGATATCTGATTAAACAGCTTCACCTGGTGGAGAATTTAAGTCTGTATTTCCTGCAACCACTGACACAAAATTATTTGTGATACTTAACCTCAACAGAATGCATATTTAAATAATGCATTTTTGTCATGTTGATTATTCTTTTTGATTGCTGTGTTTCATTATTGAATGATCATACATCATTGTGTCATTTGTGTATTTATACATTTTTTGTAAACCTTGTTCATTATTAGATTTGTAACATTTTTGGCTTTTCCTCCTCCTCCACCCCCTCTTCCTCCTGCTGTCCAGGTTCCATGTTGAAGATAAACCCAGAGGAGCGTCTGTCTATTACAGAGTTGGTCAACCAGCTCCAGGAGATAGCAGCAGCACGCAACGTCAACCCCAAGTCTCCTATTACAGAGGTAGGAGTGTGCTTCATTGTGCGTCTTCTACAGCACTAGATTTAAAAAGATCCTGTAGTAAAACACCATTTTTTCACCATCAAGTAGTTATTGTCTTTTCTTGAATTGACACATTGGTTTCTTGATTGAGGTTGAAACAAACAGAACTGATTGTTATTGAAATAGAGCTAAATTATGGCTTTGGCTGGTGAATAAGCTCCCAGCCAAAAAGGCTAGGAAGAATGAATTTGAAGCAGCTCTAACTGTCTATTAGTTGTTTCTGCTTCAGTATCAGATTTTAGTTGGTGACAGCAGTTAACAGGTTGATTGGCTGAGACACAGGGGTGCACCCTCAGTGTTTGCCAGCCCATGAAGAGGCTATTGACAGGCTGACCACACGGCTCATACTGCAGTGTGTGTGTGTAGACAAACACACACACACACACGGTAGAAAGCTCAAAGGAGTCTTTTTTTCAGGCTCCTCTCTTCCCAGCTGGCAGGGCCCAAAGACTGAGAGATGTTGGATGGGTGAAACTGAAATTTAAAAGCAAGCATGAAATGACACCAACATTACAGTGGTCAAACACTATTTTGTGTTGCACCTATAGCAGTTAATTCAGCATAATCAGGTTAAACACTTTAGAAAAAAAAAAAGCATTTTACTCAGCATGGCAGCTAAGTAGCCACAGCCTCTTATGATTCTTAACACAAATCCTAGTACTTATCACCAGATCCTTAACCGTGTGAAAAGCTGATTGTCAAAGATCTCCAGGTTTACAGTTAGTCTTTTTTCCAACAATGTGCATGACTGATTATACAGCTGCGCTGAGTGTGTGTATTTTGAAATCCAGTTTTTCCAGGCTTCAGTTCTATAATTTCTTCTGTCTTGTTATTACAAGACTGTTGTTGCTCAGAAGAAATTGGCAATCATCATCTCCTGAATCCCAACCACTTTACAACAAAACTAAATTCTGATGAGACTGGTAAATGTGTGCAGAGTGAAGACAGATTCGTTGATCTGATTAGGGTTTAGGAGTTTCCCTGCTGGGCATAAGGAGATTATAATCCTCCACCTTCTCCTCCTGCTGCTCCTCCTCCTCCTCCTCCTCCTCCCCCTCTTCTCTCTGCTGCTTCTCAGCACAGACATCCGGAGAGGCAGATTGTAAGATGGAACGAAGAGGAGGGAGAGCAGAAAACTTGTGAAGGAAGAGGTGGAAGTGAAATACTGAGAGGGAAATAGGTTAGATATAGGGGAAGCGAGACACACAGTCTGTCTGCTTGCCTTAATTCAGACCCAGACGCCCCAGTTATCATCTGAAAATATTCTTGAGCGGCTGACATAATTTGTTTATTTGTAATGTGTTATGATTGGGCTCTTTTTGGGATCCTTTTGGACTGATGATTATCACATTTTGGGACAGACGAAACCTGTTGCTTAACACTCTGGATTTGATTGATGCTCTTTTTTCCGTTCCTCAGTTTCCTCTGTCATTTTCAACCAAGGCCTTTTTTCCTCTGGAATGTAATTTAATATTGTTGGTATAATTTTAATTTTTAAACTGGCAATTTTTGGGATTTTCAAAGAAGATCTGTTTTGAGCATCTTGGGTCTTGGCTGCAGGTTTTTTTGTCAACCCAATCTTCATTTTGTTACAATGTTGAGTACGTACTACTGCTGGCGTCCAGTGTTTGACGGCTATGAATATCTGCAGCTGCTGGAGCAGAATGGAGGTTTTGGCAACAATGGAGCCCAGCCCACAATGCAGATCCAGAATGTCCACAACAATGCAGGTAAAGGTTTGTTTTTATGACAATATGATGCTCTCTGTGGGTCAAAACAACTACACAGTATTACAGCCACACTTTTAAATTGTGCTTCTGGGATGTGGCTGAGCAAAACACATAATTTCACTAAACACACACATGCAAGCACCACCCATATGTCTCATAGTTACACATGTTAATAAGCCATCTGGTTAGTAAGGCTGTGATCGTGCGAACTAAAAAGTCTGCTCCTTTGAGAAAGGAGGGTCATGACCAACAGTCAGTAGGTCAGCTCCTCATATGCTGAGAACATTTGCGTTCTCCTCCAACCTTGACTGACTTGAACGTGAGGCCAACATGCTGACGTATAGCCTCTATAATATATACAACATGGAATTAAGAGCATAAACTAAATGTGCTTTGTGAGAAAATAATGTTTATGTTCTTTATCTGTAGCTTTCCTCTGCAGCATAATAGGCTTTTCTCTAAACACACACACACAGAAGTGCAGGTTACGTACTGTTCATTAAGAGGATTTCTGCTCAGCCAGTCACCCATCTGTCGTAAGGCACACCATATATGCTCTTTCCCTTGAGGAGTGACTCCAGTCCTCCTGTCCCTTCATACTTTCAGACCAATAAATGATGTTGAGTCATCTGCCTGTTGTCGCTTCACAACATCGGACAGTTCCACCACAGCTGGTTGATTAATTTTATTTTGATTTCATGCAACACATTTAGCTCAAAGTGAAACAATCAGTCATATTTGCCAAACCACTTTTTAAATTTTAATTCTATTGATTAAATTCACTTCAATTTCCCTCTGGATTAATGAAGTATCGATCAATCAATTGATCTATTGATGTATCGATCTCTCTGTATGTCACAGAGTTCATCATCAGTATGGGAATATGCCATTTCTAACAGGACATACCCACATCTACAGTCCTGTGTTTCTTTTCAATAACTTTTAGGTTTCTAATCAGTCATGTTGTAGCCTGTTAAAGCATTTTTTAGGTCCAGTGCAAATATTGTATATTTTTTTTAATATAGTTTATTTTGCACACTGTTTCATGCAAACATTGTGTTAACATTTTTCTGTGATTATGGGTTCAAGTGTGACCTTGATTTCTCCTATGACAGTGTGTGCTAATCAGTCGATCAATATTTCAATATTTATTCTCTCTCTTAATGCCCAGGCATATATGATCCTGATCAGTCAGGCAGTGGCCTCTTTGATATCTTGAAGGGAGGAACAGAGCGCTTCCTGACCAACATTAAGGACACGTCCTCTAAGGTCATCCAGTCAGTAGCCAGGTAAGGTGCTCCAACCTTATTACCATGACTAGCATTGTTCTATCTATTCATAGTCATTTATTTCAGTTAGTCTTTAGTCGTATCAACTTTGTTTTTTATTCAGTTTTTTCCTGACTTGGAATCCCATGTACATGTGTAGCTTCAGTGATCTGATGAGTCACATTGTGTTTGTGTTTGTTAACCCTTGGAGTTGACTGAACATTCAGTTCAACACTTCTGCTACTACTATAACCTCACATATGCATGCTTATTTAGCTGTGGCAGTTCCACCACCATGTTTGCTTTGCTAAGAATTTATTGCAGGTTTACTTAATTTGATTTGATTTGCTGTGGGAGGGTAAATCAGCTGACTTTACGGCATCCATCAGATAGCAGAAGAGTTTTCTAAACATTACTTGTTATTGTGCTTCATCACATTTGCATCAACCAGAAGTAAAAACAGATGATATTTCACCAGCAAACTGTTTATAGAAGCATTCATGCTCATACCTTCCCTGCCCAAAGGTTTACCTTTTCAAAAGGAACATTTTGCTGCTTGGCTGCAGTTGTGAACCACCCAGAAAATGCCAAACCTTGCTTGAAGCTATCTCTCTTTGTAGTTCTTTCTACAACACTGGCATAAGAGTAGATCAGTGGATTGTGCAGTGGCTGCTGCTGTCATTAACAATGATAGGAGATGTTACAGACAGGTAGCCACTGAGACTGAATGTATGAAAGGTTTACAAAACAGCAAAGCGTTCCTTTTGTAGCTGCTCTGTCCATGTCTGTTGAAGTTTCATTTGGTTATTACTATCATTGGTTTGTTTCATTTGTTTGGTCTTTGTTTATTTTTTTGTTGTTTCTTTTCTCTGTCCCAATCCCTCATGGTCCCACTATGTGTCCATCACCTAGCAACCCAAGGTAAATATGGGTCGGTGAAGTGTGTCAACTTCATGCGTCGCTCTGTGTGCTTCTGTAGTTTGTTTGATTTAGAAGAAGAAAAAAAACAACCTACTAAGCCCTTTTGCTGTGCCATGTCTGCCATCACAGCTTACTGATTATCACACATTCAGTACTTCAGTTGAATGAATGCACAGCGTGATGTGAATGGACCGATGAAGAGTGGATGGAAGGGTCAGATGATTGGAAAGTTAGATCAGAGAATGACAAAACAATTGGAAAATATTATCTCTGTGTGGTACAGGACATTAACTCATTGAGTGCCAACTGTTTAATAAACAGCCAGTTTTTTTTGCCCATTTTGAATCAAGACCCATATAATATTTTGTCACTAAAACACAGAGTAGCTCAAATGAAAGAAGAGTCTCTCTATTTCATCATGAAAACAAAACATTTGTTTTTACCTTGTTCCATTCTTGTTTTATCAGAGGTAGAGTAGTAGTTTCACCAAAATCACCACTTTTTGTCCAGATTATGTTTGTTTTGCTTTCTGATTGTGATTGTCTCCACTTCCTGCTTTCATCTCTATGGTGTACATTAACTCTTTATGTCCCGACTACAAATCCCAGAAGCCCCAATATTACTCACATGCTGCACCCCTTCATGCCTGCTGCCGAAAAAACACTTTGATGTGTGTGTGTGTGTGTGTGTGTGTGTGGGGGGGGCATTCAAGCGTTTGATTTCAAATGATGTATAAATACATGAGGGGCACTCAAGGAGTTAATGGGTCAGTCAGCAACAAAGTGCAAATTAAAGAGTTGGTGTTGGTGAATCAATGATGGTTTGAAAGTTACAGTGTACCATCTGCATTTGACAGTTCTTTATAAAGAGATACCAAAAATCATTACAAATGCAATATCCCTCAATTTTTGACAAAATTGAAATGACCTGTTAAAAATGTTAACGCAGACATGGCAGCCCTTGTTATACCAATCATATAATTTGTAACAACACAAAACTTTTAGCTGTCTAAAGCATCCATGGGCTCCAGTGATGGGTCCCAATCTTTAATTCATATTTCAACCATTTGTTCATCCCTTTTAACAGTTTTAACAAATCCATCTCACTTATTAACTTCAGGCAATTGCAACACGTGGTTCTCGGCAGTTACAGCTGACTCAATGTGTGGATTTTTTTGTCTGAATTAGTTGTACTACAGTCTTTCCATGTAGCCCGAAGCGACATCTTGCCAATATGAATGACTGATTGAATGACTGAGTTAATGATAGTTGTAGGATAATTCCTCTGCTTGCTAAATCACCATTTACAGCTTGTCTTAACCAGCATCACCTGTCTGTCCTGACACCATCCAGATAAAATCAGTGTCATCAGCACTGTTAGATTCTTTGCTTGGCCACCGGTTGTCTGTGTGTCCTATATTGTTAGTAGGAATCACTTTTTTTTTTTTGCTGTTGTTATTGTTCCGATGTGATTTATTTTCTTATAAAATGCAATGAAGCCGACTTTGTACAACAACAGCCAATAATAATTAAGACCAAGTAGCAATTGGGAGTAATGATCCCTCTGACTGTATTTCCATGCAACATCAAACATTTGCCAGAAGCATGTGCTACATTTAAATAAAATCGGTATTTTTTGTCTAATTTGCATAATTTTGGGACAGCCTTCATTAAGAGTGGCTTAGAATCTGTACTGAATCTGGCAGAGATGCCCATTCAGGCATAAAGGCCTTCTTGTTTCCTAAACCAGTTTACGTTATCGAGCTGTTGTTAATGGCTGTATTTGATTTGTTATTGAATTGTGTTTCCCCTCCTTACTTACCATGTTGTACACCTATTTTTTTATAAATGCAGTTTTAATTTCTCTTTCAGCTATGCGAAAGGGGACCTAGATATTTCTTACATCACCTCCAGAATAGCAGGTAGGTACAGTATGCTTCATGGAACTTACTTTCTTCCATTTGAACCCGTCCTGCATACTAGTATGATTCAATATTACTGAAGGGAATGGATCAACATTTGGTGTAAGAGTTAAATTTCCTTCTGGGTGTGTTGTGTGTGTGTGTGTGTGTGTGTGTGTAGTCATGTCCTTCCCAGCAGAAGGGGTGGAGTCAGCGATAAAGAACAACATTGAGGACGTCCGTCTGTTCCTGGATTCACGTCATGCTGGTCACTATGCTGTCTACAACCTCTCCAAACGATCATACAGGCCTTCCCGATTCCACAACAGGGTATGAAGTGTGTGTGTGTGTGTGTGTGTGTGTGTGTGTGTGTGTGTGGTCTGCCTTATGTCCACATTGGGGTCACACACTTGACTGAATACCAGTTGACTGTGGACGGCATGTGCAATTGGGGACAAAATCCATGTCCCCAGTTGTTCAAACCTTGATTTTTAGGTCAGTGGTTAGGGTTAAGGCGGGTTTAGGTTGAGATTAGGGTTAGGATTATGATTAGGGGCTGATGTCCTGGCTTTAAGTGGATAGTTTACTCTTAACAGTTACATTGTCAATGGTGTATTCTCTATTTGGCATTACTATATATTTTTATTGAGAGTTGAATGTTGTCCGTCTGTGTGTGTGCAGGTTTCAGAGTGTAACTGGCAGGTGCGTCGTGCCCCTAACCTCCGCAGTCTCTACAGTGTGTGTAAGAACATGCATCTGTGGCTCAAACAAGACCAGAGGAACATCTGTATAGTCCACTGTTTGGTAGGTCCTCTCCCACCACCTACTTGATGGCTTCCTGTCATTCACACCTGCTTAGATGGGGAGAGGTTGTGACTTAAGTACATGATAAAGAGTTGGATCACACCTGCAGTATCCTTAATGGTCACCTCCATCTTTTTTTCTTTGTAGGACGGCAGGGCAGCGTCAGCGGTAGCTGTTTGCTCCTTCCTGTGTTTCTGTCGCCTTTTCACCACAGCTGAAGCTGCTGTCTACATGTTTTCAATGAAACGCTGCCCACCTGGCATAGCACCCTCACACAAGAGGTATGAAAACACGTGATTTGACTCCTGAATCAAAGAATGTATCCAAGCTTTACTTCCTACTACTTGATCCTGATCTGGCTTTTTGTTTGTTACAGGTATATCGAGTATATGTGTGACATGATGGCAGAGGAGCCCATCGTCCCTCACAGCAAGCCCATAGTAATTCGCTCCATCGTAATGACACCCGTGCCACTGTTCAACAAGCAGCGTAATGGCTGCAGACCGTTCTGTGAAGTATATGTTGGAGATGAGAGAGTCCTCACCACATCACAGGAGTACGACAAGATGAAGTAAGTTCAAACCTGCACAAGAATACTGTTCAGAATAAGTTCAGTTCTTTATTCTCTCTCTCTTGCTCTTGTGTTCTTTGCAGGGATTTTAAGATGGAAGATGGGAAAGCAGAGATTCCTCTCAATGTGACAGTCCAAGGAGATGTACTGGTGGTGATCTACCATGCAAGATCTACCCTGGGAGGACGTCTACAGGCCAAGGTACACACACACACACACGCACGCACGCACACACACACACACACACACACACACACACAAGCTTAAGAGCAACATTCTGTCAGAACTGCTAGAACAATCTGGACAAGAAAGCTTGTGTTAGAGTTTTTCATGTTGTCTTTCAGATGGCATCCATGAAGATGTTTCAGATCCAGTTCCACACAGGCTTTGTCCCCAGAAATGCGACCACTGTCAAGTTTGCCAAGTATGTACACAATTTTGAGAAATGCAGTTCTTCTGGCTCAATTATTCATGATTGTTATTTTCTGATGAACACTTTCTGTTTCCAATCTGTCTGTTCTCCTGTCAGGTATGACTTGGATGCCTGTGACATCCAGGAGAAGTACCCCGACTTGTTCCAGGTCAACCTGAACATCGAGGTGGAGTCCAGAGACAGACCCAGCACCAAGACCCCTCCTTGGGAGGGTTTTCAAACCAAGGGCCTCAACCCCAAAATCCTTTTCTCCTCTCGTGATGAACAGCAGGAGATCCTCAGCAAATTTGGTAGGTGGTGTGGCTTTCCAAAAGCCACTCTCTGGGCTAACATATCTTTCTTCTTCTCTGCCCTCAAGGCAATTGGAAGAGATTTTTTTTGCGTACATATGAGCTTAACTTAATTTTTTCTAACTTAATGGCTACAGGTAAGCCTGAGCTGCCTCGTCAGCCAGGATCCTCAGCATTTTATGACTCTGAGTCACCCCAGCCGGCTCAGACCCCAGAAGGCCCCAATGCAACAGAACCAGAATCTCCTGTGAGCACTGATAGCAACGCCAACAACTTCTTTCAGACACTGGACTGGGAAGGTACTTTGCTTGACAAAATAATATAAAATATTTTTGAGAGTGCTTCTCATTTTGTTTCCTGCCTGATCCGTTGATATACCGCTCTCCCTCACCACCTATGCCAAGGAACATCAAGTGCTTGAAGTTGTCTACTGACCAGCTTTCTGTGATTGCAGACGTGAGTGGTCCGCAGGACGTCTCGGACAGCCAAGGAGGGGGATCAGGAGGTGACCAGGAGGACCTGAGTGATCAATCAGAAGGAGAGTCCTACTCTTATTCTGCTCCTGGTGAAGAGCCGCTATCACGTGACCCCAGCGAACCACTGTTTGATGCTGACCTCCAGGTGGGGAAAGTCTTTGTTGCAGTATGACTTACTTTATGTTATGAAGTGGAGCCAAAAGGCTTTATTTTCTTCCTCTACATTTCATTAATTTCTGTCTTTTATATTCCATCCCTTCCTCACCCCAGAGCTCTCCTCAAGCGGCCCAAGACTCCCCAGTCGATAACACAGCTGACCTCTTGGGGTTGAACTCTGACCCAGCTGTGCCCTCAACCTCCTCCTCTGCCCCTAATCAGGCAGTCCAGGCAGGACTGAAAGCTGCATCCAGCAACAGCGACCTCCTCAATGACCTGTTTGCACCCCCTGCTGTTCAGACAGGAGCAGTGCAGGAAGACTTGTTCTTTGTTGGGCCTGCCAGTGGGGCCACACCAGAATCCAAATGTAAGGGTCAAGGCTTAATACGTGCTGACTGCATTGTTGTAAAACAGAAAAAAATCTGTTATCGTTGATGCATTTTTTTCCCCCCTCGCTGCAGCTATGGGTGAACTGTTTGATCCATTTGGGATGGGGTCTGGCTCTGGTGTCAACTCTGCTGCGGGTTCGTCTCGGCAGGCCTCTGGACCGGACCTGTTTGGAGACTTGTTGGGTTGCGATAGTTCAGCTCACAGTAACCCCACTCCTGCTTCAAACACGAGCCTCTTCAACCTCAGTAAGTACACATCATGTCTCAGTCCAGTTTCACCTTTGACAGTTCACTACTGGAAATATGCAAAGGGGACTTAATTACTGAAATGTTGGATGTTTTTGTCTTAACAGATAAGCTAGTGAATGATACCCCGAAGATGACATCATCAGCCAGCCAACCAGACCTGCTGGGTGGGTGGGACAGCTGGGCAGCTAGTAGCACCACGAGCATGAGCTCCACCGCCAACAAACCCAGCTACACCAATACAGGTGCATGCAGGAACATTGTGTATAGTGTTTATAGCTGACTGAATATATATCCGGCACTGTGAGTGGTCAGTTTTGTCGACTTCTTAAACTAACAAGCATATTTTTAATGTGCGTGCAGCGTCTGGAGCGGCATCTATGTCGAAGGCCAAGTCTCAGACCTTTGATCCTTTTGCTGACCTGGGAAACCTGGGCTCCAATTTACCAGGTAGGAGGCCTGCTCACATATCTGATTGACTGAGCAGTGAACAAAAAGGAGAAAACACCTTTTTAAGAGAAAAAAAAACTATAAATGCACTTAAGTGTCTGACTATCATTCGTCCATGCTTCTTGCAGGTTCCTCCAGTAGTAATTTTTCAGGGCCTTCTTTTAGCGGAAAAGCTCCTTCCTCCTCTGCTAAAACTCAAGCCCAGCACTGGCAGTCTGGAAAGCCCACCCCAGCCCAGAATAAACCTTGGATGTCCGGATTAGGACCTGGGTCAGCACCCAAAGCACCCTCTGGCTCTCACCCTGCAGGCGCTCAGTCCACCAAACCCAACTATAACCTCAACTTCTCTAGTGTCATTGGTGGGAGAGAGGACAGAGGAGTTCGTGGGCCTGGATTTGGTAAGAGACATGGAGTAGAAGAGAAAGGATTTGTTTCAGCAGTTGGGGATCATATACATGTTTTGTTTTGATTATCGCTGAAATATTACTCAACTTTTTTCTTAACTTCGTAATACACACTGGAATTCACCAGCTACTGAAAATAGAAGTTGTTTAAAACAGTTTTGTGATAATTCTCTGTTCTGTATTGTGGTATAAACTCTTCTTGGAAATTGAGCCAAAGTTTCATATCAAGACTTAATGTGTTTTGTAATGCAGGCCACAAGCCGAAGGTAAAAGAAGATGACTTTGAGGACCTGCTGTCAACTCAGGGTTTTGCCTCTCGGCCTGACAGGAAGGGACCAAGAACCATCGCTGAAATGAGGAGACAGGAGATCACAAAAGACATTGATCCACTGAAATTGCAGGTAACTAAATGTGCGAATGACATGTTATGGACTGAAAAATGCGTATCATTCAAAAAGTTATACAAGGCAGCTTTCAGGTTTCTTCCTGGAAAAACAACAACACAGCTCTTAGTGAAAGGATGGATAATGAAAGGTGAAGCTCAACGTTGTGGTTACTGAGTAAAAAAAAAAGTGTCTATTTTTCCCACTGGCTTATGCATTAGATGATTTTACTAGTACCAAATGGGATTGAGACCTAATCCGCTTGTTCTGTTTCTTGCCACCAGGGCTGATTAGATCCACATGGCACCTCTCAGGTGTTACTCTGAGAACTGATCAGTGTTAGTGTATTTTTCAAAGCACTTCTTTGTGTGCAGATCTTGGACTGGATTGAGGGGAAGGAGCGAAACATCCGAGCACTGTTGTCAACTCTGCACACTGTGCTGTGGGAAGGTGAAAGCCGCTGGAGGCCTGTGGGCATGGCTGACTTGGTGACACCTGACCAGGTGAAGAAGTACTACAGGAAGGCTGTGCTAATTGTCCATCCAGATAAGGTACAGTATAACACACTGCTTGTGCATTTAGCCAGGGATAAAAAACAAACCTCGTCTTCCAAGTCAATAGTGAGGCAAAACTGAATTCTGTTAATTGTAAAAGCTATTTTTAAGCATGATTGAGAAAATATTTCAGCTCTCATCTTAAGTGTTTGTCCTTATTTCTATTGTATTGCTCGCTCTCTTTTTCTCTGCAGGCTACAGGCCAGCCTTATGAAGATTACGCTAAGATGATCTTCATGGAATTGAACGACGCCTGGTCAGAGTTCGAGAACCAGGGATCCAAAGCACTCTTCTAAAAACCTGGTCTGGATCCCAGCTAGACCAGGCCAGACCAGACTGGACTGGATTTGGCCTAACCAAACAAGGGTTAGACTGGGCCAGATTGGATAGACTGAGCCCACATTGGGCCTTAGGGGGTGCAGAGCCTCTGAGAGGTGTCCTCCCTTCCATTCCTTCACTCCCTTATTCCTTCTTTTTCTTCTGTTCCTACAGTCAAGGAAAGAGACATTTCGCAAACACGTCCGTAAAATGTCCTCACTGGTTTGTCAATAGCCAGTAAAATAAACATTGTGACAGTTCTTGAACTCACTGCCTACCTGTACAACTGCCTGAGTGGTGCTGCAAACATCTGGAGGGAAAGACTGGGTGACAATCACATGAAGAAGACAAAAATAGAAAAGAAATTAGATTAATACATGCTGGGAATCATGAAAGTGGGATTCAGATAAAAAGATTTAATGACCCCCACACTAATAACATGCTGGTATATTTTGGCTATGGCTGATAAGTTTATCCTATTTGCAAAAGTGCCCGGCACTTTTGCAAACAGCCAGTCATTTCACTGACTGGTTAAAAAAAAACTGAAGATGGCTGTACATTTTTCAGCATGCCAGCCTATGAGGAGATTTCTGTTTTTAAGTTTTGTTGCCTCAAAATAATAATGAACGTTTGCTGACGAGTCTTGGAACAAACCAGTCACAGCAATCAATGGACAAAAAAAAATAGCCTCTAATGCAGGAGGCAGGATTAAAATCTGTCCAGGGTGAAACAAGATCGGCCTGTTGATAATACACATTAATACCTTTGGCGTCAATAGATGGCTGGATTTGTTGTTGAGCCATTCACTCTCCAGAAAGAAGACTATTGCCTGCTGAACACTAGTGCTGCTTTTACTATTACAGTTCCTGCTACACACACACACACACACACACACACACACACTCCTCAGATTGATGATAAAACCTGCATCCTGGACTTCTGACTTCTGACAAAGGAGCTGAACTTGTTTTGGAGCCCCATATTATTAAACCTAAGCGGGCAGTTTGTTGTTTTGAAGTGCTCTTTTAATTCCACCCACTCAGGCTGTACTGTGTAGCTAACTGCATGCTCTCCCACACCAAACCTCCAAACAACAGGAGGTAGCGGTGTGTTTGATTTCAAACCAGGGTAGTCCAAATGGACAGGGGCTCTTTTTATTGAAGTGCTCTTTTTCTTGTAGCAGAAACAGAGAAGAGTGTCATCACGCTGACTGGCAGACTACATGTCCACCCAGCGCTTACACTGCTCCATGCTTTTGATCATCTCCATCACCACTGTCAATATTAACCCCTCTCTATGTCTCTGTGAGCCCCACCCACCTCCGGCTGACTTTTTTTGTCAGTGCTTAGGACGAGTTCACAAAGTGAAGGATTGAAAACAATATGGTGATTCTGGTTTAATCTTAGTATTTTTGGGGGTTCTTTGAGCTTTTGTCAGGAAATCACTTCAGTGTAAAATATCATCATCCATCAAGTGGCTTCGTAAAGATCACAGCCTGGGCAGTTGGTGCGTTTTTGAGCTTCATGCTTGACTGTGTGAATGGTTTGGGTGATTATGTGTGAGGAAGTATGTATGTGTGTTCCTCTCTTGGGGAAGATAGTGACATCTTGTTGGACATAATGCTTTCATGTCTCCAATCACACTTTTTTGTTTTAATTACATTTTTTTTCAGCCCTCTCACACTTGAAACAAATCTTTCCAACTTTTACATGGTGTTTTTCCCCTTTGGTTCTTATTTTACAATTTACCTCATGGACCAATCAAATCACCTGTTTTCTTATTTATTATGTTGTTTTTTTTTGGGGGGGGGGTTGTTATAATGGCATGCATTCATGCATATTGGTGGCACAAATGCAAATTTTCAGATAATATGTAAGTGGAATAGGACAGTTGTTTGATCACAGTGAGCCTCTTCATTGCTTCGTTTCATTCCAAAGCATCTATTATTGATATGAATGTGCTTTTTCAGATATATATATATACTCTCTGTTGTTAATGTGTTCATCATTTGTTTGTTTGTTTTTGCTGATACCTTTTGTTTCTTTTTTCCTCTTGTTTCTGTTTTGCATTTTGTTAAAATTCCAACATGAGGGGCCAGTAAACCTAAGAAAGAAAAATTGAACTGATGCTTGAAATTCTCTTTGACAGTGTCATCACAGTATAAGAAGGGGGGGAAGGATTGCAAAACCACACATCAGCAGTGTTTACTGTACCAAATTACATAATACTAATATGAATGTAGATTTCAATGCAAAAACAAATAAAAAAAATCTTTTGATTTGAGGCAAACATTTTGGTGTTTCATTGTCTTTGTTTTGGGGATTCACTGTGGGTTTATATTCATAACTTAAGATACGATAGACAAGACACATATTATCATAAGAATGTATTTAAAAAAAACAAAAAAAAAAACGGAGAAGTACTACTCTGACTTACAGTGCAACCGGAAAGTATTGACAGGGCTTCCCTTTTTCCACATTTTGTTGGGTTACAGCCTTATTCTAAAATATATTTTAAATAATGTAGAATTTTTTGAAACAATGCACTCAGTGTGTTTGCTGCTGAATACATTTTTTAGACCTGAACAGGAGAGACTTTGGCTTCTCTCTTGTGTCTGTGTTGGGCAACTTGTTTGTTATCCTAATGTTCAATATTGGTGCACTAAATTTCCATATGCACATGCAATCAATAATTGTAGGGCTCTGAGAGTGGCATGGTCCCTGAGGGAGAGTGAGATACTAATTTGGAAAAAGAAGAGCATCATTTTAAAAAAAAGTGTGAATATATAAAAGACAGCCGTGTTATTATTGTGAAATTGCTTGTGGTTGAGGGAGGGTTTTTTTTGTTTTTTTTTTTAAAGGCGGACTAGATTAGACGAGACAGGACTGGACATGGCTAAACTGCTAAAAAAAAAAATCCCTTTAGGCTACCGAATCAAAGGTGAGGTGAGACCACCAGAGAAAGAGGAGGGTCCTTCTTCTCCTTCACTGATTGGTCACACCCATAAAACGCTCCTGCCTTCTCGCTCTCTGATTGGCTGATACGCCCTGTGAAGGGCCGAGAGCCAACTCGCCATTGATCCAACAACACGCTCGTCCACTTCTCTCTGATCCACCTCTCGCATAGACTGATCCGTCGGCTGATGTGGAGCCAGTGAGCTGAGGACCAATCAAAACCCTTCATTTTGACAGGCAAGCTCCCGACGTGCACGAGAAACTCCTCTGCACGCTCTGCACGCTGCCTGTTGCGCGCTCCCGTGTGGGAGATGTTCAAGATTCCTGTGGGATGTATCCGCAGACATTGTAATCTTATATTTTAAAGTATGTGCAGTGTAACGTCAAACTATTTTTTTTCAGTTTGGCCAGGAAGAAGCTTTTTGAATATTTAAATAAAATCTCAATAGGGGAAGTTAGTTTGGCCACTTTTGTGACAACAAATACGTGACAGACTAAAAAAAAAATAGCAATTGCAAAATTAATAGGTATAGAGCTGCATAAAACATGTAATGAAATATAGCGATGAATGATTAGATAGTACCTGTGCCTTCAAATTAGTATAGCATCTGAGAAACTTGATGCAGTTACAATGCACCAATGCATTTTGTTTCCTTTTTCGTATCTCATATTCTGAATGAAACATTGGAAATACGAAGTTCATCAAATTAGGATAGTGGATAGTGTTTTCATGAGATCAACGGATACATAAAAAAGTACAAACTTAACTTTTAGTCTGGTAACAGTAGTACAGAATATTTGTACTTTATTTTCATATGCTGGGTATGATTTGACTTGGTCAGGTACAATAGAATAGAATAGTCAAGTCAATTTTATTTGTATAGCCCAATATCACAAATTACAATTTTGCCTCAGAGGGATTTACAGTCTGTACAATATATGACACCCTCTGTCCTTTACAAAGGACCCTCACATCGACTAAGGAAAAATTCTCCAAAAATAAATTTTGACAGATAAAAAAATGGTAGGAACCTCAGGAAGAGCGACAGAGGAGGGATCCCTCTTCCCAGAGGGACAATAGTTTTTTGATTCATCTCCCATTGGAGGAAATTCACTTTGCTTTAGTTGCACACACACGTTATAATTGAAAAAAAAAAAACAATAAATAACAGAATCATTCTTGGCCAAGCATGTGTAGATATCACACGGAATGAATGTGACTCAAGCATGTACGGCTTTAAACTCTTACGAACACTGAGGTCTTGAACGCAGCACGCTCTACTACGTCATGACGCCGGGGCGTGGTCTGTCAGTTTTCCTGGGCAGCTCCATGCTAGCATCTGACAGACAGAGTCGTGCTACAGCCCCGCTGTTAGCTGCCTGTGACGCTCAGGTGATCCACTTTAACCTTAACCAGAGTCCTTCCTTCAGGGACAGTTAGCTTCAGCAAGGCACCCGCGTTTAACGGTGTTTTTTAGCCGCCAAAGGGACGAGAAAAAGATGTCTAAAGACACGGAAGGGAAAAGCGAGAAAATAATGGACATGGAGAGCAAGGTGCTGTGGTATCCGGACTCCAAGAGGAACACACAGATGGACAAGTTTAGGATACAGGTCAACGGGGACTATGGACTTAATCTGGGTGAGTGGAGACTGGAGAGGAGGGAGGAGGACAGACAATGACCCAGGCAGAGAGAGGCAGAGAGTGGGGGTGCTGCAATGAATTACATGTCAGCTTTTTTTCCCTCACTATTTAAAGCTGCTTTGCTTTAAAAGAGACTTGCCCATCCATATAACTCCCTGATAATATTTAGCTTTAACAACCCTCCAGCAGTGCTTTGCTCTGTTTGCATTCATTCATAGATAGATAGATAAATAGATATTTGCTCAATTCATTCATTATTGTTGATGTTATTTATCCATTATACAGTATACATAGCTTAGACAGCATGTTTCTGCAGGAATGCTGCAAACCTGGTTCATCGTGTATTGACTGGAAGGAGACAGAGTTGTGTAATTGAGGAGGTGCATGGGACAGCTATAGTAGATGTGTATGTGTTGAGTTAAAAACATAATGAATCAGGACAGAAATTGAGTTGAACAACTGTGTATGAACATTTGCTTTTAATTATTTATTAGTAATTAATAAATCACACAATAATCGCATCATCATAATCACATAATAATAGTTAGTTATCTTACAAATCAGCTCATAGGGAGAACCACTTTTTTGTTAAGTCTGTGGTTTTAAAGCCATTAGTCTGGATCACCCAAGGAAATTCTCAGGTTGGTTTGCTTCAGATGTACTGATACTAATGTCTCTAGCGACTTTATATCATATGTTCAAGTTGACAGTCACATCTGTAAGGTAATATTTTTGTTATAAATCTGTAGTAATTACTGATTCTCTGTCCTCTAGCCAACTACAATGACCTGTACCAGTGGTCAGTGGACAGCTACCCAGATTTCTGGTCTGAAGTGTGGCGTTTCTGTGGCGTCATCAGCTCCACACCATATGAAGAGGTGAGTCCATCTTTCCACAACACTTTCCACAACGCATATTCTTTTTTTAAGCATAAATTTCTTATCCACTTAATCTGCAAAGTCCAAACAGTCAGTGGATGGAAGACAATGAACAGTCAATCAGACATTAAGTAATGTGCAAAGTGGCCTAAATTCCTGTGTTGCCGTGGATTTTTATGACATGTTTCCTGCTGTTTCAAGTACAATAGGACAATCAGCTGTTGCAGAGGCTTGATTAATATGTAAAACAGTCAGCGGTTATCAGATTTGAGTGCTTTTATCTCACACTCCCATTTATGTACTTAATTCTGTTAGGGCTTTAAAATCCACGGTCTTGGCCAATGACAATGTTGTGTCTCTCCTGTGTGTTCTTGGTGTGTGCTCTGTGGGTGTGTACCAGGTGGTGGATGTATCCAAACGGATCTCGGATGTTCCAGAGTGGTTTAAAGGAGCTCGGCTCAACTACGCTGAGAACTTGCTCAAACATGCAGACCAGGACAAAGTGGCTTTGTATGCAGCAAGTAAGTCTTCAAACTACACCATGGTGATCAAACACTGTTTAATATACTGTACAGCAATGTATGTGGCTCCCAGTGCTGCACCTTGAGTGCTGGCTTCATTGAATTGGAAAAGTCCAAGCACAGACACATCACCTTTTTTTGACTCTTCCTCCTCATTAACCACACCTTTTAATTATGCAGGACAGGTTCATTATGGTTTTTTTTTTTAATTGGCTTTATATTTATGGATTGCACAATCAGTTCCAGTTCCTCTCTGAGGTTTTGGGAAGTTTCTATCCTGTGATGCACATATTGTTGTTTTATTTCATTGTCATGATTTATATTCACTAACTAGCTGAACAGAAAGAAAGTGAGGAGGACATGGAAGCACAGAGATGAGGTTGCATTTGAGCACAGACTCGATGCTGCGGTGAGCGCCAGGCTGCATATTACATCACTTTGTTAATCGAGTAACTGCTGCTCTCTCCGCTATCTGTCAGAGCTGTCACTTACTAATGGTGAGGCTCCTTTTTATCACCCTATCTGTGTGTATATGTGAGGGAGGGACATCCACACACATGCACACAGGCCTCTGCAGGAGCTGTAATGTGATTGGGAGAAGGCCCATTGGTCACAGTGCTGTGGAGCCTCTGTGAATGTCAGTAAACTATTATTTAGAAGGATAGCTCCTGTCTGAGGCTCCATCCTGCCACAGTATCTTTCTCTATTTGTGTTTCCCTCTTTTTATTTGGCTGTGATTTGGATTAGAATTTTATTTGCTTTTATATCAGCTAAAATGATTAGCATAGCCAAAACTATTCATGATATTATCACAATAGCTATAGTAAATTACAGATAATAATAATAATAATAATAATAATAATAATAATAATAACAATGCTGAGTCATATTTATCTTTAACTTTGTTTATTGTGTGTTTTGTCTCTTCTGTATTAAGCAAATTAATCACACTCAGAATATTAGTGTAGGGAGGTGGAGAGATTACCACAATTGTGGTAATCATATGTGTATTATTAAGACAATATCAATTTCATTTTTGAATGTCACGGTGCTACACAAAGTGTAAAATGTATAAACCAAATGTATAGAAGTGTGTGTTCTTAGTTTTTGCAAGACTTTTTTGAAATGTACGTATTTATCTCTGTGTGTGCGTGTCTCACTTTCTTTTGGTGTCCACCAGCGGAGGCAAATGATGAGATTGCGAAGGTGACGTTTGGGCAGCTGAGGCGCGATGTGGCGTTGTTTGCAGCAGCCATGAGGAAGATGGGCGTTCAGACTGGAGACAGGGTCGTAGGTGAGTCTCACATTTATTGAAAAAAAAGAGAGGATGGAGAAAAAAGGGAGTCACCATTTTATATAACTTTTTCTATCAACCAAGTGATGGTTGATTTCCGAGCACGGAAGTTGGGAGAATGAATTGCTTTTCCTTCCTTCTTTACTCGTATGAAACCTGTTACAACATGCATTTGCTGCCTGCTGTGTGTTTATGCTCGCTGGTGAGGAAGTGTGGTTGTTTTGGCACAAGCTGCAGCTCTTTCTGAAAGTCCCCATTTAGTTTTTAGTCCATATATTTGCACATGGCTGAGGGTTGCATGTTTTTCTGCAGCGTCCCACTGTACAGCACATTCATCCAGGTACAACTGAGCAGCATGTTGGCAGCAACTGGAGCTTCAGTTAGATATATTTTTGTCAAATGCTTTTAATCGCCGTCATAGCTTGTAGCCACATTGCTGACTAAGGAAATGCACACTGAGCTGTTGAACCGCTCAGCTGTCTTAGGTTTAGTGACTTAAAGTATTTCTTCACCACTTGTTTCCTTTAATTCTTGAAGAAGACTTTATTTTGTTGTTGTTTTTCTCTCATGCCTCCACGGTGAACTCAGAATCCAAAAATGGTGTGAATAGTTAACGAACTGACCTAAATGAGGTGAAGGTTTTAAAAAAAAAAAGCAAAGCCACAGTATATCAAAAATCTCTTCAGACACTGTCACACAATTACACAGATATTAGCAAACAGCAACGTCTCAGATGGCTGAGTCTTTTATTCTTCATAACAGCTTCTGTTTCTGCTCAAGTTGGACTGGAGTTTAGGAGTTATAAATAATGCCAGTGGATATAAAGAAAAGATTGTTCAAAGGTGGCTGCAGTGAAATTAATGTAGAAAATAATCTCTAATTTGTTCCTTCAATCCTAAACCACAAGAACTTTGACCCAGAAATGTAGCCTAAAAGTGTAGGTATTAAAGGACAAAATACTGTACAAATACAAACTTTTAAGGAACATTCAGATCCCTGTGAACCCAAAGAACCCATGGTATATGATTATGAATTTGAGTGTTCAGAAAATGGTACAATCCTTCGACTGTAATCTGACACAGTGATAATAATAATAATAATAATAATGCTAACAATAATAATAACTAGACAAAAAATTCCTGAAGAAATTTTAATATGTGCCTGCACACATGACGCCGGACCCACGCGACGCCGGGCCATGTAGGCCCAGCCTGATGCATGCTGACCCTCTCCTGCATCAAGCACGACTGCGCGTGCCTGTCCCAGGTTCGTGCTGAAAACAACACGCTGGCACGCACTACGCGTATGCTCTGTCCCAGGTTGGTGTTGCAAACAAACACACCTTGTTTTCTGTGAAGCTTAAATCAGAGTTTGGGGCTTTTATTTTGAAAAATCAGACTTTTATTTTGAAGGAAACAGCCTGAGCTTCCTGTCTGTGTGTGATCAATGATGTCATCCACTCTCTGTATCTGTGGTAATGGTCAATCAGAAGCCTGTATCATATCATCACTTAATCTCTATATGTGTGTCTATGTGGATCCCCCATCTGACACACACACACACCAACATCCAGTCACACTCTGCCACTGATTATGAGCTGACCTGTCGAATCATCTCTCATATAAAAAAAACTACAAGGAGTAGAGCTTAGATTTTTGTATGTGAATGATGCTGTGGTGATGGAGGTTCATGCATATCACCGATTCTGCTGGCCACCCTGTGTGGCTTAGACACCTCATGGGGCACCCCTATGGAAAGTTCTAGGCGCCTCTGGTCTGTCTCCCCACACTGGCTCCCACTGACTGCCATTGATTTCAAGCTGAGTTGGACCATGCCAAACTCCTCTGAATAACTCAAGAACCGTAAGGAGTAATGGATTTGGGGTTTGGACGAGAGGCGCAGGAGCTCGCGATGATCGCAGCGGTGTAAATTTTATGTCTCTAGCCCACTCAGAAGGCAGACAGCGGCAAGTTAAACACAAGAGGTTTTTCTCCTTTTCAGATTTTTTCTCTGAAAATTAACATTGGACCCTATGGAGAGAATTTTGGGAGGTGTTGCCCTAATTAAGGGTCTGGAGCCAAAACTATAAATCTCAGAGACATAAGAGACACATTGCTACGACCGGGACTAAATTTCCAACGCTTTGCTGTAAAAAATTATGTCGGTGGAGTGAATGTAGCCCTCAATCGCGATTTAAAAAAAAAAAACTCAGACGATTCTGAAACTGCTCTCCACTCTAGGTGTGTAGTTGTGTCACTCTAGTGCACGCAATAGACACCCATGTTAAGCCCTGATTTTTGAAGATTTCATGGTCTGGAAAAAGTTGAAATGCTGAAGAAACTATACATTTTTTTAATTGAAGATGAATTATGAATATGTTGCCAGGAAAATTTGCTGCGTTTTGAGGGTTGAATGGAGTTTCTAGGTGAAAGCATGAGGGAGCTGTGACTGTTTGTTCGATGAAGAAAAAAATTTGAAATCCGACCGTTTTCCCATTCATTCCTATGGGGCCTTTTTTCGGGCGGTTTTTGGGTCTAGCGCCGCCATGGTAACGGCTTTGACGGAGAAAAGTAATAGCCCCCTCACACCCATCGAGCCGCATCGCTTTGATATATGTCATGCCTGGGTGCACCTTACGGCACGACCCGCATTACACTTCAAAATGCTGTCTATAATAATAATAATAACTAGACAAAAAATTCCTGAAGAAATTTTAATATGTGCCTGCACATGACGCCGGCCCACGCGACGCCGGGCCATGTAGGCCCAGCCTGATGCATGCTGACCCTCTCCTGTATCAAGCACGACTTCGTGCGTGCCTGTCCCAGGTTCGTGTTGAAAACAAACACACCTTGTTTCCTGTGAAGATTAAACCAGAGTTCGGGGCTTTTATTTTGAAAGGACAGTCATGGCCACAGCTTCCCGTGAGGAAAAAAGTTACCCCTCTGAAGTTGGGGACTTTTATTTTGAAGGAAACAGCCTGAGCTTCCTGTCTGTGTGTGTGATCAATGATGTCACCCACTCTCTGTATCATCAGCATTGACCTATGCATCATATCACAGACAGGGTCCCTTCAGTTCAAATACCACACACACACAGCTGCTCTGTCACACTATGCCTCTGATTATGAGCTGACCTGTCGAATCACCTCTCATATAAAAAAAACTATAAGGAGTAGAGCTTAGATTTTTGCACGTGAATGATGCTATGGTGATGGAGGATCATGCATATCACCTAATTCTGCTGGCCACCCCTGCATGGCTTCAACACCCCATGGGGCACCCCTATGGAAAAGTCTAGCGCTTCCTGGTCTGTCCCCCACACTGGCTCCCACTGACTGCCATTGATTTCAAGCTGAGTCAGACCCTGTTGAACTCCTCTGAATAACTCAAGAACCGTAAGGAGTACGGGTTTGGGGTTTGGACCGGAGGCGGCAGGAATTCGCGAGGATCGCAGCGATGTAAATTTTATGTCTCTAGCCCACTCGGAAGCCCGTCAGCGGCAGGTTAAACACAAGAGGTTTTCCTGCTTTCTCACGCCTTTTCCTCTGAAAATTAACATTGGGCCCAATGGAGAGATTTTTGGAGGTGCTGCCCTAATTAAGGGTCTGGAGCCAAAACCATAAATCTCAGAGACATAAGAGACACATCGCTACGACCGACGCTAAATTTCCAACGCTTTGCTGTAAAAATTATGTCGGTGGAGTGAACGTAGCCCTCACAATCGCGATTTAAAAAAAAAAATCTGACGATTCTGAAACTGCTCTCCACTCTAAGTGTGTAGTTGTGTCACTCTAGTGCACTAATAGACACCCATGTTAAAGGCTGATTTTTGAAGATTTCATGGTCTGGAAAAAAGTTGAAATGCTGGAAGAAACTATACATTTTTTTAATTGAAGATGAATTATGAATATGTTACAGGAAAATTTGCTGCGTTTTGAAAGTTGAATGGAGTTTCTAGGTGAAAGTATGAGGGAGCTATGACAGTCTGTTCACTGAAGAAAAGTTTGAATCCGACCTGCTCTCATTCATTCCTATGGGACTTTTTCGGGCGGTTTTAGTCAGCGTCGCCATGGTAACGGCTTTGACGGAGAAAAGTAATAGCAGCCGTGGGTACAATCGAGACGACGACGTTTTGGTATATGTCATGCCTGGGTGCACCTTACGGTACGTAATTCCCGCATTAATTGTCAAGAAGTGTCTATAATAAAAATAATAATAAAAAAAGAAACCCTCGTCCTGAATACTAATATACGTTGCTGGCTAAAACACAGTGTTTTTATGATTTTGGGATGGATTTTGGGTATTTTTGGTATTTTTTATCATTTTACATCATATATGTGTGTTTTGGACTTACATTTATGTGGCAGGGCTCGCCATAAATGCTAAGACACTTGGGGCCTCTCCCCAAAAGGAATAGTAATATGTGCCGTCAGAGCCGCGCAAGGCTGGCTTCGCCAGCCTTGCCTCGACGGCAGGCACATAACTAGACTAAAAATTCCTGAAGAAATTTTAATATGTGCCTGCACACATGACGCCGGGACTCCACGCGATGTCGGGCCATGTAGGCCCAGCCTGATGCATGCTGACCTCTCTCCTGCAAGCACGACTTCGCAGTGGCTGTCCCAGGTTCGTGTTGAAAACAAACACACCTTGTTTCCTGTGAAGATCAAATCAGAGTTCGGGGCTTTTATTTTGAAAGGACAGTCATGGCCACAGCTTCCGTGAGGAAAAAGTTACCCCTCTGAAGTTGGGGCTTTATTTTGAAGGAAACAGCCTGAGCTTCCTGTCTGTGTGTGTGATCAATGATGTCACCCACTCTGTATCATCAGCATTGACCTATGCATCATATCACAGACAGGGTCCCTTCAGTTCAATACCACACACACACAGCTGCTCTGTCACACTATGCTTCTGATTATGAGCTGACCTGTCGAATCACCTCTCGGGATAAAAAACTATAAGGAGTAGAGCTAGATTTTTGCATGTGAGTGATGCTATGGTGATGGAGGTTCATGCATATCACCTAATTCTGCTGGCCACCCTGCATGGCTTCAACACCCCATGGGGCACCCCTATGGAAAAGTCTAGGCGCGCCTCTGGTCTGTCCTCTCACACTGGCTCTCACTGACTGCCATTGATTTCAAGCTGAGTCAGACCCCGCCGAACTCCTCTCAATAACTCCCCAACCGTAGGCGCATCAGCTTTGGGGGTTTAGACCGTAGGCGCAGGAGCTTCGCGAGGATCGCAGCGATGTAAATTTTATGTCTCTAGCCCACTCAGAAGCCCGTCAGCGGCAGGTTAAACACAAGAGGTTTTCTTGCTTTCACGCCTTTTCCTCTGAAAATTAACATTGGGCCCAATGGAGAGAATTTTGGGAGGTGCTGCCCCTAATTAAGGGTCTGGAGCCAAAACCATAAATCTCAGAGACATAAGAGACACATCGCTACGACCGGGACGAAATTTCCAACGTTTTGCTGTCAAAATTATGTCGGTGGAGTGAACGTGAGCCCTCACAATCGCGATTTAAAAAAAAAAACTCAGACGATTCTGAAACTGCTCTCCACTCTAGGTGTGTAGTTGTGTCACTCTAGTGCACGCAATAGACAATCCCATGTTAAAGGCTGATTTTTGAAGATTTCATGGTCTAGAAAAAGTTGAAATGCTGAAGAAACTATACATTTTTTAATTGAAGATGAATTTTGAATATGTTGCCAGGAAAATTTGCTGCGCTTGAAAGTTGAATGGAGTTTCTAGGTGAAAGCATGAGGGAGCTGTGACTGTTTGTTCGATGAAGAAAAAATTTGAATCCACCGCTTTCTCCCATTCATTCCTATGGGGCCTTTTTTTCGGCGGTTTTGGGGTCTAGCACGCCATGGTAACGGCTTTGACGGAGAAAAGTAATAGCCCCTCACACGATCGAGTCAAGACGTTTTGATATATGTCATGCCTGGGTGCACCTTACGGCACGACCCGCATTAATTGCCTAAAATGCTGTCTATAATAATAATAATAATAAAATAAAAAAATAAACCTCGGCCCTGGATACTAATAAGCGTTGCTGGCTTAAAACACAGCGTTTTTATGATTTTTGGATGGATTTTTTGGGTATTTTTTGGTATTTTTATCATTTTACATCATATATGTGTGTTTTGGACTTGATTACAGCATTCATGGCAGGCTCACTGCCATGAATGCTAAGACACTGGGGAATCCCCCCAAAAGCAATAGTAATATGTGCGCCAGGCTCAAGGGTGGCTGCGCCAGCCTTGCTCGACGGCAGGCACATAATAAAGAACACAGAATAACATAGGTTGTGAATGCTTCGCATTCACACCCAATAAAAATAAAAAAAAATAAACCCTCGTCCTGGATACTAATAAGCGCGTTGCTGGCTTAAAACACAGCGTTTTTATGATTTTTGGATGGATTTTTGGGTATTTTTGGTATTTTTATCATTTTACATCATATATGTGTGTTTTGGATTCATTCATATGCAGGTCTCACTGCCATGAATGCTAAGACACTTGGGGGAATCCCCCAAAAGGAATAGATATGTGGCTGGTAATAAGGCTGGCTTCGCCAGCCTTGCTCGACGGCAGGCACATAATTAGAAACAGTAAATAATAAAATGTTGAGTAATCTAAATTGCCCGTCACAGGTTCAAAAAGATCCCTGCTTTTATTTTGAAGCAACAGTGGCTGCTGGTCTTGAGCTAACATTGACCTCAATTGTGCAGGAACGACTTGGGTGTGTAAAGATTGTGTGTGTGCTCAGAGGAAAGATGGCTATTGTGGTAGGGAAATCCATTAGCTAAATGACATAAGCTCTGTGGGAAGCTCATTAGAAAGGCTGGAAGGAGGGAGAGAGAGAGAGCGATGCCAACTACTTCTACATCTTTATCCTCTCTGTCCATCACTTTCCACATACACTGTATTGCCAAAAGTATTCACTCACCCATCCAAATAATCAGAATCAGGTGTTCCAATCACTTCCATGGCCACAGGTGTATAAAATCAAGCACCTAGGCATGCAGACTGCTTTTACAAACATTTGTGAAAAAATGGGTCGCTCTCAGGAGCTCAGTGAATTCCAGTGTGGAACTGTGATAGGATGCCAACCGTGCAACAAATCCAGTGGTGAAATTTCCTCACTCCTAAATATTCCACAGTCAACTGTCAGCTGTATTATAAGAACATGGAAGTGTTTGGGAACGACAGCAACTCATCCAAGAAATGGTAGGCCACGTAAACTGACAGAGCGGGGTCAGTGGATGCTGAGGCGCATAGTGTGAAGAGGTCACCAACTTTCTGCAGAGTCAATCACTACAGACCTCCAAACTTCATGTAGCCTTCAGATTAGCTCAAGAACAGTGCGCAGAGAGCTTCATGGAATGGGATTCCATGGCCGAGCAGCTGCATCCAAGCCATACATCACCAAGTATAATGTAAAGTGTCGGATGCAGTGGTGTAAAGCACACCACCACTGGACTCTAGAGCAGTGGAGACGTGTTCTCTCGAGTGACGAATCATGCTTCTCCATCTGGCAATCTGATGGTCAAGTCTGGGTTTGGCGGTTGCCAGGAGAACGATACTTGTCGGACTGCATTGTGCCAAGTGTAAAGTTTGGTGGAGGGGGGATTATGGTGTGGGTTTGTTTTTCAGGAGCTGGGCTTGGCCCCTTAGTTCCAGTGAAAGGAACTCTGAATGCTTCAGCATACCAAGACATTTTGGACAATTCCATGCTCCCAACTTTGTGGGAACAGTTTGGAGCTGGCCCCTTCCTCTTCCAACATGACTGTGCACCAGTGCACAAAGCAAGGTCCATAAAGACATGGATGACAGAGTCTGGTGTGGATGAACTTGACTGGCCTGCACAGAGTCCTGACCTCAACCTGATAGAACACCTTTGGGATGAATTAGAGCAGAGACTGAGAGCCAGGTCTTCTCATCCAACATCAACATGTGACGTCACAAATACGCTTCTGGAAGAATGGTCAAAAATTCCCATAAACACACTCCTAAACCTTGTGGACAGCCTTCCCAGAAGAGTTGAAGCTGTTATAGCTGCAAAGGGTGGACCAACGTCATATTGAACCCTATGGATTAGGAATGGGATGTCACTTAAGTTCATATGCGAGTCAAGGCAGGTGAGCGAATACTTTTGGCAATATAGTGTGTGTAATCACGAATTTGCGTGTGTGCGTGCATGCATACGTGTGTGTGTCTGTCTGTGTGTGTGTTAGAGCTACAGATGTCCTTGTCCCCAGGTTGTAACTAAAAGACCTTGTCAGTGTCTGTGATCCAGGAGATATATGAGCACTTAGCTGATGAAGCCACCCAGGCTTTATGGCAGGGAATGAGCCAACACACGCGCGCACGCGCACACACACACACACACACACACACACACACACACACACACACACACACACACACAGACGTGCATTCTCTCTTTCATGCACTTTTTTATTTCCATTGCTGTTCTGATTCTTCTCCTGTAATCTTCACCATCATTGTATCTGGCATATTTGTGCATTTAGTTTTTTGTTTTTAATCAAAAAATATATACTGTTCAACCACAGCTTTTCTCTGTTGAATGAAAATGTGGAGGCAGTAACATGAAGCAAAAACATATCGTGTGAAAAATTTAACAAACAAAAAAATGGTTTAAATGATAGAAATTCCAGCAGTGTGATTTCAACACAAGGTGACGCTTGTGCAAAAACAAAATGAGGTTCATTTGACCCCGGGTCAAAATGCCATGACAATCCTTTCACACTGCACATTAAAATCCAGATCCCAGATTTTCATGTGCAGTGTGTAAGAGTTGAAATCAAAAGAAGACAAATTTTGCTGTAGCACTTCTTTGCTCTGAGTGGATATTGAATCGGAAAGTACTCACACACACACTTAATATGGCTGTGTGTCACTCCAAATGTGATTACTCCAGCAGCAACACTGTAATTCATATCATCAGATCATTGTTGACTTGTTACTTTTTCAAGCTCTGCTCAGGACCTGGTGTACTTCACTGACATTTAACAGACTCCACTAACTCCAGCCAGAGTTTAACAGATAACAAATAAATTTGTGCCAACAACTACCTGTCCTGTCACTTTATACTGGAATATCTAAATGCTGGACTTTGGATCTAGACTGATCAAAAAACATCCTATGATGTTCCCATGGGGTCAGTGGGGCTTAACTCTACTTAAAACACTTGTCAAAGGTGTAGCTGCTGGTGTTTCAACCTGGACCCATTCCCCCATGTCTAACTGACTAATAGCTGCATCAAGTCCTGAAATTGGTTCAGTGTTGAGGGACAGTGATTGGGACAAGCTGGCACGACCATTTATGTCTACTAAAAGTGGTTGTTTTGGCCATGATGGACTGTGATTGTTATTTTAAGTGTATGGCATCATGGGAAGAATCTCGCCCAATGAGAATTCTTGTTCTGAAAACTTGTGAGCTGAAGTGAATATTTAGATAATCAACAATTTGAATGAGGACTTTGAATTTCATAACCACCCATATTTATTAGAGTATGGAGATATGCCAACTTCTCAAGGAGACAGTGGGACTTGGACTTAATATCTCTGCAAGGTCAGTCCCATAATGTTGTCAGACACTGTTATTAATAGTCTGAGTCTGTCAGTGGCAAGAACAAGCACTTTTCGTGAACACACATTGATACTGCTTATTTGCATTTTTTTGGCTGTTCATTATCCTGCAATACTGGATCAAGTCCAGGTTTAAAAATGATGAAGTTACCATTTAAATCTTCTCTCTCCTGGCTTAATTCTTGGAGTTGTATGTAAACAAATGTACAATTTTGATTGAATAAAAACCCTTCAATATTATGAGGAAGAAAGGGCACTCAAGGACAAACACTGTGTGTTTTTGAGAGTAACACTGAATATAATCAAGGCTTTGTTTGTTTATAAGAGAACCACAGGTCACCTTAAAAAATCCTTTAGTCATTTCCTGATCATTTATACCACCCGATATAATCAAAGTTTACCACAATTTACCATGTTGTTTGCATATGTGAGTGTTGTTCATAGAAGGATTCACGTCACACATTTTTTTCCTAACCTGTGGTCCACAAGTCACATTATTTTAGCTGTAGCTTGCCGTAGTTCCAAGGACTAAAACCAGGATTTAAATAGGACCTCCTGGTACTTTTGTGAATCCTTGATCCTTTCATAAATTGGTAAATTGAAAACAGGAGCTCAATGTCAGAACAATAGCACTGTTATGGTGCGTGTTGTTACACCCATTAACATCCTGAAGGGCAAGTTGACTTTCTTTCAGTGGTTATCAACAAATCTGAAAAGTTCAGTAGCAATGTGTGTGTGTGATTTATCAGATATGAACAGTTGTTTGTTGCAGTTAGCAGTGTTGTTACAGCATAGTGAGATAGTGATTCATATGATAGTAACCAAAGAGGCAGTCAGGCAAGGCGTTGTGGGAAGATTGTGATCCATGACGCTTGTTCAGTGTGAGAGAATAATGATTTATGGGGGTGTCTGCAGAGCCGCAGTGGCAGCATGGTGATCTGTCAGCCCGAGATGTCAGGATTAGCTTCCTGGTTACAGCGAGCAGGAGTCACCATAGCAACCAATAAAACTCTTGATTAGTCATGATTCACAGGAAGTGACAGTATATGGTTGACCAGTCAGGAAGCAGTGGCTGTGTGATTGTTTTATCATGTTAGATTAAATATGTTATCAGAAAAGTAGCCCTCTGTTTATAACCTGAGCGCTCCTGTATTGAGTCTGGTCGGTCTTTTGTTTTCGTGCCTCCACGCCGTTGGTGTTAGAATATCACTGTGACCTTACATGCGTCCCATTGTTGTGAACGCAATATCTCAGAAATGCTTGAAGGATTTTTTTTTCTTTTGTATTCATGGATGAACTGATTAGATTTTGGTGATCAAAGGTCATGTTTTTGGCCATATTTCAAGAATGTATATGCTAATTATCACAATAAAACTACTACTAGATATCATATAACCTAGAATACTTTAACAGATAATAGAATACTTCCTGATATTTCTGCTGACTTCCTGATTTCTTTCTACTATGTGTTTTATTTCTCTACATTGTATGTACTTTATTCAGTATGTATTTCTACATACTGAATAAAGTGTAACTTTCTATGATATATTTTATCTTAAAGTATTGTCACATATGATGTATTTGTCTGTAAATGCACTTGTCTGAGAAGGCTGATGATACGTACGTTCTTTATGCCTCATGATTTGTGTAGGTCTGCACATACACTGCACAGCCCAAAAAAAAAGTTGCCACCTCGATTTAACTAAGCAAATAGGTACGAGCCTCCTATTGGATAATTATTGCAGGTTCAGCAACAGTATGTGCTCAAAGAATGAGGTCAGCTGACTACCTGAATATACTGAATGACCAGGTTATTCCATCAATGGATTTTTTCTTCCCTGATGTCAGGGGCATATTCCAAGATGATAATGTCAGGATTCATCGGGCTCAAATAGTGAAAGAGTGGTTCAGGGAGCATGAGACATCATTTTCACCACAGAGTCCAGACCTTAACCCCATTGAGAATCTTTGAGATGTGCTGGAGAAGGCTTTGCACAGCGGTCAGACTCTACCATCATCAATGCAACACTGGATGGAAATAAATCTTGTGACATTGCAGAAGCTTATCAAAACAATGCCACAGCGCGTAATCAAAGCTAAAGGCGGTCCAATGAAATATTAGAGTGTGTCATCTTTTTTTTTTTTGGTGGCAACTTTTTTTATGGCCAGGCAGTGTATATCAAAAGCCATCCTCATAATGTTTGATATGCTAGCGCCACAGACATCTGTAGCCATTCTGCTTGACCTTAACATTTTCCTCCTCTCTTCCTCCAGGATACCTGCCCAATGGTATCCATGCAGTGGAGGCCATGTTAGCAGCAGCCAGCATTGGAGCCATATGGAGCTCAACGTCTGTTGACTTTGGAGTCAATGTAAGGGTGGCATCATATTGTTTGTGGCTTGTATTTCTTTACTACCTCCGCCAAGGAGGTTATGTTTTCACCAGGGTTTGTTTATTTGTTGGTTTGCAAAATAACTCAGAAAGTTATGGACAGATTTTGACGAAATTTTCAGGATCAATCAGATGAAAGGTCATGCCATAGTAATGTATGGGAGATTTTGCATATTTCTGAACGCTCCAGAGTGTACAATTTTCAACCAATCGGCACCTAATTTAGTATATAAACTAATATAGGAATCTAGAAGTCACCAATTCAGTTTGGTCAAGATCAGTAAAAGGTCAAGGTCACCAAGGTCAAATATGCTTTTTTAACCATAACTTCATTTATGAAGGAGCTAGAGCAATGCAACTGATCTCAAAATATCTGGAATTCTCAAATTGTATTTGCAAAGTTTTACCGGTATTTTGGTCTTTTTTAAAATTCAAATTCAAATGTGACAAAATATGAACTAGAGAATAAACAAATAAAAAGTACATGATATTAATGTGAATACAATGTTAAATGTGAGTTTCAAGGTGCGTAAAAATCAACACATTTCACTCAGGAGGATGCAGGAGTATACGCTCTCTCAGAATGCTGCCTTGGCGGATGTCTGTGCTCTGAGTGCTTTTCTAGTTTGCATACAGTATAGTCTGTGAAGATTCTTAGTCATCTAGGTCATGGTCAATTTTAAGAGCAAAGAAGAAAGTCAACTGGACTATAAGATTTTTCTTCATTTCTGAACTGAGGAAGCCTCTTAGATAAGAGTTGAAACTTCCTAAAAAAGCTTCTGGCTCTTTGAATTATTAACACTGCTTTGCTTTTTTCATTTCATCATTCAAACTAGATCTTATAATAGAAAACATGCTGGGGGGATTTGAGAACCTTAATCTCAAGTTTATTTTCCTAGTACAAATAAACTAAAGCAAACCTGTTGAATCTGTTGGTCGAGAGACTTAGAATATGTCTCTTTGCGTTATTTTGAGTACTAGTGTTTCAGTAATTGTTGTCTCTTAACTCATTGAGTGCTAGCCATTTTTTAAAAACAAAAGTGCCTTGTTTTTGGCCATTTCGAGTTATATTTCATGATGCACAGAATATTTGGTACTATGACTTTGAAAACACTGAATAGCTCAAATGAAAGACGAGACTCTATTTCAGCATAAAAATGTTTGTCTTTACTTTGTTCTATTCTTGAATTATCTGGAGGAAAGTAACGGCCACTTTCACCAAAATCGCCACTTTTGTCCAGATTCTGTTTATTTTGCTCTCTGATCGTCATTGTCTGTGGCGTATACCGTCTCTTCATGTCCCGACTACAAATCCCAGAACTCCCGATATTACTTTGTGTGAGTACGCCCTCTTGTCCCTGCTGCCGAAAAACCACTTTGATGTACAAATACATCTGTGGTAGCCTGGGCTCGCCTGTACTTCCTGTCAAGCTGTCAAGACCAAGTCAGTCTGGCCAGGTTGCCCTTTGATTTCAGATTCCCCTAGGAATGGGGACCAGTGAAAATCTAGCATTTCCAACGGCTCGATTGAGGCATGTTCATCACTAGGCATACGTCAGAGGAAATAGTGGTCTGACTGGTTGAAACTTCGTCCAGGCTACATGTGTGGCACTCAAAGAGTTAATAATGGCTCCATGTCCAGCTCTGATCTATACTTGGTCAGTGGTCTTTCATTAATTTGATTCATGATTAGAAAAACACACTCACATATGCAAACAACATACATAAAGAGGAGAAGGAGGTGTGTCAGACAACATGTTGTGCGTTTGATAGTGTAGTTAACTGAAGACCTACAGCAGCTCTTTCCTCAGTGGCCTGTTTGTCATCTTCTTTCTGGTGTGCTGCTGCCCCGTCTGGTAGATCAGAGAACTACGCTGACAATAAAAACATCTTTTCCCTTGGCAGGAAATTATTTCATTTTTTTCCCCATCTATTTTGTCCTGCTGACACATTAAGTCGGTAGTACAAGATAAATGTATATTGTGCAGGATCGTGATTAAATTCCTCACATATTTTGTCTTGAGCTCATCTCCTCCTCTCTATCCAAATCACTTTACTTCTTGTTTTTGCTTCCTGGCTTGCACTAATCTGCTTCTGTTTTGTAATAGTGTTTTCTGTACTGAAGGAGAAATTATGTTTGATGTGAGATTTAGTATTCAATTTGAGGGCCTCTATGCACTGCTCTTTATGCTGTAAATGATGGATTTTATTTTTCCATGCCTTCAGTGTTCTCCTTTCCAGTTTTTAACCATCCCTCTCTTTTTTTTCATCTCAGGGGGTCCTCGACAGGTTTTCTCAGATCCAGCCCAAACTGATTTTCTCTGTTGCGGCGGTTGTTTACAATGGAAAAACACATGACCACATGGAAAAGCTGATCAGTGTTGTCAAAGGTTTGGCATTCATGTGGCACTCCTGTGTCTGACAATACATTTCTACGTTTTGGTTTCACCTGTCCTCATCACCTGTTCTTACTCCAAGATTGCTATCAATTCATCTCAGATAATAAAAAATAAGTTAGACTTCTTAAGTTAAAGGATAGTGAAAGCTGCTGTATTGAGCGAACTGTGCCAACGTAGTTTTGAAATCATTAAATTTTATGTTTTCAGTTAAAACTTCGAGGGGATTTCTGCTAACAGGTAGAAAGCACCATTAAAGGATGAACTCAGTAGAGTTGAATAAACTCGCTCTACTGGGGTGTAGAAGTGTTCAAAATTAAACTGGGGAAGAATCAATGCATAACAGATGCTGTGTAAATGTCAAATATGAATTAGAGTTTCTTCTGCTACCTCAGGCGTGTCGAGGGAATTAAAAAACGCATCTTTTAGCTCCTACTGAAACATCCTCTTCCCTAAAAAAACAAAAATTGAAAATAACACTGATATTTCTCCTTCTTTTGCTTTTCAAAAAGTTGTAATCTCAAGCATCAGACCTCCTCTCTGTCTCTCTGTAGGTCTGCCTGACCTGAAGAAAGTGGTGGTGATTCCCTACGCTCGCACCAAAGATGACACTGACCTCTCCAAGATCGCCAACAGGTGTGTCTGTGGAAACTGAAGGACTGAAACTGTCCTCTCTTCCCCATGTCGTATCAGTCTTCTCATGAATTTCCTCTTTGACTCTCCTCAGTGTATTTCTAGATGATTTCTTGGCATCTGGTCATGGTGAAACTGACCAGTTTCCTCAGCTGGAGTTTGAGCAGCTTCCATTCACTCATCCTCTCTTCATCATGTACTCTTCCGGCACCACAGGAGCTCCTAAATGTATGGTCCACTCTGCTGGGGTAAGAAAAGAAATGGCTGAAAATCATAAATATGGATCACCCTCCCTCTCTTTGTTTGTTGAGCGGACACAAATACAATTCCGCTAATCTGTATCTGATTTTGATTATATAATGCAAAGTATTTTTGGAATAAGGGGCATGTACTATTCAAAACAAAGTGGCACTTTAGTTGCACATTTTCTGTAGCTGCTCCACAAGGGTTAGATGGACCGCAGCTGTCTCATAGGCACATTAGCACACGCTGGTCGCATCTGTTTGCAGAGCTCTCCTGGGTTGGCCCACATGTACGGTTTGCTATTCAGTGCACACCATTTATGTTAATACAAATGAACAATTTGAGAAGAAGGCGGTGTTTTCAATAAGGCAAGAGTTACAAGAATAAAGACAAGAATATAGGAATATGAAGTACAGAAAATTTCACCCTAAGGTCCATTTATTAGCTCTTCTGGAGCTTTCAGTCATAACACATATCTATCAGTTAAAAAATCTTCTTCTCAGGGTCCATTGAGTAGCTTGTGTGGTGCTTTTGATTATTAAAATATAATCAGAAAGTCTGAAGGCAGCGTCCACTCCCTCAAAGCATGAAAAATGTGTGAATGATGTAGCGAAAGTCCTCTGTCATCCCAAGAAATTATATTATACTTTTCTTTTTCTTTCAGCACTTTTTTTAAAAGAAAAAATTAATTCTTTTAATTAAATTAGTACTAAATCTTAGTCAGTCTTAGCAAGGTTTGTGACTGCATGCCTGTCATTTAGGTTTATGTTACATTTCTCACCACAAGAGGGCAGCAAACCTCCATCAGCAAATCAGTGAAAGGTTATTCCCTCTCAGGAGAACGTCCACTGACATTTCTCCCTGCCACATGAGTGAGTGAGGGAAAGTGTCAGATGAATGTGTGATTTCAAAGGGCCCACTGCACTTTGAAGGCTGAGGCACTCCACATGCGAAGCCGGTTAACACACTGAGTTAACACTCAAACAAATGAATTTACACAAAAATGTTCTCCCCTTCTGACACATACCTATTTCTTCTTGCTTTGTTTTTCTCTGTTTCTTATTTTGTTCTCCTGTCTTTGTTCACGTTAACTTTTCTATCCTCAACTTTTATGCATTTTCATTTTTGTGTCCACTTACTCCCCTTTCCAGTCTCTCATTATTTTTTTCCCCTCCGATTTACTCCTTCTTTCCTCTTGTGCCCTCTCTTTCTCTTGTTGTCTCTATGTCTTTCTGTTGAGCCCCATCTTCCTCCCCATGCTGCCGATAATTGGACTGTAATGCGTTGGTGAAAACATTTTGTATTGCAGTGCTGGCAGTCCTCTCTGGCTCTACCAATTAGCCTCGGCACTGTTGCGCTTTCTGCTTTGTTACGGCTCTGTTAACATGCTGTCAGTCACAAGATGGCACGTACCAAAGGATGGGTCCTGCCAAAGATTATATGCACACACACTCACAACAAGCACCTTTTTATGCCAAAAGGAGCAGACACGTCAAGGCACAAAACCAAAACACACACAATCACTCACACACACAATCACTCACACACACACACACACACACACACATAGAGTTTATCCTCTCCACCAGCAATAATAAGCTATCCAGCTGTGATGGGTTGGTGAATATAGCAGAATTCATCATAACACATGGCGTTAACTGAGGTGTGTTTGTGCTGGCTGTATGTATCAGTCTTAGCCTTTTTGGAAATATATTGTATAATTTGAAGATAGAGTTAATTTAAATCTAAGTTAATTTTGCTGAGGAACAGCATCTAGGCAAAGGTAACAATCAAAAATGTCCTGAATGAAATGATGACCAGAACGTGAAAACAATTAATTTTGTCTCTCTTGCTTTGTCTCTTGGCCTCTGCAGGGCACGCTCATCCAACACCTGAAAGAACACATTCTCCATGGCAATATGAGCAGCAGTGATGTCATCATTTACTACACTACGGTACGTCCACAGTTTTTACAATGAAAATGACCTGCTTGCATTATTAAAACTTGTAGGGCTGAAATTAACAATTATTTTCATTTACCATTATTTTCCTGATTTGTTTTCTGCTCTAAAAACGTCAGAAACTGTTGAGAGATGTCCAAAATGTTGTCCTCAAGCATTTGTTTGCAACTCACTTAAATCTATTTAGTTTACTGTCATAGAGGAGTAAAGAAATAATATTCACATTTAAGAAGCTGCAGTCAGAGGACTTGACTTTTTTCTTTAAAAAAAAAACAGACACCAATTGATCATTAAAATTAGTAGCCAATTAATTCAATAGTTGACGACTTGATTAATTGCAGCAGATCTACTCCCTTGTTGTCTCATCTCAGTTACCAGCAGATGTATTGTGGGGGCATTTTTAATCATGAACCTGGTCACAAACAGATCTTGTCTAATGAGCAGCATTGAGTGCTGAAGGTCAGAGCTGTGCATAATTTGCTGCTTTGGATAATAAACACTGGGGAACATTGTTTTATTTTTGTTAAATTTATCAGTAGTTTGTTCTATAAAATAACATAACATTCCCATCAAGGGAAAAGCAGCATATCCTCTCAATACACATCATGTTTGGCATTTTGTTTGATAAATGGCTTCAGTGATGAATTGATTAACTAAATTGTTGAATCATTTTCTGTCAATCATCTAGGCCATTAACTGACAAATGGTTTCACCACTACTTGGAATTGCAAATGCCTCATGCGGTATATACACATGTATTGTGTATTTGCTCCACAGACCATGGCCTGTAGCACTCACTCTTCCATCAGTGTGCGTATGTAGTGGTGAGGATGCTCAGCGTGCAAAAAAAATAAACCAACTTATGTGAACCACTCTGTCTGCAGGAGTTGTCCCTTTTGCTACCTGTTTATCTGTGTTAATGAGAAAGGAGTGTTTATACACGATAAACTGACCGCTGTGTTACTTTGTATGTGTGTGTGTGCTATCTCCAGACCGGCTGGATGATGTGGAACTGGCTGGTGTCTGCTCTGGCAGTGGGAGCCTCGGTGGTTTTATATGACGGTTCACCACTAATGCCCACACCCAATGTACTGTGGAACCTGACAGACCAGCTGGGGTGAGTTAGCTTCACACACATGCACAAATACACACAAACAGGAGAGGCTGATTTTCTGTTGGAATATGATTATTATATTAAACCCCAAATTACAACTGCCCTTTGAAAACACAAACCTTTGAAGCAAAACATGAAAACACAGTTTCTCTACAGATTTTAATCCTACTGTAGCCTCCGTCATGTGCTGAGCAGGCAAAGCTATGTTGCATTTTTAACAACAATGTTTGAGGATTGAAGGGCAGAGAAACGAACATAGAGAGCACAGACCAAAACCAGAGAAAGAAAGGAGGAAGAGGGATTCAGATAAACTGACAGAGAGAGAGCATGAGCAAAGGGTAAGGTTTTCCTTTGAGGTTTTGTTTTGAACCACAGAATTGATAATGTGTTTGCTTAATTGACAACTTGCACACAAGAGCAGACCCATGAATGATGATTTCTGCTTGTTATGTGTATTGAATAACCATTCATTATTTACTTACTGATTTATTTATTTAAATCATCCTACTAACTTAATAAAATAATGTTATTTTTTGATGTTTAGTTAAAGGGGGAAACAGTGGAAAATGGGAATAGGCTTTTTCAAACTTGTCATGTCAATGTGCCAGGTTTTACTGGACTATAGGCCATAAATGTGTGTTGGAGAATGCATCATTCTAGCTGTAGTTCCTCAAAAAGAAATCTGTTTCAAATTTCAAATATACAAAACATACTGTGAACTTCCTCACTGATTAGCAACAAAATTACAGGGATAACACTGGGCTTGATCCTCTAGGTAAATGTCCTGATACCCCCTCCCACCATCAACACTATCACCTACACCATAAACAGCAACACTAAATCCAGTATTGATCTTCTATTGTCTTTTTGAATATGGCAAGAAAAGAGAGGAATGGTCAAGGGCAATAGTGTGAGTATACATGTGCAGACAGGCAATGAGTAGATTCAAAATGAATGTGTCCCATTCATTGCTTCTTCATATGTGTAATATATACATACATAACACACACACATGCATTTTATCACCAAAAGGTAGCAGGCTAAAGATGACTGACAAAGCTCACACAAAGCACAAGGCAAAAAAGCGGCACCGTTGCATACAAAGTCAATGGGTGGGTGCCAACAGATTGACGCAAACCATTTGTTTGACCTCACAAATTTTAAAAACATTGCTATTGAAGAAATTTGAACCTGGACTGAACCTAATGAGCATTGAGCAACCTCACCTGGTGGTGAGGCTTAACCTGTGGTTAAATTGTGATAAAAACGCACTGTGGTCAGCAAAGTAAAAGCCTTTAAGGCAGTGATACCACAGACATATTCAGTGTAAGGATGGCATATTGCCTTCAGCGAGGGAGGGAGTAATGGGGAGAAAGGTTTGACACAGATGGGGAGTAGTGGGAGTTATAGAGCCAAAGTGCCAAGTAAAAGTACTTCTCGTGCAGAAACTTAGAGCAGGATGTGTTTGCAAATCCCAGAGCTAATGAGCTCCTTCCACAACCTTTGACTGATCAAATTCTGTATATTAGACTCTTAAGTGATGATTGGTAAAAATAACTGATAGAGTAAGGGTTGTTACCTTTTTAATGCTGCGTGGTTGGTTAATGTCAACAGTATTGCTTTGTTTGTCTTTTGATGACTTAAATGTTCTAGTCTTTCAGCTTCACTGCTTGTTTGCCCAAAAAAGTGAGTGAGTGAAGTGAGCAAGGTTAGAATACTGTTAGCTATGTTATCCACATGGAGGAATTCATTGGAGGGCTGTCGGTATGACAGATGAACCTTTTAAAGTGTGAGGAGATTCCTTTGAACCAATTAAGTGCTGATGTTGCCACCTCAGACACATTTTTCAGATCCTAACTCTATGTGGAAAGACCCTGTGGGAGATTACACTGACGTACGTTTTTTTTCACACCCTCATCTTCTGAATTGAGGTCGGACATTTTAATTGGGACTAAATCTGTCAGAGCCTTGGAAAGTCTTAAACTTACATTGAGGTTTCCCTCGGAGCCTTGACTTTTGTTGCTTAGGTGTGGAATTGTAACAGCTACTTTTAGCTGCTGCATCACGCTCAGCATTTCCACATTTCCAGGTTTGAATCTATTTATAGATATTTTTTGAAAGATTGCATTTTCAATTATGGGAAAGCAGTGGTGCTGTAATTTTACACAACAAACAGCAGCTTTTGGTAAAAGGAAATGGGCATGAGACTGAAGCGTGGGGAGAGTACCTGTGTTTATTTTTACTCCTCAAGTTGTTTGTTTGTTGTTTTCTGTGCTTCACAACAGTGTTGAGAATCTGCCTGAGTGATCTAGCTGCTGTGAGCCACTGAAGAAATCTTGTTTGCAATGTAATTTCCAGAAAGACCCTTAGAGCCTCTAAATGTTCTGTTAACGTTCCCTGGTTATGTCATGTCGGAAAGAGAGATTTATGGAGACTGTAGTGAAAACTTAAGCAGCAGCAAAATTCCTGGATAAAGAAAGCAAAAGGTTACAACATGTCTACCTGTGACAGGTTCCATGTATGAACGGGACTTTGCAGACTCCCATTTTCTCTGAGGATCATCTTGTCTTTTCCATCTCTTGTCCATTATGTGCTGAGCTGAGATGTCACAAAAGATCTTGTAACCACTGTAGAAATTGTGTCGGCTGCAAAATTCTGTTCTCCTTGGAGGAGATGATGACAGCTAAGAACAGAGGTAGTCAACACTAAGCAATGGTGGCGCTCAGGCTCAACCAATGACACACTAGCACTAAGTGTAAGGGAGTTTTTTTGGGGGGGAAATGTTGAAGCGACACACATAGTAAATGCCCCCTGTTATGTCCAACAGTTTGATTGAAATTACTTCATATCAAAAAGTTTGCAGGTTGCAGTTCAGTTCCAGTTTTAGACATGCAGGAATTGAAAATATCCTCTCGTCTTATAGCTGCATCTAAATATTGTAAACTGGAGACTTGATTAATTCTTTTACAAAGACAATTTATTCACAATCTATACAACACACATAGTTACATTCAGGGCTACAAGCAGCATATTGATTTACTGTGAAGCAAAATATTTCAACATTTATTTTGTGCTCAGTCTTTGTGAACGCCAGTATCTGCATCCTGTTTGTGAGAGGAAGCACCAGGGTTGATGGGTAATGAATTTAATTTGAAAGCACTAAAAATACTGCTGACATGATTTGGAGACTGTCATACTAAACAAGTCCTCTTGTATACATGGTAATAGATTTGATATTTATAGATTGTGAAAAATGATGTAGTGCATCACACTTTAAATACTGAGTTTGTTATTATTATCATTCATGCTCACAGAAGTGAAGCAGAGTTCAGAGAATTTATATTTGTGAATTGTGAACCTTTACGCCATCAAACAGTGGTTTCAAACTGTTACACTTAGCCCCCTGAAACCTGAGAACTGAGCAATGATCCATTTTTATATCAGAGGTATTCCTGGGTGGAGGATAAATGGGAAAGTGGTTTAGAAATCATGCACTGATAAGTGGGAGATCAGTTGCTACATCATGACACGCGCAGAGACGCATTAATGTTACAGCTGCTCAGAGGCGCTGCTTATGTCTGATTGGCTTTGAGTGTCTCTTATTGGCTCAGGAGCTTCCAGTAACATGTCTCCCTGGACACAGACACACATGTGCATTAACACATACAGACACACACTCATGGCTACGCCTCCACCCTCCATCCTAAACTCCCAGTTAGCAGCCACACCTGGCCACCTGCCTCCAATCAGAATAGACTGACTCTTTCTGTGGTCCCTGTAGGTGAATGTGGAGAACGATTATAGACCAGATCTGTGCAGCCCTGCAAAATATACATATACAGTGTGTTTGTGCTTCATATAAACAGCCTTAATATCAAAGGTGTGTATAATATACACAGCAAAATCACTCTTATTTTTTTTAGAAATCAATAACATTTTAGGAATAAAATAAGTTTGAGAATTGAAGTTCTAGAAGTTGAAAATTAGCCTGTTTGACTAAATCTGGCATGTTTATATTATGGATGCGTGTGTCCTTGTTTATTCATGTGAGTTTTTTCTTTGATCGTCTCACAGCAAATCACATCTTTGACTCCAAACCAATTCCTGGTTATCGACCAATCAAGAATCAGACAGTTGTTTTGTGTCCCAGAGACTGATTCTTTTTTTATCTTTTTTGATTGGCATACATGGTTACCGTAGTGATGGGAGGCAATTTGATTGATCTGACATCAACCAGAATAACTTGAAAAGATGCAAAGACACAGACGGAGACACAGCCATTCAGAGAGGCAGACTTTAAAAGGCCCTTTGTTTTCAAATTAAAACTGCAGGGGAACACAGAAGTGACGTTTTGTCACTTCTTGCTTTCCACATGTTGTCCAACTGTTGTCAGCTGTCAGGATGACTTCCTGTCATGCTGAAGAAAGCCAACCTCCAACATCATTCCATGTCAGGGTTGTCGTGTGCAAACATCCTGTCAATAGAGTCTCCTCTGAACTATTTCCTTGTAGGTTATTTTCAAAGGAGACTCTTTATCCTCTTATGCTAGACTGACCATTATTGTGTTTGACTTGTTTGTTCAGTTGAAAGTCAATTCTCAATCAGTTGTGTTTCTTCATTTTCTTCTTATCTTTCCATGATGGGTTGACTGAGCACACAAGCTCTGTTTCAGCATCACCTTTCTTTACATTTACACAGTGACTCACACTCCTCTCCTGGGAGCTTCAGCTCCACTGGAGCAGATGGGATTAAGGACAAAGGCTGTTCAGGAATCATTGCTCTTTTATATAGTTTTAAATTCAGTGCATATACATTGGAATTATGCCATGCCATCCATAGATCCAGGGCAACAAATGGAGCATGCATCATTCAGCAGCTGAATAATAACATCCAAGGTATTCATACAGTTTAGCACTCAGTCTTCTCACTATTTCTCTCCCTCCATCACCCAACCTCCTCCAAATTGTTCTCCAGGGCCAAATTCTTCACTTTTTGCTCCCACTTTTAGTCTTAACAATACAATCTATTCATCAAAAATCAAGTAGACTGATGCCGCCGGGCTGAAGTCACTTTACTTGTGCAAAGCTGCATGTAAGCCGAATGCCCCTGATGACATTACACTGTAACACCTGTACGGTCAGTGGAGTGCAACTGTGGCACAGGTGTGGTGTTCACCTGGAAACTGAAATGTTACCACTTTTTGCCTGCATTTTGTTGTTGGCAGGCCTAAAATGCATTTTGCTGTGCTCATTTGGCAAGCAATGGTTCAAGTTGGACCCATGACACAAAGTCTTAAAGACACACATGGTTAAAAGTACATATTTGTGTTTCCATCCAAGTTAAAGGTGCAAAGTATTAATATAGCATCAAACATTTAATTATTATGTGAAGGTGTAGAAAATTAATATCTACTTGAATGAAATCACTCTACCTCTGTCAGCCACGTGTCTTTTAGTGAATGCAACCATTAACGGCCCCGTCCTGGTTCCCCCTGTGGGGATTGTGCTAGGCAATAGAAATGCCCCCAGCATCGTATGTAGCACCTTGTGTACTTGTGTATAGTTTCAGTGGGCACCAAGCAAACATTGACAAAGGGTTGTGATGTCACACAGTTCGTCTGTCCATCCAATTATCTGTCCAACGATTTGGTCTTGAACAAGATGTCTCAAAAAATAACCAGCCAGATTGCCATGGAATTTGGCATCAGTAATCATACCACCCTAGAGGGTGATTCATAATGTTTGCTAATTTGGTTCTGTTGTTAAAAGTTTCTGCTGTCACAATGCAGAATACAGTACATGTATGTGGGAGGGCTTTTGCAATCGCTGTCACTGTTTGACGCCAGTTCCCCCCAAATAATGGACTTATGGGGAGGTGAATAATGTTTTTGTTTTGTTTTTTTTATGGTAGAAAAGTATGCTTCACTGATCCTTACTTCTTTCTTTTTCCTCTCGTCTCTGTCTTCTTCTCTTTTTTTTTTCTCCAGCATCACTATCTTTGGCACCGGGGCCAAGTGGCTGTCGGTGCTGCAGGAGAGGAACCTGAAACCCGGTGAGTCCCAGACAGAAACGGGTACGCACCTACAGGAGCATGCACACAGACAACGAGAGACACACATGGACGCACATAGATAACAAGCAGAAACCCGGAGAGAAATGCGTTCATCCACACACACACACACACACACACGCACACACACACACACACACACGCGCACACACACACTCTCTTTGAGAATGGAGCCTGGGACAATAAGAGCAGATGGACACAATAATCATTGCAATAGTGCTGTTTGACTCAAAATGTCTTTTTTGCCATTTACTGCACAGATCAACAGTTTTCCCTGTGTTCTGGTGTTATCACTCTGATTCTAATGGATAGACATGCTGTTGTGATCATTCATATGAGTCATGAATAGGACCAACTAATTGCTTTTAGTTCCACTGCTCTCCAGAGAAACCAGGTCTCTCCACATAATCAGCGATTTGCCAGTGCTTATTAGCCTTTCTGCTAACCTTACATGTACATGTCATTCTTTGCTTTACAAAAAATGTCCCTCCAGCAGTGCATGCTATCGTCATTGCTGCTGTGCTGAGCTCTCTGTGTAAAGAGACATTCGGTGGTTTGATTTAACAAAACACAAGCTTTTTTTTTTTTTTCAAATTGTCATGCTCCAACCCTTAGTTTCCTGTTAGTTCAATCTATCAAGCAGTGCTTATTTTGATGATAATCAACTTTTATACCTGGTTCACACTAATGGCACTGCAGTTCTTTTGGTGGTAAAAGACAAAGAAATAGGTGTTACATTGGATTACATTAGATCGCATTTGTTTTACATAATCATATTTTGCTGCTTTTGCTTTCATTTTCTTTGTGTCCTCCTCTTCATCTGAACTCTCAGGTTGTCTGCCTTTTCTCCTCATCTTCATGCAAATTACCACTTATATGTAATGCAAAGAAAAAAAAAATAAAAAAAAATGTAGGGAACAGCTTCCATACTTTTTACTTTCTACAGTGGCTTTTTCTCTCCTCTCCTTTCTACTCCTTTCCTCTCCTCCTTTCCTAAATTAAATTAGCACTTATATCCAATGTTTATTGCATAAACATTTGCTGTGTGTCTCAGTTTCCCATGCGCTGTTGTAATCACCACAAATCTTTATTCATGATGCCTGCTTTGTGTGTCTGTCAGCAACTTGTAAATTAGTTACGCACGTTCCCAATTTTGTGGCTAAACAGGAAGAAACGAATAACAAAATGTCTCTGTGTCTCTGTTGCACCCCCTTCAGTCAGCCACTCCATCCAGTGTGTGTGTGTGTGTGTGTGTGTGTGTGTGTGTGTGTGTGTGTGTGAGAGAGAGAGAGAGAGAGAGAGAGAGAGAGGGCATGCCTCCAGTGGGCCAGGAAGGGTAGGGGGAGCTTCTTCACTGGCTGCCCCAGTGGAGGGGCCCTTTTCCCTGGGATGACATTTGGACCGGACACCTGGAGGCATGGTGGGGGGTAGCAAGAGTTCCCACTGTGTGTGTGTGTGTGTGTGTGTGCGTGTGCGTGTGCGTGTGCATGCTTGTGTGTGTGTGTTTATGGTGTGAGGGTCGGCTGGTTGCTGGCAGCTTGTTAGTGTGCAGGGTGTTATTGGCTTGTGGATTGGGCATTTGTGTGTGACTGAGTGTGTGCACACATGGGCCTTGGGGGTGGAAACTAAAGTTCTGGTGTGTGTGTGTGTGTGTGTGCCTGCGTGTGTGTGTCACATCAGGATGACAACCTCTAGGGGCCACAGCTGAGGGACCTTTGGAAATGTTTTCAAATGTGATGATATACAGTGCCTATAATGAGATACCCTGCATATTATATATGTAAGTGAGATTCGTCACCTTTTTCACCTTTTTATTTTTGTTTTGTGTTTTTTTCTTTCATCTTCCCCCCAGTGGAAACGCATAACCTTCAGTCCCTTCACACCATCCTGTCTACTGGATCGCCTCTCAAACCTCAGAGCTATGATTACGTCTACCGCTGCATCAAGAGCAACGTGCTGCTGGGATCCATCTCAGGTGACGAACTGATGCACACTTTTTCTAATACTTCATTTCCATCAGAGGCTAGGCTCCAAATAGCAGCAGCTTTTCCAAATAGTGTCGGCGTGTGCTACATTAATAATGCAACAAAGCATCTGCGACACAAAAGGACCGACGCGCACAAAGGAAATTTGAGAAAAATAAATTGCATAGAACTGTACATTTTCCTCACCACACACACAAACAGAGGCCGCTCAGCCCATTGTTATGTTGACAGGTTAAGAGAATGCTATCTGTCTCTCTCTGTGAGTCCTGAAACGTTTAACATTTAGCACAGCCTGGGCGACTGACGGGTTACGGACACACATAACACATTGAGTAGCAGCTAGGAACGTCACACTATACACAGACAGCAGCTATGCACCACACACACACACACCGGCTGGCTATATGCTATGCCCATCATGGCTGTCATTCACAAAGATGCATGCATACACACAGTAATGTGAAGGCAGACGGATTAGACACACAAGTGTCAACTGAAATGTCACCGTGGATGGACTGCCCAGTATAAGCTGATATTCCTCTTCATCTGCTCTGTCTATATATTGGTCTGTGAGTTTTTATAAAAAGCCTCCACTTGTGCAGACTTTGTGTCTGCTGTTTGTGTGTCATTGTAGAAGTCAAGTGACTATGTCAGTAGTAATGACCACTCATATTTCACTCTTACTCTGCACTTCTTTTTTACTTCCAAATCGACTTTATTGTAGAAATATCTTGGATGGGTTTAGTGTCATTTGATTGAAATCAACACTTACCAAGTTGTAATATATTTTTTTTTTAATTAGAGACTAGCATATGATCGTGGATATGTGTCCATGTGTGAACTCTTCAGAGGTCCTGCCCCATCAGTTTCCTCCTTGTCACCAAGGGCAACAGCAGGCTCCAACCCTATTGGCTGCCAACCGATCTAACTTGACCCCCGAGGTCAACACTCACTGTGTGTGTGTGTGTGTGTGTGTGTGTGTGTGTGTGTGTGTGTGTGTGTGTGTGTGTGTGCGTGCGTGCGTGCGTGCGTGCGTGCGTGCGTGCGTGTGTGTGGTCTTAGGATTTATCACAGCATATGGGACTGACTGGTGGTCCCAGTGACATATGTGATAGGCCCTTTTGTTGATTTCACCCAGCGTGTGTGTGTGTGTGTGTGTGTGTGTCCATAAACGTGTGAGTTGATGTGAATATTCTTATGCAGTGTATGAATTATTTTTTCCTTTTTCCTTTTATATATTTCAGGCTGTGTGTGTGTGTGTTGTGTTGTCAGCAGGGATGGTCAGACCCCTGTCGTGCCTCATTGGGGGATTTTAACACTTTCACTGATTTCCTCAATGTTAATACACCGCCGTGTGACTGCCCACATGTCACTCCTCTACTCTCTTTTTGCCTCTCCTCTCCTTTCCTCTTCTCTTTGCCTCTCGATAAGACAAGCAAAAGTCAAAATGTCCTCATCTTTTGTATCTACTTTATGCCATGTGGTTGAGCTGTTTGCGTGTGACTGCACAAATATTGAATCTGTGTTTGTGAAGTGCTACTGTGACTTTCATCATGTGTGTTCTTTTTTCTGTTTTATTTATGAGTATATGAACACATGTGTAGGTTAGCTGGTGGTTGCTGTTTATTGTCTCGGTTGGTGGTTTTGTCTGAAAGCACACAAACAGACTGGGGAGTTAAAAAAATATTTTACTTCGTTGTTCAGAATTGTCTGTACATACACACACACACACACACACACACACATTAAATGTCCAATGGAAGACAGATTTAGGAAGCTGGTTTAAAATATTCTGGTGACTGTGTGTGTGTGTGTGTGTGTGTGTGTGTGTGTTAAAACCAGCGTAATAATATAATAATCGCACGTCTTCCCACCATAAGTGTGTGTGTTTAATCAGAAGACAGAGTTTCCACTTCCTCCTGGGAGCCAATTAAAGCTCAATAAAGAGCCTTGGCAGAGAGAGAGAGAGACAGAGAGAGAACAAGGGCTGAGAAGAGAGAGGAAAGCCAGAGAGAAGGAAGGAGTGGTAGAAGGGCAGAGAGCAGCCGAGAGGAAACGAGGAAGCCAAGAGGAAGAGAGGAAACAAGATGGATTGATGAAGTCTGTGATAGAGAGAGGGAAGAAAACAGGGAGGTAGAGTTGAAACAATGGGAAGGGAGATGAATAGACTGTGTCAGAAATAGGAGATGATTGGAAGGTAGAAAGAGACAAATGGATGGTGGGGCAGACGAAGAGCACATGTGTGTCTGTGTGGATGTGAATGAGCTGCGACAGAGTAGAACTCCTATATAGGTCAATGGAGGTGGAGCAGGGCACTAATCCTGCCAGTTTGTGTTGTCCAGATGCAAGATTGATGCCATTTCTAAGTTTAGGGATGGTTGGTGTTGGTACCTTATCCCATAGCTTAGTGGACAAACTACAGATGGTTTCATTTTGGGACTGGTTTCTTTACAACTATAGATGGAAAGAGCTCATTGTTTTTTTTTTTATTGTCATTAGAGTCATTGTTCGTTAGTGTTCAGGGTACAGACTCAAACATGTAAAAGAAGAAGAAGCTTTATTGTCATTGAAGAATACAACGAAATTCTGTTTGGTTACATCTCTCTTAGTAGCAGCAACATGTCACATTCATGTAAAATGAGATATGTTAGCTTTTTGCTATTATTAACGCATAGATTCTAAATTTAGGAATGTTTTATTTTGAGTTTTCAGATGTGATATTAACTAATTAATTGAAAAAAAAACAACAACAAAATGACTATTTGTTACAGTAACCATTATTGCCATCATCTATGGGGTCAATCACTACTTGCAGGGTCGGTGGTTCATTTCCCAGCTCAGAATCCCAAATTGCTCTGGAAAGTTTTATTGGCCTAGACCAAAATGTGCTAAAAGAGGACAAAAAGCTTTCTAAAAGGTGACATATTTCATTTCAGACCATCAAATAACTAAGGGTGTATTCACACCTGCCTTGTTTAGTTCGATTAAAACAAACTCAAGTTCATTTCCTCCTTTGTTCTGACCTTTTTGGCCGGTGTGAATACAGTCACTTGACCTCTTTGTGCAGCCCAAACAAGCAGACTGTTCCATCTTCTGTACAGTAGACCTGTTGTTACTGCAGCATGTTGGACACATGAGAGCTCTCCTTCTCAGCTGTTATGCTACATGTCTTTATCGTTGCAAAATTCCGAGCACGTGTTAATTCTGGTCCTGTTGCAATTAATCACAGTGACAGTGTGAAAGTGAACCACACTAAAAAAAAAAAAAATTGGTCCAGACTAACGCAAGTGAACAAACTGACCTTCCTGGTGTGAATACGCCCTAAATCCCTCTGTCTGTCTGTTTTTTCTCTCATCTCTCTGCCCAGGCGGCACTGACATAGTGTCATGTTTCATGGGTCAGAACCCGACAGTTCCAGTGTATCGAGGTGAGATCCAAACTAGAAACCTCGGCATTGCTGTGGAAGCCTGGAGCCCCGATGGTAAGAGTGTGTCCTTCTACTCCCTGTTCAGCCAAAATGCTATCAGGGAATTTATTGATTATTGATTAACGATCTACAGGACATTAACAGACGAGGGCTCATGGAGAGGTTGTAAGGAAGTTGCTAGTTTGAATCCTAGGAGGAATTAGAAAAATAATATTGAGGAAAATGAATCAAGAGCCTGTTTACAAACAGCTCACATGCCCTTGAGCAAATTTCCCATCTGCTTGTGGAGCACCTCGGTTGCTCCCATATGCGCATGCATTGGCATGAATTTCAAGTTAGCCATTGCTGAAAAATTAGGACAGTAATTAGTGAAATCTCCCTGGTAAATACAGGTAACAGCATTTTTTTTTCATTAATAATCCAAACAAAAAAGAGGAAGTCTATGATTTATCATTGATTATAGTCTCTTGTTCCTTTGCTCCTAATCCCTGCTGCAGGCTGTACTGACATGTCTCCACCACCTCAAAGCAGAGTGGATTGAGAGATATTTTAAAGGCAGTTTTGTAGGGAGAGTTTAGGATTATTTTAGTGGATCTCTAAGCCTATAAGACCTTCCTGAGGGAGGAGGTGAAACCACGCAGTAAAGTGTATCAGGTTCTCTGAGTGTGGGATACATTACCATATTATCTGAGAATATGTGTGTTTTCATTCCTAAGTCAATGTCCAACAATATGTGTGTGTGTTTTGGCAAAATATATCCAAAGCCTCTAACTTTGTGTGGACAGGTAAGCCCGTGTGGGGAGAGAGCGGCGAGCTTGTCTGCTTGAAACCAATCCCCTGCCAGCCAACACACTTCTGGAATGACGAGAACGGCAGCAAATACCACAAAGCGTACTTTTCTACATATCCTGGTAAGCACAGAAAAATATATAAATAATAAAAATGCATTGATAATTTTTATTATTACATTGAATTGAATTTGTCTTTGTTTTTCATTGTGGTTTAATTCATGTGTTCTTCTATTACCACATACATTTTTTTTCTCCAGGTGTGTGGGCCCATGGAGACTACTGCAAAATCAACCCAAAGACAGGAGGCATTGTCATGTTGGGCAGAAGGTGAGTCGTTATCACTGAGTACTGTGCGAGTGGTCAGCTTAAAACGGCCTGCTGATACATATGTCTGCGATTTGGCACAGTACTGCATTAAATTGTTTGATAGCCTCTCTCAGCACTTAAGCTGCTTTATGGCACAATACAAGATTATCCTGGATTCAATTCATCCAGGATAAATAGAAACTGAAAATATGGAAATGCACACAAGGGAAACAAATATACAAATATATAGTTTACTTATGTATGAAAAAAGAAAGTATCACCAGCTTAGAGAAACTGGAATTGTTTCCAAATGCTCTTTTTTGTTTTTTTACTCCACTGCAGTGTGTTGTATGGTGTGAGAAAAGACAGCTCAATGACACACACTAGAGGTTTCGCTCTTGAACTTTTTTTTTTTGTTCTGCAGTGACGGTACATTGAACCCCAACGGAGTCCGATTTGGCAGCTCAGAGATCTACAACATTGGTGAGTCTTGAACGTTACAGGTGGAGGTGCAGCATGTGGGAGTAACAAAGGAGGAAATGTCAAAAGGAAACGCCAAAGCACTTCTGTCAGTCTAAACTGAGTCTCGTCCCTCTTTGTGTTAGTTGGAAAAATATTATGCCATCCCGTTGGTTTGTTCATGTCATTATTATTTGTTCAGCCAACAAAATGTAGTAAACTCATAAATTCTTCATGTGCAGTGATTCTGTGCTTAGTTTGGAAGTTGTGAGTGGTGAAACATTTTGACCGTATCCTCAAACTTTACAACACTTTTCCTCACCTCTCCTCTGTTCTTCTAATCTTTGCTCCCTTACTCTCTTGTCTACCCTCTCATGTCCTATTCTCTCCATGCCTCTCATCCTCTCCTCATGTTTTGTTTTGCCTCCTTGTCCTCTACTCTGCCCTCTCCTCTCTGCAGTGGAGGCGTTTGAGGAAGTGACAGACAGTCTTTGCGTTCCTCAGTACAACTCAGATGGAGAAGAGCGAGTTATTTTGTTCTTAAAGATGGCACCTGGGAAGCCCTTCTGTCCGGAGTTGGTGGCGAAGATTAAAGGAGCCATTAGAAAAGCTCTGTCTGCCCGACACATCCCCGCTCTGCTGCTGGAGACCAGGGACATTCCTGTAAGAGAAATATGAATATCAATCACACATAAATACACCTGTCAGAGTATCCTCTGTATGACTGTAGAAGTCAGTGGTGGCTTGAATGATGCCTTTTTTTTTTTTTTCATCCCCTGCAGTACACCATCAGCGGAAAGAAGGTGGAGGTGGCTGTGAAACAGGTGATCGCTGGCCGGGAGGTGGCACAAAGAGGAGCTTTCTCCAACCCTGATTCACTGGAACTGTACAAGAACATTCCTGAACTGCAAAACTTTTAGAGATGAGGCTTTACTGAGCTGGAGAGAGGACCTGCAAAAGAGAACCACCTGACAAGAATTCAGCCTCGCTTTTACATTAATGTTATTGAAATTTATAGGAACAGGGAAGACATGCATTAGAAGGATAGTTTACAAAGTTTACCTTGAGCTTGGTACAGGGCATAACAAACATGTATCTCAAAATAATACAGAAACGGTACAAATAACGTGAATACAAGTTTACGGCATCAGACGTGAGTTGTACTGCTCCATTGGCTAGCTTTTAATCACATGATCAAGCTCTTATTGTAGTCCACCTTGTTGGGTAAGTTATGTCGGATACTGGGTTCAGCTTTGGATACAATGTGACATGAAGAGCAGCACTTGTGAATAAGCTCTGAAGCCAAGAAATGTAACGTAGCGTTGAGTGCTTTGCTGTGGCTTCTCATTCTGATGCTGATGCTATCAGCTGCCTGTGTCACCTGCTTTAACCCCAGTGATGGTTCAACACACAAACACCTGAGATCAACACCTCAGCTTCAGCTCATATCATCATGTCATTGTCATGTAGTGTGTATTGCCTTATTATGTATAAATCACTTATAATATATATATATATATATATATATATATATATATATATATATATATTGGACTGTGAAATTCGATTTACATTATGATTATGCATTTGAAGATGGTAAGCCAAACCTGATGACCAAAGAGAGACTTAAGAGGGTCATCACTTGTCAGGAGTTGTAGTTTGAATACCAGAGATACCAGATAAAACAAAAAAAAAATTCTAACTTAAAAAAATTTCTTGATGTTATACATATTAAATCCAAACAGTCATTTGACTTTGTAACTGTTGACTCTATTTCATTCCGCCCAAAACATGAAGGTATTATATGATGAAGCTGGTCAACCGTGATCCGACTGTGAGCAAAGTTTCGTTTCACCACATTCGCCTGTATTTGTTATTTCCCTATCCATGTTCCTCTCTAAATTCTTCGTGCTATGTGGCAATATGTTAGCCACCAGTAGCACTACTGAGCAACATGGGTGTACAAACAATTCATAGATGTAAAGGTCAAAGAAGCATTTGATCCTTGGAGATAAATTAGCATTTTACACTGATACAGACGTATCGTTTTCTCACCGAACTGTTTTTTCTTGTTGGGCTCAGTCTTTGTCTCTTGTTTCTGCATTTTGTTTTAAATGTATGAATGTAAACAAATCAACTGGATGAAGATGAGGATGCTGCAGTTCATCTTTAATTTGGTCATATTCACTGCTTACATCGAGTAGTTTATCTCTTTAAAGGTCCCCTATGGAGTTTTTGACCACTTATGTAGCTGTGGGGCGACATTTTGATAAGTGAGTTGCCATTTTGTTGTATCTTGTGCACACGCTTGAGCATGCAGGTCATGGGATACCTAATCCCTCCAATGGCGTCACACTATTCCTCTTATTGACAGGTGGCTCTATTGTAAGATAAGAAGTAAGAAGAAGAAGCAGCAGCAAAAGAAGGGACAGGTTTCTAGTGAGAATAAATCCACTTTTCTCCTGCTGAGGGTTTTTTGGATGATGCACACTATTCTTCCTGGTGGGGAATACTAATGCAAACAGAACTCCACAGGGAACCTTTAAAGTCGAGATGCATTGGAGGTCTTTTATGGAGACGGGGATCATAACTGTATACTTTGCACTTTAGTATTGTAAACTGTATGTGGCATTGTTTATAATGAAATCTGGTGAAACATGGCTTCTGGTCCATTCTGTACTATGCATGCAGGTTAAGCAGGTTTTTCATCTGCACCAAATGTTTCTGAAAATAGATTTTGTAAACAGAATTCTGGGTGTGTCAAATAATGAGTTGATTTGTTGATTTGGTTCCATCATATCTGCCTTTAGTGAATCTGTCTTTCTATGGTAGATAATTTGGTCTTTGACACAACGACTGGTCGTGGTCTTGGTCTAGTTTATGCTGGAAGTTGCATGAATGGACATCTTATTTGTGCACCTTGGCTATGGGTGGATATTTGCAGATGAAAGCGCTTAAGTCACGTATCATGAGAGGTTTTGCTATGTGCGCGGCTGCGTTTCCTGGTTGACGACTGTCAGCAGCCCAATAAAGTAAAGCTAGTCTGAGAGCAAAAGCTCAAACAAACAATTTTGTGTTCCAAAATGTTCATCTTTTAATACATGCTGCAGATGTGCATCCTCATTGTTTTCCTAAGATAAAGTAGAAGACATATAAGGTGTACACCAGACACTGAGTCAACATTTATGTTTTTTTTGAACAGCTTTACTGAAATATTTATAGCTGACACAAAACCATCAGCAACTCAAAAGTAGTTTCCAAAAATCCATTAAGTTTCTTAAACACAAACATTTTGACTGATTTTCATCCCTTGCTTCTTTGTCGATGTATGGCTTCACCATTTCACCATTTCAATACTATCCATTAATATACCATCACTAAATCACTTATGTTGGAGTAACAAATATCTCTATATGTGTGTATTTGTGTTTTGGAGAGTGTGTAGAAGCCAGTCATTTTGACAGACGTCTAATTTAGAAATAAACTTGGCAGTTTTAAAACTCCCTGTAACCTTTTAGAAGTGTGAACGCTCAGAACTGCCACTCAGCCAAGCTTCAAAACCTAACAACGAGGAAAATATTTAAAATAGAAAAAGTGAGACTTGGTTGGAGTCCAGTTCCTCAGTGTTAAAAAAAACCTCACTAATCTAGTGTGCAAGTATTTTATTTATTCCTACCTTCAGTCATTCAAACATGCCAAAATGTTTTGTTGGCGTTCTGTCAGTTCATAGAGGAGAGAAACTGGAGAGCAGTAGAAATTAGCCATGTGGGTTGAATGTAGGAATGTTGTCGAATGAAAAGCTGAAGTGTTTACCAAATCCACAAATAATAACCATCTGATGAACATGAATGGTAAGTGCCATGCGGGCCTCCAGAGAGGCTGTCTGTTGTGTGATTCATCCCAGTGGTCTGATAACAAACCAGAAAATGACTTTGTTAACGGCTTGATTGTACACTCTGTACTAACAAGGGTTGACGGTTAATTCACTCTGAGTGCAGGCAATTTAAAATGTAAATTGAAAATGTGCAGACTGTTTATTCTCAGTTATTAGGTTATAAATTGACCTGTGGTGCTTATGTGAATGTTTTTCCTCCAAACTGAGGAAAATTAAACATATTAACTGCCTGGACTGAAATGTGATTGATTGTCTCCCTACAGGTGAATTTATTGTTTTACTACTAGACGAGAAAGGAGCATATAGCAACACGGCCTACATGTTAAAGAGATGCAGAGAGCGGATCAAAATCATCTCGTTGCACTTTGAGCTCTGATAGATTCTCTTCCTCCTATCTCACAAAGGTGGAAACCCTCCAACTTCCTAGATGTGTGGATGTGTTATTGTTCCCTCCTGCTGTGTCCTATCCTTCATGTCCCCAATTATACTCAGGCGACGGTATGATCACTGCAGCCCACCCCCACCCTGTCACCCTTAAAGGAGACTTGTTCAATCTAAATTGGTACCCAAAGAGACTTTCTCCTGAAAGGCTGATCACAACATCAATAAAGGGATTCCATGTGCTTTACTGCTCCTGTGCAGATGTCTTGCCGACAAGAATCTAGCAGAACAGCCTTTAAGCGAAAATGAAGCTTGTCTACCCACTCGCTGTCATATTTAAATCTCAGAAATAGAAAGGAGCACCTCAGGGAGATGAGGAGAAAGGGAGAGCTTTATTTATTCATACATATTTTAATTGTAATGAAGGGTCAGCATTTGGAGAGAGGGAATCGTTTGGTCTCTTGGTATGTTGGATTTGATGTAGCTCACAGCACTGGGTTTCGTTCTATTATTGTTCTCAAGCCTCTGTCCGTTAAGAGGCAGCAAAATAAATGAAACATAGCAGCTGCATTTCTTTGCAACTGTTATGGATGCCTTTTTTAGTGAAATGTCCTGACAACTATTGGATGAGTTGCTATGGAGGTTTATCCTCCTCAGGATAAATTGTGATGTGATCCCTTGAGTTTCCTCACGATCAAATTTTAATTTTGAAATGTTGAATGTCGTGATCATACCTGCTAAACATTAGCAGAGTGTATTAGCATGTAGCTCCAAGAAGTGCTGTGTCTAAGCAGTTTCACACTGCTGGCATGGAGACTTTTTTATTATAGGAAATTTAAGGACAAATAGGCATGCTTTCAATATTTCTGTTAAATTGATGTGTTAGTTCAGCCAATAAACTGCAGCCAAAAATATCCTGTTCTTCAGAACCTGTGACTATACCGTCACTTATGTGAATAATGTTTGGAAATATGTGCTGATTATGTGTGACTGATGGTATTATGTGTACTTTATACAAAACAAAAACCAGAGGGACTAATTATAACCAGAGAGAAATGCATAATATACAGCAGATATTCAGTGAAGTAGCTTTGACGACCCATCTGCTTTGTGTTTCCTCCTCATAGGAACACACTGACAGAGGCTTTGATTTCACAAAACACTCCCCTCCTGTTTATGGACTTTTCAAATCATGTCCAGTGCATATAATCCATGTCTAAATCATGACGTCTAATTAAATCTTGATTATATCTACTTCTTTATTGTTTATTTCATTTTACATGATCATTGGCTACTAATTTGAAGAATTGTTTCTTATGGTGTATAAGCTACATTATTGTCTTCCATGCTAAAATAAAACTAAACCACACTAAGCTCAGAAGACCAACATACAGTAAATTAGTTTCCTCCAAGCCTCCTAAAATAAATTCACAATTCATTGATTTAATTAATTTAATTATTTTTTGAAATTGCATAGTGCACTGCAATATCCTCCTTATGATCATATTTTTTTTTGTCTTTGACTCAATTGAGTCTTGTTTTCTTAAAGAATATCTTTTAACATGTTTTAACCGTTTTCTAAAATAATGTCAAAAGATCTAAGCCTCTTGACTTTCTTAATTGCACGTGTACAATACATTTATAACTTGGGGATCAAGAGTTGGTTTTGTTTCTAAGTAAAATTATGATAGAATGTCAGACCCCAAAAAGGCCAACTAGACAGCTTAAAGAGATGTAACCCTTTTTATTCACCTGTTATCTCTTCCACATTCAGCCCGGCCGACATTATGGATCGACATGATCAACCTTTTGACGTGACAGCAGAGGGGAGCAGCTGGCAGCAAAGGGTTCAACATACTGTGAGGTTGCTGTGTGTCACTTGAAACCACTATTTGTTATCTTCATGTCTTTATTTTATTCCAGAATCGAAAGTTATCTTTGACATCATTCTTATAAAGATGCACATTTGAATCAGTAGATCAGTAGTTCTTGAGGCATGATGTAGTGTGATCAGAATGAGTTTCACATTGTTTTTATGCTCATATTTTACACACAAACCCTTACAATTGATAACCTTAATTGTTTTTGTCCGGTCACAGTTCAAACAGCACAGACGGAATATTAATCTGTGAATGTGTCAAGAGGGTCAGCACACTGCTGTCAACATGTGATAGCCTCCTTGATGCTTTCCTTTCCAAATGGTAATGCTTTTTAAGTGCCAAACTAAATTCAGTAAGTCTGTTGTCTATGAACTCTGTGGTAGTTTAATGTGAGAATACACAGGCAGAGTGCAACTTCCTGTATTGCTGCAGCCAAACATCTATTATTTGACTGTGAACAACAAAAGGTCATGTCAAGAGTAAATATGATTCATAGTTATCTAATATGTCTTCTTCAACCTCCTTTAATCAAAAATAAATCTTAGCATGAGTCCAACAGTGTCTCTTTTAAATTAAAGACATTTCAGGACATTTGAACATTTCAGATGTTCTCGCTGTCATCTGACAGTGACAGAGAAAAGTGAACGCTGTGAACGCTCAGCTGAGGAATCAGTCTTCCTCACTAACAGTTTTCAATCGTTTCTATTCAGCTCTCTTAATATGTGAGGAGTGGAGGAAGCTCGCATCACTTTTAATTATTTTAGTTGCACATCAAACTTTGTTATTATTCTGGGAGCCTTTGCAGTTTCCTCCCTTCACTTCTATACCACCCACATCCTTCATGTTTTGTGCAAATTACCAATACTTAATACTCTGATACAAAATAAGTCACATTTCAACTTGATTGCTGTTATAAAAGCTCCCCAAGAACTAAAATAACAGTTGACAAGGCTCAGTCTGACCTACTTCTCGATCTCAAACAACCTTCAATAAATTGATGGAATAGATGTTCAGTGTACATTTGCATGGGTCTTCATGAAGATCTGGTGTCATTTTAAACTGATATTCATATAAAAATGAAATGATTGGATTTATATTGTGATCTCCTCTTTGTTTTACGAAGGAATAGTTCAGTTGAGTCACAATAATGCACTTTTAGACAGAAAAAGATGAAAATTCCGCCGCTAAAAAAGAGCTCATAGACACAGCACCCTCTGATGTACCTAAATTCTCCATCTCCATGTTTCTGTCTGCTTTGATCAAACTGCCTCAGAGAGAGACGACAGGAGCTGGAGACATGGAAGAGAGTGTGAGAAAGAAAGAAAGCCTAATAACCAGATGGAGACAGGTGAAGCAAGCTGAGAAACAAGAAGGCGAGCAAAATGAAGAGAAGGTAAAGGAAATGAAGAAGAGATGAGTCATATTTGAAGTCACAAATATAAGCCATACGGGCCGAACGCCATGAACATTTTCATTTTTCTCCAGTTCGAGCCGTCAATCTCCTCTGTCTTTTTCTGTGGGGTTGTTCAGCTGTAGGTGGCTCCCTGCTTTGTCGAGACAACCGATGCTCACTCTTTCACTGTCACAGCATGGTTTGTGTTCTTTGAATGCAGTGTGTGTGTGTGTGTGTGTGTTTGCAGCAAGTCTCCTGCTCAGCTCCTGAATACATCATTGACTTTCTAAGCGTTTCAGTTTAAAAACTCCCTGGCTCTCATAAGTGACAGCAGAATCTCAGTGTGAGTGTAAAGTGGTTGACTAATTGGTTCTAAAGTGTTGGATGAGGATGTCATGCTGATTTTTTTTCTCACATATTGGGAATAGTTCTGTGGAAATAGTTAATGAGTGGGATTCATTTTGGCATTTTTACGAGCCAAACAGTAACACCTTCACTCTCAGTCAGTTTGTATAAGCGTGTGCACGCTCACTCACAGATTGTACATCGTTCAATAAAGCAACATAGATGCCAGATAAATGCAATGAGCAGTATGCGTCACATTCAGCCTTATGCTACATTTTATACATTATTTTACTTTATTAACTTTATTTCTCATGTGTCATGTGTGGTTTTACTTCATTGTGTCCTGTATTTGCAATTGGGTCACCTCTCAACCCTGAATGATGATTATTTCCAACACATCCTACATTCAGTGCTCACGCCTGGTGCATTTACATTAGTTTTTAAAATTGTTTTAGGTTCCTATATTTGCTCAAATCTGTCTGTTCTGATCAACAACAAACTGAAAACCACTCTGATAAATTCTTTGAGGCCCACTCAAACATAACCTTGGCCATGTTATCTTCATTTATTTTGAAAAGCAACTGCACAATCACATAACAACTAGTAAGCTTGTGTGCTGAAACATTCCTGGTGCCAACCATGCATATACAGGAGCAAACATGGGTGGAAGTCATCAATATTCATCTGGCATCCTTATCATGTACTTTTGACAAATACTGGCTGTTAAGATACGTTTCTTCTTTCTTCTAACTCATAGGTTATACTTGACAAAACTACAATACAATCATGTATATCATGTGCCTGCATCATCTGCACCAGCTGTTTTTTACCACAGAAATATGGTGCCCTCCCAGTTTTGTCAAAAACAGCTTCTGAGATTTCATGTTTGATTGACAGGTGGATACAGCTGGATCCACCCGAGGGATACAGACAAAACAGACAGGTAGGTGTTAAGATGGATGGATGAATGAATGGCATGGGAGATGTCAAAAACGGAGTGGTAAGGAAGGAGAGAGAGTCGTGTTGAAGAATAGACTTTTAAAGTATAGCTCTCTTAAGCTGCCAGAAGAACTACAGTGAAGCTACAGGTCCCTGGAGAGAAATAGAGTTTTGCTAACAAAAGTTACTCAGAAAAAGTAGTTCACGGTCTTAATAAAAAACAGAAATGTGTAATGTGATAATACAAAAAAATAAGAAATAACATGACAGCGGTAGCATGGATTTGGATAGTGCTTACACTTCACTCCAGGAGAAGATGTCAATAACTAGTTTAATGAAAGTCTACTGCTAAATGTATTGTAGGCAACAACCCAACAAAATAACCAAGACCAATCCAAAAAACAAAACAACAGCCAATGTCAATTTGTGATTGTGTTGAATTAAATAGTTGAACTGTTGATTGCAAAAGGCAGAAATAGAAGTTTCTCTGCCAATTAAATACAGGAAGTAACTTTAAATTTTGGCCAACAACATAATCTGTACGCTTCATTCATAAAAAAATAAGCCAAGCCAAAAGCAAGAAAATTCCTGAGCATGAATATAGAAAATGGGCCCTGAAGATGACTATCAGTTGCATAAGTCATACTGCTCAGTGGTCTATGAACGTGTTAATTATTAAGAGAGCAGTGCATGGAGGATCATGTTGATGTTTCCCACGCTTTAGTCTGTTCGTCCACATTGGCATTGATCTGTGTCCTTGATTGCGATCACATTCACAAGGAGATGTAACTGGGAAAAATATGATAAAGAATTCAAAACGCACACAGACCAATTTCAGTTATCGCTTTCCTTTTTTGTTTATCAGGGTCAGTGGATTACACAAGGATAAAGTGTGTGTCCTAAACACGTATGTGTCCACACACTTTCACATGCATACACACACACACACCTTTATCGAGGTAGCTGGATTACACAGGGATAAGGCTTGACTCTTGATATTGACCCACTGACTAAACACACACAAACAGTGCACACTTCACATTTGCTCACACTATGTACATACACAAACACTTACCCACATATAGAGTGTGTATACTCCACTCACCCAGACCAGTTTATTTCAGTATGGACATGAATGTTCTCTCCTTTACTGGTTGAGTCCAATCTTCTCTGTCCCTTGCTGTCTTTTTCTGTCTGACCTCGTCAAGACTATTTACAGAAGTTGTTTCATTGGAGCAACTTAAAAGCTTAATATTACTTCAGGTGCAGTATGTAGGATTTAGTGGCATCATGTGTTGCAGGTTGCAACCAACTGAATATCGTTTGGCTTACCCCTCCCCTTCCAAGACTGCGGTAATAGTTTCTATTCTATTACCATATGTTTTATCTCTCTAAAAGAAAAGCCTGTGTTGAACAACAAAATACTATAAATATTATAATCATATACTTACTTATTGGCCCAGCTGCTTCCTAGTTTGAAAAATTAGAAAAGTTAGAAAAATCCAGCACTCTCAGATTTACTGAGCAGTCTCAATTCTCTTGTCAAGGAACAAGTACAATAGATCACAGACGATGGATATACAAGTTGTGCATGTTGTGCCCCATGAGGAATTGCAGCCAAGTTTATCTTATCTTAACTTATCTTATCTTATCAATACATTTATTATTATAGTCCCATGTCGCTAGCAGGATGGAAAAATCAGAAAAATAACAGGAGATTTGGCTATTTTGGCTTTTCGGACATAGTGATTTTAATGAGAGTAAGTAAGTTGGTTTACCTTAATTACACTACTGAGTTTTTGTCTTTGTTTTTACAACATAATCAGTTTTTGCACCCCATATTTCTTCTTAGTCACTTTACTATCTTTCCATTCCATCTTTGCACTATATTTATACACTGTTTGTACATGTTTATATGTCATGCACTAAGATACCGAGAAAAATTTTTCTTGTTTGTGCAAACTTACTTGGCAATACACTTATTTCTCTTTACAACCTCCATCCATGGCCATGGTCTTATCGACATTTTCAACATTTTCAAGTCAGAAATAGCACCATCTAGAGGCTTTTGTTAGAAAAGCACCAGGGTTTGTCTTTTGATTATTGTTGTTCTGGTTACTGAAAAATAGTAACTAGTTACAGTTATCAATTACTTCTTTCAAAGAGTAACTTAATTACTATGTTGAATACACCAAAAAGTAATGTGTTACTATTAAAAGTATATTTTTGTTTCCTCTTTAGGACTCTGCAGAGTGACAGTTTGCCTTATGGTGAGTTCACTGGAAGTCAGAACTTGGAACATGGATCAAGGTAACCCCAAAGTTGAGTGTTCCCAGAGCTCCCCAGCCTTACAGACGTACAACAAAACATGTAGCTCAACTTGTCAATCAGGAATTCGTTTACCAAGTAACGGACAAACGCACCATAGCCTGTAACAGTAACTGTGCTTATTTATTTAAGAAGTAATGCGTTATGAGTATAAGTTACTATCAAAAGTAACAGTGTTACTCTAACGCTGCCCAAAAAGTGCTTGATATAACTTAACGACATAACAGCTTAAGAGTGCCTGTTGTGTCTTGACAACAGACTGCTGCTGATTATCTTGAGTCCTGCAAACGCCATTTATTGTTAGTGTCAATCACGTCAGCAGGCCCCGCCCCCAGCTCTCACCAGCCAATGGCAGCCTGGCCAGCACAGGCACTTCGTTTGCCTTGCAGAAAAAAAAGAAAAAATGCAACGTGCAGCAATGGGCCGAAATTATCTGACTGAAATTAATGACTGTTCTTAAAAACAGTTTATTTTTGAGACATAGCGGCATTTCAAGTCTGGCACCACTAAACCAAGAGGCCAGGGACTGCTAGCGGTGCTAGCATCGCTAAGCTAAAAGGCAGAAGCTAAAGGTAAGCTTGGCTGCTCTGCACTGTGGTCTGTGGTTAACCTGCTGCTCAAACTTGTTGCGCACATTTGCCGAAGATGAGACAGTGGCGCAGAGATTTGCACAGGTAGCCCTATTATTACCTATGTAAGGGAATATAAAATAAAGCCAGACATGATGCTGTCATGGCTTTGCTCTCACAATTACAGTGACTATAGTGGCCGCACAGTTTTAATTTAGGACACTATGAGCAGCTGCTGTCGCTGCTGTTTTGCTGGTTGAGTTATTAGTGTGGCTAACAGGCCTTATTGTGTTTCATGTGCAGTTGTGGTGTGTGTAGATATGAAGGGCTTATGACAAGCTAAGACATTCATAACAATTAGTCCTTTCAGCTAATTAGACGTGAGGCTACACCAGTGGTTCTCAACCTTTTTACACCAAGTACCACCTGAGAAAGTAGCTGGCTGTCCTAGTACCACCATATGACTGATGTTAAATTACAGTCTATTCAGCTCTACAGTTCACACAGGAGGCAAATTTACTCCTACTAACGCTATTTATTGTTAACTTCAATCAGCCACAGCCACAATATACAAAGGTGCAGCACTAGAACTAGCAAACTCTTCCACACAGTTCTCATACAATGCAAGGGGAATTGAGAAAATAACTATTATTGTTAAGAACAGAAAAAACTCAGTTCTGGTCAATATTAATTTAATGTCCTCATAAGAAGCAGTAAATTGCGTCCTTTCAGTAAGACTAGATGTCACAATTAGGCTATGAAAATGTGGAACAGGTATGTAAATGTAGGCCAAGATTATGTCACTTCTTAAATAGCCACATTTTTGCAGTATTTCAAAAAACATGTATTTTTTTTTGCAGTAAAAATAGTGCATTTCCACTCTGCCTCAGTTAACTTGCACAATGATAACTCCACTTGCCCAAAATGCGTTGCCCAAGACGTGTTGGCAGGTCATTAAGTACAACTCCATCCAACTAACGATCAAACGTGCTGATAAAATTAGATTAACCATCTTTTCTGAATCTGTCCTTGCTTCTCATGTAATATGACAAACAAATAATCCTTTGCATTGTTACAGTATTAATTTGTAACGTGAAATGGATGATATGGTATACATACATGTATTAGGGCTGTCAAAATTAGCATACATTAATGCGTTAACTTCGACAGCCCTAGTGTCAACTTTTTTTCAACATGTCCAGACATTTTTGTGGGTTTGCCGCTAACTTCAATCTCTCATCTACATCTGATGCAGCGGAGATGAAATGCTTGCAGGCTCGCTTACTGATGTACCTATATTGACAAAATAGCAGATACCTTTAAAATAAAACCAATGCTCAGCTTTATGCATGCACGATGCATGTTTGATTCCCAATTTTTCATTGACCTCCATTGACCTATCTATTATGCTCTATTGAACTCTATTAGCATTAGCACAGGAAGTCATTGTGTCTGTCATACCATTCTTGTCCTTCTTGTTTAGTGGTTGAACTTCATCACTGATGGAAATATTCTTCTCCACGCTTCTCTTTAGAATACCTTCAGTTTTAGACAATTTTTTATGACTTTAGCAAATAGTGCACGCTGATTTTAGAGTTGGATTTATTTTATTATTTTTTTTTTAAACACTGAGATTCCAGGCAGTGTTCCCTCTAAGCTGCACACATGTACAATTGTGCTCTGATCTAGCATTCTCTCTACAGCAAATCAATAGACAATAAACACATGACTATTTTTTTCTGTAGCATTTTTTAATCCATCCAGTTCATCACAGGGCACATAGAGACAAACATTCACATTCACACCTACGGGCAATCTAAATTAGCCAGTTAACCTAATCCCCATGCATGTTTTTGGATGGTGGGAGAAAGCTGGAGTACCCGGAGAGAACCCACGCAGACACGGGGAGAACATGCAAACTCCACATAGAAAGGCCCCGGGCTGGGAATTGAACCCAGTACCTTCTTGCTGTGAGGTGACAATGCTAACCACAACCACCATGCCACCCTGTTTTTTTAAATACACCTAAAAAATAATTCACTGACTAACACTGTCTAGCCAATGATATAATGTGGTTCACACATATTTACTTACGCAGCAAATCGATGTCATGAACAATGTTTTTTGTGCACATGCCGCTGTTTGGCAGGTAAATGCTGCCAACCCCTTATTATGGCGAAAAAGAACGAGCTGTGGGTGGATGTGCCACAGCCTTAGTGCTTATTCTAGTGTCATTTATGAAGAGTTTTGATTTATGGATCTTAATCATTAAATGCTCTTATTAGATTATGAGTAGTAGAAATGCTAATAAAACACTGTCTAATTTTATATTTTACAGACAGCGTGTTACAGGAACTGACACTGGATCACAGCACTGCTACAGCACATCTCACTGTGCAAAATGTGATTGTTTAATGTGAACAACATCACATCTTTTGGTGGCAATATCTGATACTGAAGCATCTGTGAGACATGCTCTCAGACGTCTCTGTGGACGGGGGGGACTTGTCCCCTTCAGATTCATAGTGACAACGATCCCTCCCCCCACTTTACCAGCACAAGGAGACAAACATTGCAGGTAAAACAGAGGATTAATGTCATTAAAGCAGCACTGGGATCCCAGTGTTTGCGTTTGACTAATGGTGCATTCAAGGTGTACAGGATGTCAGACTTCCCAAGCTCCAAGTCAGAATTTAAATCAGAACCTCCCGTGAAGTTGCATCTTCAACTCAGAAAGTTGGATTAATCTCACCAACCAGACAGAATTCATGTTATCTGCTACTGATGTAAACAGTAGCTACAAGATTTTTTGTATGTCTGTAACACTAATCCATAAGGCTGGAAGAGCTGGGAGCACGAAAATTTGAGGTTACATTGATCTGAGCTCCAAGTTCTGACTTCCAGTGAACACACCATAAGGCAAACTCTCACTTCCCAGGGTCCTAAAGAGCAACTTATAGCAACATGTGTCTGTTGATCTTTAGACCGCTGTCTAGTATGTTTACCATGCAAAAGACCAAATTACACAAATATAACCTATTGAGTTGAAATGATAAATTATTATTAATAATAATTATAATAAAGTTAATATTGTTGATAACCATGGTTAAAGCCCAAATGACACAAAAATAATTTATTGAGGTATCATTCTGGAGCTAGTGTAGCAAAAAATTTTGAACGATACCCAGCCCTACTGAAAGGTGAACATGTCTCAATTCTTCCAGATCCCTCCAGTTACCACCTGCAGGGAGCGCAAGTACCATTGGTGATATGCGTACCACAGGTTGAGAACCTCTGGGCTACACTATTGAAAACACAGTGCACATAAACCACAGCTAACGTGTCCCGATATTAAAACTGGTGGTTTCTGCAAACCAAGCTGCACTGCTGTATCATTAAGCCATGTGCATGCATTCATGTCCTTTTATGTGCTGTTGTGTGCGGGTTTGCATGGTGCATGGTGTGCACACATGGTAGTTGCGTCCACATTTGGTCACATACTGAGCTGGACAGGATGTGCATATTTGCATGAAATTGAAGGAGAGGGGACAGCACCAATGAAAAACATGATTTTTGCTTGAACCAGCATGCAAAATGCAGATAATGGCAAAAAAAAAGACATTAACCACTGAGGCGTGGAATTAGTATTAGTGTGAATTTTGTGTGTGTGTTGAAAATCTGTCATTTTGGGCCTTCTTTTCCATCATCACTTGAGTTATTTTACTTTGCATAAGGCAACATTAAATCAAATGACTTTGTGCTGCAAATACACACAGAATTTGTGAAGACAGTCATCTATTTTTCTGCCTGTCTCTCTGAAACAGTCTTTTGCTGTCTTCCTTGAGACACCAAACACATGCATGCTTCTCCATCACCTGCAGAAACACTCAGACATCCCAGTGGCAAACTTAATGCCACTGTAGCGACCAAACACATTTAATGCAGCAGAGGGTCTTCTAAATCAGGTTGAGAAGTCTTTATTGGAAGTCTGAATATGGCAGCAATAATAATCGGCTTTATGTAATGCATTGTGGTCTCACTGTGGGAAGATCCTCACCTCAGCACTCTGAACAGCATTGTGGATCAATTGCATCTCAACAAGATATTAAATGTCACTACTAAATGTTATACACTACTGCAAGGTTTCACTTTTGCAGATCAGCCTTTCTGATGACGACAAGGTCTGAAGGTCTGAGAAAATCCTGAGTGACATTTTCAGACTGTGCTTGCTCAGTTATTTTACAGCTACTATATACAGTTTCTATTGTTAAAATAACAAATTTAGAAGAGTGTGGCCTTCAAAGCGTGCTTTCTATTTGTCTATTTCTCTTATTTCTCTACTTGCCTCTCTCAGTCTACCTCCCCCTCTTTTCCTCGATGACCTGCCGTGAATTTATCCTTACCCTCCTCTCTCTGGGATTATACTGAAGGCCATACATTCCATTCGGCCATCCGAAAACCAAGCAGAGGAACAGCTTTAATTGGCCCAGAAATAGCCAAGGAGACTAGGTTGGATCTAGAAGGGCAAGGAAAGGAGGAGGATGGCTAGGAGGAGCATGGAGGAAGGGTTTAAGGTTTTTTCAGGATTTTAATGTTTAAAAATTATGTTCCCATGCCTGAAGGAGACCCACCACTGTCATAAATTATGTGTGTTATTAGTTTTAGGGATGTACAGTAGATGTGCTTTACAAATATAGTTTATTCAAATGTAAACTATGAAAATGGATAGTTATTTATTTTAAAGCACACTTGTCATATAAATGATGTGTTTATTAAATTCAGCCAGCAGGGAGAGCTCAGACATTTAACTGGCCATGTTTTGTCATTTCATCTTTTCAGTATTTAGTTTTACTAAATAATAAGGCAGCAGTTAAAAACAGGAAAAAGGTCATTGTTCACCAGGATCCATGCTACAACTGTAGGCATTATGACAAACTGTTGATTTTAGTCAACAACAAATGATGTAACAGCAGTAAGCAGTGGTGAATGTGATTATTTACTACTAGCAAGGCTGGAGCAGCCAACTATCTGCAACCTCACCTAAGTTATGTTTTGCCAGCAAAGTGTGGCTGGTTTACATGGCATGGATCTAGTGATGGTGCTTTGTAATAAAGTCATTTGGAAAATGAAAAGCAAGCTGATTTACCAGCCACACCACTTACTGTTTTTACTGATGCTATGTGGTGCGCGCACGCGCACACACACACACACACACACACACACACACACACGCATAATCACAAGCAACACACTGACTACTGACTGCCATTAACTTTACAGCCAAAGGTGTCTCTATTAACAAGCTCGTTCTCTCTGTCCCATAGAGCTCCTTTAACGTTATTCTATTACTGCTTCTATTATTCTATAGTTATGTCCACTACACGTGCCCAGCAGTAAATGTGATGATAGCACATACACTTCAGCTCAACATCCGAGTCACTGATGCCACTCTGTTTCTCTGCGTTGAACAGACTCAATGAGGAGTGACTGGTTGGCTGTTTCATCGATGAGCTAACTGGATGTTGGACTGAATGACCGAATGAATAACAGACCAGCCGATTAACTATCTGGCTGATAAAATGATCACACATTATCCCGCTGTCAGTTTATCCAATCACGTCTCACCAGCTCATTTATCATCTAATTTATTATCTGCTCCAAACAAGCTCAGAAACTACACACCTCTAATTAGAGACGCAAATGCTGCCAGAAGCATCTTCACAAAGACTGATGAACTTGTCACCTAATGAACGCTTACATGCATACAGCCTCTGTATGTCGGTTATATTCTGACTCGTTGAAACAAGATGGTAAGTTCATTTTGTCTCCTCCGACAGTTTGGCTGGTGGAGTCAGTGTTTTGTTTTGGAGATGCACCCTGTTTGTTCCCAGTATTATTCCCACTGTGAAAATTGGCTCCTAGCAAAGTACACAAGTAGAAAAGTTTGGCTTGAATTTTAAAATGAAAGGACAAAAGCTGGGGTGATGTGTTTTCTTTGTTGAACCTGATATTTATTTATACTGCTATTTCCTCCTTCATTCAGAAACAGTCTGTGTCCCCTCTTCACAGGGAGGGAAGGCACGCACGCATACACACACACACACACACACACACACACACACACCAGACAAAATGTCCCGTCCCAGGAGTGTATGTTTCCTGTTGAGTGGGATTACACAACATGGTAAGTCCCCCACAACACACACACACGCACACACCCACACACACACACACACACACACACACACTATCACTCACTGATTATTCATAGCAAGCTGGCACTCCTGGCCTCGATCCAAGTGTGTGTTAAACTCAAATTAATAAATAAACAGGTATCCCTCCTAATTTCACCCTTTCATTTTTCTTTCTTTCTCCATGTCTGCGTCTCTTTAAACTGCCCACATACGCATACATTCACGCACTATTAGGAAAGAGAGTGAGCTCCGTCGTAGGTGTTTTTATCACTTAAAAAACACAACAGAAGCTGTGAACCATGAACTCTGTTCTGCTCTACTTTTCTTTCTACCCCTCACGCACTTTAAGTATCATGAGGCTGAGCCACACACTAAGGTGCAGAAGAGACGGGATAAAGCTGCTTTCACACCGAACGCTCAGGGCGCTGCGCGGGGTATGGCGCAAGCCGGCACAGAGCATGGCACAGAGAGTAGGGCGCATCGCGACCTAGTTGCTAGGCTACGGATAGTGGAGGGAAATTGAAATTATAGAGCTCTTCAGTTAGCATGTATTTCTCTGCATCCCTGCAGAAAGCCCTTCCTTTATTTATGCTGATGATGATGAGGAGGAGGAGGAGGAGATCAGCAAGAAGGTTTTGGGTACATGTCATTTTGAGGGGGAGGCAGGATGTGGGAGAGTTTTGCCTTGTCCAGGAGCTACAGCCCTACGATTACCGCTTCCGAGTCCACTTCAGACTTAGCAGGGAGCAGTTCCACAGTATGACCGAAAAGAGATCAAAAAACACCTGGATGGCCACTAAATTCAGGTTGATTTATCGCACGTCCCACAGCTCCCCAAACTGAGACACCGCAAGGATCAGCTTTTCCACCATCCTTAACACACCTGTGATTTTTGTCTTTTCACCCCTTTCCGTGCAGCTCCTGGCATTTCTGCTATTGGACACGCACATGTGACGTAACAACGCGCAAGAGCGCAAAATCCACCCCCGCGCTGCACCTTTGAGTGGCGCAGCCCACATACACAATGAATGGGTTTTTCTCGGTGCACCTGCGCCTTGTGCGTTTGGTGTGAAAGCAGCCTAAGAGAGAAAGAGCAAAAGAGTGTTTGTTTTGTCATAATATGTGATGTATGTTTGTGTGTGTGTGTGTTTTCCATGAGACAGTCCAGTTGGCTTCAGGTGGCAGCTTGCCTGCCACAGCTGTGGTGGTTTAACGGCTCTTACTAGAGGATTACCGGCTCAGTCTGAGCCAGGCTTGCGGCCTTGTCAGCGGCGACAGCGGTGACAGAACGGTCTGTCTTACTCCAGTAAACACTCACTAAAAAGCGAAAACAAATAATGAAGATGGCTTGGCAGAAAAGTTTACCATAACTAACTTCTGTTGTCAAAAAAGAAATTAGGGAAACAGGATCGGAGCACTTATGAAATATGTTGTTTTATTGATTTATTGCTATTGATTTTAAGATATTTCTAGTGGAATATCCACTGACTGCATGACGTCATGTTAAGATTTCTCTGCACTGGGAAGAATTAACTATTCAGTGCTTCAGAGTGACAATTTTGCATTCAGATTTCACTTTTAGATAATTCTGTTGCTTGCACCATGGAAATAATTAGGCCTACATGACATGATGCTTCATAGTGAATACTAAATATTATGCGTGAAGTGTGAGTAGGACTTTTTCATATGGGTCACCGTTTTGTTGATGACAGCTGAGTGCTTTATGCCTTTAGATCCCCAAATGCAGACAGGAAAGTGGCCCTGTTATGTCAGACAGAATGGCAGATGGTAATGAAAGCTGCGGACCCGACTTAAACACCAGTGACTTGGAATGAAACAATGCTCCTCAAACCTCAATATATTAAAGTTCATCTGAAAATATAGACATTTTAAAAAGCACATAAAGCTCAGGACTTGAAATACATAGTTAAGTTAAATTAGTTCAGGATTTAGCCCATGGACTTCACTTGGTACTTCAAAACTGTTTTGAGACTATGACTTGCAAAACAATGAATTTATCGTCTTTGACCAAGAGCATCTTCTATTTGAATCTGGATTGAATCGCTGAAGCACATGAAAATAAAAAAAAAAATGCATGTGCCCATTATCTATAAATGGGAATCTACTTCTGGTTAAATCTATAGTCTGTCATTTTGTTCTGAAACACTTTTTGTTATATTGGGTGAAATGGTCCTTCCATCCTGAGAACAGTCAATATGTGTTCAAAAAAAGGAAGGAAAAGAATCAGACGTCTGTGGCAGCTGCAGGACTGTAACAACTATGACCAATCAATTGCCACTTGGATGCCTTCATAACTCATCCTGCTCACGTCCCCCTCTGTCCCTCCCTCCTCCCCACTGTTGCTGGAAATATCCTGCACACTCTTCTGCAGAAATACAGAGTTAGCTGGAGAATGCGTTCTGTAGGGAACAGTGGCAGAGAAAATGCAGCCAAAAATACCACTTCCAGTGTTACTTCTGACGGCTCACCCTGCTAAACAGACAAAGAGAAGAATTTATGTCTCATTTAAAGCGGGTCGATGTGAAAAATAGATGCAGAGCAGTGTTTTTTGTGACAACAGTGCGGAGCGGAGACCGTGCGGTCTTAAAATTTGACCTTTGTGCAGTCCGTGTCCATTCCGCTGAGTATACTTGGGCCTTTCCTTAGTGCTAACATTAGCTTCTCTGTGCTTGCAAGCCTGTCGTCAGAGCCGCTTGTATTGAACAAGTTATAGTATATGACATTTTGACCATATAGTCGCCAGTGTCTGGTGACCAAATGACGTTGACATATTGGCTTTGAACGGGACATTTTACAACTGTGGTGATGTAGCATAACAACTCTCCTCTCCCTGCTGTCAGTTGTTCAAGTTTGAGGGGGCGTGACTTTGGACGGAGCACTGAGTGGAGGGGGAGGAGAGGGTGGAGCTTAGAGGAGGCTGAGAGGAGGTGCCACTTTCAAATCTTGCTAGCTCTCTAGCTACCTTTCTAAACATGACAGACTATAGCTTTATCATGGTAATTTAATCTCCACTGCAAACTTTTGGAATTGTAAATTAAAATAAAAATCCAACCACTGAGAGTCAACCTGACAGAGCCAGTTTGACTCTGCAGATTTCAGTACAATAATAATAATAAAAAATGACAGTAGAAATTGTCAGAGAATTAATTTGTATTCAACCAAGTTTTTCAATCACCAAAGTATAAAGAATTATCCAGATTAAAATGAAAAAGAGAAATAAAAACAAAAATTTACAGAACATCTGGTGTTTGGCACCCTGTACTCTATGGCTGCCTGACGAGGTGTGACCAGACGTCACGGTAACGACAGACACCAACACCTCGTTAGGCCCTCGTTAAGCTCGTTAAGGCCATGCTCGTTGTGTTTTCTGCTAATGAGGCTGCTTGGAGGTGACTGAGCCGTGGAGGGATGTGGGAATGTGTTGTGTGGGTTGCAGATTCAACAAGCTTACACATGTCCTTGGAGGAATGGAGAGAGAAATAAGAAAAGGGGAGTCAGGGAAGGGGAAGAATGGAGGAAGATAAAGAGGAAAAGAGGAAAGAAACACTTTTGTTTTGTTTTTGGTCCTTTTAAACTCAAACCTTTTACCTTTATTAAAGAATAAATTACCCAGTAACCTATACCTACTAATTTGATCCTCAGAGTAACTCTACCCAGCTTCAACCTGAAGTACCAAAGTAAAGGTACGTGAGGATGCAGTACCATTTCAGCAAAAATTGCGACGACTCCCCTTTGCTGTTCGTCAATCTGTCTCCGATGAACTTGACATGATGCTGAAGGAAGGCATAATTGAACGAATACATGCTTCACCCTGGATATCCGCAATAGCTGTAACAACAAGAAAGGGAGGCAGAATTAGACTGTGCACCGATGTTTGTGAACCTAATAAGGCCATTGTTACTGATTGTCACCCGTTAGCCCACATCGAAGAGCTTTTGAGTGAGTTCAGAGGTGTTCTCTACCATAGATCTGGCTTTGGCATACCACCAACTACCACTGCACGATGACAGTCGAGATCTGACTGCCTTCATTACTCGAAAGGGCTCTTCCGCTATTGTCGTGTTCCCTATGGTTTGGCCTCTGCTCCGTCTGCATTCCAGAAAATGATGGAAACGGTGCTAAAGGATTTACTTGGAGTACACAACTACCTTGATAACCTCATTGTAACTGGATCTTCTCTGAAGGAGCATGACAGGAATCTATGGGCAGTTCTGCAACGTCTGACTGACACAGGCCTGGAGCTTCATATGCAGAAATGCCTTCAATTTTTGGGCCATGTTATTTCCAAAGAGGGAATTCTGCTACGGTCACTACGGTCCTTAGGATTAATCTCCTAGTACAGTAAAAATTTTGCAACAATGGTGGAGCCGATGAGAGGCCACGTACTCTGACTTTCAATGGACTACGGATGCAGACCACAGTTTTTGTGAACTGAAACAGTTGCTACTGGACAGTCCGGTGCTAGCATTATTTGACCTTTTGCTCCCATTTGTGACTACAGATGTATCAGAGTATGGCCTAGGTGGCGTGCTGACCCAAATACACCCAGATAGGACTGAACGCACTGTAGCGTTTGCACCACAGAGTCTCACTACTGCTGAGAGGAAATATTGTACGGTGGAAAAAGAGGCTCTGGCGCGTGTGGGCTGTCGAAAAAAGGCGGAGACCATATCTCTGCTTCACTCTATGGACTGACCATCAGACACTGACCACATTGCTTGTCACCAAAGGCACTGGTTGGGCAGGCATGAGAGTGGTGCGGTGGTGAGCTCGATAGCTCTGTTTCACCTATGATGTTGAGTACAGACCTGGCTCACAGAACCAGGCTGCAGACTGTTTGTTGCAGTTGTCACTCCCTGCTCATACAGCTATAATGGAGGAACCTGAGATGGTGGCATCTGTCTTACCATATCAACCTTATCCATAAGTGACTTCACCTCATCCTCTGCACAATGTCCTGAACTCACCGCCTTTAGAGCACAGAATGAAAAAGGTGGCCCAAATGCAGAAAAGACATTGATCCCACTCTGGCACCATACTTCCTGATCCGTCATGAGCTCTCTGTATCTGACACACTGATTATGAGAGGAGAGCATCGCTACATTGTTCAATTACCCTATGTGCTACTGTGGTTCACTTGGAGCATGACACACACCAAGGAGTATTGCGCACAAAACAGAAGCTGTGTGAACTGTGCTGGTGGCCTTGGATGGACAAGTTAGTGGAATCCATCATTGCCACTTGCCTTACCTGCCAGCTTAATGACAAATCTGCCAAGATAGCACCTGCTCCACTCTAGCCTGTTGAACTGCCCCATAGGTCATGGGAGAAAGTTGCAGTGACTTTGATAGACTATCATAGTAAGTGTCCAGAGGTGGCATTGTCCCAGTTTGCCACCACTGTAGTGGTCATTTCGTTCTTGCAGTCAGTGTTCAGCAGGGAAGGTTACTGACGGGGCCCAGTTCCTCTCTAGTGCTTTTGCTGATTTTCTTTCAGAGAGGGGAGTGTGCAGTAGTGTCTACTACCCACAGTGCGGAATGCATCCTAACTGCAGAACAGATGCTGAAAAACTGAAAAACTGCAGTACCTGACTTCCTTCAAAACTACCAGGCAACATCGCACACAACGACTCGTGTCTCACCGTCTGAACTCTTGCACAACAGAAGAATGAAAGCTAAGCTGGATATCTTTCCAGTTAAGGACAGAAGTAACAAGTGTGTGACTTTGAGAAGTACAGTGGAAAAACAACACATCAAGTCAGAGAGGTACACTGACAAATGTTGAGGTGCAAAAACACCTCCATTCAAACCTGGAGACTGGGTGAGAGTGAAAAAGCCCCATCACGTCCATAAGAGAACTCCAAAGTTCACACCACCATTGTCCATTCAGAGGCAGATTTGACCAAGTACATTCATGTAAAGTTATAGCAAGAATTGGAATGCTTCACAGCTGACTCGCTGTCCTGTGGGTCCTGGACCACCTATAGTGAAGCCCGCTAATACCACTCCAGTGACGCTGAGAAGGAGTGCTAGAGTGGCAGCACGGTTTGCTACTCTGTTAGGCTGATGGACTTTCAGCTGGATTTAGGACAGTAAAGAACTGACTCAATTGCCACATATTAAAATGTGTTTTTTCTAAGACATTGCCTAGCCAAGTTAAGTAATGACTCAAATGTCAGTAGACAGATTTGGAGATCACCAGAGATAAAATAGACACTTAAGAGATTTAATGTGTTTTTTTCTGTTTCTGACATGTTAGCAATGTTTGGTTATTGGCTTTGTAGAGATGGTATAACAGCTAAGGTTATGGGTTGAATGTTGTTTACTGTTTTAAGTACTCACAGATCCCTTATATGCATCATGTCTCTTTGGAAGGTGCCCATATCATGCATAATCTTTCAAGTAAGGGGGAAATGTGATGTCTGCCACTAGGTGGCATAATATTGCTGGGGTGCATAGTGATGAGAGAAGAAGAAGTAGGCCATGCTTGTATGATGGGAAGGTGTGTGAGTTTGGCTAATTGCTGCTAACGTATTTAAAATCAACCAGAGTAATGAATAGAATCTGACACACAACTATTGTTTCTTCTATGAACATAATACAGAGGATTAATTAGCTAGAACTGGAAACACATGTACCAGTGAACCATGGGGGTACAGGTTATTGGCAGCTTTTTTCAATGACAGGAGATTAAAAATCATGTTATATTCTGACAGTGAGAACTGTCAAACATTTTCACAAGCTCTCATGGTTCTTTATCTTTGTCCCGTGGCTCACAGTTTGAGGTGGAATATCCATGTTTTCTTCTGATGAAAGCTGCAAAGCGGTGAGTGCCATCTTCTTGTTTTGTGCTTTTCTGTCTTGTTACATATTTTGCATAAACATAGTTTTGGACTCCAGTGCTCTGTGGTGTGGTTCAAGGATATCGGCCCTGAGCTCGCTCTGGGTGCATATTCGTGTTTGTGGTTTAATGGGCACTTGTGGTCGGGATTGTTGGTTTTTCAATTCAATCATGGTTTGTGCTGTGTACCTGGAATACATATCAGTGTTTAAATGATCCATTTGTATGTAAATGACCAAAGGTGAATACACAAGAACCACAGTCAGTGCTGGGTTTTGGGCTGGGTTGTACTTTGGTTTGGGGATAGACTGCTCTTTTATGTGTTTTTTCAGCGTGGGTGGTTTTTTTCTGAACTTTACCTGCTAGAACATTTTCATGGAAAGGAGCCATTTGTCAGATATTGTTGCTCCCTCCCACCACATGTACACTTCCTTCATGGCCTTTTTCCTCCTGTCCACTTGACTTTTTCCTTCATCCCAGTCACCTCACTGCCTCATTCATCCACTCCCTCCTGCCCTGCAATAACACAGGCCCACCTGGTGTTTCCCACCCACCTGCTCACCACTTCCCATTTTCTTCATCAGCTCTGCAAAGAGCAGCCTATTTCCATGAATTCTTTTCCAGGAACTTACGTATATTTCCATGTCCATCTTGCCTTTTCTTTCAAGCTTTTGTAATTGTTTAACCTGAAACTTGAAATCTGATATTTCTTTGTTGTTTGAATCTGTGCCTTAGATTTTGGTATAGTGTGCCTGTTTTGGACTGCCTTCCTGCTGCGTGTTAACGTATTCAGATCAATGAGCATTACTAGTTTAAAATATTGTTTTCTAATCAATAATTTCATCATTGACATTATTAGTGATTCATCTGCAGTAGAGTGAGTACTCACATTTAAGCAGTACTAGCTATCATTTTGCTTGACTAATGACTGAAACCATTAATAGATGATCAAAAATGCTGTTTATGGACTATAGTAGACACTCTGCATTGTGGCATTGGCAAACTGTTTTCAGTAGTGTTGGTGTGTGTGTGTGTGTGTGTACGTGTGAGTTGTCTCTTTTTTGTGGGTGCTCCTATGTGTGGGTGAAGCTGAACAAATAAAGCTAGTTTCCTCTTTGATTGTGTTCAGTGTCAAGCACTCAGTCTGTAATTAGCACACACATAGCCATCTGTCCAAACAACCGGCTCAAAACAACTCCTGTCCTGCTCACTTTGGCTGCTATCGCAGCATCCATCCATGGCTGACTCTCTTATTTGCTCGCTCTTCCCTCCATCTGCCTGTCTGCCTCTGTCTCTATACACACCCTACATCTCTATCAGCTTCCTCGTCCCTGTAGCTTCTTTTTTACTTCAGCTTTCTGTTTTCCTCTTCTTATTTTCTGTCGCTGTTTTTATCCAAAACAACTTTATCGAACACACTGAACCGAAACTTAATAGCTTGTCTCTAAACTCTCAGTAATGGGACAAACAGAGAGGACCCTATGTGACACAGAAAAAAACTGATGCTAGAAAATTGAAAAACAAAAAAAATCATACATTAAAGTAAAACCTTACCGATCAGCTTTCTACATCAAACAGTGTAGACTTGTTTGAATATTCATCATTGTGAATGTTGACAGTCATCATTAGTCGCGATCCATTGGATCCTAAATGGAAAGAAACAAAAGCATGACACATTTTGAATAAAAGGAACTCCCAACTTTTAGTTTTATTTATTCAGCAAAAAACAACCTTGCATCCATTCTGTGTGGGTTGTTTAAAGGCAAAACAGGAAATGTTGTCTGCACAGTTACTTCTGCTCTACTGTTGAAACAATCCTGTCCTCCTGCTGTGCTTCAGCTGCATCATATTTTTTTTTATTTGGCAGAGGATGGTGTAGGAAGAAAGACATGCAACAAATGTCCCAAGGCCTGTGGAAAAGACCCGCCTTCTTGACTTGACTCAGTCCAGCCACTCATAGACTGCCTTAACGACATTAAAGTCTGGCTGTCATTTAATTTCCTCAGTTTAAATGAGAGTAAGACCGAAGTAATGGTGTTTGGACCAAGTTGTTATTCTCCCCCCAATGTTGACGTCGGCTCTCTGTCACTGTATCTTAAGGATTGTGTCACTAATTTGGGGGTGAAGTTTGATTCTGATTTTAAATTTGAAAAACAGATCAGCAGTGTGGTACAAAAAAGTTTTTATCAACTGCGTCAAATAGCGAAGGTGAAACCCATTCTATCAAAACCTGACTTGGAGAAATTAATCCATGCTGTTATCATGACTCGCCTTGACCACTGCAATTCCTTGTATGTAGGGATTAGCCAGGCTTCTCTTGCCCGTCTTCAGCTTGTGCAGAACTCTGCTGCACGTCTGTTAACACAGACTCATAGGCATGAGCACATCACACCCATCCTGGCGTCCCTACACTGGCTCCCTGTTCGCTACAGAATTAATTTTAAGCTTTTGTTATTTGTTTTTAAATGTTTAAACAACCTTGCCCCACCATATTTGTCTGATCTGCTTCAGCCTTACTGCCCACCCCGATCCCTAAGATCAGCTGATCAGCTGCTGCTGGCAGTCCCCAAAACAAGGCTGAAGCTTAGAGGAAACAGAGCGTTTGCTGCCGTTGCTCCCAAGCTCTGGAACGAGTTGCCTTTTAACGTTAGACAGGCCTCGTCGCTTCCTGTTTTTAAATCTCTTTTAAAAACACACTTTTACTCCTTGGCTTTTGATTCACTTTAACTTATTTCTAATCTGTTTGGCATCCTCCAAGAACGCATTTGACGTGAGCTTGCTTGTTTGCTTTTATGTTTGTAATTTTAACTGAGATATTTTATTGTTTTGTCCCAATGTACAGCACTTTGGCTACCCCTGTGGTTTTTAAAATGTGCCATATAAATAAAGTTCATTGATTGATTGATTGATTGATTGATTGACCTTCAGCAGCCAATCAATAGGACAAATGACATCATGTGACATTCACCTTTAGCGATAACCAAACCCCAATGATGAGGCCATGGCCATGAACGAGTTTTTGCCTTACCACAGCTGTAGTTTATTTTCCATTAACATGAGCTCTCATTGAAAGTCCCATATTATACACTTTTTCTGTGCTGAGAACAGGCTGTTTCTGTGTCTGTACCTTTAAATGTTCATGAGCTGTGTCAGACCACGCCCCCTCTTGGGAGAGGATGCAGCTCTCGCTGGCCTTACCATGCGCTAATGTTTACGGTGGCTTTACTGCTATGGCTGGTAGAGATGCTGTCGTTCAACCAATTTAAACCAGAATGTGACCCAGAAGGAGAGGTTCCTGAGTAGGTTCAGACTCTGCGGCTGCAGTAGGACGTGTCTGAATGTTATCGAGTTTGTTCATGAATTTTGTTACAGGTAGCTAATGCTAGCTCCTGCTAACTATAATGGTAATTGTTACAGTTAGAATAAACCATACACTTTCTTTGTTTTTGAATTCATATATACATACAGGGGTTGGACAATGAAACTGAAACACTGGCCAATTTAGTGTTGGAGGTTTCATGGCTAAATGTGACCAGCCTGGTGGCCAAACTTCATTGATTGCACATTGCACCAGTAAGAGCAGAGTGTGAAGGTTCAATTAGCAGAGTAATAGCACAGTTTTGCTTAAAATATTGCAATGCACACAACATTATGGGTGACATATCAGAGTTCAAAAGAGGACAAATTGTTGGTGCATGTCTTGCTGGCGCATCTGTGACCAAGACAACAAGTCTTTGTGATGTATCAAAAGCCACGGTATCCAGGGTAATGTCAGCATACCACCAAGAAGGACGAACCACATCCAAAAGGAGTAACTGTGGACGCAAGAGGAAGCTGTCTGAAAGGGATGTCCAGATTGTTTACAAAAAAACATAAAACCACAGCTGCCCAACCCAGTGCAGAATTAAATGTGCACCTCAACACTCCCGTTTCCACCAAAACTGTCCGTCGGCAGCTCCACAGGGTCAATATCCATGGCCGGGCTGCTGTAGCCAAACCTTTGGTCACTTGTGCCAATGCCAAACGTCAGTTACAACGGTGCCAGCAGTGAAAATCTTGGGCTGTGGACAATGTGAAACATGTATTGTTCTCTGATGAGTCCACCTTTACTGTCTTTCCACATTCGGGAGAATTATGGTATGGAGAAGCCCCAGACTGTTGCATGCCTAGAGTGAAGCATGGGGTGGATCGGTGATGGTTTGGGCTGCAATATCATGGCATTCCCTAGTTCCCTAGGCCCAATACTTGTGCTAGATGGGCACGTCACTGCCAAGGACTACCGAACTATTCTACACCCAGTGATTCAATCATTGTATCCTGAAGGCGGTGCCGTGTATCAGGATGATAACGCACCAATACACACAGCAAGACTAGTGACAGAGTGGTTTGATGAACATGAAAGTGAAGTTGAACATCTTCCATGGCCTGCACAGTTACCAGATTTTAATATTATTGAGCCACTTTGGGGTGTTTTGGAGGAGCGAGTCAGGAAATGTTTTCCTCCACCAGCATCACGTAGTGACCTGGCCACTATTCTGCAATAAGAATGGCTCAAAATCCCTCTGGCCACTGTGCAGGACTTGTATCTGTCATTCCCAATATATATATATATATATATACACGCATATACTGCAGAAATGCATCATTTAAATCTTTAGATCAGACTGTATTTGACTTATTGATCCATGAAATTGGAATCTGCCCATATCTTTCTAACTTTCCCAACGTTTTTACCAACTCCTCCTCTACAGTACAACAACACGTTAGAATATTATGACTTTATTCTCATAAAAAAATTACAACAATTAAATAATGACTTAATTCTTGTAAATAATGACTTTTTCTTGTATGGCTTTATTCTCGTAAATAATTACTTTTTTGTCATAAATCATGACTTTATTCTCGAAGTCTGTGAATTTTTTTTCTCAATGTGGCACGAATATGCTGTCGTATGAAAGCAGTAATAGTTTCCTTTCGTCTTGTGATGCCCTTTGAGACACTTCATCTCATAGCAACAAAGACGATGGAGACTATTTCGTTTTTTTTTTTAACTGATCTGTTAAATGGAATATAAAGGGAATTCAACTCAAACTAGTAAATAAAGATTTAAATAATTGTAGCTGGAACTTCATACAAGCCGAAAGCCATTTCCCTGCACTCTCCCTCCCCATTGTACTCTAATGACTTGAAATTAAACCTTTTTGAAGTTTGCTCAACAAGTCCTTTATTTTTTTCTCAATTACATGGTACATTATCTTTCTGTGATTGCTGCAGCAGTTAAGTATTGGAATCTATTGTCAGTGCCGCAGTGAGTCAATCTACATCATTTTAGGGGAAAATCATAACTTAACTATGTAAAATGTGACTTGAATCACTGCAAACACAAAGAAAGAATATCTGATAATGCTGTGTTGCTGCGGCAACTAATGGCGAACTTGGGTGCTGTCGGGCACGCATTCACGCTCACTCACAAGGGAAATGATCCAATATGACAATGTCCTTAATTTGGTGTGTTAGTACCAAATTGTCTAAGCTGTGTGTGTGTGTGTGTGTGTGTGCGTGTGTGTGCGTGTGTGTGTGTGTTTGTGTGTGCCTTTTAGTGCTCCTGTGGGAGACAATCACGGGGAAATGAGTGTAATTAAGTTGCCAGTCGTGGCAGGGTTCTGCGGGAATTAATATTTACCAGCAGCGTGTGTGTGTGTTAGCATCTTCCTGATGAGTCACCTCCCATCCCCTTTCAGGTGGCAAACAGCAAGGCCTCCTGGGTAATCTGCCCAGCAAATTGGATGTTTGTTTGAATCGCTACCCAGCTTAGGAGAGAGTGTGTGTGTGTGTGTGTGTGTGTGTGTGTGTGATATGCTGAAATGTGTGATATGTCTCATTGTCTCAGTTTGTCCCACAGCCCCTTGTCATATGTGTCATGTAATTTGCTTGTAGGTTTTTCATTTAACTGTGCGTTTTTGAAGTCTTGATCATTATTAAGAAGTTATTTTATTGTAGCTGACAGAACCTTAATGTGTTTTCCATCATATAGTACAGATTCACTGTTTTGTCAATATAGTGAACATTAGGCTATATGAACTTTTAAACTTTAAATCTCCAGTATCCTTACACAGCCAGAATTCAAGCTCAGTTTTTACTCCCAGTTTAAAACAAATACTTGAGCATTAATTTGAGCTCATCTAGATACTTTGTGATCATCCAGCAAACAGGTTATCACACGACTACCTAAAAAAAAGTCCCAATGCTCATTAACAGGGATTAAAAACTGATGCTGTAGATATACAATGAAGCACGACTCTGCAATTGCTTGGCTTATTTTTACCAGCAGTAGAATCATCAGCAAACACCTGTGACAACTTAGCGTTTGTGTGACATCATCCAGTCACATGTTGAAAGAGTCAGTGAAGGAGAGAACTGTCAATCATCTATTATACAGCATACTTGAAATGACACACATGATGTGTCCAAAGCCAATTCATCCATGTTGACAGACACCAACTTGTGACATAATTCCCAGTATTGATAATATACACACATTTGGTGCAAACCAGTGTGAGCTAAATAAACAAAACCAAAATCTTTGAAAATTAAGTTTCATGAGGATTTTCAGCTTGAACCCTTTTTACCCACTAATAATCTAATAATGTATTGTGCCAAGAAAGTTTTTTTTTTTTTGGAAAAAAAGGTTGATATGTGGTAATGTAAGGTTTTTGTTTTTTTGTTGTTTTTTTTTAGTTTTTTGTTTTTGGTGAACCAAAATGCTATTGCTAAATGCTTGCTTCTGCACTGACTTGTGTTTTTATTGAAAGCAGACACTAGGAATAAGAGGAAAAGAAGCAAATATTGAATATTTTTGAAGTAAGTGCTAATTGTTTAATGAGACAATTGCAAAATGTAATAGTGGACGCTGTTGATTTGGGAAAACAAACTGTTATCAAGTTTGACATTCTTTGTATATTTGCAGATGAGGAATGTGATGTTAAAAATAACTGAAGTGGAGAGCGGCGTGCAGGTTTTTTTTTTTATTCCAGCAAGTGAACAGGATTCAAGAAGGACACGCATCAGGAATATCTCTTTATATCCCTCCTTCTGTCAGTGTCAGCATGTCTGTAAGCGCATATAAGACATGTGAGAAACAGAGGGGAGAAAGTGTTTGCATGTGATGAAGGAAGCTTTCAATCTGCATTGAATTGTCTAACAGTGGCACTTTCTTGGGATTGACAAGCACACACACTCATCCATCCATACCACCATACCATACATAACCACACAGTTGGGCAGACTGACAGTGTGGTATAAAGACAGGTAGACACAGATTGAAATCAAACACTCACAAGGTTCATGGTGAATATCAACATTGCAGACAGCAGGACCCGTGAGCATTTTCTTACACTTTAAGCAGAGAAATATCTGTAAAACGATATCATGAATCTGGAGGGATTGTTCATTGAAGTGGTGAAAAGCCTCTCATGGTGATGCACTGCACTGCCTTTCTGTGCTGCTGTCAAAATCTGCTGTCAAAATCTGACAACAGAAATGCAGAAAGGAAGCATGGTGCATGTGAACTGAGCTGGAGGGGCGGACTGGTGGTTTGAGACCTCTGTGTAAAAGGTCAAGGCTTTGGTGTCCAGTCAAGTAGTGAGATTTCTGCTGTGGTGTAAGCATCAGCATGTTATTGGAATGATGGTGTTGCAGCCAAAAGCCTCCAGCAAACCTGAACACAACTTCTGAACATAATGTGCACAGACTGATGCTAATAAAGTCAAGCAGAGGTTTTAGTTGGCATTTTAAGGTGGAATATTCAAATTGGCCAGTTGGTATCATCTATTTCTTTGGTAACTGTAAAACTAATTTAATTTTATTTACTTGTTATTATAGATATCTGTTCTCCACTGAAGTCAGGACAGCACAGCACAAAGCAGCAAAGGTAAGACATCATTTCTAGTAATGGCTGTATAAAGTTCATTTTTTCTCTTCTTTGTCTGCTGCTGTAGCAGACTAAAGATGGATGCTGGTATTTATGAAGTCACACACTCGGGTCATGAACAACATGTTTATTCTCTGTAACTTGGCAAGAGAAGACACATGTCACAGACACACCGGCTGCAGCACGGTCTCTCCCCTGTAGCAAGTGAGACATTATACAAATGAGGCAAAATGTCTGACGGGTTTATCATAGTTTAGTGTCACTAACGGACAAGACTGACTGCAAAAGTCATATACAGACTCATGATAAGTTTATGTTATGTTTTTATGCAGGGTTAACAACTGTTATACTCGCTAGCTTGAAACAATGGGAGGGAGCATCACAACACATCGTACCAATACAGAAGCCGTCCCTCTTTTGCCGGAAACGCACAGCTTTCACTCGGCTACACTTGTTCACTAAGTTTTTGGTTATAGATCGATCAGACTCATCGTGTCCGTGGGGTCATTTGCAAAACCACATAACCACCATACACACACTCACAGTATATTTGCGTGTGTGTGCTCATTTAGTTTCTTGGTGTTGGTGGAGTTGTTTTGTTTAGGTAGACATAGTTATCATGGCCAAACGTCTTAGGTGGGAATATGCAGAATGAATATGCAGCTAGGGCTAGGACGATAACCGCATCACCGCAATACCGCAGTCATGTGATGCCTACTGTGGTGTTGAGCTCATTACCGTCATCATCGCAATATATTAAAATAAGAAAAAAAAAATCTATATATATTTGCTGTTGAAAGTTACAGGAGTGCATATGGTGTTTCATATGAAATATAAACAGTAATATTTAGTAACATCCTGTTTTTTAAGCTAGATGGAGAAACAAAACTTTTCACACTGCAGCTTGGCAGCGGGAAAGTCCATTAACTCTAAGGGGTGGCGGGTTGTTTTCATATTATCATAATTTATTTCGAGGTTTCAGCACTTCTCATGGTTAAATTGAATATATTCACACATACTATAAAAGACAGAAGCATTGCATAAACAGGTGTTCAGTTTCAATTTTGAATTTCATTCACATTTGCAGATGTGAGTGAATTGTGTATAGATCGTAGAACTCTTTGCGGGTGTGTGTGTGTGTGTGTATGTATACATATATATAAAGTGCTGAAATCAGCAAACTGCTAAAAAGCCTATAGTTTGAATGTGATAACATTGTGTAGTGGGCAGTGGAATAACTGACTGTTGATCTCTCTGTGAGATCTCTCTCCTCTATCCTGCTTTTGTGCAACAGGATGACGGATAAATTGAGCTAGGATGACCAAGATAGCCCAGCTTAATCCCTTATCCTAGTTTTGTATAACAATATTCAAATCGTCTGTGGTTGCACTGAACTGCGTGCAGCTGTAAGTGGGCTGACACACTTGCATACATTGTTAATTTTGGCACAGATTGCTAATGAGGGTCACTCAGGGTCAGTTAAAAGGCAATTGTGAGAAATGAAAGAATAAAAGGCTAAACTGCACATAGGCTAAAACATCCAAAAACAAATCAAAATATATTATTCACAACCATAAATAAGGTGTTTTGGTGGATATGCCAAACAAGCATTTTGTGTTTCTTAGCCATTAATTTCAAAATAAGTCAAACGCTACACTCCAGCATGACCGTTGTGCTCCTCTTCTCTGGATGACTGGTGGCCTTGTCAGTGTGAGAAGCCACAGGTCATCTCATTCATAGCTCTGCTGCCGTTTCCCTGCGGTGGTGGAGTGAAATCTCCACGGACGTCAGGATGGCAGAGTCATCGCATATCTCCTGCCAGAGGCTGAAAACCACCTTTGTACTGCAGCACGACACGCTGTTAGTTGTTTGTTTGGGAGAGATGCTTTTTTTTTGTTGTTGTTTAATAGAATCTATCTTTTGCTCCTACGCAGTTTGACAATACACTGATGGTAACCCCCCTTGGACAAAAATGTCTATGAGACACTACAAATTGGAAGCAAAGAAACATAAACTCTTGTTTTTTCCATCAGTAAACATTGATTTACTTGTGTAACAATTCTATTATAAGACTTGACAATCTTTGCTTTGATAGAAATATATGTGTGCTCTTTGGTGGTAGGAGCTGCCCATCTGTTTACATTTTGATAATGGATTGTACTTTTGAAGAAAATGAAAACAAAAGATTTAAGTTAAAAAAAATCTTCCCATCTGCAAACAACCTGGGAAAGGACAAAAATTGTCTTGATCAGATTTGGCAACCTCCCATAGCTTCGAGTGCACAGCTATGTGTGTGCGTATGAGTGTGAATGATTGTTTTGGCAACTTTTGCGTGCTGCTGAACAGTTTCTGGACCTTGGTTTGCAGATGTTAGACTCAGTTTTATGGACTTTTATGTACAGAAAATAAATCCTTCTCTCAGTCTGACTCCTCTACATCCTCTCTTTCCCACCTCTAGGTCGTCATCCTCCCTTCCCATTCTCCTCTCCGTCATTTCTTGATCTTCTAAACCAGACATGGGCAAACTACGGCCTGCGGGCTTTTTAATCCTGCCTGAAATGTGTAATAAACAAAGAAGATTAACCATCTTTTCTGAGTCTGTCCAAGCTTCTCCTGTAATTTGATAAACAAATAATCCATCAAAGAGCGTTGTTAAAGTATTAATTTGTAAAGTGAAATGGACAAAAAGGAAAATAGTAAGAGACGCTCTTTTCATCAACACAGAGCTGGTTAGAGCTAACATGTCGCTCCTCCCTTCTCTTCTCTACCCCTCCCTCTCCTACTTTGCTCTCCCCATTTCCTCCCTTGTCCTCCACTACCCCCCCCCCCCCCCCACTCTTGTAGTAATTGATAGCGCACAGTGCTGTTATTTCATCCAAAGGGCCCTGTAAACAAAATCGTCTCTGACAGAACCAATATGGAAATCTCAAGCAGTGGGGCCACGAGTTATGGCTTGCAACATGGTGTGTGTGTGTGTGTGTGTGAAAGCGTTAGCACGTGCATGAAACGGAAAGAGGTGTGTGTGTGTGTGTGTGTTTGTGTGGGCTTGCAACATGTGTGTGTGTGTGTGTGTGTGTGTGTGTGTGTGTGTGTGCGTGTGCAAGCTGAGAGGTGGTTCTCAGTTTTGCGTAATAAACTCCAATGCAGCCAGTCATTAAGTGGAGTGTGCGTGTGCGTGCGTGTGTGTGTGTATGTGTGTGAGACGGAGAGGGGTCAAGGCCAAATTGACATCAAATGGTCTAAATTAGCCCCACTTGTCTCCATTGATTTACGACGGGCGAGTAAATTGCATCTGTAGGAGGAGAGGAGAAGTGGGGAGGGGCTCGACGCTTCACTGTAATTGATCTCAGGCCGCTGTTGGTGTGTTCATGGTGACAGAAGCTGTTCTGGAGAGTCAAGAGGACCACGCTGTCGTCATGGCACCACTTAAATCTAACCTTTTACTCACATCGCTGCTGGTTACATGTGCTTGGGTAGAGAGGGGCCAGGGGACCACTGAAGCCATTCTAGTAATTATTAGTCTGTTAGAACTGACTCCAACCAGAGAAATAAGTGACACACAGTGCATATTTGAGATGTGGATAGTTCAAGAACATCTTTTCTTATATTCTGAGTGTTCAGTGTACAACAACAGGACAGATGGACACCAGCATTCTGTTTTTACGGCATGTCCTTACGCTTCTGGATAAAAGGCTGTAACTGACATAAAGAGGTAGTAGGAAGTGAACCTAAAGTTTTTACTTGGCCAAATTCTCAGATTGTCAGAAAAAAAACAACCCTTATCTAAACAGACACAAAACAAATATTGGAAGCAGATTCAAATCAAATCAAATCAAAAGCCTTTATTGTCATGATATGACATTGCATACAACGAAATTAGGAGCGCTGCTCCACATGGTGCTCAGTGAAATAAACAAGTATAGAAAGATATCAAGATATAAAATAGAAAAGACATAAAGTTATAAGAAATGAGACACCATTTACAGTATTTACAGTAGTTAGGCACAGTTTTACAGTGGAGGATAGGATAAATTTTGCTTCTGAAGTAAAAAAAAATATTTCACAATTTCAGAAATGGTATTATTGCACAGATTATGAAGGGAGTACACAATTTTTTGGAAGTAGTGAGCCTATAGCTGTGAATCTCTTTAAACTGTCACATTTCATAAAGAATGGATTGTTTTAGAGATGAAAGTCCACTGTGTAAAATCCCTTCCTATTCAGACCTGTGCGTTAAGCTCAGTAAAGAGAAAGTGAAGGAGACCATTACTGGCTGAGAGGAAGATGGGATGAGGAAAAAGAAAGTGAGAAAGGAAGTAAAGAGCAGGTTCACAGGTGAAGTAAAGAGTGATAAAAAGAAGTGGTTAAAGGAGAGATCAGATGATTGCGCGTGTGTGTGTGTGTGTGTGTGTGTGTGTGTGTGTGTGTGTGTGTGTGTCCATCTCTGCCTTTCTATATTGTGTGTGTAACTCTGGCAGTCCCCAATTTCAAATTGAACAAGGACAGAATGTAACACAACAGAGAGATATTGATTCCTTTACAACACACACACACACACACACACACACACACACACACACACACACACACACACACACACACACACACACACACACACACACACACACACACAAGTTCTCTGATTTACCGTGGCTGACAATGCTCTTACAGGACAGTGTGATAACGTGCAATAGTGACATACACATACACATTGATTTGTGTGCACAGTGTTAAAAAGTATTCCTCACACATTGGCTGGACATTAGTTATCGTATGTATGATCACTAGACATATACGCATGAGATTATGAATGCATACTTTGAGACACACACACACACAGTCTAAGTCTGAGCAGTTCTCTGCTCCAGCCTTAATTGGATTCTAATGTATTCAGTTTGCTCCACTGAGCAAAGAGATGACTGCTTTCTGACTGGAGAGAGAGGAGAGAGAAAAGAGAGAGTGAAGGAATCAGACGTAAGTAGGAAGATTTATCAGCGCTGGTCATCTTCCTCCAGCCTCTGAACGGAGTATCGTCTGAACAAGGTGGAGACAGAATTTCTACAAGAGCCATTTGACCTTACAGAGGACCAGACTCGCTCGCCTCTCATCCTTCTATTTAAGAGGTGAGAGAGATGATGAGAGAGAGATGTATCTAAATGCAGCAAACAAACAAACCACTTCCTGTCATGCACTCAACACTCAGTGCATTGTTGACCTGTAGAGCAACATCTGAGGATCACACTGTGAGTGTCCTCTCTCAGTCTAAGTGCATAGAAATGAATGTACTGTACATAACCGTAATCAGAAAGCATCAGGTGAAGTTTAGATACACATCACTTGGAGTCCACCGTCTCAAGATGCATATCAGCATATTAAAGGCAAACTATGTGATCATTTAACCAATACACAGCTGTCAAGGTTTGGACAAAGTTGTGCTACTACTGCTGCATCTCGCTGCATTAGAAACATTCACATGTTCACTGTGGAAGTTTGCCTCTTTAATCAAATGACAATGCATTTTGCAATTGGTGGATTCAATGTGACACATTAACTTCGCGTTAGTTGTTGGCAAACATGCCAATATTTGTATCTATCTGCCCAGCTTGTTTATCTGTCCGGCTCTAAAATAAACATGCAGGTAAATTAGTACCCTTCAGTTTTTGTTTCCATAAAACGATATATGTGGGAAACATGATGTTGGAGAAAGTGCTGACTTTTTGAAAAACCAGTGGTAAGCACTTTTAGCACTGGAACTGTCCAGTTGGCAGCCTGTCAGGCATCTTTAAGATCCAGTGCAATGATCTCATGCATGGCATGGAAAAAGCCTGTAAATCACATTTAGGTTGAGTCCTCTAGTCCTCAGTGAGTGGTTGATGCATGAGATTGTCCACATGCTGAGAAACCACCAAGTATTAGTGCTACTTACACGTTGAATATATAATTGTGTCTATATTGGAACATTGCTGTCTTCACAGTCAGACTGACAGTTGCATGTTAACCAATGTGAGACCAGTCAAGCTTTTACTGAACTCCACAAGCTTCTGTTATGTGTCTGTCACATATTTACATAAATACATGATAGTAATTTCTCCAAGAACTAAAGTTAAATGTGAATGTGTAGCTAGGTTCAGCAGACATCACCTGTAGCCTTCCAACATTACTCATAATGTATTAGGAACCCAGTTTTCTCTCACTGTATGTCAGTCACACCTTCAAGGCTGTTGAAGGGTGTTGAGCTTTCAGCAATAGATCTGTCTAAATCAGCCAAAACTCCACAAATACTATTGACCAATGTGATGTGTGATTGCTCAGAGAACATTTGATAACAAAAATGTTTTTTATTGAACAAATAGAAGTTAGATTTCCACTGCACTGTCAGCTGGGGAACATCATGTGGCCGTGCCCTTTGTTAAACAATACTGTGAAATTAAAAATGTGATATCACTGGACAGGAGCTTTCACACTAAGCTTTGCTTCTGGTGGGTCACCTTGATGGGACTTGAGTGAGTGAGACTAGGCGGCAAAGTGGTGTGGTGGTTTAGCACTGTCGCTTCACAGCAAGAAGGTACTGCGTTCGATTCCCCAGCCCGGGGCCTTTCTGTGTGGAGTTTGCATGTTCTCCCCGTGTCTGTGTGGGTTCTCTCCGGCCTCCTGCCACCATCCAAAAACATGTATGGGCACTGGCTAATTTAAATTGTCCGTAGGTGTGAATGTGAGTGTGAGTGGTTGTCTGTCTCTATGTGTCCTGAGATGAACTGGAGACTTATCCACCCTAAGACAGCTGGGATAGGCTCCAGCCCCCCACGACCCTATGAGGATAGAAAATGGATGGATGGTTGCCTTGGTTAGAAGTTCCCCACTCTCTTCAAGAGAAGCTATTTTTTGGATTGTGTTTGGAAATGTTTGTGAGCCACTGATCACATAAAATGGTTGTTAATCTTTCTGCTTCAGGGCCTTTTCTCCCCTTGGGTTATTAGGATTACTATTTTCTGAGCCTATGATTTTCCCCAGTAGAAAGAGATACAACAGTATAGGAAGTATGCTTCTTATTGAATATTTAGGTAAAGAGAGGGAATTCTAGTTGTGATGTGAAGTATTTTCCTGTAAAAGATGAGTTTTCAGTTTGCGACAGAAGATGAGAAGTGACTTTCGGTGCAAAGGTCATCTCACCACTGAGTAGCCATAGGGAGGAAGCTGAGCTGGGTGCAGCGATGAGCAGCATCACCTCTGGGTGGGCTCAGCAGCACAGCAGTAGACTGACAGTGAAACGGCTTCTTACACTAGCTGTGAAGTGTTCGTCTGACTAGAGCGCAGCATCTTTAAAGGTGATGAGTAAGAAGCTGTTGTTTCCTCCATCTGTCTTTTCAGACGTTCTTCCCTCCTGTCGCAGTTCGTCGCTGTGCCTGAACTCTATCTTCACATTTCAGTCATGAGGATTTTGCAGTAAACTGACATGGCTGCATATTTTGCCTGAATGTGACAGCAATTATTTGCATTAATTGACAGCAAGGAGGAGTGTATTTTAGACTTTTATGAGTCAGTGTTTCAGCACATGAAGAGAAACGGCAAAATGATTCATAACACAAAATAAGTTAAATATTGTGTCAAATTAAGAATGTGGCTTTCCCACCTTACTTTGATGTTTACCATCACCGTAATTTTTTTCTCTCCATTTGCTTTTAATGAGAGCTTAAAGTGAGAATGAGTAGTAATGCATCAACCATGCAGGAATTAAAGAAATTCAGCTGAATGAGACTCATCATCCTGACTGAAGTGCAAAAGTAGACCAGGTTGGTGTCTGCGGTCAGTCTGGCAGCACAGCAACCAGCCGCTGAAAAGCAGTTATACAAAACATATATTATTCTTCATTTGTCACATCACATCAGTATTGCTGACATGAATGCCATTTTGTGATATAATGAATATTTGCCTTTCAGCCTTCCCCTCATAATGATGAGTGAAGTAAGGGAAAAGAAAAATAGAAGATACTTCATGTTTAAAGAGTTGTTTTTTTTTGTGATGGCTTCTATTTAGGCATCATAAGCCGAAAACTTTCAGAGCAAATGTAGGCCTGCAAATAAAGATTATTTTTGTTGTTGTTGATTAATCTGTTGATTATTTTTTGATCAATTGATCAGTTGTTTCTAATAATTGCCAGATTTTAATTAAAAGGTCGGTGTTTCCCAAAGCCAAGATGACATCCTCTAAGGTCTTGTTTTGTCCACAACTCAAGGATGTTCATTTTACTGTCATCAAGAAAAAAAAATATTCACGTTGAAAAAGCTGGGATCAGAGAATTCTGACTTAGATACTCAAACTGATTAATTGATACTAATTGATTCATTATTGCAGCTCTAAACAGATGTTTAAATTAAACAGTTTACTATGTTTTACCAGGCGAGTTGTTACATTTTTACTTTGAAAGATGTAGTCTTTGTCCCTTAGAGCATTTATCTTTTTTCTTTCGTTTTTTATTTTCCCAAATCTCCAAAGAGTCAAATATTACTTTTTACTTCATGCTCGCTGAACTAATGCCGCGCTTCGGTTGCATTCCCTAGAGAAGTAGTTCAGTTAAAAAAGCTTTCAATCTAAATTACATTATGGGACATATGAATAATATTTTTAAACTGCACTGATCTAGCACTGCTCCATAACATTAGATGGATGGAGGTTGCTTATATGTTACAATAGGAGTCAGTCAGCTGGTGGGAGGCGAGAAAAATATGCATTGGGATAGTTAGTGAGCAACAGTCATGATCACATGGTGGAATATCAGTGAAGAGAACAGAGAGAAGCACCACAAGCCTTTTTCACTTCTATGTTGCTGATAGCGTGCAGATGGATGTACAGAGTGGGCTTTTTCTCTGAGTGGGCCACTAGGGGGTGCTGTCGCTCCTTCTTAGGCTCCTGTAGAGGCCGTGGATCAGTCAGTCAAACCAGCAGAGGCACAGAGCCTCACGTCTCTCCGTCTCCGGAAATCCTCCCATCCCTCCGCCGACGGACTGATTTGCAATTCAATAAGTCACAATGTCATCTCTTTAGCTTTTACACGTTTAGCTGACAAAGGGAACCAGGCACGCTGCCTTATGAAATATCGCCTCGGACTAAAAGAAGACCTTAATGTTCTTTATTTATATATATATATATATATATATATATATATATATATATATATATATATAGAGATATATATATATGTGCATCAACAGCAAGTGACTGACTTATTACAAGGTGCCTGGCGGATCACATTTTGCAGTCACGCGCCGCTGGCAGCGGATGTGGTGCTTTGCACGCGCGTGCGCATATACGGGAGTACGCACAAAGGTGGCATCTATCGATTACAGAGAGAACAGGTGTAGCGAGTGTCTTTGTATGAATTATGCAGGCAGAGGCTTTGAAAAGGATAAACAACACACACACACACACACACACACACACACACACACAGAGAAGCCTCTTCTTATGGGATGTATTTTTATTTTTCTTCTTGTAAACTTCAGTGTACAGGGGCATCACTTTAACTGGTTTCCCACCGGCGGATCTACTTTCAGATATTGGCTTCATGTTAGCCTTTATTCTAGCGCGTTTAGATTTCTTTCACTCATTACTTTGAAGAACAACACATTTTAATCGTCCTTCTAGTAGAGGTATAGGTGTCTTTGCCCCCCTTCAAGATAAATAATAAACATCTAACCATGTAGCCTAAATAAGTGGTGAAAGAAATGGAATAAAAGTCGAATAAATTCCCCGACCCTCCATTGGCTGCTCAGCTGTCACTTAAAGACACCAAATCCCGCCCTCACAAACCCCAACCCCACCCTCCTCAGCCCCTCAGCCTCCGCTGGCCCTCCTCCTCCTCCTCGTCTTCTTCTTCCTCCCCTTGCACCTCCTTCTCTTCTGCCGGCTGGTGGAAGCGTCAGACCTCCGCTCCTCTCCTCCCTCCATCCCGCGGATGAGTGTGTAGAGGCTCTCAAGTTGAAGCAGACACGTACAGTCGCAGGGGGACAGTGGCAGGATAGACAGAAGAGAATGAAGGAGAGCGGACGGAGCTGCTGCCGGGCGAGCGACATTTGGATTTTATTAAATATACGAGCCTTAAGTGTGACAGAGTTTTCTTGGGTTTTGTTCTTTCAAAACCGTCTGGGTGGACTTTTTTACTTCGTTGGGGGAGTTCTTCGTGCACTCTGCTGGTCGCTGTAAACTTTGGAAGAAAGAAAAGTGTGATAAAGGGAGAGACACTGAGGTGTCCGTCCCGTTTGGATAAATAAAGCAGAGGAGCGCACCGGTGGAAAAGGCTCTCCGCAGGGGAAAGTGGCTTTATTTCGTCGGCTGGAGGAGACACTGCAGACTTTTGTGGGGGGAGGATTAAAAAAAGAAGCCACCCTGCACCGGAATTTCCCACTGAATGTTTCTTTTTTATGACTGAATCCAGAGGGATTTATAGTTCAGCCCGAACGTCATCCGTGCAGTATCTTAGGTCAAACACAGCGGGAGCGCAGTTTGGCCAAATTGAGATTATTGATGGCACCATAGTGATCGGTGTGGTTGGACGGAAGAAATAATACATTTAAACATCACCTTTTGTTCGTTTCGTGAACAGTTCCGGAGGGTTTTTTTTGTTCCGACAAGAGGGATGGAGACGGTGTGGAGAAAGGGAGGTGCGCTGATGGGATGTCGCCTCTGGAAGACGGTGCTGCTCCTGCTCCTGTGGGAAGAAGGTAAGAGATGCGGAAACACGCAAGGCGAAAACTTGCTGTCAGTTTGAAACATACCGGCACATCCACACTCTGTTGCTGTTGTGTTTCCCTGGCTGTGATGGCGCGGCGCCGTGCGCTTTGGAGAGAAGTGACAGCATGTCGGGAACCCCAACTCCAAACTGAGTTCATCCACCTATCCATCCTCACAGACAGCAACAGCATAAAAAGTGTCAAACTGAAACAAGTTTAGTGTGAAGTCATGACGCCTTTTCCTCAAAAGACACGCGCTTCGTGTTTGCCGTGGTCATCACAGACTGTCGACACATTTAAATGAAGCAAGTTCATTTTTTGTTGCCAAATGGCGATCGATTAGGCCTTATTCACCTTGACACCTCCTGTGTCCGTGCGTGCGTGTGTGTGGAATAATAAGTGACTGAGCCGAAGCCTCGGATGACAGATGCGTTTACTAACTAGTGCCATGAGACACCTGAACCCCGAGCAGTCGGTTCCTCACCGGAGCACTGACAGCCCTGACAGTAGCTGTTGTCATACGAAAATTAAAACTTGCCTTTCTGAATTTCCAAAGACTGGCCCGTTGCGCATGACCTCCTCTGCGCCCCTGAACCGGTTTGCATTAAAGTGTCCCCTGTCAGAGATGTCCTGAAGGTCTTTTCTTATGATATGGATGAAGGAAGCTCTCCTGTCCTCTTGCCTCTCTCATTAAAATGTATCATCAACATTTGTGACCTGAGGAAAATTAGAGAAATTGGGAGAAAATTCTCTCTTCGAAATGTTCTCCATTATCTGAGAAACGAGAGGAGATGGGTCAAAACCCCTCTAATGAAAAATATGACTTCATTAACTACATCTTTTAAGGGTTTTTATGACTTGTGATGCGTGACTTTAAAAACATTAAGCATTTATAAACTCAATTTAAATTATAAGCGTGTTTTTTCGGGAGCATGTTCCAGTTTGCGCAGATGGCGATTAAAGAACACTAAAACAGCGCTGAGAGATTCTGAATTTAGGTCGGGCAACCCCACCGCCCACATAAAAAACGATAACGAAGATGAATAAGATGAAGATTTGTGACAGATATTTTGGACTCGATGCCCTCTGAGTGCGAACTCGCCTCCGTGTACCACACATGACAGTCCTTCAGCATTAATATCACATTCCCGTAAGTGTATTCTCTCTCTCTGTCTCTCTCTGTTTGTTTGTGTGTGTGTGTGTGTGTGTGTGTGTGTGTGGGCTTTAATCAGCCCGGTCACTGACGGTCCACTGAGCAGTTAACAGTCGCTGCGTTGTGCGCCCTGGAGCGCAGTGGTCGCCTTGGCCTCGGCGCACGGCGCACCGACAGGAGACCAAACAGCTGCGCCCGGCAAAACGGCTGAGTAGATTAAATCAGCCAAACCACTTCCTCTCTCGCTCTCCTCTTGACACCATATCTCTTTTTCACACAGGCATGAAATAGAAAAGCCTGAGTTTTGTTTCCTTTGGCCCAGGGTCTGTTTGTCTGACGGTGCATAACGCTCTTTGACTGCTGTTTAGTGGCCCCTTGGTAATTAGGATGGGTGGTATCTCTCTTTTCTTGTCTCTATTTCAGCCTCTGTTTCTCTCACACAAACACAGTCTCACTGCACACACACACGAATAGGTAAAGGTCCAGTCCAACTTGGCTGTAGTTTAACTGTTTTTATTGGACAATGGGGAGCTTTGGTTCTAATGCTGTAATGGCCACCTAAGGCAGTTTAAAACAGCAAAGACTCCCCCCTCTCTCCCGTACTCTTCCAGTGTGCATTGCCAGAGTCGGTGTGGTGTCTTCCTCTGTGTTCAGTAGTTTGTGCATTGCTTGTGTCTGTGTTTGTTTGCATTTACAGTAGGTGTCACACAGCCCCTTACTCACCTGTGTTTGTGTTGCTGTCTTAAGCTATCATACATAAAAATTGGGAACCTCCATTTTGACTCCAGCCACAGAAAACACCACCCTTTTGATCAGTTCCAGTGTGTTGCACATTGTTGTTACAACCCTAACCCATTGGGCGGCAGTAGCTCAGTCTGTAGTGACTTGGGCTGGGAATCGGAGGGTTGCTGATTCAAGACCAGGTCGGACCATGTGGACTGGTAGCTGCCAGTTCCTCATCCTGGGCACTGCCGATGTGCCCTTGAGCAAGGCACACAACCCCCACTGCTTGAGGCACCTGCATTCGGGGCAGCCCCCTCACTCTGACACCTCTCCTCCAATGAATGTGCATGTGTATGTGCAGCTGAAAATCAAACCAACAGAGTGTAAATTGAAATTTCCTTTACTGAGGGACTAGTAAAGGAATTCTTCTCCTTGCAGCAATTTTTGGTTGTAAGCACTACGTGTCACTGCACCTCTAATCAAAGCACCTTTACAGTATGTCCCCAGTAGTCCCTGTTCATGTTATTGTCTCATTATTCCCTGAGTGGTGTTTCTATTTTCATGTCACTCCATTTCACTGTAATTGCATCACTCTGTTATTTCATCATCCAGGTCGTCTCCAGGTTGTCATTGTTGGTTTATTCAAACGCTGAGCATCAGAAAGATGCCTGTTCAGAGGCAAACGCTTAGTTGGGCCTTGAAGGTTCAGAGGCTGAGTAGTCACTGGGGAGGTCATGACTCGGCTCTTTATTCTCAGCAGCAGGTCTGTTGTGGGCGGGTGGCCGGGGAATTCTTTTCACCTGCACATGCGAAGCAAACTTAAAGTTAAAACAGTATTTTATCACCTAGTTTATAAACTTTAGCAGCAAGCTGTGATCTAATGAATCCATTTTTTAACACTATACCATTTTTACAGTATGTGTTGTATCATAAATCAGTGATGTTAAATGCTACATGTGCATATGCAGAATGCATCTTTTTATATCTGTGTTTAAATACACGTTGGCTATTACTGCTGCTCTTATATAGCTGGATAATCCGACTTATTTTAGCTTTCTATAAATATATATGTATGGGCTAAAACGCCAAAAAGTAAGTCCAAATATATATGCATTACTGAAATGCCAAAGACATGTACAACATTTACATTGTTTGTCCATTGGAGAGAATTTTTTTTTTTTTTTTTTTTTTAACTGTAAAATTTCCCACTCAGTACAAACAGCTAAATAAATAACAACTATATTGTTATTTGACCAGTATCTGTACAGCCCTTGGGCTGTCTGCTCTTAAAGCATGTTCAATATGAACTGTTGTCAATGAAATTCTGTACATCCTGAAATCTCAATGGTTTCACTGCTGTTCTATATTAGAGCACACTTGTAAACTTTTGCTGCCTTCTTTAAATGTGTCAAATAAGTAATAGCCATGTGGCAGAGTGAATGTGTACTTTCAGTGTCAAATGCCGGTTAAAAAAAACCCAGCACTATATCCAAAGTGTTTTTCTCTGCCTGTGTGCTTGAACGCGTTGCTAACCTGTAGCAGAATGTCAGCACTATGCACCATTACTCATGCAATACAGAGCATTAATTATTACTGATGTAAAATCACTGAGACACACACACTCCACTCGTCTCTCGCCCTGTCCTTTATAGTCTGCTCTCTCTCTGTTTCTCATTGTTGGTTTCATTCACTGGCTTGCTGACTCACTCAGGCACACACTCATGTGGACACACACACACACACTTGCAGACACACACATACAGCACAGTCGTACGCACTAACACATAGAGGGAGCTTATTCTCTTAAAAACTTAAGTAATACTGGCAATTTAAAAAAGGACCAATCAAAGCAAGTGTGAGGCTGCTAAACACTGTGATTTTTTTCCCGCACAGTCACATTCAATGGTGTATGAGTAACACTGTAATTTTGCCATGTAGTTTCTATTGATTGCAATGTAATGGCATCCATGTTCATGGTGGGGAACTTAGAATACAGTTTTATGGACATTATTTTAGAGCTCCCCCTGAAAGTCTCAGAGCGGCCTTTTGAGGGAGCTTGAAGCCCTCTCGGAGAGCCGTGCTCCCTCATAATTCGAACACTGTTTGTACCCCTTCCCATGAGATCGGGTTGGAGCATCATACTTTTTCTCTCTGTCTGTGTGTCACAGACCACTCACATGGCCTTTTTGTCATAGTGACAGTGAGAGCGTGGAGCACAGAGAGAGGCAGATGAGAGGGTCACAGAGACACTGGAAAACAAATTGGGTGGACTGGAAGAAGTGGACAAGGCAGTCCCTGCCTTCTTTGTCCTCCATCATGAAACTTTTAGCTTTTTCCAGTATTGATTTTTATGTATCTTATGTGTTCTGTTCTGGATATTATGGTGTGACTGCAAGGTTGCCTTTTTGGGGAAAGTAGAAGTGAAACACTGCACAGAACTGTATGGGTGAAATAGGTGTGTGTACAGACTGAAAACCTCTGCAACATCTAAAAGCTGCAGCTAATTTCAAACACAAAACTTTGTACACGTACCTGGTGAGTGTGCTTTTCAAGGTACCACTGATTCATCAATTTGTTTTCTGACAGGTCTTAACTACCATGCATGATTTCTTCATCTTCCATCAGCTGTGAGTAGCTTTTCCATTTCAGTGGGCCAATAATGTCCAACATCACACTCAAAAAATAGATTTTTGCCAGCTGGCATTAAGAGGCGTATTTCATCTTGTCATTTTTCCACTCTCAGTATATACTGGCAGTCTTAGTATATACAGTTGGAACACAGGTCTGGTAAATTGTTATTTCTTTTCATGTTGTTTTGAGGGTAAATCCATTGCTTGTTCCTCTGTTTTACCTATTCTCATTATTTATATTTAGCCTTCCTTAGTATAAAAGGATAACACAGGATAATATTTATGTGCATTTACAGATTTTCTTGTCATTTAGGTATCTTGTGTGAAAACCTCGCAATTCTTCTCTCATGGGTGGAGCAAATTGGGTTCCCATGCCACTCGATGGGTAGAAAGAAAAGAGTGTATGCACAGTCAGACACACAAGACCACTCAAACACAATGAGACACCCAGAAAAGCACTCAAGGAGCTGCATGATGGGGAAAAGAATTGGCTTTCATCGTCATAAGGGGAGCAACTCTTCTTGTCATCACACAGAGAAGCAGGAAGGCATGGAGATGGAGAGATTGAAGAGAGGGAGAGATTTTCTCCTCCCTTGAGAGAGTATTCATCCTCAATGTCCCCTTCCTTCCATATCAGTAAATCTCATCGAGAAGGATACTGTTTGCTACAGGGCCTGAACATATTTACACTGACACACACACACACACACACACACACACACAGCTGTGTATCTGTGTATTGTACCCTAACCATATCCACTACCCATGTAATCCTAATCCTAATCCTAACCCTAACCAAAGTCTAACCTTACAGTAACATTAAATGTTCTCCAAGTCTTCAGCCTGAAATCTAACAGTTTACATTATGGGGACCTGCACTTTGTCCCCATAAGTACGGTGATTCCCCACATTGTCAGCATGAGTCCCCACAGTGTGAGTGTGTTATCAGACTTATGTCCCCATATGTTCGGCAAAACATGCCCACACACACACACACACACATCAGACATTTTATCCTCAATATGTGATCATACACACAATATTTATGCCAAAGTAAGATCTCCCTATTTTCAAGGGAATTTGTGAATTTGTGACATTCAGTAGACGCGCTTAGTGGCTTATAGGCAACAACATGTTATTTCATTTAATGGACACATTTCATCTGTTGAATCTTAAATTAAATTAAACACGTTATTAGAGTTTCTACACACCTATTGCATAAGACCCCAACCACCTATATACATGTCTCTGCTGGTATATATTCAACTCAGTGAGAGTGGTGAAGGTCAGAGTTCTGGCTTTTAAACCCTGAATCACCTGACAGGAGTCCTAACAGGAGTTTAATATCCGTCACACAGGGCATTTTATGAAGGGAAGTCAGTTTAGCCACTGAGGAACTCGTCAGTCTGCTTAAAACAACCTTGATAGAGAGCTGTGTTATCCAACCATGTCCATAATGATTTCAAGTAGCCACATTTGAAGGCGAGATGGAAATCCTGCCGTCACAACCTCCTGCTGGATATACTGCCTGTCTGATGTCTGTGCTCTGTGTCTTTTCTGAGTTTGTAGCACAAGTAATAACGACACACACTTTTGGACAGTCATTCTTCAGAGACATTAGTGATGTTGCACTAAGTTTCACACATGGAAAATGAGTAGTCATTAATTGGGTCTGCATTCTGACATGTATTAGGTGTATGAGGTGAGGATTCTAGCGGCTGTGTTCAGACTTCAGCCCTGTGTGGTAAAACGCAGCTCTCACAGAGCAGAGGGGTTGCCAACGCAGGAAGCTCTGGCAGGACAACAGAGGGTCGGCCAGCAAAAAAAAGGTGAACCTGGCTCATCTTTCGCTGCAATGCAAGATGCAGCACTGGCCAGCCAAATTCATGCACAAGCGCATATTCCTGGAAGACGACTGCTGTTAAGCTTACCTTGTATTAGATGCAGAAATAATGTAAACAGCAGTTGAAGAGCCCCTGAAGGAAAGGGTTTATGATTTGAGGGAGAGTGTATCAGTATGAATTCAAGCTTGTTTCTGCACAGTCACATCTTATTCACTTATGGATGTATTGCGTTGATTTCTGTGGCACTCATGAGTGTATTCTGCTGTTGCTCTGCTATTAATAGAATATACAGGCAGTTACTAAAAGTCAACTGATTGGTTTGAATACTTAGTAAAAGTACAACTTCCTTTGCACAGCCTGTGTGAGTCTGGGCCAGCATTTCTGTGTGTGTGACGATGAGGCGGCTGTTTCAAAGGCCTGTCGAGAGGTTTAAGGGTCTGGCTAATGAGCAAGTCATTTTCCCTCAGAGTAACATGAATAGCCAGACTCATTTTGTGTGTGTGTGTGTGTGTGTGTGTGTGTGTGTATGCTATTGTAGACTTAGAAGTCGTGTCTCAGGGTTTAAGGTTGAGCTGATCAGCAGCACATTTCACCCTGCATTACTGGAGCTTTACACGGCTGGTTTCTGGTCGGCGAATGTGAGCGAGGGAGAAACTGAATTAGCTGATCATTATCATCGTGACACAATGACTGAGAGGAGACTAACAGTGGGTTAAAATTAGCTTTAATTTTTCTCATTGAATTTTGATTGAATGTAATTTATCGGTATCGGTGCATTAGTGTGTGTGCCGCTATGGAAAAGTGTAAAGGCTAAATTATTAACAATTGGCTGTGAGTAGCAGCAGAGATTTTACCATACTTTTTATAATGTAGTATCGCTCCTATTAATATTCCTGGGTATATTAGACCATTGTGGGGAATAATTCATTTATTTATTTTTTTTAGAGTCAAATACCGTCATTTTGCCTCAATTTTATAGCCTATGCTGGATTTGCTAACACAGACAATAAACTGTTTCTCAATTGATTTTCCCAGATTTTTTTTTTTTCAATTGTCCTCTTTGCTTCTGCATTCCTCTCACATGTGACTGATTTGTCGTTTGTTTTTCTTCATTGAAGAATTATTTTTAAGCTGGCGATGTGCTTCCTCGCTCTGTCTTTTGATTGTCTGTTTCTCTTCTGTCAATACAGTGTTTCTCTGTCTTCTTTCCTCTTCTGTGTAGACTGTCACTTTCCCACCTTTACTTTTTGCTCATTTAATCACACTGTCATCAGTCATTCAGTCTTTCCATATATTTTCTCCACCCATATTCCTTTCCGTTGTCTCGCTCTTCGTTCTCTTCTCTTACTTCCCTCTGCCTTTTTTCTTTACTTCATCACTTTATTCCCTGCTGTCGTGTCTCAGTCTTTCTGTTCCTTTTCCAAAATGCAGTATTTCTCTCCTTGTCATTTCTTCCTCTGTTCAGAATCCTTCTTTCTCCTCCATCTTTTCTCTCACTGTATTCCATCATTATTTTACCCCCATCATCCCCCCATCTCTCCCTTTCTGAGCAGCTCTTAACCAGTCCTTTGAGAGTGTGTGAGCTGCTCGGCCTAAATGATTTTCTATTACCGCCGCCTGTTAACAGCGCTCCATTTGATCAAGCTAATGAAATTGAAAACTTTCATCTCAGTCAAATTGATTTCAAACCTGAAACCGCACACAGCCCCCCCCCACCCCGGCCGAGAGAGAGAGAGAGACAGAGCGAGAGAGAGAGAGAGAGAGAGAGAGAGAGAGAGAGAATGAATAAAAGACCATTGTGTTCAGTGAAGCATGACCTTCACTTTAGACACACAGAAATCAATTTGTCTGTCATTTTACTCTTGAGCTAAAGGACTTGTTTTCTACTGTGCTTGAGACCATGTATGCAAGTGGTTGTGCATGTATTGTCCAATATTGATCTTGTGCATAAAGGGCCAGAGTTAAGTTTGTTCTGATTTAGATGATAAAATTAGAAATATTAGAAAACTTAACATGAACAGACGTTAAGACGCAGCAGTAATGGGACCCCTAACACTCTTTTAAAAGAGGTCTGTTTGGTTGCTTTGTCTTGTAGTCTTTCCATCTAAATCTGCAACATACAGCCAAGCCTGCATCCTAAGGAGGGGGATTCATTTTGTTAGCTGAAGGCGAGGACATGCATCATGATTGTGGAGCCAGTTTGGACTTCATGACTGATTCAACCAAGTTGGATTGAGTCCATTTCACTCCAGGTCCATTTGATGCTGTAATTTCCCCTCTGATCATGTCGCTGTCTGGTTTTCCCTTTCAGATTATTTTATGTTATGTACCTGCTTCAGTGTTAGTTAAGTAACCAATGATCCACAGTGTTAAAGGACTCAAAAGAACAACAATGCTACGTGGATGCTCGCACAGTTGCAGTGGATGATCTTTGGGTTTCATTGTTTTGTGGTTTGTTCTATGACTTCTCAGCTCTGGGTCCATAAAAGGGATATAAAAAGTTACCTTCATATTGTAGCAGTTTCTGGATTGAATCCAGAGAAAGAATTGTAAACCAAGGTAGTGAGGTGGGCGTAGTGGTTAGCACTTACCTCACAGCAAGAAGGTACCGGATTCGATTCCCGACCCGGGGCCTTTCTGTGTGGAGTTTGCATGTTCTCCCCGTGTCTGCGTGGGTTCTCTCCGGGTACTCTGGCTTCCTCCCACCATCTAAAAACATACGTGTGTGGGGGTTAGGTTAATTGGCTAATTTAAATCATCAAAGCTGAACAGAGCATCACATTATGCACACATTGTGCACGATGTTTTAAATAAAAAAAAAACAAAAAAACAGGAGATTGCAAAAAAGAAATGCAAAGGAGGTATAAAAGGAGCACAAGGTGAAAAATTGCCAACATGGAGAGAAACAGATGTTGCTAATAGACAGATAGATAGACAGATGCATATATTATTTCCCTGGGTCCTCATTTGGGTCAGAGAAGCTCCCTGTTGTGGTCAGAGGCTCACCAAGCTGCTCTTTGGATGGCAATGTATGTGTCTTATGAATGAAAGTTATGTGGAGGTATGTTTATGGGTTAATGTCTATGTGTACAGGTGTTTTGGTGTTCAATGCCTTATTTGTGCTTGTGTCTATGTAGTACAGGGGCCATGGGCTTTGGATGTTTGGCTCAGGACTGCTGCAAACACTTGATGACATTAGCTACAGTCTGAGAGAGAGAGAGCGAGAGAGAGAGAGAAAATAGAGAACTGTTAAGAAGAGAGAGTTACAGAGGGAGACATTAAAAGGCCAGACCAGGCCACGATCTGGTTGCTGTGAAGAAATGGGATGAAGAGATGGAGAGAGGGAGAGATGAAAAGAGGATGAAAAAGTAGCAGTGTGAAATGAGACTTTGGGCAGCGGAGGGAAGAGGGGAAGATTGGAAAGAGATGAGAGGGCGAGCAAAACATAGAAGGAGGCAAAAGGTAGGGAAGGAAAGAGGGAAGGGAGAGGCAAGGCACAAATTACAGACCAAGAGAGGGAAAGGAGGGAAAAGAACAAGATGGACAGATTCAGAAAACAAAAGAATGGGAGGGAAGTGTAAGCCAGCGAGCGAGGGTTAGGGACAGCGAGAGATTTAACATTTCTCTCTGTGTTGCTCTTAGCCTGTAGGCCAGCATTACAGTGGAGATTTCCACTATTTACAAAGCTGCCCTCCATCTACATAATGTTTAACACGCTCAACTCAGCTGCGCTGTGCCCGTCAAAGGAGGACGGTGTCAGTATTTTAGGCATTAATCCCTGAGGCCAGCCAGGAGGCCAGGGTGGGGGATGCTCTGCTAGTAGTCAGATATTTAATGAATTAAAATGCGGGCAAAAACACGTTCCACATGTACCACATGAAGCTGTGCTTTTTGATACTGAAATCATTCGCATTGACTGTCTCGCTGAAACTGTCAAATGATTTGAGAGCAGCAGACCATAATGCGTGAGTTTTCTCAAGTGTGAAATGATCTGTGAGCTTGTTACCTCTGATTATCAGAGCTGATTACAGGCTTGATCACTGCACAAGAAAAGTTAAACTCTTCTCTCTGCAATTTCAGGTTCATGAACTAAATGATGCAAGAAAGGAAAAAGAAATTTAGCTGCATCTAGAGGCTGAGAAAGAAATAATAAAAGTACTGAGCAACTCCTGTCAGGCTACATGATTGGATACTCAGTTTCTTACTTGTGGCCCTTATTTTCAGTTTGTCATGTGTTTGCCTCCTTCCTTTCTCTTGCCACCTTTCAGATTTCTGCCTTTTATTTGTTTGTTCTTCCATCTGCTCCATTAGATATTTCAGCCATCATATCAGCCTTGAACGGACTTTTCTTTTGTGCTAACACAGAGCTGTTCAGATGCTGAAGTCCGTCTTCATAGTATGCGCATTTGTGTGCATGTGTTTCTGTTCTTTGAGCAAAGTGTGTGAATGTTTTCAATACACTGATCAATACAGTTGTTTTGTTCCTTGTGTACCAAGTGTGGCTGTTTGTGAATAATGTGTTAAGAAGGACCTTGTGTGTTGGTGCCAAATCTGTGTGTGCCTCTGTATACCGTATATATATGTGTATATATATATGTGTGTGTGTGTGTGCGCCTTTAAACCAGCATGGCTGTGTGTTTAGTGGGGTCTTTTCAGCACTTTGAGGCTCCGTTATTTGTTAAAGAGGGAGGAAGCGATTAGCTGTTAACAAACCCCCCTAACGAACCCCACTAATGAACCCTGAGGGCAGCTCTGGGACGGCCTCAGCATGCCACCGTAATTAGACTGGCAAATAAGACTGGCTCGTTATGCAAACGAGTTGGAGTTAATCTGCATATCTTTACCTGAGACACCAGTGTTGTACTGACAAATATTTACCCAAAGGCAGGGAGGAGGAAATGAGGAAGGAGAGGAGAGGAGAGGAAGAGTGAGAGGAGGCAAAGGTAACAGAGCCCACACAACAACAACAAAGAGTCGAACAAGTGTAACGTGCACTGTAGGATGTGTTGAGGGCGGCCAAGTAGAAAAGCAGTGGATGAGGGGATGAAAGGTAAAGAGAGGGAGCTGGAGAGAGGACAGAAGTCAGAGAAGAGAAAGAATGTCAGTGCTTTGAACTTGTTGTTTACATTCCAGCCAATTTAGTGCTTATCTCCAGTGATGGATCAGTTGGTGCAAAGGTACACACAGGCGTCCTCGTACAAAGAAACTGCTTCTGGTTGATAGCTTGCCCAGATTCCCAAAGGAACAGTTCTGCGCATCTTTTATATTGTGAATACATTTTTGCAGTCCTGTGCCTTGTCAGAAAGCTGACCAGTGGAGCGTAGGCCAGAACCCAACAAGTAACAGTAGAAAACAGTAAAAGAAGAACTGAGCAGATTAGGGATTATAGGCGGATGAAATTCAAGGCATCACAAAGCCAATGGCCATTCATGTCATGCCACATCTATGATATTTCAGTCCACCCAAATTTTGACCGACAGACTAATAATGCCACGCTGCCAAGCAACTCAGTTGTATCTATTTAAAATATTTACAAGGAGGAGCAAATTTAGTGAACAAAGTGAGGGGTTTCAGGGTTGTTCAGAAGTGGCCTAACTTAAAATTGATTAATTCTTGGTGGTGCCGCTGAATCGGATCCAATCACCACCAAAAATTAACCAGTTTTAAGTTAGGCCACTACCGGCCAACCCTGAAAATTTTGTCAAAAACCGTACACAACTTTTTGAGTTATTTTGCAAACCAACATGCAAATAAACAAACCCCAGTGAAAACATAACCTCCTTGGCGGAGGTAATACATTTCAGCTCTGAGAAGTGAATATATAGAGCGAACATAGAATAATTGTTGAAATATATTATTGTATAGCTCACATTTTCTCAAGTTTGGGTCCTGTTTGACTCAGGTTTCTATTGCAGATCCAGAATTATGTGAACACAAAGATGAAACAAAGTTTGTTCGGTACTAAAAACCTGTGTGTGTGTGTGTGTGTGTGTCTGTGGACGCTTCACTCTCATTCTGCTCTGAGGTTAGACTGAAACTTTCACTTTTTCTGTAGCATTGAACATCAGTCTTGTCCTGTTCTGGGATGAGCTATGGTGTGCTGTGAAGCATAGGAGACATGTTGTGATTGGTTCTTGGCTGAAGTTTGTATCGTCCTGGCAACGGCCTCCGGGGTTGATGGGTTTGACCTCTGTGTTACAGCGGGGTTTCTGATGGATCACTCGCTGCAGCCAACACACACCCAGTGGTCTGCAGTGGATGTAGATACTGTACATAATAAATACTCTTCTTCTCGGTGGTGTCTTCTGCTTTCAGTGCAGGAACGTTTCAGTCGTCTGAGTGAGCTGACTGTGTTTGTGTGTCATCTGATAGTGACGGCTGTGTTTTTGTGTGATCGGTCTATCTGTTCTGTAGTAGGTCAAGGCGATAAACACATTTAGGACCATAGTGTGTAGATAATGTGTGTCTGAGAGAGTCAGTCGCTGAGTGTGTGTGTTTGGCTCATTAGTGCAGTAGTTCAGAGGCGATTATTTATCGTCATATTGCCCAGCCTGCTGAGTTGTGGCATAGTCAGCAGCCATCTTTATCACACACACACACACACACGGGCACACGTGCGCGCACACACATACACGCACACACACACACACACGTGCGCGCACGCACACGCACACACACACACACGTGCGCGCACGCACACACAAGCACACACACACACACGCAGCTACAGGAGTTGTAGAAGTTGTTACATCCTCCTGTGCTTTGTACATGCACACACAGAAAGAGTCATGTGAACACACACATTTCTACCTTATCTTAAACCCCTTACGCCTCAACACAAACATAACACATCTCCCGCTGCACACGCTGTCTCCCACCAGCACAAACACATCCGGCCCTGGCTCGCTCTCCCTCTCCTCCACCCCTGACTTTGTCCCTGTGACCTTGGGCGAGTGTTGCCAGCGGCTGCTGCTGAGATTTCTGCGTAGGGGGTTGGAGGGCGGATGGAGAAAGGCTTGGCCAGGGATCACACAACTTTCATCCCTCTATCCATCCGTTCGTCCGGCTGATGAATGAGAGAAAAGTTTTCCCCCCTCTGTTGACAGATGGCCGTGGAGTTTTTGGGGACTCATGAGGAGTTCATTTATAATGAGGCTCCTCTTTGGACTCCAGCTCGAAACAACATCATTTATTTCCAAATTATGCGTAAATGCAGTTTTGAGAAAGTGACTATGACTGATCACAGACAAAGCGGTTGTCGGACTTCTAATTTCTTTTCCACACGCCTGCTGAACCACTGCTGCGTTTAAGCTCCGTCCGCAACAATAATTGAAAGCCTCTCTCACTTTTCAGCTGTTTGATGAACAGTCTGGTAACTGGGGAGTCATCATTTCAATGTACAAGTATGAGAAGTGGAGAGTACTGAAACAGTTCCAACCTACATGTACAGAAAAGACATGAAGGCTGCAGTAGTTATAGGCAGATAATGAAATAATCACAGAGTTAACAGGACACAGGATGATGATGGCCCGATTGTTTGTTTTATACATTATCAAATTAAAAATGATACACTTGATGGCATGACAACATCCAAAAAGGAATAAAGAAATATGACAAAAGAGGGTGCAAGGGTGTTCTTTATGCTGTGTTTTTGCTCTATATACCTCCTGGAAAGTGGATTACATTCAAATTGTTTTTGTGGGAATTACAGCATATTACTTTTTTTCTTTGCCAGAGTGTTCTTTGTTTGCAAGTCCTGTGGCCAAATGGATATAGTATGAATAAGGGGCTGCATTTTGTCATGCAGTGCTCAGCGTGAACTTGTTCATTGACATTGCTCGTCACAACCATTGGATGCTGAATTATGAAGTTAAAGCTAGAGTAGATCTAAGTACTCCTGTTGTTTTCCTTAATCTGTTAGTCATCCGTAACACCTCACTGTTCAAGCCCATCTCTCTTGCATTACTATTGGTCTTATATTCTCCTTGGCTTTAATGAAGGTTTTATATTCGGAATGATAAAGTGAAGTCAGGTTGAAGCTTAAGCTGAGCTCATGCAAAATCATTGCTGCTGTAATGCAATAAAGCAGATTTTCTGCAGCGTAGAGGCCACCAACCTCATCGTATTTTGTCACTGAATATGTTGGTGAGTTATTGAGTTTAATATGCGATGCTACACATACACCAGCTCCAACAGATATGCTGTCCGTCTGTGTATCTGGCAGTATCACTCCACAGTCACAGCCTTATAGCCTGGGTGTAAAACTAAGATTTTGGCTCACTGGCCATTGGCTAGTGGCCTCCAGAATTCTCCTAGCCAAACATTTTTTACCGGCCCAAAAAAATCTTGCAATAACCAACTGAAAATAGCTACCTATGCATTATTTTACTGATAATATAAACATCACCTAAATATAAGCATGACATAAGGACAACAACAGGTAACAGTAGTATAACTTTTTTTCAGTTATTTATAACAACAGGTTCATTTGTAACAGAGTAACGGTCACAAGACTTGAATAAAATTAGATAATTATAGATAGATAATATAAGATAGATCAATACATACATAAATAGATATAACATAGATAGATTATATTCTTATATCTTATATTCTTCTATTTCTTAAATTGTAGTAATTCAATGGTGGTATGGTATGATATTGCTATAATTAATGGATATATTCATGTATGTTCAAAATGTATCTAAAATTAAACAACTTCTAAAATTGAAAAGTTTATTGCAAAACAACTGTCACAATGGCATGACATAAAAATTAAAATAAAATAGTATTTTTGTAGGGACATATATAGCACCAAAATAAATTACTAAAATTCAAATGGAAACAAAACGGTGTCTATAGTACCAGACTTATGCCAATTACAGTACCTTTGGACTTTAATCATGGTCATCATCAATGTTCATATATTATTAAAATTATTATTATTATTATTATTGTTGTCAACTCAACCAGTTCCTTTTTAGGACCCTGGGGAGTGACAGTCTGCTTTATGGTGTGTTCACTGGAAGTCAAAACCTGTAGCTCAAATCATCTTAACCCTAAAGTTTAGTGCTCCTAGCTCTTCCAGTCTTACAACAAAACATGTAGCTACTGTTTATGTCAGTAGCAGATAGCATGAACTCTAAATCCAACTGTCCGTGTTGGAGATCTGACTTCACGGGGTTCTGATTTAAGTTCTGACTTTGAGCTTGGAAATTCCAACATTCATATATGAATGTACCATTTATTTCATTATAGCATGTTCCCTAAACATTAAAACATCATCGACACAAATAAGTACAGCATCAAGCAGTGGACCGTGGCTTTATTTACTATGAAGTTTGTATCTTCAATTGTTGAAATGAAATCTGCGGTGACTGGCTAGTTGTTTTGGTGGTGGCTAAACTAGCATGTCCTGATACTATAAAGGTCTGTGCTGAGCAGATGTGCAGAGGGTTGAAACAGCACTTCACTGCTCTGCTGACAACAAGGTTTTTTTTCATAGTTTCTGTGATTTTAAACACCAGTTGTTGATCACAATGCACAGTTTTTCATGGGAGAAAAATAGGTGTGTCCCCGAGATGCCTGGATAGTGAGTTTACAGCGTCCTTTCAGATTTCAGTGCCTTAGGGACGCAGGACATGACATAAGGCTTCTGACAGTGAGTGGAAAAATCTGGTCCCAAATAGCATCGGCCATTGGCGTGTCCTTAGTTTTCTTTTACACGCCAAACCCAAAGTCTACCCACCATTGGTGCTTGGTGGGTACTAGTTTTATTCCCTGCTTATAGCCCACACAACTGCTGGCTGCCATTTTGAGAAACAGCTGACATTTGCCTTCTCTCTCCATCAGATATGTTACTGGGCATGGGCCTCTGACATTTCTAACTCTGTGTGTGTGTGCGCGTGTGTGTGTGCGTGCCTGCAAGTGTATGTGTGTGATGAGTTACTTGGGCATGCCCCCTTGACATTTTATTGGATGCTAATGGTATTCATTGCCATGGCAGCTGGAAAGGAGGCGGGCATGGCTGTCTGTGTGTTGAAATGGCGCCTGATGCTAACCTGTGTGTGTGTGTGTGTGTGTGTGTGTGTGTGTGTGTGTGTGTGTGTGTGTGTATTGTCCAGTAGGGGGGTTTATAGTGATGCTCAGTGTTGGCTGGAGTCACTTTTACCTGTGTGTGAGTTGTGTGTGGCTGTTGACAGCACGATGTGGATTTGCTAGTGTCTGTATCTTAAGTGAGTGTGTGTGTGTGTGTGTGTGTGCGTGCGTGCGTGCGTGCGTGCGTGCGTGCGTGCGTGCGTGTGTGTGTGTGTGTGTGTATGTATGCGTGTGGGCAGTCAGTGGTCTTCAGTCTGTGTGTGTGTGTGTGTCTGGAGGGTAGAGAGATAAAGGTGCCTGTTTTTTTCTGATAAGGACTCCCACCTCCACCTCTCTGTCCCTCCACTGTTCTCCCTCTCGCCTCCTCTCTATCCTTCTACCATTTGCTTTCTATCTGTAACAGTAGCGACACCACTTCCCTCTCTCTCTTCCTCTCTTCGTGTTCCTCTCTCTACCATTCTTCCTCTCTATATTCTTCCATGTTGCACTTTGGACATTACCGTGTTGGCTGAAATGGAGATGAAGTGGAGGTGAAACGCATCATTAAACCAAACAAAAATCATTTCATCAAAACTTAATGAGGTGAAATACTACAATTATTTTTTTCAAACACCAGCTCCAACTGCATTTGTATGACATACTTAAATAATTGAATCTGAGTATATTCAGTATATCAGTGTTGCATAACGCATGTATTTCTTTTTGTTTTTTTTTTTTGGCTGACTTTCCATTTGTAGGATTAATGTATTTTTTACAGAAGCTTGCTTAAAAACAAACTATGAAACAAATAAACATCTGTTTCATTGATATTCATATGATCAACTGTGCTGTAAACAATTAACAATAAGTGTTCAAAATTAACTTAACTAACTACATTCTACCTGTGCTCATTAACCCCTAACCTGCTTCATGTGTACAACAAGTTAAGTTTAATATAATATTGGGCTGTTTAAGCTAGTGTATGTTAAGAACACACAGGTCTTAACAAACTGAGCGATTTAAAACTGTTATGGTGTAGTGCATCAACATCTGCTTTCCTCTGCTGTTAAAAGACAGAAAACGGCTCTAATTACAGTGATGTCACACTTTGCTGATCTCCATAAGGGAAATGTTTCCCTCAGAGGTCAGGATCAGCATTCAGTTAGAGGCCTCAGGCAGGCAGGTGCGTTTGAAACGAGCCTCTCCAGTTAAAGGGAGGTCCTCCTTTCTCGCCCCTCCATCCCGTTAATGACTGTAAATCTGACATGCATATAGATAGACCGGCGAGGGATTAGCCTGTAAGTGGTGCTCTGCAGGAAACCAGACAGAGCCTGTGGCTCGACGCTCTGATCTCACTCTCTGCACAGTCTCTTCTCTCGTTCCCACCATGGACCCTTCCTTTCATTTTACAGCATTCAGCTAAGAGAGAAATGCAAACACTGGCTGAAGGCTGTGAACAGAGGAGTCGTTGCCAGTGGTTTAAACAGTCTGTCAAGTTTTACCTTTCACTTCTTTCCCCTTGTTCAACTTCTCTGCCTTCAGTTCACTGCCTCTTTTCTGTGTTGTGAGATTTTTTTCCCTGTCTCTCCTGTTGGACATTTGATCAGTCTCATCACTGGAGGAGAGGACTACCACTCTATGTGCACCTCCCCTCCTCCCTCCTCTGTCTCCTGTCCTACATAAACTATTCTTTATTTTACTCCCTTTCACTTTGCTCACTATCTCATCCCCATTTCTGTTTTTTTTCCTCATCGTCTTATCTATATCTCTTTCCCTCTCTGTCTTCAGAGCTCTTCTTTCTTTCTTTCTTTCTTTCTTTTCTCTCTCCCAGTTGGCTGTTTAAGAACTATTTGCCATCTGATGTTCCTATGAGAGGTAATTAAATCCTGAATCACAGACTGTGTCTGTGTTTGTGGGTAAAAATTGATTCATTTCTTAACAGTTTTCTCCAGGCGAGCTGGAAAACATTTGGGAGATTCCCCACTACCATCACACGCCGGTCCCATCAAGGGGTTTTCAAGTGTCATATCATATCTGAACTACTCATTATCCTTTCAGATTAAGCTGTACAGTACATCAATCGTTTATATAAGATGCTGTTATGAAAGCAGCTATTTAGGCAGTTATTCGGCCATTAGGGCTTTCTGAGCTGTATCACACTGAGAGCAATTAGATATAGAGTTAACATCAAAACCATGTGAAGTTAAGTGTGTCACCTCAATACACACAAAGAGATATATTTCACAAAAATAGATCAAACAATTTCAAGGATATCAGTTGTAATTTTAGGATGTAGCAATATATTAATTTCACTGGACAAGCAACAGTTGAATTATTTCTAAACCATAAACATCCCAAAACTCTACCGGTGTAGCAGCTCTACAGCGCAATGGCTCCAATAACTCAGTTGCAGTTAAGAAAATTGGCTTCAGGCTGCACTCAAGGAACACACATCTGAGGCTGCATCCATTTCTTATGTATTGCTGTCATCTATAGTTCTTTGTCTGCCTGTTTCTATTCATCTCTGCCTCTCCCTGTTTTATTTCTGTATATCACTCCATCTCTGCTGCTCTCTCTCGTCTCCCACTTGTTTTCTCGTTTTCTCTCGCTTGTCTTTCTGTCATTAGTTCAATTTCAGCCACACCCACACAGCCCCTCACCACATCCATCACTCCAAGTGTGTGTGTGTGTGTGTGTGTGTGTGTGTGTGTGTTTCATCTGTTTTATGGGTGTTTTGTGTTTACTTTGAGATGAGGATGTGAGGAAGAAAAACAGAGACAATCATGCAAAGGTTTTCCCCAGAAGGCTGTCCATTGGACTCAAAATGCAAAATTTATTTCAGTTCTCCATTATTTCCGAGAAGTTGACACAAGTTAAACAAGCTAATGAGTTCTTTGCACTCTACTCATGTTCTGTATTTATCCAGCACTTTCATCAATGGTGCACTTCACATTTATCCAATTACACATGTTCTCATATGGGAGCTGCCCAGTACCACCACATATATCCAGGGGGGTTAATTGCTTTGCTGTGGGCTTCATCATTAATAATTGTTCAGGTAAAGAGTATTTCTCAGTCAGCTTCCTCCTTTCAGGCTTTAGAAATTCAACTGCATTGGCTGAGCAGACCAATATCTGCAGCCACAAATGGGTGTTCTCGTGCTGGTGGAGGTTCCCGTTTTTTAGCGCAGCCACAAATGGACATTAAGGTAGGGAAATAAGGACATGGTAAGGGGATAGACTCAGGAAAGGGAAGGGTTATTGCGATTAGTCGATGAAATGCTACCAGGAACACCCAATAGGCATTCTTGTGTCATGATGGGAATGCCCTGGCTGCAGCTGGACCCTCCTCGAGCAGATAGCTCATTGCTAACAGTGCTACCAATGACCAGCAGGGGGTAGGGGGATGCTACACTTCCACATCCCGATGATATTATTAGCTGTACTCGCCGTATGAGCGAATAGCAGTGCAGAGCAACGACTGTAAGCTAAATTATAACACACACACAGGGAGAGCGACTTCACATTACCCCTCTATAGCTTTACATAGCAAGTAGTTGTTAATATCAATGCTCTATCATATGAGTGGTGCTTCTCAAATTCTCAAAAAAAATCACAGCCTACCGCATGCTGATCACAATCACCAAAGTAAAAAAAATTGTGGTCTTGGCAGACCACAATTTGCGAAACACTGATGTGGAGAACCTTTAAGCTGCCCTTTAACTAAAACTGATTTATTTATTCTAGTTGGTCACAGAATTGGAGCTCTGTATCCATTTGCCATGTTGATGTTGGCCTTGTAGGAAAAAAAAAATGAAACTGTGAATTAAAAAACTTCAAAGTGTCTTCTGTGATATGAGGCAGAGCAGAGTCTGTAACTTTTTTTTTACCAAGACAATAATGTGCTCCTCAGCCTCTTAACCACAATGCAGAACCTACTTAACCACACAACCAAAAAGGCAATGCAGAGACCAGAGACTGTGCATGGCAGAGACCCAGTGTGTGTTGGAAAGGTACTGTATCTGTGAGAGACGGGCACACAGCATGTGGCTTACACTTGTATTGCAACATTTTGATTGGGCTTTGAGCATGCATGATGATGACAATGATGCCTCTTGAGGCTTTTCCACCCAGCAGAGAGTACAGTTCTATGCTGAAGCACTGCATCCTTTGGGGATTCTGGTATATAAATGTTAAAGTTTTAAAGAGACAAAATAGTGGCTACTGTCAGCTGCAATTTGTCAAGGCCTAGTTGGAAAATCAATAACAATTGGCATGCCTCGGGAGAGGTAAAGCAGAGAAGGAAGGAGGCAAGCGGGAGGAAAAAAAGAAAATTCAGATTTTAAGTGAAAAGAAAATACTGTACATTCTTGAATAAATAAATGACAGGGACAGAATAAAGCAGGAGATGACAGAAGAGGAGAGGCGTACAAAGAGCGTAGTTTTATCGACTGGAGCTTCCTGTATTTGTTGGCAATGTATGAGGATTAAAACGCCTTTTATCTACAAGGAGAGAGGGAGATAAATCTGCCAAATGTACAGACATCATGATATGAGAGAGGGATAGAGAAAACAGTGAGGAACAGAGAATGAACTAAGAGTTAGGAATGCATGTGGTAAAAGATATATATATTTATATATATATATACAGTGCTTAACAAGCTATATTTGTCTCAAAGACCATCCAGCATCATTTCAGAGCTTTAATTCTGACTCTTTCCCTCTCACTGAGTTCCTTACCCTTCACTATTTTGAACAGGAGTGAGGAATTTAAACTGAATTCACCTTTTTAGACCCAAATTTGAGCCAGAACACTGGAATTCTCTGAGAAGTCAGAAACTAATCAAGAGTAACAAACAACCACTACAACACGATCTGCTCAGGAATGACAGTAAATAACCTCCTTAAAAAATAATAATGTGCTTTGATATTTTTTCTGCTTTTTTGGAAAAAAACAGTAATTTGAAAATTCATGGATGACAAAAATAACTATATTTTAAGCATTAACAGTATCATTTTGATTAAAGAGCTTGGACATACTAGTGGATTAACCATTACAGAAACATAAAATACTTTTTCAGTCAGTAATACTGTTAATTTAGGGCAGTGGTGGCAAACCTGGCACCTTCCACTGGATGGTGGCTTAATAAATTTGTTAAGCACTGTATTGACTTTATTTTACATAGGTCATCAGAATAAACAACACATCATTAACCTCTTGAGCCCGGATGTGTGGCTAGTTAGTTTTAGGACGGGATAACAGAGGATAGAAAGCTCCAATGCAAACGTACATGCACACCAAAATGATGGGGAGAATCTCAGCTAAAAGCCTCTGTCAAGCATTGTTACCTATATGAAACACAAATCAAACCATAAGCATTTGTTTAGGGTGCTAACTAGCTTTAACGCTAACAGAAAAAGCGTACAGCATCTCTTTTATTGCTTCTGCTACAATCGCCACTCAAAGCTAACCACACAACCACAAGCAAAGAGGTCTCACTCACCATTGTGACAAAAACTCAGAGAGCTAGAAGCCAAAGAGTCACGGAAATAACATCCCTCGTTCAAGTCTAATGGTTCAAGCCTGTTGAATCACGCACATCATGGCTGCACTTTCTGGGTCATGTGACACAATGACGTCACGTGGGATGGGTCAATATACAGAAGGAAAAAAGAAAGAAAGAAAGAGTGGAGAGGATGAGAGAGAGCATAAAATAAAATGCAGATGATGGGAAATAAATGGGAGAGTAAGAGATACAATATGAAAAAAAAGAAGGAAAACACAGGGTTATAAAAGTTTATAGCAGCTCCTGAGGTGGGCAGGCCTCAAAGCATTATATAATAATAATAATAATAATAATAATGTAGCTCAGAATCTGGCACATATGCTGTTAATAAAACACTATATTCTGAAAAATGTGCTAGACGTTTAGCCAGCTATACATACAGCAGATAGATAAGTATACCTGTGACTGTCACAAGCAGTGACAGAGAAGTCATTTACATGGCCTGTCGACAACTCAAACTGACGGTAAAACAGTAAACGGACAGCCAGACAGACGTTGATTAACAAATAGGAGTCACAGGAACAGATGGGAGCCACGACAGGAAAATGAACTGGAGTTTTGTGTAGGCCGTCAGACGGCTCCAGCAGGGATCCAGTGTGTGGACAACACTGAGCACCACGGACAGCTCCAGCATCCCTGGTGGTCCAGGATCAGCACCTAAGACAGCGGTCGTGACCCAGTTTAGAGCACAGTGTTATAAATGATTCACTGGAGCTGTGGGGAAGCAGGGGAGGCTGTTATGGAAACTGTTCCTTTAGATCAGTTTAATTTATGACACCCGGAAGCCTGGAAAAAAAAAAGGCATAATGAAGATAAAAAGATAAATCATACCAACTGTATCAGGAAAATTGGGTTCATATCAACTTTAAAACAGCTGGAATTGAGTAATTAACAATTTCCTTAGTCTGATTAATGAATTTGTTTTCATTGTGTTTCAGAAACAATAATTCATTCTGGAATTCCTTTCAGTTATATTGTGGAAATGACTGGAATGCAAACCGTTTTAAATGCAAAAGAGCAATTTTGATCGTCGACATATTGAAGAGAATAAAATGTGGATTAGAGTTGTGGGTGGCAGGATTTATTTACTGTTTACATGGTATACACAGTTCCTCAGATGTACATTAAATGTTATAAAAGTTAGAGCGGTATATTTCAGAACATTTGCAATTACAGTTTCAATGACTTCGTCAGCAGCTCTACAACACACAGTCCTACAAAGTTTAATCATGGGTCCATTTCTGTACATGCATTAATTGTTACTAATGTTACAAAGATGTACTTTTAAGCCGCTCCACAGATAGGGGAGCTGTGCTACAGGGAGTGATAATTCACTCACTCTATATTCACTCTTTGTTATGACATTTGGACTCAGCTGATGAATCAACAGACTTTCAACTTCAAGTTTCTGTTTCTATCATTGTGAAACACTTCATTCTCTCCAGTGCCTTACTTTCTTTCTGAACAGAGACCAAAATCTCACTTTGTCCTCTTTTTTTTAAAAACATATCACTCCTTCTTTTCATCAGATTATTTAGTTTGTCTTTACTTACTGACGTGGACTGCTGTGGATGAGCACAATCATACCTCGCAGTGTAGCATAAATCTGCAAAATTACAAATGCATGTCAGTCTTGGTGCTTTTCTAAACTCAATATTTTGGATATAATTTGCCTAAAGTATCTGAAACTGCTGGTGGAAGCAATTCAGACAGGGGAGATGAGGAAGTGGATGAATAGAAAGTAAAGGGAAGAAGGGATGTGACGAACGGAAGGAAGAGAGAATGAGATTTAGTGAGAGAGGAAAAAAAAAACCTGGAGATACACTCAAGAATCAAGCAAGTGATATTAGCCAGGGTGAAAGTGAGGACAAGTACTTTTTTCTTTTCTACCCTTCTGTCGTTTACTTGGCAGAGCAGCTCCTCTGATTGTTCCAGTTTGGCAGTATCACTTTGTACTCAACCTCTCTTTTTCACTCTCTCTCTGAGTTAATGTGGAAAAATAAAAGAGCACTTAGTGGTTGAAATTTACGACCAGACAAGAAAACACTTTTTTGGGTCGCACTCTGTTTCTGTGCATAGAAAGAGATTGGTGCCAGTAGAAATAGTATTACATAATATTTTTAATACATGGCAGTTTGTGAGTGTGAGCTCAGTAGAAGTTAGTTAAACTGACATAGATGACCACTGGAAGGCAAACAGGGGACCAACACATTATTTATTCGGGTATCACTTTTAGTGGGGATGGTACACTGTGGGACAGAAAATTTAGTTTAATGTTACATTTACATGTAGTGCTCACTTTTACTTTTTATCTTTAAAATATCTTGAAATGATTCAGACTTGCACATTAAGTCATTTCACCCACGCCTCTTGTGGTTAACTGTTCTCCTCTTTAAACACAGTTTTTATAAAGAAGGATCAAGAAAGGCTTGACCCTAAACCCCCTTATCACACCATGGAGTCTCTTGTACGTCACACTGATTGCACTGCAAGGTGACGCGTTCCCTGAGTAGTTCACACTAGCTGCAGAGGAAGACGGCTGCAGGAGACTTGTATCACCTGTTGATGTACAATGTATATAGTATGTACCGTGTAAGTGTAGGTGTCTGTGTGTGTGCGTACTTCGACCTCTCTAGTGATTCATATGTCGTGTGTGCTCTCAGAGGGGAGGTGAGGTTTTGTGTGAGTTCGTAGCGGAGTATCATTGCAGGGCGCACTGCTGAGGGAACAGCTGTCAAGGGAGGGGTGCGGGTAATAATGGCCAGGCATCACTGTGTGTGTGTGTGTGTGTGTGTGTGTGTGTGTGTGTGTGTGTGTGCGCGTGCCCTCATACATCATTCTTCCATGTTCGTCTGTAAGCTGCTGGGTGCCTCCAAACGTGTGTGTGTGCATGCGTGTGTGTGCGTGTGTGCGTGCACGCTGTGTGTGTGTTTTTCTAGCCCTGAGTCTGACAGTCTGTCAGAAAAGCTTTCTAATTGTGGTTAAAAGATGGCAGGCCAAAGTCAGCCTAATTTATCATTCACCTAGTACACACAGAGACACACACTTACACTCTCAGGTTTGGCAGGTTTCTTAGCTGTTGTCAGACAGTGGTGACTGACTTATATTGAAAGACACTATGTATGTAAATGAGTATTTATAAATAACATTTCTGTAAGTTTGTATTTCTTTTTGCACAGAACAAAAAGATTAGAAGGTGAGGAAACAGTGGCAGAGTTAAAGGAAATGATGGAGTGAAGAGAAAAAAGGAGGGAATGTGGAGAAAAGGAAGGATGAGTAGGAAAGAACGTAGAGAGCAAGATGCATACGGGATGGTAATTAAAAAGGAAAGGGAGGAAAAGGCTGACAGGAGACAATGAGGGAGAGATTAAAATAACAATGAAAACAAGCAAAGAGTAAGAAGAGAAAGGGTGAGAGGAAGGTGTGAAATAGGAACACAAAGATGAGAGAGCAATGAGAAGCAGAGAAGTAAAGAAAAATGATGAAACGGAGGGAGAGGAAAGAAGGGAAAGGCAGCAGAGGGAGAGAAAGTGTGTTCATCTGTGTTGGCAGCCTGTCAGCCTGCAGAAGAAAAAGACCCGTTCTTTCACTCTTTCGTCCTCCCACCCTCTTTCCGTTTCACTGATTTGTCCCCTTATTTCTGCTCTGCTGTTATGGGCCTGTTGCGTTGTTAGCGTGTTTTTATACATTCATGTCTGCTTGTGTCTGTGTATTTAGGGCCTGATCATATGTGTTTGTGTTTTTTGTCTTTGCATTTTCATATATTTCATGCATGTTTGTATTGAATATTGATACACTGGTAGAAACATATTACTACATACATACTCCCTGCATGCAAATCAAGCTCAATTTCCTGCCTGAAATGGGGATCTCACACACTCCCACCTACGCATGCAGCAGAGCACATGCATAAGGTTGCAGTTACACAGATAGGCAGTTCGTGTCTGTGGGTCATCGCTCCACCATGGGTCAAGATTAAAGGATTTTCTCACGGGAGATTTGCTCATCCTGCCGGCAGGGAAGAGGAGCGACACAGAGGTTTATGGAAGAGTTACTTTAAAGTCCAGACAGTGGAGCGCTCCACAGGCCTGTCGGGGTACCTGCTGACAACAGCTAACTAATGACTGGCTTTATCACTGTTAGCATTACAAATTTACAGTAGAAAATATGGAAATATGTCTTAAGATGGCATCATCACTGCACAGATGTAGCCCTGCTGGCTGTTAGCCTGTATCTTGCATCATTAAAGGATAATGAAAAATACAACAAAGTTTAAATTGAATTAATTTTAAAGGGGCCCATTCTTCCACGTTACGAAAAATACATATTTTATGGTACTGCTACTACTACATAATTTTGTTTTTATTTGTCCCAATTTTGAGAGATGTATTGTATTCCCTCTTAGAAAAATGGATTAGTAGCTAATTTAGCACTATTTTCTTTCCAGAAATAGTGTTCTTGTCATTCTGGATAATTTACAGACCTTTGTATGGATTCTGCAGTAAGACCGGGACACATTGTTGTTACATTGTTTTTATGCATGTTACACAAAAAAAATAGTCCCTTTAAAGCTGTTGTAAAACACAGCAACTGTGAGGAGTGTTCCCTGTTTGCTAAATTACATTATGGGTGTCATATGGATTGAAAAGTTGTTGTGAAAAACCCTCCAGAGCAGCTGTAAGATGATGTAACGAACACTTTGAACAGAGACACCAAATCATTGCAAAACTTGTTCAGATTCTTACATCTGTTGAGCGAGTTACTTGGCAACATTTTCTCTTCATCCCACTTTTACCACATTGTAGAATTAATGATTAAATTGTGGACAAAAGGAGAAATGTACTCTGGAAAAGTCAGAAACAACGTAAGAAGAGAATATGACATGGAAGGTGAACAAGGCAGAGATATCTGAGCAAAGGATGAGAGGAAGAGTGAAGAGAGACAAAAGGGAAAGAAGGAGGAAAATGTGGTGATGTCAGTCGTGGGGAGAGTGGCCTGAGGTTGAAAAGAGAGTCGGCAGACAGGAAGAGAGGTGTTAGTGTGTGTGTTGAGGCTGAAAATGTCTGTCAAAATGTTTTTTTTTCTTCACGAGTGTGTGGTTGCATGTATTTTTTCGAGGTCAGCAGTGTAGTTGGATAAGCCAACGGATTTTAGCTATAGGTGTGTGTCCGTGTGTGTGTGTGTGTGTGTGTGTGTGTGTGGACCAGCAGCACTGCAGGGCATCACCTTGGCAGAGGTATTAAATCTTTTTCATCCTCTCCTCAAGCTGTGGGGAGGACCAGGAGACAGATTTACCCACACAGACACACAAACATCGCACAAAAAAATCGCTGTAAGTTTCTCTGTAGAATACACACACACACACACACACACGTACTGAAGGAGACATTTCGCATACTAGTATGCGACATACACACTTGCTCACATGCCCAATCGCATTACTACAGTCACACACAGAGAGAGACAATGTCTAACAGTCTGCTGGTTTCTAACTTAACATGCTCCCTGAGCTGTCAGTGTGTCAATGAATCACCCCCTCTGACTCACACAGCCACTAAGTAGATGCCAACCTGGCATGTGCTGCTGCATATGCAGTATGAGCTGGGACATTGGTGTCTATTGGAAAAATGCCTCTCTCCAATTTTTATTCGGGTTCCCCTTCAGATTTTATCAAACAGCCCTGTGGTTATTTGTGCTCGTAAGCGTCATAATAAACTGATAGACAGATGTGGCCATTGCGGAAAGCTTGCATTTCACTGAGTTTATTACAACAATAATAGTGTTGTTGTTTCTTTTCTTCTTTATTGAGCTGTGAAACAGTGGTTTAGTTTTCCTTTGCCTTTGAATACTTGGCATACAGGTGCATTCTGCCCCTCAGTCAGTCGACAGCACCACAAAATAACAACAGCTACAGGCTTCATGACGCTCAAGAGTGCAGTATGAGTTGAGTTCACTCATGATGGAGAACAGGTTAATATGAATAAATACTTCCCCATGTAATAAAAGCATAATGGCTGATGGAAAGGAAGCGTTGCTCATGTCCTCTACATTTCAGACACCTCTTAAATAAGACTGATCTTTTCAGCCCATTAAGGTGAGTGAAGTGTGGAAATTTGGCACAATATGTTGGCTTTATGATTGGTTGGTTCCTCATACCAGTCGTTTCCTATGCTTGATGGGAAACGCTGCGTCCTTATTCATTGAACTAAGTAGCTGCATGATGAATGAATGGGGTTTCTCTCTCACTGTGGGAGATTGACGTTTTGGTTCACAACATATGCACATAATCTCATCGATTTATCCCTGGTGGATCATTTACTGCGTCATTTCATGCTTTAGCATGCACCATATGACAGCAGGTACAGCAAATGGTATAATATCATAGGGAAGAAAATCAGGATTTGTTGCAGCTCTGGAAGTGGATGTTAAGTCATTTTAAAAGCACGTTGTCAAGTGTGGCGGTTTTGTGTAGGTGAAATATGCCTGAATTATGTTCCATGTTCTCAGGAGACGTTTTGGGAATAGACTCATATTGGCTGTGTTTTAATTCTATAAGATAAATGAGTGATGAGGAAGTGTGTTCAGTGGCAGACAAAAGCTGGTTGTTGGTTTTAATCTATTTGGACCAAACACTACCATAAACATGAGCTGATGGAGCAGCTCAGTGGTCAACAAGGATAGACATGCAGGACATGAAGTGTGCGACCACATGGTTGTAACTTGCTCTGCTGCTCCAGTTATCACTTCTTGGATTACTGCTGAAGGTCTGCGTGAGTGACGGTAAGATGACACGACACCGCAAAGAAGCTTAAGGCAAGATTATGTCTCATATCCACACATATCAAGATTATTCACCGACATGTTTTCTCTCTACTGGCAGATCATTTTCAACGTTCACTTACAGATTTTTTTTTCATTTTTTTTAGAGAAAAACAGAATCTTTCAAACATTGAAATCTGAAGTTTGTATTTTTTGTCAGTTAGGGTGACAGAGTTTCATTCTGCTCTCATTTTGATCATGCATAAACCAAATTGACTTCAGCATGAATCGCTGAAAGTTTCAATTTGCCAAAGTTCTTTTATGAGTTTCACCACAGATGTTAAATTGTGTTTGAAGAGACAGGCGTTGAAACTGCCAAGTGTACCCGACTGTACTAATAAATGCTGGATTAAGGCTTTGGATTTACTGAGGGCTCTCTGTCTTCTGCAAAACTTCTGGAAAAAAGAGATAAAAGTGCTCACTGTATTTCAATTATAGGTGTTTTTTTTTTTTTTTTTTTTTACTTGGACCCTTATTAGTTATCACCAGAGTAACAGCATATTAATGAAGCATTTTGTGTGTGTGTGTGTGTGTGTGTGTGTGTGTGTGTTAGTGAGCTTGACAGTGTGTTGGTATTATTTCGAGCAGCACTGAGTCGCTCTGTTGGAGGATACCATAGGAGCAACCGACGTTCATCTTATACAGGAATCTTTTTTTGGGAAATGTATTTGCTTCCTTAGATTAAAGGCTTGAGGCTGCTGTTTGCTAACTGTGAAGCTGGAGGCAGAGGAGATGGTTAGCTTAGCTTAGTATGAAAATCTACTTACCACTCCCTCTAAAATGTGCTATTTAATGTGTAATTTCTTGTTTGATTAATCCGTACAAAAAGTGTAAAAAGAAGTTGTGTTTTGTAGAGGAGGATTATGTGCTACACTGTTTCTTGGTCAAGTGTAATGACAATTGAGAGGAAAAAAAAACAATATAGGGCATATAAAAAATGCATACAGTAGAGAAGTTAAGTAATTTCTGTTAACTGCCACACAAATTACAAGCACTTAAAATAGAACTTTTCTGATCTGTAATTATGTCAGACTGACATAAGAGAAATGTATTTTCCTTCACATTGTTGAGATTTCCGAGTGACTACAAGGTCACTGTGTCATCGTCTTGCAGAAATGATGACACGTGAGGGATTTTTTAACAGAAACCCCAAAGACAACCAGTCTGGTAAGGAATCGTTACCTTCATGTGGGAGTCGTAATCTCACCCACCCTTATGAGAGCTGTTAAGGTGAGCTGCACTCAGGTGTGAATGGGTGCTCAGGTTTCTGGGGATGGAAGTCAATAGTGAGTTGTAGGTGGCTGATCTTCTCCTCCTGTTCAGAGATGGTTTCTTCTGTTGGACAAGAATGTCTTCTTGAACTCCTCTCTCATACCACATGTCCTTCCCTGGCTAAAACCTGGATGGGAGCTGTTGTTTTGGTGCTTTCTATTGTTTGTTTTGGTAGTATCTGGAATCTCTACCAGTCAGGTAGAACTGAAGAAGCCTCTTGGATGATGAGAGGAGTAACATCTTCAACAAAGCGAGTTGACTTTTTTTTCCATTTCACTGAAAATCTCCTTCTTCTTCCTAGAGGAAGTCTAAGAGGTGATTAAGACAACATTGGAGGTATCAAAGCTGGTCTTCTTGTCTCCCCTCTTTTACATCCTGTCTTCCCCTCCACTTTTCTCATTTCCTTTCATCTCTCAGTCCCTTTTTTCATTTAGTCTCATTTCCTCTTTTCTCTTCAGCTACTGTCTTCTTTCCTTTCACCTCTCTTCTTTTTCTTATCTCCCATACCCTTTTCTTTATTCTACCCCTCTATCATAATTTCCCCTCGAGCAACAGCAGTGGTCACCAAGCAAGTGAGGTTCCTGCTTTTTCTCGACATCTTGTGAATGCTTGAAATAATGTTAAGGTTGTCACGAGCAACGCTGATGGCACCTGTCCAAAACATTGTTGAAGGGGAAATGTTGAGTGTGCATGCTTGAGAAGTGCTCAAGGATTTCAGATGAATGAATTTTACACATTATGAATCATTTCTAGCACATTTTTTCCATATTAAATGTGGCAGTGTTCAGTTAGTCTGTTAGCACGGTGTGGAGGGAACCAGCCAAAAACTGAATGAACAGAGTATCAAATTGAAACCATCCTCACCTTTACAGCAGTTTAGTGTGTAAAAATTGTTACAAATATAAGGATTTAATCAGGATGATGAGGATTTAATCATTCCAGTCCATCTTGGCCTGTATGAAAAACTAATTTTGAACTGAGCTAAAACACTGTGAAAACGATGAAACACTGGTCAAGTTATCTGTTCAAGCTGTCATGGTGTACTTGCAGCAGTCTCAAATAATTTGTCAAATTTTATGTACCAGATACAGCCATCAGTCCAAATTTGAGATTAGAAAATGTTTTTTATTTGTTTGCTGAGAAATAGTTGCAGAAATTCACTGTACAGGAAACATCCACTCAAATTACCTTGTAACAGAAAAGGTCCTTTTCTTCCTTTTCTTCCTTGTCTCTCTTCAGAGGACTGCTGACATTTTCAATGTAATCTTGTTCAGAGTGACCCTCACTCTGATCAGGTCAAAGTAATTTTACTATCTCACTCCAACACTACACGGCCCGATTCTTCCCAAAGTGTCCAGTGTTTCCCCAAGCTTTTTTGCTTGCTTTGAGATTTTTCCTTACCATAATGATTAAGGATGCACCAATATGAAAATGTTAGCTGATACCGATATCCAATATCCAATATCAATATATATCCAATATACCAAGTTCAATTCCCGGCCCAGGCCCTTTCTGTGTGGAGTTTGCATGTTCTCCCCGTGTCTGCATGGGTTCTCTCCGGGTACTCCGGCTTCCTCCCACCATAAAAAAAACATTAGGGGATTAGATTAACTGTCCCCCCGCAGCCCCATGTGAGGATATACTGTATATAATAAAGGTCTTCCTTTATTTTCAGAATATATTTTACTTCTAAATAACAATTAATAAGACACAAGTAACCAACAGTTAAATTTGGGGAAATTTCCAGCTCGGGGATAGCAACAGTTATTGCGGTAGCAACTGGCTAACGCAATAAGTATTGTTCTAGTCTGAGTGCAACATGCTCCCTCACGCTTCCTAACACACATCTCTCAATCTCTTTCTCTCAATCATGAAACGCTGAAATCTGAGATATTTTCAGGGGCTGTAATGAAATGATAGTAATACATTAGAATCTATAATTTGAGATTATTAAATTAGAGTTATCATTTTTATTTGATAAAAAGAATGCCTGTTATAGGCCCTTTGGTTCAAATAACATTAAAAATGGATTTTTTTTTTAATCTACAACTTGAATTTGGCTGGGTATCCTGTTGATAGGGCAGGAGTGTCTGTTGGGGGGAAGGGACGCTCTCCCAGATAAACCATAGGGGAAACACTGGTGTATATCTGTGTTCGTGTTTTTGAATATTATGATGTAATCCATGTACATCTATGTAGAGCTGTGCAATATAGACAAAATTCTATATCCTGATATAGCCAAGTTTCCCATCTCCTCTGTGGTGTAATCTGTGTTATGTCCCCAATATGCTTTTATTCTGAAGGCTTACTTTGAGAGTGACTGGAAGTCCGGCTATGTTTTTGCTGTACTTTTACTATGCAGTTCGGCTAGTAATAAAGATGTGTTTTAAGTGCTAATAAATCATTCACAGGCAACACAACATATTCCATGCTGCTTTACCTCTGTTTACTCCAGAGCTACAACTGCCACAAACAAGTCCTTGCTGGTGACGTAAAAATGCTACCACAAAGCAGTAGCGTTGCTGCGGTTATATTAGCCTTCATAAGAGTGACGTAGTGATAAATTAGTTGAACACTGAGTAAAGAAACACTCAAACTCAGTGAAATGTTGAGGGGAGATAGTGGCTGAAAAGGGAATGAGGTGCTGAGAGAGACAAATATGTGAATGCAAATACTGAGCAACTTATCTCAAAGCAAAACAGAGATAGAGAACGAAAGACAGACCATGGGAGAGAGCCAGAATCAGATAGGTGGACGAGACGGCCCCAGATGAGAGCAGCCGGAGATATAAAAGTGTTTAAGTGTGTTTAGATAAATGAAGATAGAGAGCTAATCAGTGAGGCATGTTGTTAATGTGTGCTGTGTTTACAGGGTACACATATATATTTTTAGCTATGATGATGAAGCTCAGTGCATCTGGTACCCTTAGCCCTAGGGAGGCCAGAGCAGCACGTACTAGTACACACACGCACACGCACACACACACACGCACGCACGCACACACGCACACACACACGTTATCTCTCTCACTTTTAATGTCACACTTTTAATGTCACACTGTAGTCTGTCAGCACACACATGCATTCCCCCACCAATGTGTTCCCTACATAAAGCACACATACAGATCGCCCAAGGCATGCAGGACCCTACGCGCTACTTTTCACAAAATCCATATATACACAACTCTAGCATTCACTCTGTTTAGAGATAGTACCACAATTTATTGATTGCTACTGTGTCAGTTGAAGGTTGGTCATTTTATATTACCTGTGTATAAATAGTTAAGTGATATGATTAACTAAAAGCTTGTCCTGTTGCCAAGTTCACACTGACCCAAGTTCTCATTTTCTCACGATTTCGATAATTTAACAGCATGTGGAATAATAATAGCAATACTAGTAACACCTGTGACATCATTTAGCGTATTTTTTTTTTTTTTTTTTTTACCTCCGCCAAGGAGGTTATGTTTTCACCGGGGTTTGTTTGTTTATTTGTATGTTTGTTGGTTTTCAAACTAACTCAAAAAGTTATCCACAGATTTTGATGAAATTTTCAGGGTTGGTCAGAAGTTGCCTATCTTAAAACTGATTAAATTTTGGTGATCGGATCTGATTCAATCCTGAAAATTTTGTCAAAAACCATCCATAACTTTTTGAGTTACTTTGCAAACATACAAACAAACAAAACCTTTCAATAAAAAGTCACCGCCACCGCCTTGGCAGAGGTCTGTGCTCTCTGAGTGCTTGTCTAGTTTTTACTAATGCTTCTTCATGAACATACTCAGCTTATCAGTCAGTTAAACACACTTGAGCACTGAACATTTGCTTTACCTTTAATGAAAGGCATCTTCCACTGTCCAGCCATGGTGGTAGCAGCTTGGATAACATTATGCACAGGGTATGATGGCTTTGGTTTCTAGACATTGTGCCATTCAACAGAAAAGCTAAATTATGGGCCAGAATTTTTTCTCCAAAAAACCTGTGTTGATTTTCAAGCAGAAAAACTTTAAGGAAGAGCTCTACCATTCTCCAACCCCCTTCTCTCAGTTTGTGCTGTTAGTGTCATCCCAAAGGGGCACTGAGAGTGGTGGTGAAGAGGTGGTGGATGTGGTGGTGTGTAAAAAGCAAACTATCCCTGAGTGGTACACACACACACACACACACACACACACACTTGCTGATCACACACTTTTCCCATTGTGCAGTGGGGTCACTTGGTGTTTGAATGGAGTGCTGTTATGACCTTCACAGCTCTCTATCTAAAAGTTACAATGGCGCCTCAAGGTGGTGACGTTTTCTGTAAGGAAACCAAAATAGCAAAAATGTGTTTTTGAGAAAGACAGTCTGAGGCTTGGAGCTGGACAATGTGAAATTTGTTGTAAATACCTTGATACGTCTTATACATTTGAATACACATTACCTGATGATCTATGCATCTATCCACCCACTCTAGCTTATTCAACACAGAACCAGGAATGGTTCAAAACAGCAGTCTATGGGGCTTCAGTGATCCACTTTTATTACAATTTGTTGCTAAGCCAACAAACCACCTACACACTGTGGTTTGGCAATGTAAGCTCATTAAATTGTCTCAGCACTATGGCTCAAAATTAACTCCCTGGCACTGAATGCTCCAGTGCAACCAACACAGAGTGCCTGTGATCATCCATCCATGTGTGTCCACGTTTCAGGTCTCTTTTCCATGCAGTTTATTCAGTCAACCTCATGTCATCCATCCATTTCTATGTTCAATCCATTATTTTTGTGCTTCTGTGCCACAAAGGCAGAGTTCTTGGGTTCTCTATCCATTGCTTTGTGCTGTTTTAATGAGCGTGGAACTTTGGTTTTGACACAAACATCCACATGGACTCAAGGATGAACTGACTAGAGTTCGTTCATCAAAGATCAAGGTCACTGTCACTTCACACTTTGGGAGCATAGCTGTCCATTTCATATCAATTTGTTCACCAGTAAGTGATGGTTTTGCCTCTCTCGAGTGCTTAAATGACGGAAATCGCTCGAGGTTGATCCTTGGAAGGAGGTGCTTGCACAAAGGAACCCTAGGCATGACTCAGCACTACAGTAATACTCATTTTCACTCCTCATCCTGAACTCTGAAAATGTGTGTCACCACATTTCTTTAAGCAAATCCTAATTACTATAAAGTGTTCTTGGCATAAATTCTTTATGGCAGTAATAAAGCAGATGAAACAGACACTACTGGAAAGCATGATAAAAGGAAATAAACAGAGTTGAGACAGCCATATTTTCTTCAGTAAAAATCTCTCCCCCTTTGTCACTCTCCAATAAACACTGTTCATAACACACAAATGACCATAAATATCTCAAATGGCATCCAGTCTGAAAATACGAGATGTATTTTAGTGTGCATGTTTGTGTATTGTGTTACTATGTTTATTGCCTTTTTGTGTGTGCACATATGTGTATAAGCTCACTTGCACAATTATTAACCTGCTATTGTTGCATGAACCCATACACTATATTCATGTGCGGTTACTTCCAGATTTTCTTTGCCAGTATCTGCTGCTATGCGTCTGCCTGTGTGTTCATGCTTGTCAGGCTGTCTGTTTGGATGGATGTCTCAGCTGGCATAGCAGAGCAGCATCACAGATGAGTCAGACAGGATGGAGGAAGAGGGATGGGGGGGCGAGAAATTGCTGCCCTAAAAAGGCGAGTGTGAGTGAGTTTTCTATTTGTTTGTGTTTTTGAAATGCAATAATGAGCTCCGACGTGTCACATTACCAAAAAGCATTGTCCTGAATGATACTTAAGATACGCTATGTGCTACAGTTCTTCAGGTGGGGACAGACTTTGAAGTCGTTTTCATTACATGCATATTTCCAGCAACCATTGAAATCCCACTTTTTTGCAGCACGCATACTCGACTCCTGCTGCACTTTGGCTTCATCCCTCAGAGATTTCACTTGGAAAAGTAATTTTGCGTCTTCTCAGATGTCAGAACTAATAAAAAAATATCAGTGTAACTTCACTGAAGGATACAAGAGTTTCTTTTTAACATACGCCAGCTTGCTTCTGCAGCTAAAAACAGTGGTGTGTACAACACTAATGCAGGACAGACAAAGGATGAATGCGAGAGACCCTTACAGTGACTCACTTGACCTCAAGAACTTATCGTTTTGTGGAGTTTTCATTTAAACCAGCAGACTATGTAAATAAGTGCTGTCAAGAGCTGAGGTCAAGGCTATACCCCTCGCTCCTATATTCAGCAGCCTTCCATTTAAGTGCTGATTATTATGCAACCAGAAATGACTAAACACGCTGTAACTGAAAAAGCACTTTAATGAAAAATGCTTGAGAGTGAAAAAAAATCTTTTCTTGTTCACTGAGCTCACAGGGGAATCCATACACTGGGTCCAGTTTTCCCAAATATGCATGTGAGTTGTCTCGCTCATGTTGCCAGCATGCTTCCACCCCAAACAGCTGAGGGAGGAGCACTTCTTGACAGGAAGTCCATGTCAATATATCCATCCATCCATGGATGGAGTTCGGCACTCCAGAGAACGCGTCTCCACTGCTCTAGAGTCCAGTGGTGGCGTGCTTTACACTACTGCATCCGATGCTTGGATGCAGCTGCTCAGCCATGGAAACCCATTCCATGGAGCCTATCCCAGCTGTCTTAGGGCGGAAGGCAGGGTACACCCTGGACAAGTCGCCACCTCATCACAGGACACATAGAGACAGACAACCATTCACACTCACATTCACACCTACGGTGTAGCCAATTAACCTAATCCCCATGCATGTTGCAGAGGACGCTCACTCGTCCTCGGCTTCCCTCTTTCCGCTTAGTGTACAGCCTCAGGGTGCTGGACTTGGGGTGAAACCCTCATGCATGATAAGGAGCTTCCTTGTGTATCTGTGGCTTCTATCTCCTCCTTTGGCCAGCTTATGATCCTTCCCACTGGTAGGTCAACCCCTTCAGTTCTGATCATCTTGCCTCTCCTCGATACCATCCAGCCACACTTGTCCAATCCGAATGACATCCCTATGTTGTCGCTGTAGATCCTGGTGGTGTGGATCAGTGAGTCGATTTCTCGCTCATTCCTGGCATACAGCTTGATGTCATCAGACATTCCAGTATCCATGTGTGTGGCATTGAATCATAGGCTTCCTTGTGGTCAATCCAGGCAGTGCACAGGTTGGTCTGTCAATTCTTACAGTCTCTGTGGACTACTCTGTTGACCAGCAGCGGGTGTTTGGCCCCTTTTGTGTTACTGTCAATTCCTTTCTGTGCCCCGCTCATGTATTGAGCCATGTGCCTAGTCATCTTAGCCGCCATGATGCCTGACAGGAGCTTCCATGTTGTACAGAGACAGGTTATTGGCCAGTATTTGGATGGGATGGGTCCATTCTGGGGGTCCTTCATGATGAGGACTGTCCTGCCTTCAGTTAGCCACCCTGGGTGGGTCCCATCCCTTAGCAGCTGGTTCATCTGTGCT